>OY978502.1:1700839-2300839 GCA_963854855.1 Nasturtium officinale | reverse complement strand
TCATGATTAGTGGTTTGAGCAAATGCGGAAGATTAGATGATTGCTTGAAGATATGGGACAGAATGAAACATAATGAGCGAGAAAAAGATTTATTTACATATAGTAGTTTGATACATGGGCTGTGCGGTGCAGGGAATGTTGATCAGGCGGAAATTGTATTTAAAGAGTTGGTAGAAATTAAGGCCTTTATTGATGTGGTTACATACAATGTTATGCTTGGTGGGTTTTTCCGTTGTGGGAAAATTAAGGAGAGTTTAGAACTATGGAGAATCATGGAGCAGAAGAATTATGTTAACATAGTGAGTTATAACATTTTGATCAAAGGGTTGTTGGAGTATGGGAAGATCGATGAAGCAACGATGATTTGGAAGCTTATGCCTGCCAAGGGCTACACAGCTGACAACACAACTTACGGTATTTTTATTCATGGGTTATGCGTGAATGGTTACATAAATAAAGCCTTGGGGGTGATGCAAGAGGTGGAGAGCAGAGGTGGACATCTGGATGTTTATGCGTATTCGTCAATTATAGACTGCTTGTGCAAAGAGAGAAGATTAGAAGAAGCATCAAATTTGGTAAAAGAGATAAGTAAGCATGGCGTAGAGCTGAATTCTCGTATCTGTAATGCATTAATAGGTGGCTTAATTCGAGACTCGAGACTTGGTAATGCTTCCTTTTTGCTGAGAGAGATGGGGAAGAATGGCTGTCACCCGACTGTTGTATCTTACAACATTCTTATTCACGGTTTGTGTGAAGCAGGGAAATTTGGTGAAGCATCAGCTACTGTGAAAAAAATGCTTGAAAACGGATGGAAACCAGATCTGAAAACTTATAGTATACTCTTGAAAGGTCTTTGCCAAGATAAGAAGATCGAATTGGCCCTTGGACTGTGGCACCAATTTCGTCAATTGGGTCTAGAACCAGATGAGAGGATGCATAACATACTAATTCATGGTCTGTGCTCAGTTGGGAAACTTGATGATGCAATGACTGTCGTTGCAAATATGGAGCATCAGAATTGTGTTGCAAATCTTGTAACCTACAACACCTTGATGGAAGGATTATTCAAAGTTAGAGACGGCGACAGAGCAACGGTTATTTGGGGTTACATGTACAAGGTGGGGTTGCAGCCTGATATTATATCCTACAATATCATGCTGCAAGGGTTGTGTATGTGTGGCAGAGTGTCGCATGCTATCAAATTCTTTGACGATGCTCGAAACCATGGTATTTTTCCAACTGTTGTCACATGGAACATACTTGTTCGAGCTGTCGTGAACTGCCAACATGATGAATAATAAAGGGAAGCTTAATCTGTTGCATATTGCTTTATAACTCTCTGGGTTCAGTTTGACCCTGGATTTGATCTCTGGGCCAGCTCAGCTACCTGTGATGGGGTATAATGCTCTCACCCTGAATCTTGGTTTTGAAGGTTGGATGCCATGCCTAGGTACTTTGAAATGACCGGAGGTAAACTGAAGTAAGTCGATTAGAGTCAAGTTAGCTATATCACCTGATGACCTAGGATTATACATACATCAAAAGCATTTAGGTGACACAGATTGGTTTGAAAGATTTTAGTAAACATCATCGAGATCTGATATTTGATGATGCAAAAGAAAAACTGAAGCTTGACGTATCAAACCAAAAGTGATAAGTTTTCCACTTAGGGTCTACGTCATCAAGTATATTGATCTCTTTCTATTGGTACAGAGTGCAGTTCTCTGTATGCTTTGATCATTCTTTCTTGTTTCCCTTTTCCTTATCTGCTTCTTCTGATAACAATGTCTGCTCGTTGACGAATTGAGTGAGCAGTGGGATAAGAATAGCTCCAAGGATTGCAACTTTTCTCCAATCCGGTGAGGAAATGAACGAATCAGCAATTGAAAGAACCACTATCCCAATTAACCCGAGGTAAATATTCCTTCTCGCCTTTGATCCCGCACTTTCCTTTGTAACCTCTTGTATTTTTTCAGTTTCATCTTTAGCTTTCTCTCTATCCACAGGCTTTTTGCCACGTAAGCTCTTGAAGAACAATCCTTCATTCCTATCTATCTCGATCTTCTCCTCAAACTCAGCCAACTTATTATCATTCTCCTCTATCTCCAATCTGTTCAATCCCGTAGATTTCTCAAAAGCTTGCATCTTGCTCTCGATATTCTCCAGTATCTGCTCAAACATCCGGAAAGAAACACAATATTAGCTTATCTATCTTTCTGCTCCTGCAGGATCATCAGGAAAATCAGAATCTCTGAAAGCTTCCGTGTTTACTTTATCTACAAAGTAAAGACGATTCTTATGGATCAAGTTGCATCAGAGAAGCAAGGTAAGCCATTGAAATAAGACACTCGAAAAAAAGTTTCAATGTTTTCAAGAGTATTACGATATCGTACGAGATTTCAAAATGTAATTGCTTTAACTTGATACAAACCCTTGTGCTTGCTTCTTCAAGATCTTTCATGGCGTCTTCTCCAACCTTGTCAAACTCCGCATTGGCTTCTTCAGCAAACTTGGTGAGATAATCTGATCGTTCGTCCAAGAAATCCGTTAAACGGACCTTCGATGTTTGAAGCATGGCGATCCTTGCTAATAGTTCTTGTCTCTGAGTATCACCTTCGGGCTTTGGAGCGTCGGGATCAGAATTAGAGTCAGAATCTGAAGTTCCATCTCCTGATTTGGAGAGACAGATAAATTGAGGTCTGGAAGTGGAATGTCTTGAGGCATTGAAAAGAAGATGAAAGTTTGGTGTTGAGGTTGTCTGAAATGCTTGAAGTGTGTATATCATCTCCTCTGTCTCCGAAGAATGAAGAAGTTGAAGAGCGTGGTCTCGCTTCAGAGTAACCTCTCGTTCTTTAATTTAGTTGACGCATTATCCAAAACAAGTTTTGAGTTTTAAAGTATTTGTACAATAAACCCTATTTGTGAGAGATTCTATAGATAGAGTCTCTTACTTTTTGCACTCGGGTCTGTTTACTGCTAAGATTTATTATGCAGATAATCACAAAATGTGACGAATATCATCATCACTATATAGTATATAGTAACGCTTCAAATATTTGAAAAAATAATTATTTTCCTAGGTCATAAAATTCACAAATTCTTATGTATATTAGTATGGGCTTCTTAATCATTTAAATATCTATTTTGTATTTGTCATCAAATATATATATTGTAATTTTGCTATTATTATCTGGCTTGATCAAAATGGACCACAATTTTTAATTGCTTATTCATTACCTGTATTATCCGCAGGTGTCACACTTAAAATTTGATTTAATCGAACCTGTGATTACGTATTTAGATCAAAGATTAGCAGATTAGCACCTAATCAGAGTTCAACAACCAGCGGGTTTTCGGGTCGACCCGGGAAAGTTTGATTATTATTTTTTATCCCTCCCCGCGAAAAAGTTTGATTATTGACTCTACACAGTCCTTAGATTTCTTAACTCACGACGACTCTTTCGTTTGAATGCTTTTTGTTTCTCATGGTTAAGAGGATTCGAAACCTCAGTTCTAACTCCGGTAAGGTTCGTATTTTGTCGGCTTGCGATCTGAATCATGTATTTTCGAGTTCTCGTGACGCCGTCCTCGCCCATGTTCGATTCTTTCTCCTTGGTACGTCGTTTGAGTTATTCGACGGATTTGGTTCGAGAATGAATGAATTCCATTTATCAAGAAGAAATATTTGTTTATAAATGGTGAAGACGTTACAGAGATAATTGACCCAAGAGTACATATCATCTTCTGGAGAGAGAGAAAGATTCGTTCTCACCGATACTCACTTCCTTCTCTCTCAGTGGTTGCTGACTATAAAAGTATAAGGTTAGTACCCATTTCTGATTTTTATTCAAAATTATTAGTTTAGCCCCCCCCCCATTGGTCTTATATTATTAACCCTAATAATAATTACTCTTATATTATTAACACTAATAAAATCCAATTTTAGACTTTAGTGAGGTTGTTAACCTGACCCCTCTATTTTATATCTTTACATTTTCACCCCAATAAGTCATAATAATAATAACACAGCTCCCCGATAAATATAAATAATAGTCTTCAAAATCTCTCATTAGCTTCTCTTTAATATTTGGTCTTCCACAGATATTTCTCTCTCTCCTCTCATCTCCTTTCTCTCTTCACCGCAATTTCAGACAATATGTCACGAAGAGCATGCAAAAGAGTAAGCTTTTATCCCAACCCAGAAGCCACAGACGAACCCATATTCCCAAAACACGGCGGTTTAAACTCCTCAAATCACAGCCGGAGAAGGGTGGTCCTCGTCGGAATTCTCACTTTCGGTTTAAGGAGCTCTCCGGCCGCTAGGAAATTCTTCCAGCGTATTGGAGCTAGATTTGCCAAAACGCTACGTTTTATATCCTTCAGAAGGAATCCTACTGATAAAACGTCTTCGTTTTTGTTGTCTTATTCTTCTTCGTCGTCTGTTTATATGAAGAGGTCAAAGTCTGTTAACGAGACAGAGTCTCACAGAGCAGAAGCTATTGAAGACTGCATTGAGTTCTTGAACTCTTCTTCTTCCCTGTGGAGATCAAACTCCGTCTCAACTTGGTCTTCTTGATTTGACCCGGTTTTGGATTTGACTCGGATCAAATCAAACTTCTACTCTCTCTCTCTTTATTTTGTTGTGTAATTTAAAAGAATTGAACATTTGTATAGGAGTGTTTTTCGATTCAGAAATACTGTTGCTTCTTGACTTGAAAATAGTATTCTTGATTTTCTTTTTAACATTTATTGCAAACCATAGACCAAGGTTTAAATAAATAGAAATTGACCTTAATTTTATGTGTGCTTTTGGTATAAACACCCTTAAAGTACTTTCAATTGTGTTAAACCAATTACGCTAATACATTATGAAATTTCTTGAGCAAGGAAATATAATTACAGTTCCTTAATTTATAACGACCAAAGGAGAGAAGACAGGTTTTAAATTCAAAGGGAGGGGTCGACATCAAAGGACCATAGACAAGAAAGCTCATGGGAAATCCCCACTTCGCTTTCTTCTTTTTTTTTGACCCCATTAGCCATAATAATTCTTGTTTTAAATATAAAAAAAAAACAAAAGGAAAATTCCAATATTTTTCTTAAAAGAAGGATCGATGATTCAAACTAAACATAATTTCATTTCATCATAACAAACTTTAAGCGTTTCAGAAATTGTAGGTCCAAAATCTGACCTAACAAGAACAAAACGTATCAAATATATCTAAAGAATCCAAGGAAAAACTTACATTTAAAAATGTGTGTTCCTTTCTTCTCAAGACCTTGTGTGGAATGCACTATCCGAAGTTGCAACGATAGATTTTGTTTTTATTACATTGGCAAGAAAGCAAAATGTAAAAGAAAGATTCTTTGTCTTCTTCAAAAGGTAATCATTTTATTTATCAAATAAAGAAAGAAAAAAAGAGTGTTAGGTTGAGTAGGATGAGAAAGACAGAAAGAAGAATAGTTGAATTTTAGCTATCTATATACAATGGAGACTTGCTTTGAAAACTAAAAGATAGATAATCATTACGCTAACATAACATTTGAGTACGTACTTAAAAAAATCAATAGATAACATGAAGATGAAAAAGAAAGGTTTCCTTTTTTCCGAGATCATTTCCAGCAGACCTTTTACCGCATCATTTCATACATTGTTCTTGTACATAATTTTCCCACACAACTAAAACCTAACATAGTTTCTTGTCATTAGTCAACAACAATTATTTTTGATTTTTGATTTTTTTGTTTTGTTTAAAATCTTCTGCTTCTAAAATGGGTTCGTTACTTACTTACTTGTGACTTGACTGTAATTATATAACCACTAAAACCAAAACATCACAGAGTATCAAAATATATGAATCCATTTACAACAGAAGATATCTCTAGTGATTTCTACAACGGTAAAGTTTGAATCTTGCTGATGTGCCGGGGGAGATAGAGCTTGATCACAATGGATATCACGCCTGACCTAAGAAAGTTACAAGTTTACCAGACCTCAACAACACCTTCCATAAATTCCCCAGAAACAAAGAGCCGATCACCTCCGACTTCAATTTTCGAAATCATCCCTCTCTTGGAATCTTCTTACAAAGTTTCTTCAGCAAATTGGATCACCACTTGTACATTTGGACCTCGGCTCCCAAACGCTCCACGTTGTACGGCGGATCCGATTTAAAGACCGTTTGTTGGTACCCACCGCAGTTTCCCCCTCCGGGTCACGATCGATGAAAACCGGGTTGAGCTTCACTCGCTGGCTGCCATTGGAAACCATCACAGTCCGGTTCAAATTTCGATTCAGCTTGAACCGATTTTACTAATTGGGCTATGTGAAGAATAAACGTATTTGTATAACTGATAACGTGCCAACTTATATGGGCCGAACAATTCCACAATTGATTTACAAAATCTTTTTTCCTTGAAAAAATGAAAAAAAAAAAAAAAAAAGTATACGTTTTCACTGTTAATAAACACAGTTTACAAGCTATTCTACAGTGGAATTACTTTACAAAACTTATAAAAAATCGTTACGTCTATCACAGATAATACAATTATCTGAAACCAGTTTATCCATTGCACTTCCTTGTTCAATTTCAAATTTGCTGCTAAACTTATTCCACAGATGCAATCCATAGCTTCTCTTCTGCATCTCAAGTACCTTGACTTGAACTCTCTTCGAATCTTTCTCGGTTCTTGGAACCTTGAATAGCTTCTCAATCTCAATCCAATTCACTGGATAAAACGCAGGAGGTGTCATGATGGTGAAGTTATATCCATCGGTTCCTTCCACGGCTCGAGCCACTCGAGAAACAAGATATGGTCCATTATGACCCCAAACGTTTCCATTGAAAGTCAACGCGAATTCTTCAATGAACTTACGCAATAGAGGATGATTCTTGTCGAATATCAAAACTGCATTGTTCAATCTTGTCCACTTTCTCGAAACCGGTTCTAGAGTCTGTGCACCCATCACATTCCTAAGAGTTTTAAAACTCTTCAAAACAATCATGTCTGTGTCCAAATAAACACCTCCGAATTTGTACAGATACGAAAGTCTCATGAGATTTGACAGATTCTGAGCTAAAGAGATTTTCCCAGGATCTCTTTTACCTGTCTGAATCTCCTCAAGCCACGATTCTCCGGCTGTGTCCTTGAGAAGAAAACGCAAATCAGGCGTGACAGCCATAACTCTGTAACCTCGATCAAGAAACGGTTTCAAGACTCTAAACCCCTGAGGAGAATCCAACGTCGATGATAAAATCATCAAACAAGCTCGAGGGTTAGATTTAAAGACGCTTTCTACAGAGAAAATCTCTCTATTACCGAACAATTCCGCAGGTGAGATCCACGTCATCATGAAGTTGACCTCACAATCATCTCTCAGAAACTCTATTGCTCTCTGTTGAAACTTCTCCGACACGCCTTTGCCTCTGAAAAGCTCAATAACTTGAAGATTATTGTTATTATTATTATTATTATTATTATTCTCGTTGATTCTGATATTATTATGATGCTGCTGCATCGAATAATTGTTGCCTGCACTTAACTCCTTCTCTGAGCTTAGAGGTAAGTATGGGACAACTGTCTTGATCTCTATTGTGACCACCTTCGCCGATAAATCTCTCACCGATAAGTTAGAGACGAGAATGATCGTGAAAACGATCAGAGTAATACCGGTGACAGCAAAAGCTGTGAACAGTGATGATCCAGAGCGGTTTAACCGCCGGTGATCAAACATAGCTTTGACTTTCTTCGCGATTTCATGATCCATTTTTTTTTTTGGGAAGTGAGTTTATGTGTGTTTTTTTCTTTGTTATAATTTGTGTGTGAGTTCTTATCGATTGGCTTTGGGTTGAAGCTGTCGTGTTTTGAAATGTTCTCAAGAAGGGTAGCCGCCAGAGAATGATGACTTGGACGTAGA
The DNA here is from genome assembly GCA_963854855.1 of Nasturtium officinale. Taxonomy (NCBI): domain Eukaryota; kingdom Viridiplantae; phylum Streptophyta; class Magnoliopsida; order Brassicales; family Brassicaceae; genus Nasturtium; species Nasturtium officinale. Next base: position 2,292,921 of record OY978502.1, on the reverse strand, counting down.
CTTTGATATGAATTTTCTCTTAACTAATTAAAAATGGAACCGTACGCTTAAATAAACGATCATGATTTATCCACGTTTTTTTTTGCTATACATTTCAAAGGGGCAATCTTTTGACGACTTTTCTTATATCATTTGGATTGTTCATAATCATATCCATTTGTATTTCTTTGGTTTAAAATTTAAATACGGATTCATCTTGTGTTTATGTTGTTATCAAAATATATATTTTGTCAATATGTTATTACAACAAATTATATATGTTTCCAATTAGTTTAACACTTGTTGTTCAATCAATTAATTTGGAAAGATTAAACCTATTTCCAAAATTTAAGGATGGTTCGATTTTCCGATTGAAATATTTTAGTTCGTTTTTTAATTATCAACTTAGGAGCACAGCTAAATTATCCCTTAATTTTTTTTATTACATGTTGGTGAGAATCTTTTCGTAAATTATATATATATATATATATTTTTTTTTTCCTTAACTCAAATATTAATCTATCCTTTAATACGGTCTTAATCTTCTAGCTTTGATAATTGTTGTTAATTATTAGGCCGTCTTTGGTGGAACCGTGGAATTTTACTAATTAAAAACAATATGTCGAATGATAAACGCTCATTTTCATAGTTGACTGACGATATACCATTAATTACGTTGAATTAACTTTTTAGTTGCTATAACTAAGAAGGCACCTAAAAGGCTTCCTTCTTTTTTTTGTCTAATACATCCTTCATATTGTCTTTTTCTTCTTGGACAAAGTAATTGAATTGGAAATTAAGGGGAAGGCGAGAAAGGGAAACGTTGAATTAATACACAACATTTTTCATCCACACAACACAACTTTTCGTCAAGTGATGGAAGCTTCTTGACTTTGACAATTGAAAGCCTAGTTAATGAAAGCAATAGCAAAGCTATAAAGATTTTGAGAAGATGATAAGAATGCTGAAAAACATTCTTATTGCCCCTGGTTCATAACGTTTATATAGAAAAAGCCTGTAAAAAATAATCCAAAATACTAATTCTCCTTTTCCAGCTGTAAAGCTTCAAATCGGTTTTGCAAAATGACAAGAGAATTGTTTTGACCAGGAATATTGCCAGATGTAGAGGAGAGGAGCATCTTTGATGAGGGAAGCTTCGTGGAAGTTGCCTCTGACGGTAATTGAGAAGTTTTCACCGTTGATGCAGAGTGTTTTGTTTTAACTGAGGTGAAAACTTCTTTTTGTTGAGAACCTTTTGATTGATGCAGAGTATATAAACTTGGTGATTTCCTCTGTTGATTGATACACCCCCGCAAACTTGGTGTGGGAGAAGCCACAACACCAAGTTTGAACCGAAGAGAACAGAAAGCTTCATAAGGTAATGACTTAGTAAATATGTCAGCGAGTTGTGATGCAGCGGGAATATGTTTCACAACCAATGTTCCAAGAGCAACCCGTTCCCTAACATAATGATAGTCCACATCAAAATGTTTGGAACGAGCATGAAGAACAGGATTAGCAGTCAAGTAAACTGCAGACAAATTGTCACAATACAGTTCTGCAGGGTTTTGTTGAGGATCTCCAATCTCCTTTAAAAGGGAATTAATCCAGGTGAGCTCAGATGCAGTAAGAGATAATGATCGATATTCTGCCTCTGTAGATGACTTAGAGACTGTTGGCTGACGCTTGGCTGACCATGAAATGATATTGGAGCCAAGAAAAGTGCAAAAACCCCCGGTTGATCTTCGTGTATCCTTGCATCCGGCCCAATCACTATCGCTGTATGCTCTCAAGGTGAAATCTGTATTAGCATATAGTGTTAACCCATAATTCAATGTACCTTTCACGTATCTAAGAATCCTTTTGATGAGATTGAAGTCAGCCACTGTTGGTGAATGCATTTTCTGACACACAAAGTTCACTGCAAACTGAATGTCTGGTCGTGTTAGAGTTAGATATTGAAGTTTACCAGCAAGGCATCTAAAGTATGTAGGATCTGAGAATGAAGCGCCTTGATGAGGAAGACGATCCAACTGCAAAGGGAGTGGTGTTGGCATTGGAGCACAATCAAGCATCCCTGCTGTGATCAAAAGACCTTCTGCATATTTTTGTTGATTAAGGAACAAGCCATTATCAATGAATGTAGCTTGAATTCCGAGAAAGTAATGCAACTTTCCCATGTCTTTCATCTTGAATGGACCACTGAGACTGGTTATGAATTGTTCTAGCAGAGACTTGTTATTTCCTGTAATCACCATATCATCCACATACAGTAGAAGTAATATCACATCCGAGTTTCTTTGATAAACAAATAAAGATGGATCAGAAGTGCAGCAGACAAAACCATATTCAATTAGATAGTTACTGAATTTATCAAACCATGCTCGAGGTGCTTGCTTCAAACCATACAGAGCTTTTGTGAGTTTACAGACATGACCTGGATGAGTTGAATCAACAAAACCTTTCGGTTGAGCCATATAAACTGTATCCTCTAAATCACCATGTAAAAATGCATTCTTCACATCTAACTGTTTGATATCCCACTTCATAACAGTAGCTATGTGTAAAACCATTCTTACCGTTGATGTTCGAACCACTGGACTATAAGTCTCAACATAGTCAATCCCTTCTTCTTGTAGAAAGCCTTTAGCAACCAAACGTGCTTTCAATTTATGCAAAGATCCATCTGCATTCAATTTCACAGTAAAAACCCATCTGCATCCAAGAATTTTCATATCTCCAGTTTGTTGAACTAAATCCCATGTGTGACTTTCCTTTATAGAATCAATTTCTTCATACATAGCATTTCTCCAACCTTCATGTTCTAGTGCTTCTTCCACAGTTTTAGGTAAACTTGGTATATCATTTTTAACAGTTAGCAAGACATACCTGGGATTCGGTTTAATAATCCCTGATTTACCTCTAGTTGTCATTGAATGAGTGTTTTCTTGAGATACAGCCTCCTGTGGCGTATTTGTTTCTGGCTCTATTGATTGTTGAGCTGTAACAGTATCTTGATTCACAGGAGGGACTTGTAGTGGAATTGATGCAGAGTATCTGGGAGGTAACTCTTCTACCACTGTCTGTGATGCAGAAGGCTGATCCATATGAAGAAAACCTGCCTGCCAAGCTGACTGAAGAACCGTTGTGGCTTTAGGTAATAGATGTAGGTATTCATCGCAAAAGGGAAATCTCTTCTCATCAAATATCACATGTCTGCTAATGTAAACTTTACCAGTTGGAGGGTAAAGACATCGGTAACCCTTATACTTTTCATTATACCCTAGAAACACACACTTGAGTGATCTTGGATCAAACTTGTTCTGAGTATAAGGTCTGAGAAGAGGAAAACAAGCACAACCGAATGTTCTCAAAGATGTATATACTGGAGTTTTGCCAAATAATGTTTCAAATGGACTGATTGATGACGCAGAGACTGTTGTAGGAAGCAAATTTATCAAGAAGTTGGCAGTAAAGAAAGCTTCAACCCAGAACTGATGTGGGACTTTGCTATCAAACATCATAGAAAGACTCAACTCAGTAAGATGTCTGTGTTTCCTTTCTGTAATCCCATTTTGTTGAGGAGTGTATGGACATGAGATAAGTTGCTTGATTCCACTGTTAGTTAAGTGACTAATGAAAGCATTGCTAGTGAACTCACCACCTCCATCACATTGAAACATAATAATCTTTTCTTTTAACAGATTTTCCACGCTTTGTTGAAAAATTTTGAAGATGGAGAAGAAATCAGACTTATGCTTCAAAGGATAAAACCAGCTGAACCTTGAATAATTGTCAATAAAAACCACATAATACTGAAACCCTTGAACTGAAGATACAGGAGATGGACCCCAAAGATCACAATGTATTCTTTCAAGTGGTCTAGAAGCAACAAAATCAGAAGATAAAAAAGGAAGCCGGGAAATTTTTCCAAGCTGACATGAATCACACAACTTAGAAGTAGTTCTATTTATTGAAATATTATTCTTTTGAGATAGCAGTTGGAGAATCTGTTGGTTTGGATGTCCTAGTCTTCTATGCCATATTTCAGCACTTGTGGTTTGTTGTCGTGTAGAATAGAAACTCATAAACTGTGGATTCTCCAAAACATACAATCCTTTACTTCTCTTGCCTTGTGTGAGGAGCTGCTTGGTTTGCTTGTCCTTGATTATCACACGATCACAGTCAAATGAGAATTTGCAGGGATAATCAGATGTGAGTTTAGAGACAGAGAGTAAATTCTTAGCTATATCAGGACAACAAACAACATCTTCTAAAGGTAATGTACCTGTTAAGGCTGGTAGAGCAATAGAACCAATATGTGTAATAGGGAGAAATTCACCATTACCAACCATAACTGAGTCATTTCCTGCATACGGCTGAGAGACCTGTAGATTCTGAGCTGAATGAGTGACGTGAGTTGTGGCCCCTGTGTCTGGATACCACTCATTTCCAGTCTGACCATCTGTGTCAAAAACTTGTAGTGCAGCGAGAGCAGTGTGAATATCAGGACCTTGATAAGCATGATCAAATCTTTTCCAGCACTTATAAGCCTCATGACCAATTTTTCCGCAAATCTGGCACTGAGGACGAGTTGACTTTTCTTGAGTGTCAGAACGATTCTGAATCTGTTGGTGGAAACCTCTTCCTCTAGTGGAGAAAGAGCCACGACCTCTTGAAAAGCCTCTACCACGGTTTGAGTAACCAAAATCACCTCTTCCAGTTCCAGTTGCAAAGGCCAAATGAGGTGTAACTTCAGTGTTTTCAACATAGGAATTTAATCGATCATCAAAACCAGTGATTTGTGCTACTATGGACTCATAAGATTGACCAGGGAAGTTATTCATAGAGCTTTCTATAATAGCAGTGATAGCTTCATATTTCTTTCCTAAGCCATTTAGTACACCAAAGATCTTCATATTCTCAGTTACAGGTAGTCCTATTGAGCTCATCTGGTCACATATTCCTTTAAACTCAGTAAGGTAAGCGTCCATAGTTCTGTTACCTTTTGATATAGTCTGAAGTTTGCGTTGAAGTTCAAACTGTCTTGATGTCGAAACCCTGTTGAGGTTCTTTGCCAGAGCAAACCAAACTTCTTGAGAAGTGGTGAGATGATAGACTTTACCCAAGATTTCTTCAGAGAGGGATCCAAGTAGCCAAGACCTAAGGATCCAAGTAGCCAAGACCTAACCACTTGATCTTGACGACACCAACGAATGAAATCTGGATTGCTTGACTCAGTAACAACATCTCCAGATATTGATGAAAGTGTTGCAGAGGGACGAGCTTCAGCACCATTAATGTATCCAAGGAGAAGTTGTCCAGCCAGAAAAGATTCAAACTGAGATTTCCATAGCAAATAATTTTTCTCTGTTAGTTTAATAGTAACGCATTGTGTAATGCTTAGAGTAGCAATAGAAAATGGATCATTTGAGCTTGAACTTGCCATGGCTCTGATACCATGAAAGCAATAGCAAAGCTATAAAGATTTTGAGAAGATGATAAGAATGCTGAAAAACATTCTTATTGCCCCTGGTTCTCATTGTACACATAACGTTTATATAGAAAAAGCCTGTAAAAAATAATCCAAAATACTAATTCTCCTTTTCCAGCTGTAAAGCTTCAAATCGGTTTTGCAAAATGACAAGAGAATTGTTTTGACCAGGAATATTGCCAGATGTAGAGGAGAGGAGCATCTTTGATGAGGGAAGCTTCGTGGAAGTTGCCTCTGACGGTAATTGAGAAGTTTTCACCGTTGATGCAGAGTGTTTTGTTTTAACTGAGGTGAAAACTTCTTTTTGTTGAGAACCTTTTGATTGATGCAGAGTATATAAACTTGGTGATTTCCTCTGTTGATTGATAAGCTACACAAATTCTGTTCCCAATATTAAACTTATCTCATTATCATCGATGGTTAGTACGTTAAATAAGTTTCAATCGTTCAATTATACGATGTTGCAAATCATGCCATTTATATTTTAAAAAGTTTTAAACAGTTGTCCTTTGGACATAGGATCTGTCAGACAGCTAGCTTGCAATTGATCAGATGTGCATCTTTGGTGATTCATAGTTAAGTAAAAGCTTAAAATCTAAAACAGCTAAGTAAGGATTCGTAATACTGCATTACACACACCTACAAGTTCTAAAAGCGGTGCGTGTTTTTCTCTCTCTGTTTCGACAAAGCTATTGATCATTCATCAGTTCCTGGTTCGAAGGGAAAGCAACATAAATCTAATACGATGATATCATCATTATTTTGTTGAATTAATAACCTTTCCTCGCGTGACATTAATACATCAGAAACTAATTAATATACTCAAGAATATAAGTGTTCTCTATTAACAGGGGAAAAAATCATCTAGGGGCCATCTCTGTGATGCTCTGAAAGGAAATATTAGACGTGGACGTCGAACCTTGAGGAACGGCAGAGGTTTTCCCTTTGTAAGGTTGCGTTGAAGAGCTCTCCTGTGAGCTTCCGCCTCCAAGACCAAGGCCACGGTGGAAGCGTCCCCTGTTGACACCTCTGTAGACACCCGGTTCCGTTAAGGCATCCTCGTTGAGTTTGATCTCTTTCCTGCAAAGCATCTCCACCACTTGCTTCATGTTTGGTCTCTTTTGCGTCGCAGCTTGAGTGCAGAAAAGAGCCACCTTGATGAAACGGGTCACTTCATCTTCTGCGTACTTTGTTAGATGCGTATCTACACACTCTAGTAGCCTCCCTTCTTCCCTGAGCTTCCATACCTGCCCAAAACACAGTATAAAGTCTCAAATATTGTTTGTTTTGGCATTTACATTTTATATAATTGGATGTTTTGGTGATAAGTTTCACATCTTGCTCCTCTAATATTTGGCATTTACATGTTATATATTGCATGTTTTTTCTCCTGATCAAACCTTAACTTTTAAACTCTTGCATTTGGGGTGTTTGCATTTCACTTGTAAAAAAACACTTATACTACTAACATAGAGCTATTTATATATTGTATGTTAAGGTGTGAGAGTTTTTAGCTTTACCCATTCGACCAGAACCAAGTACTGATCTCCAAAGGCAGCTCTGCTACTACTACCACCACTTATGACCTCAAGCACAAGTATACCGAAGCTGTAAACATCTGCTTTTTTCGTCAATTGACCAAGAAGTGCATATTCTGGGGCCAAGTATCCCCTGTAGTCTCGGTTTCATCAGCTGAAATATCGTGGACGAAAGACAAAAACCGATATGTTTATAGAAAGATTCTTACACTGTTCCAGCGACTCGGGTACTGACATGAGTGACATTGTCTGGAAAAAGCTTAGCCAGGCCGAAATCTCCAATTTTGGGAATAAAGTTTGGGTCTAGTAAGATATTACTGGCCTTAATGTCACGGTGAACAATCGGAGGTTCGACTTCCTCGTGCAGGAAAGCTAAACCCGAAGCTGTCCCAACGCAGATGGCAGCTCTCTTGGACCAATCAAGCGGTACATATTTACTCTTTGAACCTAAAATGACTCTAAACAACATCAGAAAATTAAAACAGAACATAATGAGACTTGACAGACGAGAATCCGACTGTGGTTTATAAGGAAAGTTACCAAGCAAAACACTAGCAAGACTGTTGTTCTCAAGATACTCATAGACAAGAATCCGATTGTTCCCTTCGATGCAGCAGCCAATGAGGTTAACAAGGTTAGGATGATGAATGTTTGATATCAAGTTAATCTCAGTCAAGAACTCGCGTGTCCCTTGTTTAGATTCTGCTGAAAGTGATTTGACAGCTACTTGTGTGCCATCTCTCAGTACTCCCTAAAAGATTCAAAACCGTTTTCATCAGTCACCTGAATATCAGCATTTAAGCAGGTTGCAAAAAAAAAAGTCAGAATTTCTAACCTTGAAGACAACTCCATAGCCACCACCTCCGATTCTGTTGGTTGGATGGAAACTATCCGTGGCTGATCTTAATGAGTTGTATGAAAAAACCCTCACATTGTTGGTGCAAATCTCTGTTTATTCGGAAACAAAACAGAAGCAAATAAACAATCATATTCAGTTTCTCTAAGCAAATAAATTGATTTAGTCAAAACCATTGTCGAATTTAACAGCTGGTAATGATCAAAGGTAAAATAACTTGTGCAAAGAAACCAAACCAAGAAACAAAACTGAGACCAGACCTGAAAACTATAATATCATCATTTTCCATCGAATTGTTGTACATACCTTCAGCTTCTTTCTGTCCAAGGCCATCATTTCCTTTGCACATATCAAGAAGTCCGAAGCAATTATAATGCATCACAAACCCAGAGATAATACCGACAAAAAAAAAATCACTTCCAAGAACAGAGGAAGCTATAAAAATTAATCAGAAACGGGCTTGATACATAGATAGAATTTTAATGAAATCTCCTAAAAAAAACTCAATTTGACCTGTCTCCTCGATACTGAATCTGGAAGGTAACGATGAGACTGTAGAGAAAGAAGAAGAAGATGATAATGGGTTTATTTGAAAATTTTGCTAGTGGAGAAAATTCATTTGGCGGAACAAGTTAATCAAAGAGAAATCATGAGTTTGCTTTCTTGTATTTGTGTGAAGTAATTTTAAGCTTTTTCGTGAGGATGTTAATAAATAAATTGTTGACTACCAAACCAACCCAAACCCAGAGAACTCATGACCAGTGAATACGCTAAAAGATGCGTGTACTCGTCCTTTCTATCTTTTGTTGTATTAAATTTGTTTTATATTCGGCTGCTGATGCTACAAATTTATAACAATGACAGGTACACGACAAGACTATTAAAGTCTCATCTCACTGATTGTAATTTTCTTTCCTCCTCAATTAGTTTCTCCCGCCTGTGATTGAAGCAACATTATAATTTAATTTTATTTAATTCATACCTGTTTATTTTGAATAATTTAAGTGATTAATATATTAAACCATGCGAGGTGCGAAGCAGAAGGGATTTGGGGCGGAACGGATTTGAATGCAAGACAGGCGGATTAGTAGCAATTACCAAACCTAACTGATGATATAAAAGATTAGGCTGCAGAAAATGTAAAAGTAAGATGATAAAGATGCATTATTACTTTTTAGCGGGTCCTTTACACCTGTAATTCATTTTTATTGTAGTCTGAAAACACGAATTAATATCTGTAGTCCTTTTTTTTGGTAAAAATTAATATCTGTAGTTAAGTTTTGATTACCACCTACACGGCATCTTAATTTGACTAAGTTCTTGGCACCGTTTACTTGACGTCATCGTTACGCTAAACTTAAATCATCTAAAGAGAAAGTTCAAAATTCCAACGTAACAATCCACACAAAAATTTATGTTTCACCCGGCCATTGGTCTTTTTTTCTCTTCTTTACATATGTATTTCTTTCAATCATTATTTCTTAATGCATTTGTTGAACTATTCGTTCATTTTATCAATTCGTTAATATACTATTGCACTTGATATCATCGTTCCACGAGATGCGGCATTATATTCTTATCATATGTATGCCACAAAAGCAATTTGACGAAGTCCACCTTGTTGACAGAGAGAAAACAAATAAAATAAAAAGACGAATGCTGCTAATGTTGGGTCCTCATCTTGTGGTTTTTAACCAGTTAATACGTGTGTCCCATTTCTTTTATGCTCTGTTTTTCTTCTTTACTACTTCTTTTATATTTACTGCTTCTCGATTCTCACTTGGTTTATAGCTCTAATCGTGAACATGGTTAAACAAAATCTTAGTCTTTGGGGTATAAATTCAACCACAACCTTTAGCAGTTGCTTGGTAAGAGAACATTTATGAAGGAAAACAGACATTTGATAACTGAGTTTCATAGATTTTACGGATTGTCACTTAGAAACACGTTGTTTCGAAGCGTGAGAACAAAACAAAAACAAGAACATAGGATAGAGAATGATATAGGTCAAGATGTGAAATTGGGCTATTGGTTTCGCGGAAAAGAAGAGCTTCTCTCGCTGAGAAGATCATCGTTTTCTGCTTCGTTACCGTCTATGCACAGAATATTGTTGTTGTCGACACTCGGTTCAGATGAGCTTACAGTGCTGCTCGTGGCCACCGGAGAGCTCGAGACACTAGCAGGCCGACTTCTCACGCTGTACATTGATGATGCAGGAACTTTCGTCACAAGCGGCCGGAGGTTTCCTGTCATACCTCGTCTTATATCCTACACACGCAGAGACCAGACAGTAAGCATTACTATTATTATCGGAAAAAACTCATAATTTGACCCCAACCCTTCAGGTTATATCCAAGGGTAAGAAGAAGTGAACGTACCATGTGTCTTATTGCCATATCAATTGAGCTTTTGGAGAGGTTTCTGCCATATCCAAGGCTGTTAAAAGCCGTGCTAGATTTCCCTGTTCCTAGACCACCACTCTCAGTTAGCCGCGGTGGACCTAGCTTCCTCATGTTTACCACTCGCTCGACCATTTTATTTCCCATAGCCACTGGGCTCAAGCTATCGCAGCTACTTCCGCCATTGCTTGCCTTCGCTCGTCCACGTACACCCTTGAGACCACCGTTGGTGTTCCCAATAGGAGCCCGACCTCTGGATGGTGAGCAAGATTGCCTTCTTGCATGTGGGGCGCCCCCACTGCCAGGGCCACCTCCGCGTTCTATAGAGTTCGATCTTGAACCTGGTGCTGAGGCCATTCCAGATCTGCCTCTTGAAGCTGAGACCGGCCTGTCTGGTAAAGTGGTCCTCAGATTTGGTGGGGCTTCTAAAGAGAAACCAGGCATCTCAGGTGGTTTCCACGGCCTCGACGACTTTACAGTAGGAGAAGGAGAAGTCCCTCGGGATGGGGCCTTACTCGAAACTGTTGATGGACCAGTAGGGGTTGACGGTCTGCGGGTCGGTGTGGCCGGCCTTGATAATGGTTTTTTAGAAGGTGCAGCAGATGGCCCAGTATTAGACCGAGTTGGAATAGATGATCTTGCTGGCCCCGTCGTGTTGGTGGCGGTGGTGCGTGAAGCCGCCATAGAGGTAGTAGCACGTGCGGCAGTTATGGTGGCACGTGATGTGGGTGTTGAGGATCTAGAAGTTGAAGCTCTGGAGGTCACGGGCTTTGTTGAGGAAGTAGTTGGAGTTGTAGACCTTCTAGTTGGAGTTGTAGACCTTCTAATTGGAGTGGAAGGTCTGCTCGTTGACCTTGAGCTACATGAGGAAGATGGTCTTCTGAGTCCAGCTACGGAGGAATAGGAAGAGTTGAGTCCAAACGACGACGGTTGTGGCTTATTATTGTTGGCTGACAAGATATCTTCGCGGCAGTTCCCTAGCTGCAGAACCCAACAAGAGTTTCAATGCTTATAAAGACAAAGACAAACGTAAACTTTGACCAGAGACAAGGAAATGAATCAGTTCTGTCTAACAAGTTCGTTCATACCCGAGACTTAAGATTAGTGGGGCGAGAATTGGGAGCATCGAGCTGATTCATCACGCTTCTATGTGACTCTTTCTCGAACTGTGGCGTGCCTGGCGGCGTTAGCAGCCTGAACAAGAGACAATAACAACAACAACATATATTGATCAGACCAGTGATTCATCAAACAAGGAAAGATCATACTTTCAGTTACACTCTAGCACTAAGCTCAAATGATGTAAAACAAGAATTACTGCAAAACAATTGCCCCTTTATATGTTGTTGGAACTTAATTTTGTGTGTTAATCTCAATCAAATTTGGGCAATTCAACCAAAAGTATATTCCCAAATTGATATTTTGTTTTCTAATTTCTAAATGCACAAATTGGAAATAAATTTGAAACTTTTTTTTTTTTTTTCCAAATTTCTGATATTAAAATCAATATTTAGAAGCGAAATCAAATGGAGTACATTACCAATCGTAATCGGACTTTTCATTCTCTGAATACAGGAAGTTCTCGGCGGCTGTTCTCCGGGTAGGATAACGCTGATACGACGCCATTTCAGGGACACCGGAGAGCAACGCCGCAGCCGTAGTCGCCAACGTACCATTGATATTAACATTATCAGATCCTAAAAAAGATAAAACAAATTCAAACATTGCCAAGACAGATATAGAGTGGTAATTTGTATATCGAGAGAGAGAGAGAGAGAGAAGTAGACGGACCTGATAAAAGAGAATCTGCTTTGTGTTCTTTCTCGCGACGACGCATCTCAAGGAACAGAGAGAGTTCTTCGTCTCTGTCGTGAGTCAACATTTTCGAAACCTGAGATTGAAGCTTTCTGGGTCTCGTGTCCGAACTTGTACAACAACAAAAATCTTCAAAAAAAAAAAAAGTAAACAAACTTGAACCAATCAGATCTGAGAGATCACACTGAGGGCCCCTTGAGACAGCTACAACATCCACCAATGAGAATCATAGTAGCCAAATGATAACAGAGGACAAGAACCCAAAAACGCGATTAAGAGAGAGAAGATTTAGAGTTAACGATGAAGATTGAAGAGAGTGGGGAAGATGTTCTTCTCGACGAGGATATATATATATTTTTTAAATAATAGTAGTTCAATTTTTATAATTCTGATTTCAAACCAGACAACCCTTAGTCGTACCATCTCTCTTGTTTCTTCTCTTGTTTTTATTTTGAATATGGTTTCGAAAGTTTGAACAGAACACGAAGCATCGGATTCAAAACGCAGAGGATCTAAGAGGAGCTCACGGGACACGTTGTGCAATCTTTACCCATGAACATCCAATACAATTACGAAAAAGCCACTTTGTGTCCAAAAGGTTATGGTTTCTGAAATTCATGTGCTTAAAGCTGTTAACATTGTGTGCCCATATTTGAAATGCTAATTTTTTTTTTCCAACACAATCATTCATCTTTACCCAACCCTACTAGATACCATGAAATTTAATCCTAGAAATCACTCCATCAATGAAAGTAACTTCAGGTAATTAATTACGATTTCAATAAATTATGTAAATGGCTACATAATGTGTCGGTTTACCAATGTATAGAAAATGAGACATTTCTTAAGAAAAATATCAAAATATTATATCCGTTATTTTCCAAAACACTCTATGCTCTGCAATATCACACATATCTTGTCATGAGGAGATATGTAAGTGGAGGAATTGCATATTGGTAAAATTGGTGTTTAGATTGGAGATTGTCTCTTTCACTGTTGTATGTGTTGATAGTTACAATGAATGATTGAATTCTAATCGAACAAAACAAAAAAATTCAAAAACGACGATTAAAAAACTCTTATTATAATATCCCATAAAAATTTATTTATTTCTTCTTATATGAAAATATGGTTTCTTTTGAACGCTTACCAGAAAAAATTGTCAATGTTTTTCCCCGGGTATTTAGCCGGCTACCGATAAGATAGTCTACACGAAGAACTGACCACTTGCCAAGTATTTCCAACGACTCGTAAAAGAAAAGAGAATCAGTTTTTTTTTTTTTTTTTTTCTTTAATTATTCTTCGTCGCTTCCAATCATCGGCTCGTCTTGGTTCATGTCGTATCCGCCTCCATCGGGTCCAAGCACCTTAAACCTGCTCACATTGGTTAACGATGGTTTCTTAAGAAGTCAAATGTTGACAGATCAAAATACCTTTCAATGATGAATTTTCCTTCCTTGTACTTCTGAGACTTCTCGTATGCAATTACCTGATGGAGAAAATGGGAATTAGCATCAAAGAAATTTGTTTACAAGTATGAGTTTTTAAGTCTTGTACGTATTTCCAGCCAACAAGAGAGCCACAGCTAACACAGAAGATGTCAGCTACAGTGTGCCAACCAGTCATCATGACGCGATGCTCCTTTTCTCCAACCGTCACATTGACACTAAAGAATTGAAAAGGGGTTGGTAATACATATGGGTCAAGATTCCCTCTATGATCAAATCCTTCTAATTAGAACTTACACATTGTCGAAAAGATAGGCCCTTCCATGCTTGCAGTGAAATGACTGAAAACAACACACAAATCAGGTAGCTGTTTTGATCAATTCAAGAACATTAATTGAATCGATAATGGAAAACACACGTATGAACACAAAGCATGGTGTGTTTGATCAGTTCAACAGGAAACTACAAAACAAGAATGAAAGTATCAATTTCCCATGAGCATGAATTGAGCAACAAGAACTGAATGGTCAATATCCAATTTGATACGTTGTTAATGATGAGTCTAAAAAAGCAAGCTGTCTGTTTCAATCAGATATCATAACAAAAACATAACCACTAAAAAAAACGTGTGTATTGTAGAAACACAAGTGTAAAAGGCTTTTATAACAATGGCCCTAAACCAACATATTAACAAGGAAGCTAGAGCTAAGAATGACTGCAGAAGAGGAAGTAGTAAATTGACATTAAAGAGAATGAATGAAGAAATGAACCTTTGAGATAAGATCATTAGAAAGAGCGAAATGTGTGTGACAATGTTTGCAGCTATAAACCAGTCCTTCGAGGTCTATCACGAATAGTCTTCCCATTTCGAACAAATCCACCAACCTGAAACACACACACACAAAAAAAAAAAAAAACAGATCTCAATTTCCCTCACAGATTTTCTTGACCATACTCATGAATCATATGATAATATTAGGATACGTAGCAAAAGCTAACTCAAAATTCTCATCCAACACGCTATTAAATTCAAGACGAATGGATTGAATATAGAAATCAAATCACACTGAAACAAAACCACAACTAACCGAGAAATTGTCATTACACAAAACACGACCAATAATATCAAGAGAAATTACCCGAAAATAGTTCGCTTCTCACGAAATTCAACATTAAATTGGCAGAAAATGAAAACGAAGAGATCAAAAGTGCGTTAATCTCGAGAAAAAGGTCCGATCAAATGTCAAATTTAAGGTAACGGAATAGTCACTAAAGAAACTTGCGTAGTTTTCAAGATGCCACTGAAAAAAACGAAAAGAAGAAAAAGTAGGAGAGAGAACCAGAAACGAAAATCTCCCAGGGATTTTCCAGAGAAGAAAAAAAAAACACCAGATGACGAGAAAATTCGTGCGAAAAGAGAAAACAAAAAACAAGTGGAAAGAACCAAAATCGATCTTACCCCGAAGGAGAAACGCCAGAGAAAGAAAGAGAGGTTTCGAATTTTCCATGCATTTATATATATATATATAATAGTTAAAAAAGGAATTATATAAACAGAGTTACACGGCCCATGGCCTTTCTCTTCAAGCAAATTTATTAATTCTCTTCAAGCAAATTTAATTTATTAATTAATCACACACTTTACACGCGTACAACAACTATCTATTACTCCATTTAATATTATCCCTACGGTTATGTCTTTACGGTGGTGTTCGAACGAGCGAGAAACCAAGATCCACAGATTAAATTTAATTTCATTTAGGATCCCATTTTGATTTTTCTTTTCTAACCTAACGAAATTGGAATTAAACCGTAAGAAAATATCGCAATTAACCGAAACCAAGATCAGGACAAAAGTAGTGAAGTACTACTACAAGGGTGACCAAACCTTTGTTCCAAATTTCCAATTTCCAATACAAGAATATGTTTGTTAATTGTCATCCTTGAGACGTGCCTTTAATGATTTCAGTATGGTTAAATGTAATTTTAAGAATATAAATGCGAATATAAGAGTTCCCATAGAGAATCTTGAGGAGGGAAATTGTGATCGACTAGACCCATTTGAAACAACAGATAAATTGTGAACGACGACGAGTCCTAAATTGTATAAACCATTCTTTGGTATAAAACAGATTCTCTTGTCAAGAGGAGGGAAATATTCATTCGGAAGAGGTAGGAACTTACCTTTTCCTTCTTCTCCATTAGCTTTATTGACCAATCTTGCCTAATCTTTGAGGAGGCCACACGACACGAGTGACACATCCTTGAATTAAACCCAAAGGAATCTGCCACCACTTAATACAGATCAATCACATGGGACAATGAGTATTACCTCGATCATCTAAGTTTAAAATGTACAAAAATATCTGTTGAGGTCTGGAAGTAGAGGACTTACAGGGCCAAAGGTTCTTGAGTCTAAGCTGGAAGTTTTGTTATCTCCTTCTACCCAACAATGACCTTCTGGAACTCTGATCACATCACGAGAATTACTTATCCATTCGCCAGGCATCCCAACTATCCTCTTTATGTATCTATCTCTGTAATTTGTCGGAGAGCTGCCAGAGATATGCAGTTCCCATTGTCAGGAGCTCAATGATGTATTTCAAAATATGTTAACTTAGAACACATACAACAAAATGTCTGAGGAACATTAAAAGAGGGGGAAAACTGAGCTTTGGAAGCAAAAGACAATAACAGAATCCAAAGAGTTTTTTTTCATGGCCAAATATTTAGATTACAATATACAGAAGGTAAAGTTTATATGGGGCCATGTACAGGGATTGAATATGGACAGTTTCATGTTTCAGAAACCATAAATTGTGAATGCTTACTTCCACGAAAAGAAACTAAAAAGAGACCAACATGTAATCAAGTATAACTCATTACATCAAAAGATGACTCAAAAGTGGCTTGGCATTAGAGAAAACATACCCGAAAACTACAACATCACCTCGCGCAAACTTATAATCCTTCAGGCAAAATTTGTCAACAAGTACATAATCATCTGCACCAATAATTGAAACATCCAGTAAGAAAGAAGAATGGACCAAACTTTCAAGCATTTTACGAAAAAGGAGGCTTACCTAAATAAGAATTTTTCTAGGGATTGAATGTGGGAGACATGGAATCTCCTCTCACAGGAACAACACTACAACATCTATCAGAAATGGTAAGCCCTATAATACCTCCTGTGAATGATTTCTTTGTCACTATCCATAATAGATTCTGGATTCCCATGTCCAAGATGGCATATCTAATATGTGATTCTGAGCAACAGGCATATAACCATCTGCAACAAAACTAAAAGGCTCTAAACGGTTAATAGATCTTTTAGATGATAAAATGAGACAATCCACAAATTGCATCTTACAATATCCTCAATCTAAACTAACTCAATAAGACTAAATAATAGCATTGTCAACAAATTCATGAATAGATCTTGTGTACTAAATCTCAAACTATGATAAACTAAGTGAGCTAAACCTAATTGATTCGTGGAAACTGAAAGGATAGAACTGAAACTAATCTGAAGCCAGAGAAAAATCGTATCGTATAATGCAAGAGCCTGAAGTTTAAGCCTAACAAGCAAAAAAAAAAGAACTGAAACCTATTCAAGAGAAAGAAATCGACCAGTGAAAAACTAAAACATTTTAAGGTGAAAGTACGAACCTGGAAACTGAAGAAGTCCAGGAAAGACACTGAGATCTGTTACACGACTACCAGAAAATCGATTTTGCGAAGAAAATGAGAGCAGAAGCAGAAGTCGCGACAGTGTGAAGAACCAGGGTTTTTCTTTCCCTTCCTCAGAAGATTTTGAGTGGGGAAAGTTTACCGAACCATAAATTTGGCCGGTTCAATCAGGAATTTTGGGTGGAGGGGTTTAGCCTGTTTTTTCCGGTTTTTTGGAATGGTAGATTGGTCGATTTAAAATTTAAAGTCAAACCCAACGTTCGGCATATCGGTCAACACAAGACATTTTGCATTCCGAAGAAGAAGAAAGATGAGGCAGAGCTAGTCAAATCAGAGATTTTAGCTGTGACTCTGGTTCATCTAGATCCATATTATTTGTTTCATTCAGGAAGTTTGCTTCACCGGCTTCTGACGGTTTACTTTTATTCGGGTAATTGGGTTTGGATGTGTGGTTTAAAGTCGAAACTCAACATTTTATATCATAGTTCATAATAATTACAAAGAACTCAATACAATGTTACCGTAGATCTAGTGCTATACAACTATTTCACGTCTCTTGAGGATTCACAAACTTTCTCTGCAGCTACAATAACAAAAAAACCTATCATTTGATCTGAGGTTTCTGCCTTGTCTTTGTGAATTGTACATCTCCGTTAAGAACAGCTGCTATGAATTTCTCAACCTCTTCAATAGTCATATCGCCTTTGAATGTAGCAAATTTACCTCGTCGAGGCTTGTAAGCTATTAGGAGCTTATCCGAAGTTGTAAACTCTGATTTGTCAAGTGAGCTCAAGAACGAAGATTGTTTTGCTACATCTAGAAGCGAATAGGTTACTGTGTCATGAGAACGTGTGGTTGAAGCTTGTTGTCGAGATAGTGATTTCTGGGATACCTGGAAAAAATAACAGAGCCAGAGGATTATTGATCATTAAGTCACAGAGCCAAAAAAAAAAAAAAGCAATGGTTTGAACCGCTTCACTTCTTGATATTCACCAGAGAATTGCGTTTAGCTATCAAAGGGGTAATATATTTGCTTACCTTGGACAATACTGACTTCAACTTCTCTTTACCATGTGAAGATCTGAAGGCACCGATGATACAAACAGGAGTGTTCTCCCCACAGATGGAATCGAAATTTGGTTTGGAGAGAAGAGGTATCCTATCTGAGTACTCGCTAGGTGCTTGGCCCGGCTGACTATTAGAAGAGACCTTCTTGTTCTTTTTCTCAAATCCTTCAAGCAATTTGCCAAGTTCATAGACAGCTGATTTCATATTTTTCACAGTGATACCTGTTTTCAAGACTTGCTTCTCCCCATTTGATAGCCACCCAACTATTGCTGGAAACGCTTCAACCCCCAACTTTCGTATCTTTGGATCAGAAGTATCATGGACCTAAAAGATAATGAAAATAAAATGCTTTAGTTATAAGGATTCCAGGTCTAGTAGATAACACTCAATTCCTCACCAAGATAATTAAGCTCAAATTTGTTGTCACGTCTTTAAACAAGGACCACGAAACCACACATAAGTTCTAGGAGCAGCAGATTCGCAACAACAATAATTGTGGGGATATTGATCTAAAAGTTAAACCCAAACTATGACAAACCTCTGTGTTGTAAAAGACAAAGCGTCCATTGTACAAGCCACTTAAAACACGCCAGATGACAGGAGTGTCTTTCTTTGTTGACAGAAGCAAAACTTTAGGAGTCTCTTGTGAGCTGACAGCAGAGACATCAAATGTATTCAGGTCAATCCTTTTTGAAAATCTTGGTAGATGTTCCTGGCAGAAGCTTTTCACCTTCTTCGCAACAAGCTCTTCAGTATATTCTGCTAAGGTGGCTTTGCCACTTGGTGTGTATGAATAAACAGACAACCTTGGAGCCCTACGAGGAACTATGCCTAGCTGTTTGCAAAGAGAGGATTCCGTTTCACAATTTATCCGCCCAACCTGTAAACATAAAATTTATTCATGTAAACAACAAAAGACTTAAAACTACACTTTTCTTCTAAAACCAAAACCCAGGACACGAAATCAACTAAATAGACAAGCACATGTTTAATACCTTTAAAGCTCCTTGTAATGACTCCGCAACTTCCTCTATGGTCGATTCATGGTACTGGGTTCCCCTTTGAGATGGAAGATATGACAACACAAGCCAAGTCATCCCTTGGTCTATAATTTCCTTCTTGTAGACTTGGGAATTTATGATTCTGATACTTGCTGCCTTACTGTTCTTTGAACCAGATTTAGCCTTTGATGCTCTACCAAAGCCACCAAACTGATCCCTTCCTTTAGAACCACCACCCGTAAACATGGAAAAGATATCATCCATCCCAAAACCAAAAGAGTTTTCACTAGGACCATCACCGCCAAATGAGAAAGAAAACGATTTGGAACCTCCCCCACTTCCCATATTTTGCCACCCGCCTGGTCCTCCAAAATTGAAACCACCACCATGTCCACCATTTGAGGAGTATGAATACCCACCATTTCCTCCTGGAAAACCTGAATCAAATCCAGGCTGTCCCTTCTCATCTCCATAAAGATCATAGTTTTTCCTCTTCTCTTCATCAGATAAGATCTCATAAGCTGTTAAACATATATCAGAGTTTAAAATTGTCAGAGACATATCAACAAAAAAAATCAATTTAAGCCTCTAGGATCTAACTCGTGGGCACAAAGAAAAAACAATCTTATAGTGTACTAAAATATCCCTATACAGGAGCCCTCAATCATGCATTAGCAATAAGCTTCAATAATTAATATCCATGGAATAATGAAGAGATACTCACCATTATTAATCTCAGCAAACTTCTCCTGAGCACCCTTATTTTTGTTTTTATCTGGGTGGTATTTCAGAGATAGCCTACAAAAAAAAATCACAAGCTACATGAGTAACGAAATTTATTTGTTAATAATTTTCTTAATTTAACCAGTGACTTGAATATACGGGTACGTACTTGTGGAAAGCTTTCTGGATCTCACGCTGCTTAGCATCCCGAGACACTCCAAGAACCTGAAGAACCATAAAACGTATAAATGTTTCCACAGTCACTAAAAATCTTTCTAATCAATGACAAAAACTCCTAAGCAAAACCTAATCCCCAATACGAATCCGAACTTAGCACCGATTACGATTAAACAAAATGATCATCGAATTTCACTAATACTTGAAAGCAAAATGAATCTCAATTTTGGAGAAAAAAACTCCATGAAACTAGAAAAACCGTACCTTGTAAGGATCAAGGCTTTTGGCTTCCGCATATACCAACAAAAAAGTTGACACAAGAACAACATATATCGCCAGTCTTGTTCTCACCATCTCGAATCTATAATCTCTGAATCTTCTTACCTTTTTATGTTTTTTTCGGCAATGAATCTTCTTCTTCTTCTTCTAAGCGGTGTATTATTCACGGAGCACTACGCTTCGGGAAATATCGAGAAGGATACAATTCATTAAATAGGTTCGCTGGGTTTAAAGCAGAAAATCGATATTTCTAGAATGACCTATATACTATTATTTAATTAAACTATTTCCCATATTTAGAATCATTACATTAAGACACCAAATTCGTCAATTAGATTAAGAATATGATGGGGAAAATAAGTCACTACAAAAAGTATTAGGGGTTTCCTGCATTTCCCGAAAATTAATTCCGTTAATTTAAGGCGGGTATCATACGTGGCAAATTTGATGTAATCCCACGTATTTTGACCAATAAAATTTTAGCAACCGAACGATCGTTGTTTGATTGGGGTCACGCGCCATTTAGATCACGCGCTAAACTTATCTGGGCCTATTGATTTAGGCCCAGTCTTCTATAATCAGCCCAAAACTAAAGTCTCCGGTACAGTGAACGGAATCAGATCAGAGCGACGGTAAGTAAATTTTCCCTTAAGACTGTGAAAAAGGAAGAAAACATACAGCTTCACTATTGGCATTGTTAAGATTTAGAGTGATTGAAAGACGGAGAAAGAAGACGATCTTCTTTTTTCTTCTCTTCTTTGTCTCTACTAGCTTCGCTTTTTGTGTCCGCCGCCGTGAGATTTTTATCGTCATCGTCACAAACCTCTAGGGTTCATCCTCGACGGTTCATTGGCTTAATTAGGTCAAGATTTAGTCGGATCTGATGGCGTTATCGGCTTCGGATTTGCCGGCTATGTACTCGCTACTTGCAAATTCAATGAGCGGTGACGAAACTCTTCGACGGCCGGCGGAGGCGGCTCTGTCTCAGTCGGAGAGTAGACCTGGTTTCTGTTCTTGCCTCATGGTAGTGTTTCTAAGCTATGCTCTTGTAGTTTCTGCTCACGTCGCTCGATATTACTCGCTCATTTTCCTCTCGTTTGGTTGCAGGAAGTAATTACATCTAAGGATTTGGTTTCTCATGTGGACGTTAGATTGATGGCCTCGGTATATTTCAAGAACAGTATCAACCGTCATTGGAAGAGCAGACGAAATTCATGGTAGGTTCAACTTTTCTTTGCTGATAACTGCATCCAAATTGCAACATTGGGATATTTCACCTTCCAAGCGTTAACTAGTCTTAGATTAGAATCTGGTTTATCACTACACTTATCTGGCTGGTTCAGATTTTTAGATTTGTAATTGGCGACCTCTGCAAAGTTACTGCCCTATTTGTTCAGCGTTGATGACACTCTTTCTGGCCATTTTTACAGGAGTATGAGCAACGAGGAAAAGAGTCATCTGAGGGAGAAATTGTTGTCTCACTTGAGAGAAGAGAACTACCAGGTGTTGTAACAATTGCTTTGGCTGTCAATGAATTAGTTTTGACTTATTTCCCTTGGCTGCACTGCACCTAATTAAGCCATATCATTTATATGCTTATCTATCTGACTATTTTCTTTTCTGCAGATAGCAGAAATGTTGGCTGTTCTCATATCAAAGATAGCCCGCTTTGATTATCCTAGGGAATGGTTAGTATTTTCACTTCATATTTCATAACTAACGGGAGAGTGTCTTCCTAGATTTTCTGAGTTTATGCATTGATTCTGTTAGCAAAGAAATTGTTTTTTTTTGTGCTTCATGATGTCAGGCCTGACCTCTTTTCGGCACTAGCGCAACAGCTTCACTCAGCTGATGTTCTTGCTTCTCACAGAATCTTTCTGATTCTTTTTCGAACCTTAAAGGAATTGTCCACTAAGCGTCTCACCGCAGATCAGAGAACCTTTGCTGAGGTGTGTCTGCTACTAACATCATCCCCTTATCAGTTTCCTTTCTCCTCTTGCATGAATTTAATGTTGGTCCAAAGCTTAGATATTTGATTTTGTAAAGGATAAGGTCCAGTTTAATTTGTTGGCAGATCTCGTCGCAATTTTTCGACTTTAGTTGGCACCTTTGGCAAACTGATGTCCAAACAATTTTATGCGGCTTTTCGACAACGGCTCAAAGCTACGTTTCAAACAGTACCGAGCAGCATCACAATGAGCTTTTTTTGACTTGTGAGAGGTGGTTTTTATGTTTGAAAATAGTGCGTCAACTCATAGTTTCAGGATTTCAAAGCGATGCCAAATCTATACAGGTAGATAAATTATGCTTCCTTTTGACTCTCCTTTTCTTATAGATTCATTATCACATTTAGCTATCTCCCTTATAAACTACTGGTATATCTTCTCCGAATATGTGTCGCCCCACATCAATTCCATTTCTTCTGCTATTTCCCAATGGTTAAGCTGAAATCATAACGTTGATTGATTGATTAATTATATCGGAATATAAAATTTGTTCTTGCTCTCAGGCTTATGCCCTACGTGAATATATATGAACAGCGAATTCTTTTCTCTCAGGATATTCAACCAGTGAAAGAAGTCTCTCCTGCTCTCTTGAACGCAGTTCAATCCTTTCTTCCATATTGTGAGTCTTTTTAAATGTTGGACATTATTTTTTTTTCATGCATACGACAAAAGCACCTATAGGTCTGTATGTAGGAATTTTTTCCTCCCTTCTCGCTTCAAGCTGTCACCATAGATAAATATGTTTTTGCTAACTTTTGTGGAGTCTCCATGTAGATTCATCTTTTCAGAATCAAAATCCTAAGTTCTGGGAGTTTGTAAAGAAGGCATGTGTCAAGCTGATGAAAGTGTTAGGCGCTATTCAAAGCAGACATCCTTACTCGTTTGGAGATAAATGTGCTCTTCCAGTCGTAGTTGATTTCTGCTTAAACAAGATAACAGACCCTGAACAGGCGTTGTTGCCGTTTGAAGAATTTTTTATTCAGTGTATGGTGATGGTGAAATCTGTGCTTGAGTGTAAAGAATATAAGCCAAGTCTAACTGGTCGTGTGATGGATGAAAATGGAGTTACATTTGAGCAGAGGAAGAAGAATGCTTCAAACACAGTTAGTTGCATTGTGTCTTCACTTTTACCCAATGAAAGGATAGTTCTTTTGTGCAACATACTAGTGAGAAGGTTACACTCTAACTGACTATAAGATATGTGAATTCAAATTATTTGGCTCCCTCTTACTTACCTAATTATGGCCCTGTTAATTTCATATATCATGCCTTAGTTTATGATCTGGGGCAATCTTGGGGACACATAATGATCTTGTTACTGTACATTTATGTATCTCTGTTCTCAGTCTTGTCAACAAAAAGTTGCGAAGTGTATGGAATAGTTAGGATGAGGTAGTTATTGTTAGGGCCTGGTGGATGTAGTTTAGATAGTTTTGCGTGCATCAAGTTGTTTTGGTGCGAGCTGTGATGCTGTGATGTATTCATACCTCCATATGATCGCCATCCTCTGGTAGATGTATAAAAGCTGCCTGGAAGAATAGTTTGCTGAAATTTAATTATCGACATTCCAACAGGTAT
This sequence comes from Nasturtium officinale, assembly GCA_963854855.1. NCBI lineage: Eukaryota > Viridiplantae > Streptophyta > Magnoliopsida > Brassicales > Brassicaceae > Nasturtium > Nasturtium officinale. The sequence goes on along the minus strand of OY978502.1, from coordinate 2,268,870 downwards.
TTTGTTCTAACAGCAAGTGACCTAGAGGAGTGGTACCAGAACCCTGAGTCATTTCATCATGAGCAGGACATGATTCAGTGGACAGAGAAATTGAGGCCTTGTGCTGAAGCTCTATATATGGTTTTATTTGAGAACTACTGCCAAGTAAGTAGCAAATAGTTTTAAGTATGTTGTCCTGTTCTGAAAAGAAGTCTGGTAGATGTGACCCAAAAAAATAAGAGAAAAGAACTCTGCTAGGCCCTATGTAACTGATGCTTATTCTTTCTGTCTCCATCATTGTGCACAGCTGCTAGGCCCTATTGTTGTGTCCATCCTTCAAGAAGCAATGAATAATTGCCCCCCTTCTGTTACTGAAATAACTCCTGCATTGCTTCTCAAAGATGCAGCTTATGCTGCTACTGCATATGTCTACTATGAGCTCTCGAATTATCTCAATTTCAGAGATTGGTATGATCTTAATCTTTGATTGTTTAGATTTTTATTTTTTCATCTCCTCTAAACATTGATGTGTGATTTGTAATTGAACCTTCATTTTTACCAGCCAGCAGAATGTGACGAGAGTTTTTGATTAGTCAAGTCAGTAAATAGTGTGCCCTTCTCAATGATCAAATGATTTGGCTGCAGGTTTAATGGGGCTCTATCCCTTGAGCTCTCAAATGACCATCCAAATAGGCGTATCATCCACCGAAAAGTTGCTATGATATTGGGACATTGGGTTTCAGAGGTAATGTTGTTTTACTCTAGCTTTACTGTGTTTATGCAGCTAAGCTTACGGCTTAGAGGCAACTGTATCTTATCTTTTATAAAAGTGCATCTTATCATTGGATGAACGATTATAACATAATACGCAAAATTGACATAATATCTTGTCCATAAGTTGAGTTAATGTGAAAATAGTTATCTGTTTGGTTATTTGTAATAAATGGCTATGAGGGTTAGTGACCATGTTGGTTTGTGTTTTCTTCTCTATCCTAGTTTTCTCAAATTGGTTGAAAACTTTGTTGACTGGTGCTTTGTGGTTGATTATAACAACCTTTCAGATTAAAGATGACACAAAAAGAGCAGTTTATTGTTCTTTGATCAAATTGTTGCAAGATAATGACCTCGCTGTCAAGGTAAGCCTATCCTATCTCATCTTTGTTGCTTTTATTTATGCCAATTGGCTACCTCTGAGATCGTCTGTTTACTTGTGTAGCTGGCAGCTAGTAGGTCATTATGCTTACATGTGGAGGATGCAAATTTTTCGGAGCAAAGTTTTCTTGATCTTCTTCCCATCTGTTGGGAATCATGTTTCAAAATGATTGAGGAAGTTCAAGAGTTTGATTCGAAGGTGCATGATATAGCTGCCTCAAATTCTTTATAGCAGTCACGTTCTTACCATTCTACTTCCTTTGATGGTTCATATGGCTCTCTATATTGCCATTTAATTAATATTTCTTTTTTCTCAGGTTCAAGTTCTGAACTTGATTTCGACACTTATTGCCCATGTTAGTGAAGTCATTCCGTATGCACAAAAGTTGGTGCAATTCTTCCAGAAGGTGTAATAGCATTCTTTCATTATTTTTCATTCCTATTGTGGTACCAAATGATATCATACTATCTATGTGCTTAACTGAAGAACAGGTTTGGGAGGAATCTTCTGGCGAAAGCCTTCTACAGATTCAGCTTCTGGTTGCACTGCGGAATTTTGTGACTGCTCTTGGTTATCAGTCTCCCATTTGCTATAGCATACTGCTCCCAATACTCCAAAAAGGCATTGACATAAATAGTCCTGATGCACTTAACCTTCTAGAGGATAGCATGGCAGTAAGTTACCACTTCATAGCATGTATCCCCTTTTCCGTTGATTTAAATGTTTCCTATATATAAATTGACACTGCTCTACATATGTAGTTATGGGAAACCACACTTTCCTATGCACCTATGATGGTGCCCCAGCTATTAGCATGTTTTCCCTATATGGTGGAGATCATTGAAAGAAGTTTCGATCATTTACAGGTCAGCTTTTATGTTTTCAAGGAGTTGGCGTTTTGGTTTACCAATGACGCGCATATATATATATATATATATATATATATGCGTGTGTGTGTATGTGTGTGTTCAGATTTACTAAAACATCTTTTCTCCATATTACCTTAAGACATACAAATGACCATATGCTCCCAGAAAGGTTGACTATTATCTTAACCAAAAGTAGGTTGCTGTCAGTATCATGGAATCATATATCATTTTGGATGGAGGAGAATTTCTGAATATCCATGCTTCAAATGTCGCAAAGATTCTTGATCTTATTGTTGGAAATGTAAATGATAAGGGGTTACTCTCCATTCTTCCAGTGATCGACATCTTAGTTCAGGTGCGTGTAATTTCTCTTTTCCCAATTTGTGCTGACAGGCAACAAAGTTTTATGGTCCTTATGTTTTGTCATTGTTATTAGTAATAATAAATATGAATCCATTACCGTATTGGAGCCCTTTTGCACTATGTAACCCTGTCAACTAAACCTTTGTTTTTAATTGTAAGTTATGAGTTTATATTCTCCCACAGTCTAATGTAACCTAAATTTAGTTGGTCGTATCCATTTTGTAATGGTGTTGTGTACCAGAGATACTTATTATGCTGTTAAGTTTGTATTTACTGTGCATTTCTTTTTTTGGCATTGGATGATTACAATGGAATTTTTTGTCATGACTGTCTATATATGCATATACACATGATATTACGCCTAGTTTCAACACCCTGATTTGCACATTTGCTTGTGTATTTAACAGTGTTTTCCTGTGGAAGTGCCCCCTCTCATCAGCAGCTGTTTACAGGTGATCTTTTAGTCTTCTTTTAATGGATGAAAAACCCACATTCTTCCTTACTTCATCTATTGGAGTTTATTTGTTCGTTTTCTTACAGAAACTGGTGATTATTTGTTTGAGTGGAGGAGATGAACGTGATCCATCCAAGACTGCAGTTAAAGCGTTTTCAGCAGCTATCCTGGCAAGGATTCTGGTGATGAACACCAGTTATCTGGCCCAGTTAACATCTGATTCATCTCTTTCAGTGTTACTCCAACAGGCAGGGGTTCCAATCGAAGACAATGTACTCCTTTGCCTCGTTGACATTTGGCTCGATAAGGTCAGTGGAGAACATATCTTGAACAATAACTGGTTGGTCAAACAGCTTTCTGGAATTTAACTTCTTTTATAATGGGCTTGCATCTACTCGTTTAGGTGGACCATGCGTCTCACATGCAAAAAAAGACATTTGGCTTGGCTCTCTCCATAATACTTACACTTAGAATGCCTCAAGTGCTTGACAAACTTGATCAAATACTAAGGTACTTGGTTGCACAATAGAGTATAAACAATTTGGTTTATGTATTTATGTGATATAATTTATCTGGTTTCTGGAAACAGTACATGCACCAGTGTGATCCTTGGTGAAAACAAAGATTTAACAGAAGAAGAATCAAGGTCAGACTAAAACTTTATGTAATTGCTTAACTTTCAAGTCAGTGATTTGTTGTCGAATTGTTCACATTACAAAGTTTATTCATAATGACAGCAGTGACATGAGCTCAAGCAGGTCTCAAGAAGAGGAAACCCCACCAAGCAAAGAGTTACGGAAAAGTCAGGTGAAATTTAGTAATAAAATGGTTGTCTTAACAAACCAGCTTGTACAAAACCACTGACTTTTGCACTAATCGTTTTTTTTTTGGGGTGGGATCTTACTAAGATCAAAGTTTCCGACCCAATCTACCAGATGTCACTGGAGAACTCAATGCGTGAGAACCTTCAGACATGTTCTACACTTCATGGAGATGCATTTAATTCTGCCATTAGTAGGATGCACCCGTCTGCGCTTGCACAAGTGAAGCAAGCCTTAAATCTTCCATGATTAAATGTTGATAACCTCTTCATTGTTTGTTTCCTTGTCATTTAAAGAGCAGCAGTATTCAAGTGAGTTTCTGATCACTCGTCCTTCTCTGCGTCTTTCCTTAAAAAATCTCCTTTGTGTGTCTGTCTCGTTTTATATTCATCAGCACATACATTTGTAGAGATGTATACAACTGTTTACAGAATTATTTTCCCAAATGAGTAGATGCATATTTGACTTACGAAATACTATTTAGGTGCATATTTGATGCTTGTTCGGCTAATGCAGTACGTATTTTTGCACATATAATTAGATATACATATTGAGTCGTGTAGTGGCATGTGTATATGGTGGATCTTCACTATTGTTCTGACTCAGCCACTTCATATCTGTTCACAGGTGAGTGAGCTTTTCTTCCCTTTACGGTTATGGAGTTGATGGGTGTGTTACATAGGTTTGCGTGTTGCATTGTCCTCTGTGACCTTGGTGGTTTGAGGAAGCTATGTACATATCACATATCTCTGGTGAGGGGCGTCTCTTGTAGCTGCCCATCCGCTTTCTGCCAAACAGGAGAAAAGAAGGCGTCATTAAAAGACTTCTTTTTGTTTTCCTTTGGTTGAGTTTTTATATGTCAATTCATTCTTTAATACAACCTTTTTGTCCGAATGTTACACAAAACAAAACAAAACAAAAAACGAAAAGCAAAAGAAAGGTGAAGTCAGAATAGATCAGTACAATGTAATTTCGGGTCCCAAGAGCTCTAGCAGCATATGATGGGAAAAATTCGGAGTTTGAAACAAAAATTTTTTTTTTTTCCACTCTTGTTTCATTTCCTGTCGTATCTTTCTACGTGCTAATTTGTACAGTTTAGATTATAAAATATTAATATCTAAATCCTTAAATATTCCCAACTTGACAATGTCGAACGGTGAAACAAATAGTCCATATCACAGCTTCCTGTGTCTTGATTTGGTATTATTATACTGTTGAGTTTTTAGGCCTTAAAGTCTATGAAGAAGTGTGATAAAATTATCAGATAAGTGTAAATCAGATTGTCTCAAATGATCCCATAATGCACATATAAAATGGGATACTGTCGTGATCAACCAAAACAAAACTGAGATTTTTTTTCAAGGAAACACAAGCTTCTTATTAATGATGACCATCCAAAAATGGAATACTGTAAAATTAATCGCCTAAATGTTCTTCGAAGGCTCTTTACTTCCGGTAGTGTTGGATCTCTTTTACAACCCCGTCGGTCAACGAGTCAACATCGTGATTCTTCCCGTAGAATTTCACAAAATTCATCTCCGGGCTCATCAAGTACCTTCACGCACAACATGTTTTAATATCAAAACTCAACTACCAAAACGAGAGATCAAGCACTACTGAGATGCGAGTTTTTATGTTTTGATGTGTATATCAACATGAACTGTTTTCTGCATGCAGGTTTTTCGTGCTGATGGCTACAATCTTCTTAACAAAACATATGCAAAGGGATAATAAGTACACCTACATGACTATTGAGTGATCAACGAGATAGTCTGAATCTTCCTCTTCCGTCTTCATGTAGTAAACCCGGTAAGAACGGGCCACCGACTTTATTTCTTCAGCACTCCCGGTTAACCCGACCAATTTCGGGTGAAATTCTAAAAGACATATCAGACTCTATGAACTTTATTTTAAATAACCAAAATGAGTCTTTCAGAGTGAAAAATATATACCTTTGACATATTCATGTACTTGCTGAACTGTGTCTCTTTCAGGATCCACAGATATGAACACTGGAACAACATCTACTCCCGATTTTTCCTCTGTATAAATGGACCTTAGATAAGAACCTACAAATGTGGAATCACATAAATGAAAAACATGTGGGTATCTCACTTATTTTGTCGATGGCAGCAGCTAACTTAATAAGCTCGTCAGGACAGATATCGGGACAATGAGTGAATCCAAAGTATAAGATGGTCCATTTTCCCATCAAGTCTTTCTCCGTCACACGTTTCCCATCGTCTCTTATAAGGCTGAATGGTCCTCCGATAGCTGCTTTTCCAGCAGATGGCCCCTCCTTGACGGCTATAGAATTTTTATTTATATCTAAACCAACAAGAATCCGAGTCAACAATATACAAGGAAGAATATGGAAAAGCAATAACCAATAAATTTTAAGAAAAACTTGGAATTAACCAGAAATAAAAAAAAGTGAAATCACGAAGCATTTTACTCATTGATTGAAGAAATCAGCTCCTTTATCTCGTCAACTTTATCACTAACCAAATCAGTTGTTTAACTGAACTTCAATTATTATAGATATGGTTTGCTAAGGGCTAAGGCAAGTTGAAAAAAATAAAGTAACGTTAGTGTACAAGATCCAAGTTGTGATAAAAGTTTTTACGATGATATGTTAAAACTCACCATAGATGAGTACCTTGGATGTGACGTTTCTTTTCCGTATCATAATAGTAGACCAGTCCAGCTCCAGTAGCAAACAGCAAGAAAAAGCTCATCCATGAAACGGGCTGAAATCAAATTAAAGATCCCAATCAAACATCAGACCAAAACTATTCTGCTACTGCGACTCGATCAGAGAGACTTGTCCATGGAAACATTAAGAGGGGAAAAAAAAGAGGAAAGAAATAGAACGGAGAGGAGAAAATATTACCGCTCCACGAACGTCTTTTCCAGAAGTACGGTCTTTTCTCTGATCTGAACCACCATCAGAACTCTCTGATCCTTGAGATTTCTCATTTTTATCGGAAGATTTTGTTTCCGAATCACCGGAGTTAGGTTTAGAGGTAGTATCAGAAGCACAAGTACTCAGCAAACATCTCTGATCCATCTTAAACCGTTCAATTCCAAAATTAAGTGGAAACATCTGCAAAATAAACATCGAAATTCTAAATCTTAAAGAAAAAAAAAAATGAATTAAAATGAGAAGAAAATGCCGAACCGATGGAGGGAGGGAGAAATCTCCATTACGAAGCGCGTCGGAAATGCACACCGGAGATGCCGATGGTAGAACGCTAGAGACGCGAATCCGACGACAAAGATGGACGGGGAGAAGACGACTTGCAGTTCTACATAGAGCAGATGCCATTGACCACTGATTTTTTTTTCTCTAGACTTGACAAATTCGCTGCTTTTTCTGCGAGCTGAGCTGAGGACCTGAGATTGATTTCATTCTCAAGAGGTTTAACACTGTTTTATAAACCTTCAAGTGAAACGACACCGTCCATTCTAAAAAACGAAACACCATATCGTTCAGTTTAAAGCCCATTTGGGTTCTAACATTACAAGCTACAGCCCATTAAGCTGAGTCATCAATAGTTTTAGATATTTATGAGTAAATTCCATTTTCTTCTCTTGTCCCAGGACCTGATGAAAGCAAAATAAGTAAATAATCTCTTGTACAATGACCATGTTGCAATTCATCTCTACGTACACCTGGATAATAATAATTTACAACAATCAAGTATTGGCAACGTTACGAAAAAAACTACAATTTTGAAATTTTTAAGGGGTTAAAGTAAAAAGAATGAATAATAATGGGGTGAAAGTAGAAATATAGTGTTTTAAGCTTATGCTTTGCCCTTCCTTCCACACCCGCTCCTTCCTTTTATTCGAAAATTCATCGCTCAGTTTCATATCACTGCCTCCTTTCACATTTATACCTCGACTCGACTCGACTCTCTTTTCTCTCCGCTACTCTTTAGGGTTTTATTTCTGATCCAGAGGTTTTTGCCCTGCTTCGAGCGCCGTCTTGGAGAACATTTTTCTCCATATTATTTGCTGTGAAACACTCGCGGTGGTTTGGATTGGAGCGATAAACCCTAGCGCTTACGCGTTTACTCAAGCTAAAAACCTAGATTTCCATGTAAGTCTCTTGCTTGAGTTCCGGATTTGAATATATGTTAGTAGATCTGTGCTTTATGATTAGGTTTTGGGTCACTACTGCTAGGGTTTTATTTTTATAAAAACTTTGGTTGGTTACTCGCTGTGATTCTGCCACTTTTATATTTTTCTTCGTTCTTTCAAGTCTTCTATAGAAATATACAAGTTATTATCAAAGATATGCATTAGATCTTTTTGAAGTTGAAAGAAAACGTTGGGTAAAATTTTGTTCGGATTTGATATTGGGGTTTTTGTTGTAGTGATTTTCTTGTTAGTTAAACATAGCATAGTTTTCTCGAAGTATGTATGTTCAAACTCTCTAAGGTTGCTCTTGTTTGTGCTATCTCCTTTGAACCTGTGGACGGTTTGTATTAATTTTGTTTGCCTTCTCTAGTTATGTCATTACTTTGTTCAGTAGCTTTTACTTTTGTTTGCTGCTGTGCTGATTTTGGTTCTATTTATGGCTGATGATGCTGGTCCTTGTTGTGCAGAGAGAATAATGGCCATGGAGATCACTCAGTTCCTACTGGCTGCTCAGTCAGCCGATACAAGAGTCCGTACTGAAGCAGAGGGTAGTCTCACGCAATTCCAGGAGCAGAACTTGCCACAGTTTTTACTATCTCTGTCTTTTGAGCTTGCCAACAATGATAAGCCTGCTGAATCCCGTCGGCTTGCTGGTATTCTGCTTAAGAATTCTCTGGATGCTAAAGAATCTGCCAGAAAAGATCATCTCGTGAAACAGTGGTGTGCAATTGATGTTGCTCTCAAATCCCAGATCAAGGAACTGTTACTAAGAACTCTTGGTTCATCTGCTCTAGAGGCAAGGCATACTTCAGCGCAGGTTATTGCAAAGGTTGCCTCCATTGAAATTCCTCAGAAGCAATGGCCTGAACTTGTCGGATCGCTGCTTAACAATATGACCCAGCAAGGCAGTCCCGCACACTTGAAGCAGTCAACCTTAGAAACTCTTGGCTATGTCTGTGAAGAGATATCACATCATGATCTTATTCAAGATGAAGTGAACTCTGTCCTTACAGCAGTTGTGCAGGGCATGAACCAGTCTGAAAATCCTGCAGAAGTTCGTCTTGCAGCAACAAAGGCACTGTTGAACGCCCTTGACTTTTCTCAGACAAATTTTGAGAATGAAATGGAGAGAAATTACATCATGAAGATGGTATGCGAGACAGCTTGTTCCAAGGAGGCAGATATCAGGCAAGCTGCTTTCGAGTGCCTTGTGTCCATTGCATCAACATACTACGAGGTGCTAGAGCAATACATGGTAACACTCTTTGAGCTCACATCGAATGCTGTAAAGGGAGATGAAGAGAGTGTTGCCCTTCAAGCAATTGAGTTCTGGAGTTCCATCTGTGATGAAGAGATCGACCGTCAAGAGTATGACAGTCCTGATAGTGGTGACTCATCCCCTCCCCATTCCTGTTTCATAGAGAAGGCCCTTCCCCAGATAGTTCAAATGTTGCTAGAAACACTGGAGAAGCAGGAAGAGGATCAGGACCATGACGACGATGTTTGGAACATATCAATGGCTGGTGGGACATGCCTTGGCCTTGTTGCCAGAACAGTTGGAGATGGTATAGTCCCTCTTGTGATGCCTTTTGTTGAAGCCAACATAAGTTCACCGAATTGGCGAAGCCGGGAGGCAGCCACTTATGCATTTGGATCAATTTTGGAGGGCCCAACAACTGATAAGCTTGCCCCGATGGTTGCTGCTGGCTTGCAATTTCTCCTTACTGCAACCAAAGATGTGAATAACCATGTCAGGGACACAACTGCTTGGACTCTGAGCCGTATTTTTGAGTTTTTGCACTCCCCAGACAGTGGATTCTCTGTTATAACACCAGAAAACCTCCCTATAATTGTGGGTGTATTGCTGGAATCAATCAAAGATGTGCCAAATGTGGCAGAGAAGGTGTGTGGAGCAATATACAACCTTGCTCAGGGATATGAAGACTCTGGAGCAAAGTCCTCTCTTCTCTCGCCCTATCTTACAGAGATTATTAAACAACTCCTTGGAGCTGCTGAGCGTACAGATGGGGCAGAGTCTAAGCTAAGAGGTGCTGCGTATGAAACCTTGAATGAGGTCGTCCGGTGTTCAAACCTTTCAGAGGCCTCAAGCATCATAGCGCAGCTCCTTCCTGTCATCATGGCAAAATTAGGTCAGACTATGGACCTCCAGATAGTCTCAACTGATGACCGTGAGAAGCAAGCGGAACTTCAGGCTTCTTTGTGTGGTGTTCTTCAGGTCATAATCCAGAAGCTGAGTGGCACGGAGGATACCAAACCCATCGTAATGCAGAACGCAGATGACATCATGAGGCTGTTCCTAAGAGTGTTTGGATGCCATAGTTCAAGTGTCCACGAAGAAGCCATGCTCGCAATAGGTGCTCTTGCCTATGCAACTGGAGCTGAGTTTGTGAAATACATGGGCGAGCTATTCAAATATCTCCAGATGGGGCTGCAGAATTTCGAAGAATACCAAGTGTGCTCAATCACGGTAGGGGTGATTGGTGACATTTGCCGTGCTCTGGATGAAACAATCCTACCTTTTTGCGATCAGATCATGGGTCTCCTTATCCAAAACCTTCAAAGTGATGCACTCCACAGATCGGTGAAACCTCCAATATTCTCAGCCTTTGGAGACATTGCTCTGGCCATTGGTGCACATTTTGAGAGGTATGTAGCTCCAGCCCTTCAGATCATGCAAGGAGCTGCTCAGGTGTGTGCTCAGATGGATACCCTTGACGAGGAGCTTATGGATTATGCAAACCAACTCCGGAGAAGCATCTTTGAGGCATACTCGGGGATACTACAAGGGTTCAAAGACACAAAATCTGAGGTCATGATACCTTACGCTCAATATCTCTTGCAGTTTGTTGAACTAGTATCCAAAGATTCTCTGAGGTTCGTACCATATGTATTGAAAACTATAATCAATTTACGTCATCTAGTTTCACTGCACTGTTTAAACTTACTACTGGGGTTTTGTTTGTTGATCAGAGATGAGAGCGTGACCAAAGCCGCAGTTGCAGCAATGGGTGATCTTGCAGATGTTGTTGGAGAGAAGACGAAGCAGTTGTTCAAAAACTTCACCTTCTGCGGTGAGTTCCTCAATGAGTGTCTCCAATCAGAAGATGAAGAGCTCAGGGCCACTGCTCTCTGGACACAAGGAATGATCGGAAGACTCATGCTCTCATCTTAATTTTAAGTCTTTTCATCATCACTACTCGTGCGTCTTGGTCGTTATTGTTTTTAGTAAAGGTCTAAAAAAAAGTTACGGGTCTTCCTCTTTCCTCTGTCGAATGATGTGGGACTAGGTTAAGGGGGTTTTGGGAAATTGTTTTTATCTATGTTTTACGGCCGTGTCTTATTTTACGAACTCTATTGTTTTTTCATTAATGCAATCATATCCACTTTTGAGTCAGATTTACATCTTCTCCATTTTTTTTTATTTAGTAAGATTCTATGTGTTTTCTCAAGGTTATTAATCGCGAGCAAGGCTCATATCTCCGATGGTCTACTCAAACACAAACTGCGAGATGTCAGAACTCAGTTTATACAAAAGTGCCAAAGTACTCAGTTTATACAAACGTGCCAAAGTTTGTATAAAACAACGATATTACATCATCACATAACACCAGTAGCAAGTAAAAGGCACCACCTCAAGATGATGAGAAGGTATCGATAATGGTGGTGTGAAGTGGGTCACTAAGGTGAGTGGCCCAGTTATTGAGTGGTCCTTTACCCGTTGCAGCCGCCTGAACCGCAAAACCCAAGAACCCAACCATGGCTAAACGAGCGTGTTTAATCTCAGCTAGCTGAAGCTGAGCCTTCTTCTCCGGGTCAGATGCTAGTCCTAACGGGTCAAAGAACTTGCCTCCTGGGTACAAACGCTTCTCGGAATCCAGCTCAGCGTTTCGTTGGAACTCGATATAGCCGACCACTAACACTTCGATCCATATCAATGTCGAGATGGAGAACGGCAATGGCTGTCCTAAGTAAGACGATCCATCCACTAGCTCTACCTGGTTAATCAATCAGACAATGTCAAAGAACACAACCCGAAAAACGCAAACGCATAAGTTACGAAAAAGAGACGATACCTTGCCGGCGTCTTGCCAAGTAACACCGGTGAGCCATTCGACGGTGATAGCGCCGAGAGTGGCGAGCATTGCCCAGCGACCGTGAATTAGCTCACATTCTCTGAATCTCTGGAGTCCGAAGACTTCACTATAGGGCTGAAACGGCGTCGACTTAGGGTCTACCGCCTCCGTACGTGTCCCGATCACGTCTCCCGCTAAGTTCTTGGCTAAGTTCTGATCCAGGGAGTCTAGATCGAATTGGAGGTATTCCGCTGGTTTACCTAAACCGAAAGGGTCGAACCCGTAGTCTCCGACAAGCGAACCGTCGAGATACTCGGGTGATTTTGCGCCTGGAAACCATAAAGGGCGGTCTGAGATAACCGTCTTGGCCTTTTTGGGAGCTGATTTCTTAGGCCCGAATCCGAACCGGGCTGTCAACCGGCTTGAACCGGAGTGGATGTCAGGAACCACCCGGGTACCCATGATTGAAGAAGCAGCAGCGGCGGTTGAAGTAGCGGCCATCTCCAGCTTTGTTGGTTATGTGGCGTTTGCGGTTTGTAATTGTTATGTAAAAAAGATACGAAGCAAATGGCGTTTTAAGTGAAGGTATATGTGTGGGAGAGATGAAACTTGGAGATCTCATTAAACGAATCTAGACAGTAGGATGATGAAACAAATCCATCTGACGGTAGGAAATAAACTCGGCCTTATCTATTTAAAGCTTGCGTTATCTATCCTGTCTTTTAGAATCTTTAGAGAGATAGAGGCTTCGAGCCAGAAGCTGCTGATTGGGCAAAAAAGCTATTGGCGAATCGTATATAATTCCACTTGTCACTTCAGCAGCACATGTCAATAACATAAGTCCACTTGTTTGCTTTGCAAATTAAACTAGATCCTCGGTACAATCACTGTATTTTTGATAATCCGGTTCGTTAAACTCAACTGACTCGGTTACAATAATCTTAAAAGACTCTGGCAGGGTCTGAAGGTAAACGTCTTGTGAAACTCGAAGAAGGCTTCTCAATTCTCATTAAAAATATATATATATATATATGATTACATACATAACCGCATCCGAAACAGTACAGCAGCTCAAGATAGGACAGCTCACTGTTGCAACCAAACAGTGTATACACAAGAAAAATAATAATACATTCAGGAAAGTTAAACCTCAGAAGCAGAGTCTCCAGATACTTCAAGAATCGATGATGATCCGGTAACAAGTTGACATTGTCGACAACACTCAATAAGATCCCGGTTAAGGCAACGTAGAATAAGAAGCAAAGAAAACAGATTACATTAAGAAGAGAGCTGGAAACGGCCACTGGGTTTTTTTCTTCTCCATCCCTGTCAAAGCCGCAAAGAACATACGATTCTTCAGATACTTGTATAGAAGACAAAACGGAGGAGTAAGATCAAAGCGGACTTACAAAGGCAATGTAATATAGGAAGGTCAGTCCAGCCAGGATAACAAATCCGATTTGGAACACATTATACCTGAAATACACAAACTAGATCGCTCAAACAAAACATGTAACAAAGTTTGCATAAGATTGTTATCTGCTAAACCACTTCTACTTACTTGTAGAGATACTTAATTCCTCTAAGGGACTGCAATGTGTGACCAAATATCTCTTGGGCAGCAGTAGCTTGAGCGTAATATCCAAATGCAGTGGCACAAAATTGAATCACACTGCATTTTAAATGTACCACAGTTACTCAGACTGTAGAGATTAACATGTAATTGTGAAGGTAGCAGCAGGATATTGGCCAAAAAGTCTTGGTCTGACATACAAGAGAGAATTAAGGACACCGAAGTCCATGAGCAAAGTAATTATAAGCTTTGATTAGTAAATGTATGTACGTAAACATGCTTGATCTAGATCCATATATCAGAGTGACCTCCAACTCTTCATATACAGAAGCAGAAAAATAAGATATCAGAGAGACCTACCTGATTGAACAAAGAAGAATGAGCCCAACATTGAAGAGGAAAGAGTTCATTAGAGTAGCTCCCCATCTGAAATACGTTTATATGGCCAATCATAAATCAATGAAAAGGGAATGAACGACCTTAGAAAACAGCTAAACACTGTTAAAACCATCAAATGGATTACTTCATCGGATGAATGGTAATGAAGACCAGCTTCAAACCCAGCATCATTGCCCCAGCGATAACAGCAAGTAGAAGGTAGAAACAGAAGAAAGCAAAGGCAGCAGTGCCTAGAAGACCTGGAGATCCACACATACCAGCATGGAGTCAGTCAGACACAAAAAAAGAAACCTGATATAGGATGCATGAACGGAAGTATGAACTTACCCCACACATCATCAAGCTTAATGAAAACCTCATTAAGAAAAGGGGAGAGAGGAGGGTCGACAAGTAGGTATACTATGATGTGTGCAATCCAAGCAATAGAAACGATCAATCTACATAGAAAATTTGACATTCAAAAAGACGCTTAGCGCCGGGAGCTTAAGAGTGAAAACCTAAATATGTAAGAACTGTATGCATTACGATGATTATATACGGATCTATCAGGGCACGAATAGTCGCTACTTAGCCAAATTTCAGAAAATAAGGCCGTACTGAATATATGCAAAGAGGATTATTTGCTTTGAATTACTAACCCTAAGATTCCAAGAATAAACTTGGCCAAGTATCCAAGTACAGTGAAAGCCCATGCAGTTTCTGCCTGGGAAAAAATACTAGGGAATAAAATTGTTGAACAACAGAAAAATTATAGGTTCTAAGACAAAATTTGTCTTACCTTCTCTCCTTGAGGATACATCTCTTCTAAGAGGTTCACATCTTCCTCCAACTGCAGCAACTCCTGCAGGGTAAAAACATTCAATTTTAAATTGAGGAGACACAGCTTAAATACACAATCATGCAAAGTAAAGCCGCCAATAAAGTCAATGACTCTTTATGTATAACCAATTCTACTATCTCGGTAGGTTTCTCGCTACAAGTTTTCAGTCCAATAACTCCACACACGACAAATGCTTCCTTACCCCGTCAGGGACCAGTATCAATAGGCAAACTTCCAAGTTTCTAGTTAGGAAGCAAAATTTAGATAAATACTGAACCTTAAGATAATTGACGTACCTTTTCAACTGCTTTCACATTTTTCCTCCATTTCCTGCCCTTAGCACCACTTCTTTCTTCCTGATGAAGTCCATCAGCTGCTTTTTTCAGGTCTCTTGCCTTTTTACCTAGTTCGGTTGCCTCCTGTATAACATTTATGGAGTTAACCAAGTAAGTGACAGGGGGAATGACTCAAGATCTATAAGATCTGCTTCCAGAGAATAACACAACCAGACCTTTATATATTGTGACCGAGTGATAACAGCCTTTGGTCGCCTGATAAATGCAGTGATAAGTCCCAATGGTAGACATGCAATACCAACACCACCAAATATCTAGACATATTTGAGAGAACAATTAGGTATCACATTTTTTTACGGAAATCTATAAATCAAGCGCCTATTTACTACAAAGGATACAGAATTAGATCTCGCCAAGTATTTTCATTTGCTGAGAGCTAGTATTAGTCAATGACGAATCAACAATATAAGACAGGTTATATCCTTTCAAAGCAAGCAATGCACTTTTCAACATGAAAGAACAATGCTCATACCGTAAAAAGAACTGACCCAACAATTGTTGCAAGAGCAACAACATATTCTGGAAAAGTAGTACGCATTGTCCATGTTTTCTCAGAAGTGGGATTAGCTGTAAATGCTGAGCACTGCATTGATTAACCAGAGACAGGAAATATGTTACATGCTGAAACTCTCTATGGCATAAGTGACTCATGATAATAAAAAACTAATACCAATGCTGCAATCAAGATGCAAATCCAACCTGGCGAGCGGTGTTACCGATGCATGGTTGATTATTTGAAAATTGCCAGGAAGTAGGGAAAGAGGATGTGGCAGAAGCCAAGTGCCTGACAGAGAAGTCCACCTTCCCAATGACACCTAACATGTTGTAAAAGAGCATACTAAGGAGAAGCCCAAGGGAAATGAAATTAAACAGAAGCATGAACGGCTGCTTCTAAAGTCAATAACTTTGAGTTTATCACTTCTGTGTGTAAGATGAACAGCTAACCGTATAAAATTCCAAGCACCAGAGCACAGACAATAGCCGTGGTTACAACCCAAATTAAGGCACTTTTTATCCTCTTTCCAAGACTCCTGCGGGAAAACAAAACCAAAAACTGTCAACGATGATATTAGATTAACAAACAACTTACAATGTACAGAAATGTAATCAATTTCATCTGAGATACGAACTTGTCCTGGTCTCCTTCATAGAAAAACATTGCGAAGGGGATGACAAAGAACACGAAAATGGCATCAACGATGTAGATAGCAAGCCAAAGATCCTTCATGGGCAAGGTGAGATTGCAAGCACCGTTGTAAATAGCATGTCGACAAGCATGCCGATTGGCCACATCCGCCGGTAACATGAGAATGGAGATCATGGCAATAGACAGGCCAAAGACAACGACGAATTTGGGGAAATACGCCTGGTTAGCATCATCTGGATGCTGGTAGTTGACGAGAAGATATATACTGGAGATGAAAACGATGACGCAAACAACGATTGCGACAATCACGAGAGCGAGGTTGAAATCGCCCATCGTGTGTGAAGTGTACAAGGTCCCCAATTCGAGATATTCCGATCCTGGCACTATTGGAAGATACAGCAGTCTAATTGAAAAGCTACGGGGTTTTTCGTCGGAGTTCAAATTCGAAAATTGAATTTGGGGATTCTAGTAGATCTGGATTCTTTTCTCCTTTTTCTCCCTCTCGAAAACCAGACGAGGGAAGGAGAAAGATATGGTAAATTACTTAGTTACCCTCATCAATGTGATGTATTTACGTGGGAATATACTTGCTCCAGCGCATAATGGGTTTGGATAAAAACGTAAAAGTATATTAGCTGTCCGAAACAAATGATATTATCAAAGATATCTCTTGTATAAGAGATGAAGCACAACGGCGTCATATCATGATCAACCGAATAAACCGGACACAAATTCAAGGACAAAAACGTATACACACTTGCAAAATCCAAAGAAACTCTATCCCATATTAAGTTAACTAGTCTCCTCTTTTGAGTTTTGGCCAAAAGACTGAAACAGTACAAGTAGCTTGAGAAAATAGTATGATGCACCTCCTATCGTCGCGAACCGAAGCTCTTCTGTCCCTTCCATCTCTGGAAAATCTCCCTCAGTTGCTCGGTTAAACCCTCCGGTTAACCACCCTAAGCTTGTGTACCCTTCTCCGTAGAGTTTTGATACAGCCACCAGCGACCTGATATTGATGAGAAACATCGAAATTGAATTGGTTTGAGTTCAGTTTTATCTTTACGATCTTAAACCAAAACATGCCCATTTACAAGATTTTAATAATCAAACATAATCTTATCTAAACTGATTTAAGATTTGTTCTATTTTAATAGATTTCTTTCAAAGCTAGATTAAACAGGATCCTAAACCAAAGTCATTCGTAAACCAAAATGTGATAACATCTTAAGCTGGTTACCTGAGTCCTTCACCGCACACGATGAGTACTTTGCTTCCTTTGTCCGGGACAGCCTCCAGAACACGGAGAATGAATTTGTCATTGAACATGGTGAATCTCTGGCCCGTCCAGAGCCCAATGTATCCTAAATGGATCCATTTCTTCAGCAGCGTTATCGGCCCATTGTCTGTATCCTCCACGAACAATGGCACGTGTAAGGAACCTTTCACACGAGCCTTTTCTCTTTCCCAATTTGGCCTCACGTCCAAGAGCACGTATCCTTCCGACGCCACAACCGTCTTCGCTTCTTTCGGCTCCACCGCGCGGACCTTGCCGGAAAGTACCAGCTCCTTACCGGACACGGCGGAAATCACTGGAAATCTGTACGGTTTTCTGAGGTGACGGTATGGTACCACTGGTGGCTTATGGATATGGTTCGGTTGAGGAAGAAGAAGTGTCATCTCTATTTTTTTGGATTTTCTAAGAAATTTAACCAATTTTATTTTTCTTTAGACTTTTGTTTTTGCTTGTTGGGGATTCTAGTTTTGAGCTAATATAAAGAACACCCGGAGGTTCTTACTTATTTCAGTTAGAAGTCCTCAGATGTTTCATAATTTAGTCATCACCCTTGCTGTAAACCTACCAATACCATTAGTCCAATACCATTAGTCCAATACCATAGCCCATAGGGCATAGGCGGCTAATTTTGAAATAAGAAATATTTAAGAGCCACTAGTGTAAATTTCTTCTATTTGGAACGAAGCCTTGTTGTGATAACTGATAAGGTTTGTTTTGCATACGGTTGAGCTTGGTAAGCCGAACTGAGAAAAACCGGTCAAGACCAAATAAAATAACTGTCCGAATAACATCTCTGGTCTACTGTCGAAATCCGAAAACGGTACGGAATGATCCACCAGAGTTTCAACTTTCAATTGAAGAATATCGACTGAGAAGAAGAACGAACGAATCAAAAGGAGGAGTTATAAAAATGGGGGTCGATTATTACAAGGTTCTTCAGGTCCGGTGTATCGGAATGCCAAAAACGAAGACTTGAAGAAAGCTTACCGTAAACTCGCCATGAAATGGCATCCAGACAAGAACCCTAACAACAAAAAAGGACGCAGAAGCCAATTTCAAGCAGATCTCTGAAGCTTCCGATGTAAAATCTCTTACCCAAATCGATTTCTCTTCACTGTGTAACGAAATGCGTTTTCTTTTTTTCGATCGGTTCCAATTCACTTGGGTGACTTCTCCGACAATTAAGCAATCTTGATTTTCTTGTCAATTATAGATTTTTATTTGATCATTTTCTTGTGTTGTTGGATTCATTAAGGTTTTGAGTGATCATTTTCTTGTGTTGTTACTTTTTGTACACTAATCGTAAGCTTAATCAACAAAGATATATGTTTCCAATTTGCCCCCTAAAGAAGAAGACTAAGAAGCAAGAACCTAAATCTATCCAAAGCCAGTAGTGAAACCTGATGTTGCATAAGGTACCTGTTTTGTTAAGACCATGAGGTCACACGAATTGTCTTGCCCTTGCTTCCTTTGAAAGCCGATGATGTGAAAACATATCTGAAACTGAGATACAAGTACAACAAAATCACTATTAAAGCCAGTATTATTGAAGTTAATCCCAAGCTAAATGACATGATAAGTAGATAGATTTTTCATGTATGCAGTGAAGATCCCACTGAGATTTCACAAAGGCCATCTGTTGATCTTCCCACTCAAAAGGAGTATGCATTGTAATTCCACATGATTTTTAAAAATACTCCAGAAAACAGTCATCATTG
The DNA here is from genome assembly GCA_963854855.1 of Nasturtium officinale. Lineage (NCBI taxonomy): Eukaryota > Viridiplantae > Streptophyta > Magnoliopsida > Brassicales > Brassicaceae > Nasturtium > Nasturtium officinale. The sequence continues at coordinate 2,249,681 of OY978502.1, read as the reverse complement.
CATGAAATAAAAAAACATTGAAATCGGAGATTGAAAGGGATAACAGACCATCTCTGTGAGACAAGCAGTGACCACATTCATCAATATTACAAAGGCTCTGGCTATGCGATTTGTGTTTCTGAAAGACTGCAACTGTTTTCATTAAAAAAGGGCAACAAATCCCAACTTCATAGTGTATTGACTCCTGCTAAACTAGATCACGTTCTCTGGCTTGTAAAATCTACCCCAACGGAGACAAGCAATTGTCACAGAAAATGGCAAAACCCAGTAGGTAGTTCTGTGGAGACACTTAGCAGGTTCCATTAGTCAATGGAGAAGCTAGATAGTAAACCCCAAGTTTGCTAGGAAACCAAGACTTGGATTCAAAATCATGTAATATCTCCGAAAGATGTTCAAGAATATACTGAACTGTCTAGAAGCTAAAAACTGCTATTCGGCAAATTCTGTTCTTTTCGGATTTGTACAACCTAAATCTGAACTTGCATCAATCTGCACAGAAAAAAATGATTTAAGAAAACAGTGGTAACAGATGCAAAGAGAGCTGAAGATTTTGGATTTTACAGGTATTTGCACTGAAACTTGCGGGGGATATATTCATAGATGATGATGATATTACATGAGAAGAAGATTCATAATCAAAGCACAAAAATCAAAAGTTAACTAAGCAGAAAGTGTTTAGATCTAAGAAACCGTAGGTAGGTAGATAAAGGCGTCTTGGTTGCTAAGTTAAAACCAAGACTGATAAGTAGAAGTAAACTGGTGCCAAGTTGGTCTATTGCTTGTTGATAATGCTCCAAATAGTGTTACAAGTCTCGTAGGCCGTCATCTTATTTGTCTCGAATTGAAACTTCTCAATTGCCCTCTTCTCACGATCTACCATATCTAATAGATTTTCGAAATCAAGGATTCAAAACACCAAAGGATAACAGAGAATAAGATTTGTCATGAATAAAAAAACGTGAGAGAGGATACAGCCTGAGATCTTTGATGGATCATCAATGTCTGGTATAACTTTCGTGACAGAAGCATACATAGATAGCTTTTTCCTTGCAGAGGACAAAACAAACAAACAAAAAAGAGGAATGAGAAAACAAATGTAAGCAAAATTCAAAACAAGAAATAGCAATAATCAAGGGTCTGTGGATCTTACTCAGCTCTCAAGTCATCCCGCTCTTTTCTCTTTGTAGATTGCTTATGTTCATCAATCGATGTCAATTGAGCATTCAGGTCTTTGAGTTCATCAGCGACAACTGTATTGACAACAAAAAAAAAAGACATATTTTTCATGTCACTGAATCAATGTACTAGAAATCAAATAATACTTATCTAAGCTCTTCCTTAAGCTTGGACTCTCGTTCCATCTCTTCGTCAAGCTCTTTCTGAAGACGTTCAATTTCATCTCCAGCTGCAACATCTGAATATGCTTCCTCTGTTTTCTTCTTATAAACAGCCAATTTCTTTTTACAATCTGCGTCAAAAAAAAAAAAAAAAAAAGTTCTTCACTTCATCGAAATCTATCAATCAAAATCACAATGACTAAACGATCTCCAGCTAAAGCCACGTTATTAACTATGTCTGTCGAAATTTTTTAATCGAGAGACCTAAATCGGAAAACTGACCTTGAATAGATCCTTGTATCTGATTAAAATCCTCGTCGCAAGCGAAATTGAGAACTTTAAACTGCTCTAAACTTTGCGAAACCACATCAAACCCATTCTTAACATTCAATAAGTTGATCAAATCGTCTCCATAAGACATCAGTTCCTCCATTGAGAAATTCCCCGACGCAATTCCCATTTTCTGATGCGGTTATTGATTAATTCAATATCTAGCAGAGAAGCCCTAGCTCCAGACCACAAAACCTTCAGCGGGAGAATTACTCTTTAGATGAAGGAAACAAATAAAACAAAAATTCGAAAACGAAAACGAAACGAGGGGGAATTGCTCAAATGCCCTTGTGGCCAAAAAATTAATTTCATATGTACATCCTGATAAAAAGACAATTTTACCCTTAATAAAATTTGAAAATTGATTTAATAAGTATATATATATATAATTGTATACGATATCAAGAAAAATACGGTAGGCCAGTGGTTCGGGACCTTCCGCGCATGTTCGCGCGACCCGAGTTCGAATCTGGGATTCGGAGTACAACTGGTACGACTAGGAGTTTATTGCATATTTAATAATCAGTTGTACCATGTATCCGATGTAACTGGGTACGATTAGGGGATATTGCGGACATATTGCAGTACGACTGCTAGTCAGTTGTATAAGTTAGTTGTATAAGGTATCTGATACGACTGGGTACGACTGCTAGTCAGTTGTAGGACGAGTTGAAAATAATTTTAAATAAAAATAAAGAATATTTTCATCATTTTAAATCGAAAGGCATAGAGATTGAAGAAGAATATAAAGATTAACTCAGCCCCGATCAAAAATTCGCCCGAAACGAGGAGAAGAGGAAATATCTGAATTTTGGTTTTTTTTTTTTCACTTTAATTTGTCAGACTCTCTGCTTAAAAGAAGAATGGCCAAGCCCGTTAGTTTCGCTTTCCATAATGGGGTAATCAAAATTTATGACTCAATGACGATCAGTTTTTTTTCTTTTTGACCAAAGTAAACCCACATGACATAACTTTTGTCTTAATTATTTTCGTTTTTTTTGTTGGTCGACTATTTATTCTAGTGTCATTGTATCAATAACTCGTTTACTATCATGAAATTTTAAAAATCGTGTTGTAAGTCATCACCTCCTCCACACAAGTGTTTCGGAACCAACCACACAAAGAGTCCAAAAGACCTTGACTTTGACCATTTCTAATTCGTCGTCTTACAACTTCATAAGAACATGTACATTATTGAAATTTCCTTAAACTCAATGTTCTCTTACTTCGTAAAATCAAAGTCAAAAAGCTCTAGATCATGGGCACAACAAGATCCATAAGCTCGTTCATGTTCTTGCTCTTTCTATCATCATACGCTTTTAAAAGTTCAGTTCTTGCTGAGGCCACGACCACAAAATTCACTTTCAGAGGTTTCAAAGGAAACCAAACGGAAATTCAAACACAAGGGGATTCGGCAATCCAACCGGATAATGATATTCTTCGACTAACTAACCGGAACCACGACGTCACTGGAACAGCGTTTTATCGCAACCCGATCAGATTGCGTTCCTCCGAAACCAAAGTATGTTCCTTTAGCACTTCTTTCGTCTTTGTCATAAACCCTTCCAGTCCCGGAAAAGGCGGTTTTGGCTTCACGTTCACACTTTCTCCGACACCAAATCGTCCCGGAGCCGAATCTGCACAGTTTTTGGGGCTTTTGAACAGATCCAACAACGGGGATCCGTCGAATCACGTATTCGCTGTGGAATTCGACACGGTGCAAGGATTTAAAGACGGCACCGACAGAAGAGGAAACCACATCGGTCTTGATTTCAACAATCTCTCCTCCGCTGTACAAGAGCCACTCATTTATTACGACACCGATGATCGAAAAGAGGATTTTCAGCTCGAGAGCGGCGAACCAATCCGAGTTCTTGTCGATTACGACGGACGCAGCGAAACCTTAAACGTCACCATCTATCCAACGCGATTAGGGTTTAAACCTAAGAAGCCTCTAATCTCGGAACAAGTTCCGCAAATGTCGGAGATTGTGGAGGAGGAAATGTATGTCGGATTCACCGCCGCGACGGGAGCAGACCAGTCAAGTGCTCACTATGTGATGGGTTGGAGTTTTGCTACCTGTGGAGAAAATCCAATGGCGGATTGGCTCGATCTCTCGGAGCTTCCTTCTCCACCTGCAAATACAAACTTGAGCAACAAGAAAGGTTACAATTCTAAAGTCATCGCCTTGATAGTAGCTTTATTGATGGTCACATTAGTCTTGCTTGTGTTGCTGTATATATTTATGATGTACAAAAGGCAAATCCAAGAAGAAGATACTCTAGAGGATTGGGAGATTGATTATCCTCATAGATTCAAATACAGAGATCTCTACTTAGCAACGAAGAAGTTCAAAGAGAGTGAGATCATCGGAACGGGAGGATTTGGAATCGTGTACAGAGGAAATCTATCTTCTTCGGGTCCAATAGCAGTGAAGAAGATAACTCCAAATAGTCTACAAGGTGTTAGAGAATTCGTCGCAGAGATCGAGAGTTTAGGAAGATTAGGGCATAAGAACCTGGTGAATCTTCAAGGATGGTGCAAACACAAAAACGACCTCTTGTTAATTTACGATTACATCCCCAACGGAAGCCTCGACTCGTTGCTGTACAAAAAGCCGAGAATAAACGGTATCGTTTTGTCGTGGGAGGTGCGTTTCGAGATTATAAAGGGAGTCGCGTCGGGACTGTTGTATCTTCATGAAGAATGGGAACAAGTTGTGATTCATAGAGACATGAAACCGAGCAATGTTCTTATTGATGCAGACATGACCGCTAAATTAGGCGATTTTGGACTCGCGAGGCTTTACGAACGCGGGAGGCTAACGCAGACCACGAAAGTCGTTGGGACTTTAGGATACATGGCACCTGAGCTCACCCGTAACGCCAAATGCTCGACAGCGTCTGACGTTTTCGCGTTTGGCGTTTTGTTGTTAGAAATCGTGTCTGGAAATAAACCAACGAATTCAGAGGACGTTTTCTTAGCTGATTGGGTAACGGAGTTTCACACAAATGGAGGAATCCTTAGCGCCGTGGATCAGAAACTCGGATCTAATTTCAATGGTAGAGAGGCGAAGTTAGCTCTCGTAGTGGGATTACTCTGTTGCCATCAGAGACCAAAATCTCGGCCATCGATGAGAATCGTGCTTAGATATTTGAACGGTGAAGTGGATGTTCCGCAGATTGACGGGAATTGGGGATTCTCTGATTCTTCTAGGGACGATCTTAAAACTAATGTTGTAGGTTATGTTTCATCCGATATAGCCTCGAGCTCAAACACTTTTTCGTCTTTCTCCGAGGTTTCTTCTAGCTCTCTCGTTAGTGGTAGATGATAGTTTCATTCATAGCACTTCTACCATAACTGGCTTTTTACTTTTTAAAACAGGACACTAGTCATAGTTTATGGTCTTGATGAATATGTAACGTTACCGTTGGATGTAGGGCAATCTTAATTTTGCATGTTTGAAAATGTGTTATAATTCAATTAATGTAATGATTAAGAAAACCGGAATAATGCGACGAACGAACTAAAATCTTGTTTTTATTTGATATCTCAGAGTTCAGATGTATGATGTGCTGTCGATTATGTCTTATTATGGCAAGTGGTACCCATAAAGTAAGGGAGTGATATAGGGTTTATTGTTTTCAGCTTTACTAATTACAATATTATTGTTGCATTTTTAAAATATTCTAGTATTTTATTGGTTTTCTGTCAAACATATTCTGTAAATTACAGTTTAAATGGGAATGCAATAGCAAACAAAATATATTATTCCGTTTAGTTTGACTTTGATGGGTGATTTGAAACAAAGGCTAAAAGACGATCAGATCCCTAAATATGATGACTAGTTTTTCTATAAGATTCGATTGAGAATATACAAAATGAGATTGACAGTAGATAACATTAGTAGGTCAGTTCCAGTTTCTTTCCATACGTATTAGTTTGATTGGATCAAGTGAAAAAATTAGAAAACTATAGTATATTCTGTTTACTCAATTATTTGAACCAATGATTCAAAATTATTATGATAGGGGCTTCGTACGTTGATACTGTCACTTTCATATTACAAAGCAAGTGAACCACGAATCTAAAACTCAGTTTGTGTCCAGGTTCATGATGGGCTGCTATAAACGTGTATTAAAAGAAAACGTAGAATATTTGCAATTGGCTAGAGTAGAAACAATGGTTGCTTACGGATATCACTGATTTGAACTCTTTCGACAGTATTATAAGTAACAAATGCTTCAAATATATACATCATCTTCTTGTATATGTGATTTGTTGTACTTGTGCAGTTGTGCAGAACCATGAATCAGACTATCACTATCCTACAAGTTTCTGATTCTTTTCTTTTGTATATCCTACAAGTTAAGCCAATCAAACTAACAAAACAATAAATATCACCATGACATCATGTCTATGGTTGGGGTTAGTGTGGTTAGTTGCTCGTCTTATCTTATATGATTGAAAATTTTACTTAATAAGTACAGTTTTAAGTATATTTTAATTTAATGTACCACGGCCAGTTTAGGTTATACTTAGGTCAGATAAATACGTAATCCTTTATATTAATCAAGGATCATGGGCATTAGTAAACAATTTTTTTTATTTGTTTATTAAAAATGCGAAACAAATGGATACGATTCAGCTGAGAATAATTTACTGATAATTCAGTCACGCCTTTATATAGAACAACGTTAACTCTCTGCCATAACTTATTCTCTCAATCTCCCTCTCTCTAAAGCTCTCCGGCAACGTTTTAAAGGCTGTGAAAAAATGTGGAGGTTGACGTCGGTCAATTCACTACTAAAACGGAACAACTATCTTCTCCAACGTCATGGCTTCTCCCAGACAGTAGTTCAGAGAACAGTATCCGTTCCCGATAGCGAAACGAAAATTCCGAAAATGCCCCCGTACAATTATTCTCCGCCGGCTTACGACGGTCCTTCCACCGCAGAGATCATCGCGAGAGTTCCTCAGCCGTAAAACGACGCCGTTTTCATTTTCCTTCATAAAACGACGACGCTTTTCTAACACTTTTCTTTTTGTTTTGTTTTGAACTGTTGATGATAATAGTTAAACATTGTGGAGGGAAAGATGCAGTATGTATTCGACGAGACGGGGAGGCGTTATTTAGATGCCTTCGGAGGAATAGCGACGGTCTCCTGCGGCCATAGTCACCCGGAAGTAGTTGACTCCGTCATCAAACAGTTAAAACTTATTCAACACTCCACCATCCTTTACCTTAACCACACCATCTCCGATTTCGCTGAAGCCCTCGTCTCCAATCTTCCCGGAGATCTCAAGGTAACGCAACAAAAAAAAACTCGGTTGAATTTGTGTGATAAAGGTTTTTGTGTCGGGGTGATATGTAACTTGACCAGCAAGGCAAAGACACATGACTTATGTAGGTGGTGTTTTTCACAAATTCGGGTACGGAGGCAAATGAGTTGGCGATGATGATGGCTAGGCTGTACACAGGATGTAACGACATCATTTCACTTAGGAATTCTTACCATGGAAACGCAGCTGCCACTATGGGAGCCACTGCTCAGTCCAACTGGAAATTCAACGTCGTTCAGGTTTTGTTCCCTTTCAATCTCAACATATATGTGCATCATAATTGTTCATTTTGACCCTCCAAAGAAACAATCAGGATAATAGCATTAATAGGATATTTTTGATTTTTCTGGTTAAAGATCAATAGGATGTTTGAATCTATGAGATTTGATTGAATGAGTTTATATTAAGAAGGCATCAACTTTGTTAACAGAGTGGAGTTCATCACGCCATAAATCCAGACCCTTACAGAGGAGTGTTTGGATCGGACGGTGAAAAATACGCGAGTGATGTACACGACCTTATCCAATTCGGAACTTCTGGTCAAGTCGCTGGTTTCATCAGTGAATCTATCCAGGCAAGATCAGATTTGTAATTTTTCCAAAGAGGGTGTGATTGTGACAATGAAAATGCATGTAATGTAGTCCAGATGCTGTAACAGGGAGTTGGAGGTATCGTAGAGCTTGCTCCAGGATACTTACCGACGGTGTACAGCATCGTTAGGAGAGCCGGAGGAGTTTGCATCGCCGATGAAGTTCAATCCGGTTTCGCTCGTACCGGAACCCATTTCTGGGGGTTTCAATCCCATGGTGTTATCCCTGACATCGTCACCATGGCCAAGGTTCACAATTATCATTCATGCATCATTAATCATCATCATCAATTATAATTTGAATTTACAGGGGAACGGTAACGGTATACCACTTGGAGCGGTGGTGACAACACCGGAGATTGCCGGCGTTTTAAGCCGTAGAAGTTACTTTAATACTTTCGGAGGAAACCCAATGTGCACGGCCGCTGGACACGCGGTCCTTAGAGTCATTCACGAAGAGAAGCTCCAAGAGAATGCTTTCCTCGTTGGCTCATATCTCAAACGTAGACTTACATTACTCAAGAACAAACACGAACGTGAGTTCTTTCTTGTCCAAATCAAACACTAAATTTTAGTTTTGTTTGCTCGTTGAATTCCTAACTTTTCTTTAAGGTGGGTTAGTAATCGGAGACGTGAGAGGAAGAGGATTGATGCTAGGAGTTGAGTTTGTCAGAGACCGTGACTTGAAAAATCCTGCTAAAACAGAGACACTTCACTTAATGGATCAAATGAAAGGTTAGTCGTGTTCAATCCGACTCCAATCCGAACAAATCTGATCCAAAACCAGTAAAAAATAAGTCGCTACTGGGGGTAACCAAACCAAACTTTTAAGTTCTTTAAACATATATACAATTACAACCCAACTACAATCATTTAAACCGATTTGTAGTAGATTTGATTACTGTTTATTTATACCCAACAAACTGATTATTGATCACTCATCCTATATGTTGATACTTATGCATTTAAGATATAGTGTTTAATACGAATCTTTTGGTATCAAGAAATGGGAGTGTTGGTGGGAAAAGGTGGATTCTACGGGAACGTCTTCAGAATAACTCCTCCTCTCTGCTTCACCCTGGCCGACGCTGGTTAGCTCCATTAGTTTAAATATGTTCAACTTGGTTTCTTCTATTTCATTTTTTTTGTTAATGGTTTATGTTCTTTAAAATGTTTTAAATTTTGTAGATTTCCTCGTGGATGTGATGGACCACGCCATCTCCAAGATATGATGTAGTCTCTTTATCTGATATCTCATGGTCATTCATGATTCACCCTTGTGTGTGTATAAATAACACAATGAAGAAAGTAAAATTACAATATTTCAATTGGTCTTTATTCCATTTACCGTTACCAAATATATAATAACATAAGCAATTAAACGTACAAAGGAGCTGCTATATTCCTCAAATGTTATATGCCGTTAGATGCGGTTATGCACCAATATAGTGTAGGTGAACAATGACAATTACGTGGGTGGAAGAGATATTGAGAAGCTTTCATTATGGATAAAATATGGGATAAGCGAGTTTGACGTGGGGTTGATCAATGCCGGCAATTCGAACAGAAGAATAGATTTATGATGTGTACACATGTACCGTTGCACGGAACGGTATAGGTGTTCTATAGTTTTATGGCAACTCACGTAACACTGAGCTTACAATTACAACAATTTTGAGCTACAGCAATTCTCAATCGTTTCAGTATTTTGTCTTGTTTCACTGTTTGAATCTTATCTATTTATTTATTTATGTAATTACAAGTCATAACAGAAATTGTAAGAGACAGTGAGAAGGGGTTGATCGAACTTGTATTTGGAGTTTTTAGGTAGCAGTTTTTAAAACTTTTTGATATAAACCGTCAATCAATCTGATTAGGATCACATTGAATTTACATTTACAATGATGTGGTCAATTAACTTACTCGGTCCGTTGGTTGTGTTCTTTAAATAATTTTCTCAATGATGCATAAGTACAAAATTTCAGTTTTGATATCTAACATAACATTAAATTTGTTATTAAATAAGAGTGGAATTTAATCTCAAGAGGGTAAAAACTAAAAACGGAAAGGAGGAAAAGAAAGAGAGAGAAGAGGAAAGAAAACGCAAATGCATTGAAGACTTTCCCTTTGTCTCTCTCTCTTGACAAAATCCCAATTTTCGCATCCTCACTACTTTCTCTTTGCTTTTTTTTTTTTTTTTTTTGTTTCTTTACTGCCGCCATCACCACCACCACCACTGTTTATGCGCCGCCGCTTCCACATCAATCTCCGTTGTAGCCATCACCGTTCTTCATTCTCCGCTTGTCTAGATTCCTAAGGTTTCCGGTGCCGCTTCTCTGCCCATCTGAGGGGGTTTTCGAGCTGGATTCTCAGCTGTTGCGCCGCTGGTGCAGGGGCTTTGTTGATTGATCTGGCTTTCCCCTCCTTCACTTATATATTTAATTTTCGTTCCTTAGAAATAGTTAGGGCTTAGGTTTTGATTTACCGGATTTTTGGGGGGTTTGATTCGGGTGTGTTCCCCGATTTGGATGGCATTAGGAGACTTAATGGTGTCTCGGTTCTCGCAATCTTCTGTTTCTTTGGTCTCCAATCACCGTTACGACGACGACTGTGACGATGATGGTGATTCCTCTATCGATTCTTCGCGGATGAAGGATTCTGAAGCTAAAACCACTAGCTACGGTAATGGTACTACCGAGACAGCCTCTACTGCCACCAGCATGGCTTACTTGCCTCAGACTATTGTGCTCTGCGAGCTTCGACACAACGCATCCGAGGCTTCTGCTCCCTTGGGGACTTCCGAGATCCTATTTCTCCCCAAATGGCGCCTTAAAGAGCGAGTAAGTTTTCTATCGCTGCAAGTTTCTTAGACTATATCTTTCTGTTTTGTGCAACTGACGATGAAAGAGGTGCGTTGAACAACTACATTATTTAGAAACGATGTTAACTAAGGAAGGGTATGTTAGCGTTTTATTTTGGAGATGATACTAATGATGCAAAAGTTCTAATGGCTCCAAAATATACGTTTCATTTCAATCCCGTTGTCTGTTCAATAACAGTTCTATTGCTCAGCGTAAGCTTATTGGATTTGTTTGCTACTTTCCCATTCGTTGTTGAATTTTGTTTCTCTTCTTTGCAGATGAAAACAGGATGCGTAGCTTTAGTTCTGTGTTTGAACATTACTGTTGATCCGCCGGATGTTATAAAGATATCTCCATGTGCTAGAATCGAGGCCTGGATAGGTTGAACCTTTGGCCAACTCAATCTTACTAGTTATTACCCTCTTTCTTTTGTGTGTTTATTCTCTTTTTTTGTCACCACAATCAATTTCCTTTTTCTTTTATCTGATGGCAGATCCATTTTCCATGGCCCCACCTAAAGCTCTCGAGTCAATTGGAAAAAATTTGAGCACTCAGTATGAGAGATGGCAACCAAGGGTGATGCTCTATTTATCTGCCCACCTTCCATTGTTGTTTTGTTAAGTTACCCTTTTCATTTGTATTTTGTGATTTTTCTCAGGCCCGCTACAAGGTTCAATTAGATCCAACGATAGATGAGGTAAGGAAGCTGTGCTTGACTTGTCGGAAATATGCAAAGACCGAGAGAGTTCTATTTCATTATAATGGGCATGGTGTACCAAAGCCTACAGCTAATGGTGAAATTTGGGTATTCAACAAGGTCTGTTTTTACTAGTTTATTTTTTATTTTTTCTCTATCATCTTCTTGAATTCTTGTTCCTTCTCGTCTGTTACCACGTGCTGATGGATTCTGTGTATGAACAGAGTTATACACAGTACATTCCCTTGCCAATCAGTGAGCTTGATTCCTGGTTGAAGACACCCTCCATCTACGTTTTTGACTGCTCTGCTGCTAGGATGATTCTAAATGCCTTTGCTGAGGTAAAGGAAATAACCACTTTACTGTTTAGGACTTGATTCTGCAGTTTTCGTTCCATATGTTGATAAAATTATTTTATTCTTTTTCGACAGCTTCAAGATTGGGGTTCTTCTGGTTCCTCAAGGGACTGCATTCTACTTGCTGCCTGTGATGTACATGAGACACTTCCTCAGAGCGTTGTATTTCCAGCTGATGTTTTTACCTCTTGCCTCACAACACCCATTAAAATGGCGTTAAAATGGTAAATTCTATTTCCATTTTAGATGTCATATTTTCTCCCTACAAAGCTAATTTAAGTTTCGTCTAGCTAGTTTGTAGAAACTTAGCTAGTATGTTCTTGCTTCAAGATGAGGTAAGATCAAAACGTTTAGGCTTAAGTATTTCTGATGAGACCAAATGGATCATAATATTTTAGTTAAGACCTTATGCATATATTTTAGTTTTTGGGGTGAGTATAGCAGAATTTCATGAAAGTTGTGAAATAATCAGGACAGATAATTACCTGTAGCTGCCAAGTTACTTTGCATATGAAAATTTACTTATGTAAGTATTACTGCTAAGACCAAAAGATATATGATATCATCCTGATTGATAGCCTTCTACGTCTGTGCAGTTTCAGTTCTGCACTTCTTCTTAAATGTTTTCTATTAAATATACTATTTTATTTATGTTGGATATGGTTGGTTGGAACTATGCAGTTCAGTTTAGCTTGCAGCTTTCACACAAGGCTTTCCACTGCAGGTTCTGTAGGCGTTCTCTTCTGAAAGAAATCATCGATGAATCACTTATTGACAGGATTCCAGGCCGCCAAAATGACCGTAAGACATTGTTAGGGGAGTTGAACTGGATTTTCACTGCAGTGACGGATACAATTGCATGGAATGTGCTTCCTCATGGTATTTCTCCAAACCTTCTACATAATGTATCAAAACCAAACTCTTTAATTTGACTTGTATGTATTTTATGTGTTTTTCATGAATGTTAGTTTTACTCTGCAGAACTTTTCCAGAGGTTATTTAGACAGGACTTGTTGGTCGCTAGCCTTTTCCGAAATTTCTTACTTGCTGAGAGAATAATGCGGTCCGCAAATTGTAATCCAATATCTCACCCTATGCTACCTCCTACTCATCAACATCATATGTGGTATTGAAGAAGAACCCTATTCTTCTGTTACATAAATTATTATTTGTTTAGAATTTTCCTTAGCTAGCTGTTGCATTCTTTTCAGGGATGCATGGGACATGGCTGCTGAAATCTGTCTTTCTCACCTTCCCCAACTTGTTCTGGACCCAAACGCAGAGTTCCAGGTTTGTTTTTTCTTATTTAGTTTCCTTATAATTTTATACTCGGCACTTTTCTTGCTGATAATACTTCTTCCTATCCTTTCTCTAGCCAAGCCCCTTTTTTACTGAGCAACTTACAGCTTTTGAGGTGTGGCTTGATCATGGATCCGAGCATAAGAAGCCACCGGAGCAATTGCCTATTGTTCTTCAGGTACCTAGAGAGAGAGAGAGAGGGAGAGAGAGAGCCATATTCGTTTATCATTTTCGCACACTTGTTTGGTGTGGATATGGTTTAGGAACATTATTTCGCTTTCTTCAGGACGTTCTGTCATAGATTTGTTTTGCATATTTGTCATTTTAGTGTATTTATAGACTCTGATTTGTTTCAGGTGTTACTTAGCCAATGCCATCGGTTTCGTGCTCTTGTACTTCTTGGAAGATTTCTTGATATGGGTTCATGGGCTGTGGATCTGGTATACTTCTCTAAATTTGAATTCCATTTCCCGTTGGCTGACACTGTTAGAGATAGTTTCTCCTTGTTATCTGTCATTTTTGTGTCTTTAACACTACAGTGAAATTTTTTGTAGGCCTTGTCTGTTGGAATATTCCCATATGTGCTGAAGCTTTTGCAAACAACAACGAATGAGCTAAGACAGATTCTGGTTTTCATATGGACAAAAATTCTTGCGCTTGATAAGGTAAATATATGATGTTCGATGAGCTATTTTCTGGGAGGACGATGTTAATTTGCATTCCTCTGCTTGTTATTCAACAAATTTGAGCTAGTTCTTTCTGTGACTATCTTCTTAGTTTGCATCTGTTGTTTATTGAGCGTGACCTTAGTGGTAAAAACAATTTGTGTTTTCATCTAGTCATTCTGACATGATTTCTGAATGGCATGCATCTATCATCTAATTTTTATCTGCGTTTTTAGTATCATATGCTTAGACATCGGATCATTCTCTTTTCAGTCTTTGAGGGGTTCCCAACATTAACTGGTCTGGTCTCTCTTTGTTTCAGTCATGTCAAATTGATCTTGTTAAGGATGGGGGGCATACATATTTCATAAGATTTCTAGATAGCTCGGGTGCATTTCCAGAACAACGAGCTTTTGTTCTGGCTGTCATTGTGGACGGACATCGACGAGGCCAGGAAGCATGTCTTGAAGCTAATTTAATTGGTGTTTGTCTGGGGCACCTTGAAGCATCCAGAGCAAGTGATCCACAGCCAGAACCATTGTTTCTACAGTGGCTTTGTCTTTGTCTTGGAAAGTTATGGGAAGATTTTATGGAGGCCCAAATAATGGGTAGGGAGGCAAATGCTTCTGAAAAGTTGGCACCTCTGCTTTCCGAGCCCCAACCTGAGGTGAAGCTCGTAGTTCTGTATAATGTCCCTCGTGTAGCAGTGTAATTTCTGACCATAAGATTATTCCGCAGGTAAGGGCTGCTGCTGTTTTTGCCCTGGGTACCTTACTTGATATTAGGTTTGACTCTAATAAAAGTGTTGTGGAGGATGAATTTGATGATGATGAAAAGATTAGAGCTGAAGACGCTATCATTAAAAGTCTCTTAGATGTAGTTTCAGATGGGAGTCCACTTGTCCGAGCAGAGGTTGCTGTAGGTACGCAAAGCATGCAACTCTTGAAAATTCATGATCGTGGGACTATGGGTTCCTAATTAGCATCAGAACCCACAGATTTAACTTCAAAGTAAAAGATTTCTAACCTATGAGATCATTTTAAGTTAGATACATCTCTCCATTTTATTTCTTGATTAATCATTTGCCCAGTTTTATGAGTTCCGATTTACTTAGAAATCCAAATGTATTTGATGCGTTAGTTGGAGAGAATGGTATTCTTAACTCAAGACAGTCTTGAAATCATATTGTCCCTTGTTTAGAGAGTTCATATAGAGTTTTGTGCATTTTCAAATGTTTGTCTTTGATTATTCTGCATATACATCTTGACGCGTAGCTTGGTTACCTTTTCTATTTGATGCCCAAATCAATCTGTTGTTAATGTCTTTACAGCTCTTGCACGTTTTGCCTTTGGCCACAAACAGCGCCTAAAGTTAGCCGCAGCTTCATATTGGAAGCCTCAGTCAAGTTCTTTGCTTACTTCGTTCCCTTCAATAGCTAAATTCCATGATCCTGGGAATGCAACGATTGTTTCATTACACATGGGTCCTCTGACTAGAGCTAGCACTGATAGCCAACCAGTGGCTCGTGAGGCTAGGATCTCAAGCAGCCTTCTTGGGTCTTCTGGGCTGATGCATGGATCTCCATTATCTGATGATTCTTCGTTACATTCTGATTCTGGATTGATGCATGACAGTGTCAGCAATGGAGCTGTCCATCAGCCAAGACTGTTGGATAACGCTGTTTATTCGCAGTGCGTTCGAGCTATGTTTGCATTAGCTAAAGATCCATCTCCACGTATTGCAAGTCTTGGACGGCGTGTGCTTTCTATTATTGGAATCGAACAGGTTGTTGCTAAACCCTTGAAGGCCACTGGCCGACCAGGGGAAGCTGCAACGACATCTCACACTCCTCTTGCTGGCCTAGCTCGTTCATCCTCATGGTTTGATATGCATGCAGGTAGCTGTCTATGGAGTGCTTAATGACCATCACTTGATGTGAAGATTTTCAAAGTTCTGCTTACTTAAAGAATGCTGTCCACTATTAAGTGTTGGTGATTTTGATCTTGCACTGTTGTTGATGTCAGGTAATCTACCCTTAAGTTTTAGGACTCCCCCGGTTAGTCCTCCTAGAACAAACTATCTGAGTGGACTGAGGAGAGTTTGTTCATTAGAGTTCAGGCCTCACCTGATGGGTTCACCAGACTCAGGATTGGCTGACCCGCTTTTAGGCGTCAGTGGATCTGAACGGAGTTTACTTCCACTATCAACTATCTACAGCTGGAGTTGTGGCCACTTTTCTAAACCACTTCTTGCTGGTGCGGATGCTAGTCAAGAGATTGCAGCCAAAAGAGAAGAGAAAGAAAAATTTGCACTTGAGCAGATTGCAAATTGCCAGCACTCAAGTAAATAGTTTTTGTCTATGATTTCTGGTTTGTTCTACACATATACTAGTAATCTGAATTGACTTTCAACATTTAACCTTGGACAGCTATTAGCAAGCTCAACAATAATCCTATTGCCAACTGGGATACGAGGTTTGAGACGGGAACAAAGACAGCCCTCCTTCACCCATTCTCTCCTATTGTAGTTGCTGCAGACGAGAATGAACGGATCAGGTATGGAAGTTTCATCAGACTATCGCTAAAATTGGATCTTAGATCAAGTTTTCGCATTCAGGTTAACCCTCTGTTAGGCAAAATGCAGGCTAGTTCACAACAAAGCAAAAGGTGTTACATTTCTAAGCTATGATCTATCAGATTAGATCTCTCTATTTAGTATAGTCATTTGAGAAAAACTTCCCTTTGAAACTATTCTTAAACTTTTAGTTCTCTTTTGTGACCTTTTTTATCTAGGTGCCTCGACTACACTAAGTCTTTCACTGTATTTTGCTCTCAGAGTGTGGAACTATGAGGAAGCAACTCTTCTCAATGGCTTTGACAATCATGATTTTCCGGACAAAGGAATTTCAAAGCTCTGCCTCGTCAACGAACTTGACGACTCTCTGTTACTTGTTGCGTCATGTAATATTCACAACTCTTGCCACCAAGTCATTCAGATACTTGCAAGTTGATTAGTTATTGCTGTTGAGAAATAGTAGTTATCTTACACATATGATTTTGGAATTTTGGGTAGGCGATGGATCGGTCCGGATATGGAAAAACTATGCAACGAAGGGTAAACAAAAGCTTGTTACTGGATTTTCTTCAATCCAGGGCCACAAGACAGGTGCACGTGACTTGAACGCTGTCGTGGACTGGCAACAACAGTCTGGTTACCTGGTTAGTAATTATTTCAATCACGCTAGGCAGTGTTCCTTCTTTGTTTTCCAAGTTTTGAAACGTGGTTTTATTTATATTTATGGGATTACGGGTATTTGATAGTATGCTTCTGGGGAGGTGTCAACAGTCTCACTCTGGGACCTGGAGAGAGAACAGCTTGTCAGATCTATTCCCTCTGAATCAGAATGCGGAGTTACAGCAATTGTAAGTCTGCATGAACAACCTTCTTCTTTACAACATAGAAACGCACTAGGTTGTCATGATTTGCTACTATTCTATTATGTTATATTAAACATGTTTAATAATTTGAAGAAATAAAAAACAGAAGCTATTGGCTTATAGTCCTTTTGTTTGTATGTTATTTCATGGTTAGCACTGATCGTCTGTTGGGCGGATCTTAGGTTATGACGTGAAGATAAAATATCTAGATGTCTTAATTCTTAGCAACATGCTGTTCAAACTTAGAATGAGTATATGAAGAAACTAATCATACTTCCAGACTGGTCTGGAATTACAAAACATTGTAATTTTGCTTACTTCATGTTATTTTTTTAGTCTGCTTGTCAAGTGCATGGAGGTCAACTTGCTGCTGGTTTCGCCGATGGATCTTTGAGACTCTATGATGTTCGGTTACCTGAACCGTAAGTTGCTTTATAGTTTATTCTTGAACGGAAACATTGAACAAGAACTTCTCAAATTAAAACGAAAATGACAACACCAAAATAGTTGTGAATACAATTCTTAATATCATCTCTTATTGAAGGCTTGTCTGCGCGACTCGGCCCCATCAGAAAGTTGAAAGGGTGGTTGGACTCAGTTTTCAGCCTGGACTTGTTCCCGCAAAGGTTGCAAACCAAAACTCATCTATGAATTGTCAGCTTTCATTTTTTAACGAGGCCTGGACATTCTGATTTTTTTTATATGGTTTGGTTTTGGATAAAAAAATTAATTATAATACATTAATTGTCACTTGTCAGCATATATTGGGTTTTCCCGGGTTTGTTTGAACTGTTCTGGTTTGGCTTGTTTGTTACAAGAAGTTATCGTTGCAGTTTGGAAAATAAATTTCGGGTTGTTCCGCTTTGAAGAATTTCGTCTTGGTTTGGTTTATGGATTCTCAAGAGTTTTTCAATTCTTTATCGCTTTCCCGGGGCCAATCTCTATTGTTTTCATCTTTCTTCAGGTGGTGAGTGCATCACAGGCCGGTGACATACAGTTTCTTGACCTTAGAGCAACAAGAGACACATACCTGACGATTGATGCACACAGGGGTTCACTCACGGCCTTAGCTGTTCACAGACATGCACCCATCATTGCAAGCGGATCTGCAAAACAGCTCATTAAAGTGTTCAGCCTTCAGGGGGAACAACTAGGGAGAATCCGCTACTACCCGTCCTTCATGGCACAGAAGATTGGCTCAGTGAGTTGCCTCGCGTTTCATCCGTACCAGGTTCTGCTTGCAGCTGGAGCTGCTGACTCGTTCGTCTCCATATACACCCATGATAACTCGCAAGCAAGATGAGCCGCAGGCAGAAGTGAAAATGCTGCATTTTGCATTTGCTCTTGTGATAAAGAAAAGCAAAAATAAGTGCCAGGTCGGGTCGGTTATGGTTCTGGGTAAAGTGGGTGTGGTTTATATTATTCGTTAGCCTCCGTCGAAGTTAAAAAGAAGATCTAAGTTATACTAATGAAGGAGGCTTCACCAAATAAGTTTTTTCTCTAGCTATCCAACAACGCACGTAAATGGTGTCTGTAAATAGTTTCCTTGTTTTGCTTTTATATTTTCTCATCTCTTGGGTGTGTGATTTCCTTTTTATTAATTTTTAAGTCTCTCCGTTTCCTAATTTGGTTCATGTGTAAAAAATGGTAAAAGTAATGCTGGAAAAAAAAATTGCATTTTCGTGATATTTATGACAAGGATAATCCATTGAAAAGTGATGTGTGTTGTTCATGTTAATGTCGGCACGTTGGTTTTTGTGTGTTTGATCACAATCTTAAATTGTTAGCATTGAACAATATAAGATTGATATCGATTTTTGGAATTATGTTAATATGTTATCTTTGTCTTAAGACTTGTGTACGTGGAACTATAATCATGAGACATTGACATAAACACGTTCTTTATTTTGGTTTTGGGATTGAAAACCTGAAGGCATTAACCGAGCAACCTCCAATGTATCCTCCTCAATTCTTTCGGACTCTGCTCCAGCTTGCCACACAAAGAGTCAAGTTTTTCTTTCGTTACACTAATCCGACGTTTGATAAAGATTTTTTTTTTTTTTTTTTTTTTTGTGAATGGTAAAATACATGTCTTCGTCATATAATTAAAATAAACAATTATTGTTTGTATATGCTTCGAATTTTAAGTGGATCTCATTCTCATATCATCTCCGGTTTGATTTGAATTTTATATCGGTGTACATTTTGTAGATTGTGTATTTGCAATTGCAAGCATTTGATTTTTGTAGACTGACTTCTTTTGTAACTATCTTATGGGCGAATAATTATTGATAATCAAAAATTCTATTTATGAAATTATGAACCACAATGTATCTAAACAATTCAAAAATAAAATGCGACTATATAATATTAACGATTTATCAAAACAAATAGAATTGGCGGGAGATAAACCCTAAGGGTTTAAAGAAGGTATGAGCGTCTCATCGTCAACATGGAAAGCCCAGCAGATCAAAACGTTAGTCGCCGTAGCATCCACCGTCAACCATCTGAAGCAAATTCACGCCTCGCTCATTTGCCTCCATCTCCACCACGACACTTTCCTCATTAACCTCCTCCTCAAGCGAACTCTCTCCTTCCGCCAAACCCATTACTCCTTTCTCCTCTTCTCTCATACCCAATTCCCCAACATTTTCCTCTACAATACTCTCATCGATGGCTTCGTCAAAAATCATCTCTTCCGTGAAACCCTCCATCTCTTCCTCTCTATCCGCAAATACGGTCTCTCCCTCATTGATTTCACCTTCCCTTTGGTTCTCAAGGCATGCACCAGAACCCCGAATCGCAAGCTCGGGATTGATCTTCATTCTCTTGTGGTGAAATGTGGGTTTAATCATGATGTGGGTGCTATGACGAGCCTGCTATCTGTTTACTCTGGATCTGGGCGTCTCAATGATGCCCACAAGTTGTTCGAGGAAATTCCTGACAGAAGCATTGTTTCTTGGACGGCCTTTATTAGTGGGTATATTACTGCCGGCAAGCATAGGGAAGCTATTGATTTGTTTAAGAAGATGGTGGAGATGGGTGTGAGACCTGATAGCTACTCTATTGTTCGGGTTTTATCTGCTTGTGTTCATGTAGGTGATCTCGACACCGGGGAGTGGATTAACAAGGTCATGGAAGACATGGGGATGCTGAAGAACTCCTTTGTATGCGCAACATTTGTCAATTTATATGCAAAGCGTGGGAAGATGGAGAAAGCCCGTTCTGTTTTCGACTTGATGGTGGAGAAAGATATAGTTACTTGGAGCACTATGATACAAGGGTATGCGTCAAACAGCCTCCCGGAAGAAGGGATAGAGTTATTCCACCAGATGCTGCGGGAAAACCTTAAACCGGACCAGTATTCTATTGTTGGGTTTCTTTCTTCTTGTGCAAGCCTAGGAGCGCTTGATCTAGGTGAATGGGGAAGCGGTTTGATAGATAAGCATGAGTTCTTCACCAATCTGGCTATGGGAAATGCGTTGATAGACATGTATGCAAAATGTGGGGCTATGGCTCGAGGTTTTCAAGTGTTTAAAGAAATGAAGGAAAGAGATATAGCTATCATGAACGCCGCAATTACTGGTCTAGCCAAGAATGGCTACGTTAAGCTCTCGTTTGCGGTTTATGGACAAACAGAAAAGCTAGGCATTTCACCTGATGGTTGCACGTTCCTCGGATTGCTATGTGGGTGCGTTCACGCAGGCCTAATTGAAGACGGGGTTCGGTTTTTCAACGCCATAAGCTGTGTATATGGTATTGAACGCACGATTGAGCACTATGGTTGCATGGTAGATCTTTGGGGCAGAGCAGGGAAGTTAGATGATGCATACCGCTTAATCTGCGATATGCCCATGAAGCCAAATGCTATAATCTGGGGAGCTTTACTGAGTGGATGCAGACTAGTCAAAGAAACGCGATTAGCAGAAACCGTTCTCAAAGAACTCATCGCTTTGGAGCCATGGAATTCAGGAAACTATGTTCAATTGTCCAACATATACTCTGTTAGTGGAAGATGGGATGAAGCGGCTGAAGTGAGGGACGCAATGAACAAGAAAGGAATGAAGAAAATCCCGGGATATAGTTGGATCAAATTGGACGGAAAGGTCCATGAGTTTCTAGCCGATGATAAATCTCATCCACTAACCGACAAGATATATGCAAAGCTAGAAGACTTAGGTAATGAAATGAGGCTTATGGGTTTTGTTCCAACGACAGAAGTTGTTTTGTTCGATGTTGAAGAGGAAGAAAAGGAAAGGGTGTTGGGGTATCACAGCGAGAAGCTTGCGGTTGCATTTGGGCTGATCAGTACGGTTCATGGCCAAGTGATTCGGGTGGTGAAGAACCTAAGGGTATGTGGAGATTGTCATGAAGTGATGAAATTGATATCGAAGATCACGGAACGAGAGATTGTTGTCAGAGACAACAATAGGTTTCATTGTTTTACAAACGGCTCTTGTTCCTGCAATGATTACTGGTGAGCTCACTATGATTAGAAAAATGGTTGGTTATAAAAAAAACAGAGATTAATTGTTTTGTAGCTTGATATTTTCAGACGAAAGAAACAATTTTTATTTTTAAAGTTGGTAATTCATTCTTTCTCCAAAACAATGACTCGGCTTTCTTTTACGTCCACTGTATCTGATTTACGAAGACAATGATATAAACAAATTAACTAGGTTCTTGAAACAAGGCAAAAATGAACTTCTCTTTCCTTACACAGATAGGCCACTGGATGCTTGGGACCCTGACGCCGTTTTCTGTAACAAATGTCTTCAAACAAACATTCTATGCCTATTGAGACCCGCAATGAGAACCCAACAGCCCTTGGGGTCATGTACGTTACTGCATTAAAAATGAACCTCTTCTCTCTACCATCTCCGTTGTAGTGGTTTGGATCCAAGTACACAAACTGGCAAGTTTCACCGCTTCTTGATAATCTCAGCCACAAACAGGTATCTCTTGGCACATTTAGCAGCTTGATCTCACATGGTATAGCCACCGGGAGATCAGGCACATAGGAAATCGGACTGTAAGGACCATTACCAGGAACCTCTAGCTCTGCGCTGACACACTGCAGATTACTAGAGAACGTAAACTGTTCCGGAGAGAAGCAATTGAATCTCTTGATGAGATCAAGCAGTCTACAGCAATTTATATCAGCAGAGCTCCCAATATTTTGCAATAACTTCTTAGTTTCAGTAAGGAAATCTGATGGTTTGGTGCATTGTTGTTCGTGGAGGAGCTCCAATTGAGATATTGTTGAAGATAGCTTCTCCATGCAGCTAAGGTGGCAGCAAATCTCAAATTTATATAACCTTAACAAGCAACCAAAAATTACCAGCTCCATTAATAATGACTTTTCCGTAGACAGGCCTGTGAATCTACACCTTATCTCCATCAGTTTTGTCTCCACCTCTTCCATCAGCAGTTCCAGTTCAACAGATCTAGACGTGCTGATGTGCCTTGCGTATTCAAAATGCGGCCGCACCTGAGCAAGAAGTTCTATCACGTGAACATACTGACACGTAAATTTTAATGCACCATTGGAGATCGAAGAATCCGCCGTCAAAGTTGCTAACTCCTGTTTGCAAGCCCTGGGCAAGAAGACAAGAAACAAGTTAGTTAGAGATCACATGATACAGTAACACAGAGGCTGAAAATTTCAAAAGATTGTAAGTTGTAAAACCTCAACGCTTGGAGTGCTTCTTTCACGCACCCTGATTGTGATAACAACCAGGCAGCCTTTATTTTCAACAGAATATGATTTACAAACTTTTGTGCTTGACTTTTAGTTTCTAGTTCTGCCTCGTAAACCATGTATTTGCTCTCAACAGGTATATATTTACTTGGTAATAGGACAGGGTTTCCGGCAATATCTGCATTATTGTGTCTATATGCATGTAAAAACATATCTCGTTTGTTGAATTCTGTCCCCGAAGAGGCAGAAAGCATACCACAATGTGTCAAGTAAGCCAAAAGCGTATCCTGGTCCATCATATCATGAAGTCCACAAGAGAATTTCCCCAGCATTGCAAGTGGATATGAAAAAGTCTGAGGTGGTGTGGAAGTAATGCTTTCTTTGTTTGAGAGAGGGGCTGAGATTATCAGCATCAGAAACGCAGATAACTCTCGGCTGTTGAATTCGGATTTATTTACAGAAGCTGTCCCTAACTGAAGAGCATACAAGAGTAAGCAAAGAAATAATTAGTATGCCTATAGTTGACCAGCCCTAAAAAAAGAGTGAAAAATGCGTACCTTTTCACTAAATCTCTTGGCCATATTGACTGAGAAATTTGTGTGGTTTTGTCCGAAATGGAACAGAGCAGACAAGATATCAGGTTCGTCCTAGGATGAAACAGCAAGAAAATTGGGGTTCAGAAGCAGAAAAGGAAAGAAATGATGAATCAGAAGCTAATTGATCTTCGTAGCAAGTGTGCCAACCTGTGGATACATCTCTAAACTTTTTAGTACACCATCAACACATTTGTTGACCAGCTTCAGATCAGGCAGTTTTGCTAGTTTAAGAATGTTTCTAGCCTCACCTCTAATGTTCTCGCAAGTATCAATAATAGCATCCAAAAACTGCGGAGTCAGATAGCAGAACTTTATCACAACTCATAGCAAAGAAACAGCAAAAAGGAACCAAATGACAATACATGAAGTCAGCGGCAGTGAGGTTAGTTTAGTAGGAGATAATTTAATGTCTCACTAAGCATTAGGCCCTAAGTGCAAACAATTCTGAAGCTACTTCAACGGCTCTAAACCCATAGGAGTTAATATGCATAAAACCTGGATAACTCGAGACAAGACGCCAAACTTATGAAGTATAGCAAGAGAAGTATTACATCTGCATTCTCATTAGTTTTTTTACCCAACCAGTATTATAGAAAGAAAAAAGGCAAAAGAATATGGTGACTTACGGCAGGCATATAAGTTTCCTGTATCTTCAGGTTCCCCAAGTCTGCTATATGATGCAATGCCTCTAAAGCCTTCAACCTGACAAGCATATAATCATCGTATAGCATATCCATCAATAGGTACACAGCTTCATCTGGGAATTTGATAGAATTTACTGAGAGGGAGTGGAAGGAGGCAACCGCAGCTTCCCGTACCTTCAGAATGATGCATGCAAATGCTGTATATATAAGTCCAGAAAAAATAAAAGCTCAACTGAAAAAATTTCTACGACACATACTTAACAGGTTTACACATAAAGGAAATTGATCATAAGAGTACCTCGTAGAATTCATCTTCAAAACCATGGATGAAAACTCCAGCTGCAGCAGTGACATCAACTGATACATTCGAAAGATGATTCTGCGGTTTCTTCCCTCCTTTTCCAGCTCCCAATACTTTTTTAGAAAGTGTTTGCCGTATAACACTTTCTGATGCAGTTCCTATAATCCCAAATGCCTTGAAGACCTCAATCCTCACGTCTACACTCATATCTCTCACAACAGAACAAAGCTGAAAGCATGTTTATAAGAAAACATACGACATTAGGTTATTATAAGTTCATTTGCAAACACAGTTAAAACTTCAGCCTGTTATTTAATATAGTGAATATCACAAATCTGTTTTAAATCAATGCGGAAGTGAATGGTCAATAGTCATATTTATACCTGGAGAAACACAGCATCGGTACACTCTCTTCTCTTCGTCTCTTCTTCCTTGGATGCTATCATGACTTTGCCCCACATACTAACCTGAACATTCATAAAGGTGCAAACTTAATTCAAAGATAATCAGATTTTCAGCATAAAACAATTCTTTCAGTCAGACAAAAAAAACTTACGGCACAAACTGCAGAAGATCTGACGCTATCTTCAGCATCGGTTAAAAGCTCAACAGCACGAGAATAGCAGCCTTGAACGGCATGAGCTTGATCGAAGTCACCAGCTTTACATATATTAATCAGTCCATCCAAAGATACTTTTCTGATATATGGATATGGATCCTTACTAAATCCTAAAAACAAGGTGAAAAGCACAGACGACGGGACATTAAACCTCTCCGCGTTCCTAAGTAGCCACAGCCGAGAAGATATAGGTGCTCCGAGGCAAATCGACGCAAATACCTCGCCGTCGATTTTAGAAATCCCGGTGGCGATGCTAGTATTTCTTTCGGATAACGACGCCAGCACCGCAAGCGATTCCACGGCGGCGGCGTTATGAGGTCGGAGCAAGCTGGAGAGGACCGAGTCGAAGATTTGTGGTGCTAAATCTTTTCTCTGGAGAGCAAGGTCGAAGAGTAGCTTGAGAACGTGGTGAAGAATCGCTGAGTCCCCCCGACTCAGAAGACTAGTAAGGAAATTGAACACCGAGGAAATTACGCAGTCGGAAGTGTCGGCGTTGATAATGAGTGATCTAATAGAAGCTAGAGTGTCCAGAGAGAGTGATTCAGCAGAGATCGAGTCGTCTTCCTCCATTGATGAAGAAGAAGAATAAGAAGTGCGAAATCTCTCAACTGTTCTCTTGTTATTTGGCGACTAAAAAAAAGTTTGGTATTTATTGGTCACAAAAAAAAAACAAAAAAGTTTGATATTTATTGGTATTCTTTATCAAAGTCAACATGGGACATGAAAGAAAAAAAAGTCAAACAAGTTTGGAATCTCTAATTTTGAAGTGGAAAAATGTGGATTTTACATACTACCGGCTCGACCGGAAGTGGGTTTTTTGAACTTGGAGAGTTCAACAAGATCTCCAAACAACATATCTTCTGGTTTCTTATTCATAGGTTTCATCATTTGTGGATGATTAAGAGCCGAAGGCTGATGAGAAGAAACTTGGTAGGGATTAGAATTGTTGTTTCCATTCTCTTGAAGATTCATTCCGTACATTTGTTGTTCTACAAGATACTGTTGTGTTGGCTGAGCTTGTCCTTGATACACTCCGTACATGTTGGGATTTTGATAATTGTTTGTGACGTTTGGGTTGTGGCCAAAGGGTGGCATGTGGCCTCCTGTCATTGGAGGGAGGAACATCCCCAACAAGTTGTTGTTGTTGTTAGTAGCATGAGGAGAGACGCCTTGAGGGTTGTAACCAAGGGGTTGATGAGTGTGTGTGGTGATGACCACTTGAGTCACTTGCATTGGCTGGGTAGGAGAGTATTGAGGGCTAGAGCTTGGAGATTGGGCTTCCCATGGTGGTGGAGGTAATGCTAGAACATTGCTGTTTTGTCCACCTTAAACAACCATAAGACAACAATTTCAAGAGAAAAACAAGTAAGGATTAGTTTGAGTTTTCTATTATTAGTGTGAGTTTCAGTCCAAAATGAATACCATAGTGAGGAGAGGCAGGAGGGCTAAAGCTAGGCGAAAAGGGTTGGTTTCCGTAGGCAGGAGAAGATGGTTGTTGGGTAACTTGGAGATTCCAGACAGGACCAGATGACCCTTGTCCGTAAAAAGATTGCTCTTGATGGACAGGTCCAAATCCATTTGAGTAATGTTGTTGCACCATCTGATGATGCGCCTGTGGATTCGAAGTTGGAGTAGAGCTTTCGCAGTGATTATCTGATAACATATCGATTAAGACGATGGAATTATCTGGCGTTGCGACGGGACTACTTGGTTGTGGAGGTCCCAGAGGAACAAGAGCTAATGAATTTTCCGCATTCGAAGTCTCAAAGTCATCACCACTTAGAAGGTCTATTTTTGGACCATTGGTTGCAGAAGCCACAATACTACTATCTTTGGTTTCACTGTAAAAAGTATTTTAGGATGTAATAGCAAATCTTTTAAATCTTTAATCCTGAAATCATAAACTACTAGACCATTGCTTATGGTTAGTAATAAATCTTCGACCAACTTATATAAAATGAAACAACATCTAATAACTAGAGCTGTTTCTTACCTTGAACCAACATCTATGATTTGATTTGCGTCCTTAGGAACTTCTTTTTTAGATTTTTCTTCCTTTGCTATCATATTGTTTCCAGACGCTATGGCTTCGTGCTTTGCAAGTAATCGCTGCAAATCGTCATTTAAGGCTAGGCCTTGGCAAAGCAACGATTCATCTCTGAAACATGAACCAGAACGGGTATAGATATCATATATTCATCAAAATAGGTCGAGCTTCAAAAACCAAATTTGCTTGTAAAAGTTTTAGATCTTTACGATGTCGAGTTTACAAGGTGTACTACTCTTTGTTTATAGGTGCGACATTGGCTAACAAGTTCTACAACAACCTCTTGTTTTAGTCCCTGCAAAGGTTAAAATATATATTCATATGGTAAATCCAACTTTACCAAAATGTTATTTACCTTTTTTTCTTAGAGTTCAAGTGTTAAAGATATACCTCTTTGCTGTTTCCATCTATTGCTTGCATCATTTCAGCTAAGACATCCATAATTCCTCTTGCATTTTGAATTTCTGTCAAACTTCAACAAAAAAAGGTATTTTATCAATCTTTATTTTTCAGTATATTCCTAGAAAATAATGGGCATTAGTTTAAGATAAATACCACAAAGTTGGAAATTCTGACTCTGCTGAAGTATCGATAGCTTCTTGTCTAGAGTTATGAGAATGCTGAGGATACGTTGTGGAAGGACCAGTTTGTCCTGAACTGAGTGTGGTTGGAGGTCTTTGAGGAAACACAATTCCTGCACGCTGCAAATATATAAAGAAAATAAATGAAATCCTAAAATTCGAATTATATCTCGATTTGATTCAAATGGGCATGTTACAGCAAGAATGAAACATACCAACAATTCTTGGTATGCTGCGTAATATTGTGGATGTCTTCCTTGTGGACCTGAAAAGCTCTCTTGCCACGTATCTATAAGTATCAATATCTTCTCCTTCACTTGAATGTTAGGCTATATTTTTAACAAACAACATGATAAATTTTGTATCACAGAAAAAACAGATTATATAAATGTTATAGATAAAACAATAGATAAAAAAATTAATCATAGCCGCCTGACCTTCCTTTTGACCATCTTCACCATCTTATGAAGTATATCCTTCTCTGCCACTTGCATATGAATAAGTTCCCCACAATTGTTTATTATTGTCTCCAGTAACTACAATGATAACAATCCCAAAAATATGTTTTAAAAGAAAGAAAATAAAAAATAAATATCTAGAGGCCAATTCTTCAGACCACTTAACCAAACCGAGCCAAACCGAAACATGAATATCGAGCCCAAGTAGTAGAACTTACTGTAAGAGCCAAAAGCTGAACCTTGGAAGTCCTACTACTAAATCTCTTCTTTATGCCACTCACTATTTCTCTTGTTTGCCTACAACCATACACTCACTTATCATACGAGAACCGGTGGAGAACCAAAAATATTAATGAAATTCAAAGTGAACCATCCAAAACTTCAATATAACCGAGATATATATGTTTAACATGTTAGGACAAACCAAACAAGATTACCATCATCATGAAGAAACCAAAAAGAAGAACAGAATCTCTTTAGGAGAAGACAAGTTTATAACAATCGTACATTGATTCAGATTGGTTACATAGAGCATTGGATCGAGGATTTTCAGAACACAGAAAAAAATTTAGTGAAAAGAGGTGTTACCCAGGCTCATGATTAAGCATGTCAGATATCTCGAGGTTCATGGCCCAATCAGGACCAATGAGCATATCGCTTGTGGCTCTATCAACCAAAGGATGCACCATCTTGTTCGTTTTCCCTCTGTCCTTGAAAACTTGGAACTAAAAAACAGTTGTTTTCTTCCTTGTAATATGTAAAATAAAATAAAATATATCTTCTCTTCTTGATTTAATTTTCAGCTAAAAATAATAGTGTGACACTTGTAAACACCGTTGCTACATCAAAGCAGAAGATTAAGGAACTTAATTGACCTTGTGATATTTTCTTTAAAATATTTTGATTGGGCTTGTGTGGATAAATGGGCTTCGAGTGTGGGAACTTATGCCGTTTTCTTTCATATAAACGACACGTCGTCTTAATAGGTAAATCTAGACTTTTGGTGTAACGTTCTGATATCTCTTTTCAAGTCGGTCTTCGATCTCTCCTTGAGTTGAGTGTTCTTCTCGTCGCCATGGACGATCTCTCTCTAGAGAAAATCGAGATTTCAGGCCCAATATTAGCTTCACTGATTCAACGAGCTTCCTCCTCTCCTAGTGACGTCGATGGCTTGATTTTTGGACAAATCCACCACATTATCTCCTCAAATCTCTCCGACGATTTTCCGGCGGATTCACTCGCCTCGAGTTCCTCATCTGATCAGATTGTTGCCACCGTGAAAAGCTTTATCTGCTCTGGTAAGACTGTTTCCTTCTACGATCCGCTTGGCCGAGTTGACTCACGTCGAATCGACTCCCTCCAAGTCGGCTCACCGGACCGCCTACTTGGCTGGTTCTCCGCCCGCAGGAAAACAGCTAATCGTCCCTCTATGCGAGAGCTCGCCGTTTCGTCGTCTCTCTCGTCGCAATTTCACTTATCGATCAAGGATTCACAGAACCCTAAATCGACGAAGATGGCTTCCTGCGTGTTTTTCCTTCTTACTACACCATCGGCGGATCAATGCATCCACACGCATGAGTACCGTGCGTTCCAATTTCACTCCTCGAAACAACGGTTCGAACCGAGATCCGTTGGCATAGTCAACATTGGACCGGCGTTTCGTGGCCATTACAGTTCGTTTAGTCCGAAATCGGGATTCCCACCGTTGATCTGCGACTTGAATAGCTCAGCGATGAGCGTAGATCGCGATGAAGGATCTCTAAGTGCGAAGAAACAAGCAGTGAAGGATCAGAAGGAAATGGATGCGTTAGCAGAGGGGTTACAAGTAGGGAACTTGAAACGTTTGGTTGGAGCTGAAGCTGCGAATTACACAAGCGGGATTGAAGAAATGTATGAGAGTATGCTGGCGAAGATCGAGAGCTTGGTTTCGGATGTTGAGAAGAGTTCAGCTAGGGTATTTGAACAGGTACTTTGATTACCTTTAAAGCTTCAGAATTTCAAATTTCAAATTTCGATTTTTTTTCTTTCTTTTTTGTAGCAAAATGTTACAATATAACATCATGCTTGATTCTTTCAGGATAAGCATAATAGGAAGTTGAGATATCGGCTTGCCAGAATGGAGCCATGAATGAAGCAGGTATAGTTTGTTTCTCCTCCTGTATTAAATTTAACTCAGCTTGTTCCAAGGTTTCTATCAATGAACTTAGAACTCAATTTCCTTAAGGAAACTGTACTTCCCTGACAGCACTGGGTTATTCAATTGGAATATAAGCAGACCATTTGTCTTGCATTTTAGTTATTTCCTAGTTAAAACCTTTCCTGCCTAGATGCTTTTATTACAAGACATCTCTTTTCCTTTTATGGCTAGTTTTTGTGAGAGGAGAACAATCAGTAATGGGATTGATTCAGGTCAGAGTTCTCTCTATATATATATATATGTATGTGTATGAAGTTCAACACTAGCTAATTAGATGCATACAGAAGATTCATATCGATACCATATTGTAGAGAGAAGTGAGGTGAATGAGTCATTATGTTCTGACTGGGATGACATCTTCTCTCTGACATCTTTCGTTTATTTTGTAGTACCTTTTTGAGGAGCCAGAAGCGTCAAGATTATGGAACATGATAATCCCAGACGGAAGAGGATGGCTTCAGGTCAAGTTCCTTATTGCTTCCGGCTGCCAAAGGAGATGAAATTTGCTTCATTTTGATTATTATTCTATTTAGGAAAATAGTAACCGGTCTATGCCAAATCGATTTAACCTAAAATATCGATTTTTATGACATTCATTCAATTGATAAAGTTGCCTGTCGCAATTTTTATTCAAAAATAACTCCTTTATATTGAAAATCTATTTCAAATTTTCAACAATATCTCGAGCTTGTAAATGTTCATGGAGATTTATTGAATGCAGTACATAAAATTGCTTTTGTTCTTTTTTGATCAAACATAAAATTGATTTTCAAAACCAAATAATACTGTATACTAGTATTAGGTTTTTAGTTTTGAAATTATTATCACAATGTCATGTTATGGGATTTTTATTTTTGAATCGTAATTAGATTAAGTTGGTATTCAGTTAATGTACTAGGTTTATTTCTTGTCGTAAAAGTTGAAATAAAACCGAATACATTTCTGAAGCAGGCTTTGGTTAAGGATCTTGGAAGCTATAGAGTTTAATTATTGTTGGAACCCTAATCAATCCGACTCAACTCATCGTACTAGATAGGATATGTTTGTAGATCTTTGTGCAATCTTAACTGGTTCTAACGACAAACATACGGAACGGCACACTTAACTTAAATCACTTTTTCTATAGTTGAATCCACAATAAGCTGCGACATCATTCAAAGTCCATGGCCTACGAATTTAACATGAGATCTCTTTAACTAGTAATAACTTTTTCTAGAGTTTCGTAGCACTATGAGATGCGATATAATAACTCAAGTTCCATCGCTTAAAAAATACCATGCACATTACTTTCTGATATTTTATTTTCATTTAAACATTGTTAGATACGAGTGCATTGAATCAGGAGTGTTGGATCTCAACTGGCTGAAGGTAAACATTAAATTCATCCACAACTAACACTAACACTCGTGTCCTAGCAATCAATCTTCCTCAACTACCAATCCCAAACTCTTAACTTCCATATATAAATAACCTCTTCAACTTCAAGTCTCTAACCTTAAACCAAAATAAAAATTAAAACCACAAACACATAAAACAGAAAGCAACATGAGATCTCTCTTACTAGCCGTTTGCCTAGTTCTTGCTTTGCACTCTAGTGAAGCAGCTGTGTCTTGCAACACAGTGATTGAAGATCTTTAC
The DNA here is from genome assembly GCA_963854855.1 of Nasturtium officinale. NCBI lineage: Eukaryota > Viridiplantae > Streptophyta > Magnoliopsida > Brassicales > Brassicaceae > Nasturtium > Nasturtium officinale. Next base: position 2,217,985 of record OY978502.1, on the reverse strand, counting down.
CCTTGCGTATCCTACGTGGCTCAGGGGGGTTACGTCCCAGCCACCTGCTGCAATGGTATCAGAGCGCTTAACAATCAGGCTCAAACCCCAGTGGATCGTCAGAGCGTCTGTCGTTGCATCAAATCAGCTATTGGAGGAGTGTCTTTCACTTATAACAACATCAACAATGCTTTGTCATTGCCTGCTAAATGCGGTGTCAATCTCCCTTACAGTATCAGCCCTTCCACCAACTGCGACAGGTTTAAAATACTCATATATATATATATATATATGTATAACAGTAATCTTGATCACTTACTTTTTTTTTTTTTTTTTTTTTTTTACAGTGTCAACTGAGACAAGCAGAAAAATCCTTACGGAAGTTACTACTACAAGTGCTAAAAACCCAATAATAAAATAGAGTCATGATTTGCTAATCGCTACTTTAATCTGTGATGTATCGTCATTTCGAATGTTCTTTTTAGTTCTAATATATTATTATCAACAGGCACTTCCTATTATATTCGACCAAAAATCATCTCCATTTTCCATCCCTTAATTACACATACGATTACTAAAATGAGTTATACTCCACATTTAAAATCTCTATCAGATGTGAAAAGCATTCCTTATGTTTTGTTACTAACCAAGAACTCATTGCGAGCTCAGACTGAACTTGCTTAATTCAATAAATTAAACTATGAATCAGAAACATGAACTAAAACTTATAGCCTAATATCATTCTTTTTGTTAAAATAACAACTCCCCCAAACCCTAAAATGAAAATGCGAAAGATGGAGTGATGATAAGAGAGAGGTTATGGAAGGGTTGGAACTTAGGACTTTACTTTTGGGTTATCGAGATGGGCCTAATAATTGCGGCTTATTCTTATAATTCTTTTGTTGAAGTCTTTTCTTTTCATCTAATGCAACAAAAGAATTTCAAATGAAGGATTTCTCTGGTAGAAAATGAGTTTATGTCGAGCAGTTTCATAAAATATAGTTATTCTTCTTACGTATTGGAGGACTACTGCGTCTACATATTATATATAATATATATGGCTATATATTTGGACTGGAATCTAATTGTTCTATAATGATATACATTTACCCAAATACATCACTAATAGTGAGATATAGATAATAGAGTAAAGATAGAAAACCTTTACATTGTTTTTCTAAGTTACATAATTTTCCAGATATTACACCATGAAATCATTATAGAATATTGAAAAAATGAAATCATTAATAGAGTATGATAATATTTTGAATCAGATTTGTAGAAATAGTGAATATTAATAATTAGTCAAACGTAGTTAAATAATTAGTCAAACATGAAAATCATTTTTGTAAGTGGCTTGTTCAAGAGAATGATCCAAAGTAAGCCGACCTCTGTTCAAACCATAATTATATATTCCAACATAACAAAAAAAAAAAGTCTACAAATAAGGAGAAAAGTATACGCCTATACGAGAGCACTATTAAATTCCGTATCAACAAAACACAGCATAGAAAACGTGCATACTAGTGCTCAAAATTACTTTAAGCTAGTCAATCGTTAACAATTTTTTTATGTAATATCTTTCAAGATTTTTAGATAAACAGCTTAAAATATAAAGAAACTATCCCATTTGAATCATTGAACGATAAGTAACTTGTATTAGTGGCTTACGGTATGATTTTGGAAAGCCGAACGCTCAGATGTATTTCACAAATTAGAATGCGTATGCACTTGGTATTACAAAAACAAATTTTTCATTGGAAACTCCAATTATTGAAAAACTGATGATATGACTTTTGGCTGGTCAATCCCAAAGCAGAATCCAACAATGCCCAGAGGAAGCTCCGCCAAAGTAGTAAATAAAAACAAAATTAAAAAAAAAAAATCTTTTCGGAAAGAACTATGCGTTGGTTTACCAAAATGAAATAACTATGAATTGAGTTTAAGTCACGTAAAAACTCGGTCTTGTATTTCAAAAAGTGATGAATATAACCTAAAGTTGCTCTGTAGCATCAGCCATGGAGCATTAGTAATTTAGTAGTGAATACGGAGTAATTTAAATATTAATTTTCAGAAAAAAGCCTTTGTGAAAAATTTCCATTATATATATATATATTTGTGTTTTTAAAACATGGTGATCGATATTGTAATTTGTAAATTCGGGAAGTAGGGAAGAGTGATGAAAATGATGGAGAGTGGTTTTGAGGGGACCCCACGTGTCCTCTGTTGTCGATTATGATTTTTATTCATAGAGTTCGTCGCACGCGTGCACGGCGCGTGTGCTTAACTTTTCTCTAATCTGTCCTTTTAAGTTTAACTAGTAGTATTAATTTAAAACTTTCGAGAACGATGTCAGGGGATCCCACATTAGCAAGACGTGACCGTATATCCACCGTTGATAAGGCGGAATGCTATCTCAACTAACGGTTACGATATTCAGTCAACAACCTCTCTAATTAGTCATTTGACCCGAAAACAAAACCCAATTAGATACGGCCTATTTTTATTGAACAACAAACTAATTTTTTTAAAAAGGACAAAACTAGTTTTCCAAGTTTGACTGAGATGTCGCTTTTCTCGAGGCCCTCTTTACTGGAAATCTAGGCTCTCTGATTTTTACAAATTTTCCTACCTTATCGGTTTTCTATACTAATTTTAAATTGAGTTTTTCACATGAGGTTGTTATAAATGATCCAAGTTGATAATATGTTTGAAAAATTGTAGTCTACTCATCAAATTCTCAAAAATTGAGTTAAAATACACGGTGATAACATTAATAAAATCACTAACCTCGCTACAAAAGATAGGTAATAATGTTTAAAAATATAATTTAGATAAAAAATGACAGTAGATATACAATATGTATCCAAAACAGTTTTAGAAGAAATGTTCACGTATGCATTTACAAATAATTAAAAAATCGATTGAATCGTCGTCGAGTATTTCTGTGAAAAAGAACATAAAATCGATTGAATAATATTGTGAGGAGGCTGAAGAGAAGAAAACAAAAAGTGGAGGGGCAAAGAGGAATAAAAAGTAAAGAAAGAAAATTCCAAAGTAGTTAGCTGAAGAATTGAATTGAATTAAGATTGGGGGAGTTTAAGTAATAATAGATCTTGGATATCTGTTTGGTTTGGACTTTGACCACTGCCTCATTGGGTCCCACCTCTCTTTCTCTCTCTCTCTAATCTCTCACTTTCCTAAACAGACCCTTATGAGTTTCCTTCTTCTTCCCAGAAATTTCCGATTTCATTTTGCATCTCTTTCTTGCCTGCTCTTTCAGTTTCGTCTCCTCAGAATTTTCTTGGGTTCTTGTGCCTTACAGGTTTGAACAAATTTCTCTTTTTCTTGTCTCTGGTTTTATTTTGTTTTCTAGATCGAATTCGTATTTTTGCTTCACTTCCGGTTTTTTTTTCTTTCAAATAATTTTGTAACGGATTGTGCTTTCTCTTAAAATTTTGATTAAATGAAAACTCTGATATCACGAATCAGCAGCACAGTTTGAAAAGTGAAAATGAAAATATCTAATGATAATGAGATTTAAAAAAATCTTAGTTCTATTTGTGGATTTATTGTCACTGTCTATCCCTTGTACTTACCGAGATTAATCTAATGGATATCGCCAATAAACAAATCAAAAGCGTATCTAAGATTGTAAAATTTACATCTGTGTAATTATTGCTGTTTAACTGATTGAAATAGGGTTTATAAAACTGTCATATGCTTGCTTCAAATTCTAATTACCCATCTTTTTGTTTTTTTTAAACCACGAGATCTGTAACTCCGGAGTTTGTCTTGAACAGTTTCTTCTAACTCATGCAAAAAAAAAGGATCTGGGTTTTCTAAAAACCACTTCTTTTATTGTATATATCATTGTTTTTGTCGCTAAAAGTTTGCGTATTTGAAACATTTTCAGATAAAATTGTGAGTCCTGGCTTTGAGTATCGGTTCTTCTGAGTTATATGCATTCGAAGACTTGAGTTTATGTATATAAAAAGCCTTGTTCTGCTCATTAGCATCCGTTAGAATCAAAGCACATTTTAGCGGATTGAAAAGATGGTTTTGGGGTGTTTCCCTTTGAAAAGCAAGAAGAAACGTGGCTCGGTTTCTATGAAGCGGTTGGATCTTGAAGAAAGTAAGCCAACCGCTTTACCTGAGCCTCCGAAGATTCCAAGTCGTAGTTTACAATCAGCTCCTCCAAGTTTTAGAACTCGTGTGAAGCCAATTCACTCTAATAATGGTGGAACCGGAGAGATGAGTAGCCGGGCAAGAGTTATGTCTGCTCCGTCAAGCATTCACGGTGCAGTGGAACGAGATTTTCTTGCTGGGGTTCATCACGACGACCAAGATGAACAACCTAGAGATCCACGTACCTCTACAAAAGAATCTAGTCCACAACCTCTTCCATTACCTTCACCCAGAACTGGTTCTTCCTTGAAGAATTGGGGAAGCTTTAAATCATTTAACGGAAGTAGCGGTCGGTTGTCCGCTTCCGCAGCTCCATCTGGACCTTTGCCTTTGCCACCTAGCGGGTCAGTTAGGAGCTTCTCATATGATGAAGTAGTTTCAGCTTGTAGCGCTTTCTCTTCAGACCGTTGCGTTTTGGAAGGTCTTTCATCTGTTATGTATATGGCTTCTTTTGGTGATGAGGTTTCAACCTCAAGTTTAAAGAAGGTTGACGCAACTGTTGTGCGTCTTCACGTAACCACTCAGGTAAATAAAACATTTGTAGTTATGTTACCTTGGGATTTTGAGGATATCCAAGAGTTTGTTTTCTTACTATTGTTATTATGAATTCACAGAGTATTAGAGAGTTCATCAACGAAGTGAACACATTGGCGTCGCTGCAACACCAGAATCTTTGTAAACTGGTAGGCTATCATGCCCGTGATGGTTCTGACACAAGAATGTTGGTTTACGAGAGGCTTGCCCACGGAAGCTTGGACCGGTTGCTGCATGGGAGATCAGATGGGCCTCCACTTGATTGGAACACTAGAATGAAGATCGCTCTATGCGCAGCTCAGGGTTTAACCTTCTTGCACGAAGAAGGCCCGTTTCAGGTACACACAAAAACAAAAAACCACATCAATATTGTGAATTTGGTAGTAAGGAATTAGTGATTGAGCCCGCCCTTTTCTTGCTTTGATTAACAGGCAATGTACAATGAATTTTCAACGGCTAATATCCAAGTTGATAAAGACTTTAGCGCCAAGTTGTCAGGATACGGTTGCGCAGGCCATGCGCCTGACACAGAGACGTCTAATAGTTCAGCACATGCAAATCTGTCGGTGGAGACACTAGAGAGAGGGCTATTGACACCAAAGAGCAACGTATGGAGCTATGGAATAGTTCTTCTAGAGATGTTGACTGGGCGGAAAAACATGGACGGGTCTTACCCGAAAGAAGAGAGGAACTTGGTGAAATGGAGCCGAGCTTTTCTAGCGGACGATTGCAGGCTTTCACTTATAATGGATCCTCAGCTTAAAGGTCGGTTTCCGGCGAAAGCCACAAGGAGCATAGCAGATATAGCACAGAAATGTCTGCAGGTGGAGCCATCAGAACGTCCAACGATGAGAAACATTGTGGATCAACTCAAGATCATACAGGACATGAAGTACTCGTGTAGGTTTCCACTAAGAGAACCTGCACCAGTGGCGGCAAGGAAACATATGGGAAGATCAAGCAGCCTGAATACAATAATTTGGACCCCGACGGCAGTGCCACCAAGGTCGAGTTTTTCGCCTTCGCCTCCACCACGAAGACCGTCAGTTTCGCCCACAAAGGGAAGGACACTCGTGTTCCCGCCAGTGTTTCCAACACGAGCGTGTTCTTCGTTGGAGGAAATGGCTCGGGAAGAGGTTCGAAGATCATCTTCGGGCAGTGGTAGGAGAACTAGCCTCGAAGGGTTTTGATTTGTTCATATCTTTCTTCTTTTTTTTTTAATTCTTGGTGTTGATTTGTTTTTTTTTTTTGGATTCCAAATATATAAAAATTGTTTTTTATTTTATTTTTTGTGTTATTTATGAATCCAGACTTTGAGAGAGGGTTTGTGCCTTTGTGGTGTTGTACATAATAAATCAGCATATTTCGTTTACAGATTAAAAAAAAAAAAGATTTGAATTATTGTGTTATACAGTACCGTTGATCATTTCTTTGGACTTTCGGTATGGATAACTTTAACCATTGGAATCATCATTTTGTATATTGTAAAAAAAAAGATTCAAAATCAGTTAAAGCTATCCAGAATTACTATTTTATCTTTATGAATAGAAAATGCTGAACAGTTTTATCGTTGACTCGTTGATAAAAGTGTTTTTAATAACCGGATCATTAAATTGAACCGAGTTACGGTTTGGTTTCGGAGTCCTGAAAGTTCGATAACCTTGCTTGCTCTTCCTTAAAGAGAGACCTTATCCAAAGTTGTAACTCCATTTGCTCGCCGGCGGAAAAACAAAATGGCGGGACGAGCGATATCCGCTATATCATCATCATCTCATTCGTTCTGTATAATTTCTTCAACTGCTTCGATCTCACTATCTTCCCCATATCGATCGGCTCTCCCAGTGCGGAAATCTCCCCGAACCAACAAATTTCCCAGTTAAAAAAACATTCTCTCCGCCCTCTAAAATCGTGCAATTGACGCCATTGAATTTGAAATTTACCTTACGAGATGTTGGTTTACAGGGTTTTACTGTTCTTTGTCTGCTAACGACATCAAAGCTGGAACCAATATCGAAGTCGATGGTGCTCCTTGGCGTGTACTTGGTATTCTTCTTCTTCTTCTTCCTCAATTCGTCTTCAATTAATAGGTTTTAATTTTCACAAGGCATTAATTATTACTAATCTATTGAGTTACTTTTTTTTGTTCAGAGTTTCTTCATGTTAAACCAGGAAAAGGTGCGGCATTTGTGAGAACTAAGATCAGAAACTACGTTAATGGTAGCACAGTGGAGAGAACATTTCGTGCTGGAATTTCCGTAAATATTTCTCTTTTTTTTTTTTGTATCTTGATCCGAAGTTTTTTTTTTCTAAAGTTGCATCATTTTGATTACGATCATCTATGTTACAGGTCGAGGAAGCAAGTATATCTAAAGAAACCAAACAATTCACATACAAAGATGGGTCTCAATTTGTTTTCATGGATTTGGTTTGTCACTATAGATCCTTACTTTCTTATTAGCTAATGCGGCATTGAGTAGCTTAAATTTTGGGTATTAACGAATAACGATATGTTTTACTCTTTTGTTATCAAATTTTCTTCTTCTTCTATAGACCACATACGAAGAAACACGTCTTAACGAATCTGATATGGGTGAGAAGACAAAATGGCTAAAAGAAGGAATGGAATGCATTTTGCTGTATTGGAAAGACAAGGTAAACACTTTCAGCTTCTCTGTTAAGAGTTCACAGAATTAAGCGGTGATGCTAACTTATTTCTCTCTGAATTTTTGCCAAGGTTATCGATTTCGATCTACCTATTACAGTTAGGTTAAAAATTGTTGACGTTGATCCTGGACTTCGCGGTGACACTGCGCAAGGTAATAATATTTTTGCACAAATCTCTTGTTTGGTTAAAACAAGCTTTAACCAAGTGGTGTGATGAATGTATAGGTGGATCAAAGCCGGCTACACTGGAAACAGGTGCAGTAGTCACCGTACCTCTCTTTATTAATGTAGGTGAAGAGATTTTGGTGGATACTAGAACCGGTGCTTACATGAACCGGGCGTGAGCCGGGTCTACACCTAATAAATTGGGTCCAAACCAACAAGGCAATGATATAGCCTTTTTTCGGCCTTGTATGTATATCCAATTGTTCGAATCTGGTGACACATGTTTTTTCTTCTTCTTAGTTTGAGCACCACAAGACTATTTTTTCGAGGGGGGAAACAACAAACATACATATATATATATATGAACCATTTTTATTCGTTGTGATATGTAATTTGTTACTTTACTTATGTACTTATTCACACACCAACCACAAATTTTAGGCAGCTAATTTCATACATTGATCTGAAGTTAGTCAAAGCATCAACCATTGTTTATTAGTTGATGGTTGTCACGGTAGATGTTAAAGCTATTATAGCATCAGAAATAATATAATAAAGAATTAGGAAGATTTAATAAGTTTGATAAAATCTCTGGGGACAAAAAGTTCTCACACAGCCAGAAGAATTTGTTGATCAAGTGATTTGTGGCTAAGTTGTCACCGTATCACAAATTCGATTTCGACCCCACATAATGCGGAAAGCAAATCTGTTAAAAAAAAAAAAAAAAAAAGAAACCAATGGTAAAGGTTTTATGATGGGCTTAGTGAGAGGCAGCCCACTAGAACAGAGATAATTAGTGGACAAAAAACCTCCGCCGCGTATTTAACAACTGGTCAAGATTTTCCCAATAAGATACGGCCACGTGTCAGGATCCACGATCCTTCTCTTTTAAATTCTGATCTCGTCCTCATCTCCATCTCCGTCTCATTCCTCAGCCATTCCCCTCTGGTAATCCCGTCTCTCTCTTTCTTTGACTTTTCTCGATTCGTTGTTTTTTGTTTTCGAGATCCATTGAACTTGTTAAAATTCACGAGTTGTTTCTACTATACTACACGTTTTAGGTACATCTCATAGTTTTACTGTAGATCTCGATTTGCATGCCAATAGATCTGAATTATCGAAATTAAAGTTACTCTTTTTCGAGGTCTCTTTTCTTATGGAAATTTAGGCTTCTATAAGCTGTATAGGTTTTTTAACCGACTCTGAATCCCGATATTGTGGGGATTTGGGGTTTTATCCAAGATTTGTCTTCCCATTGAGAAAGTTTACTTTTTTTTATTTGGGTTTGGGAGAGAATATGGTCGGTGCTAACTTTTCTTAATCTCAGTTAAACAAGGATCAATAGACTTGCTTATGTTATTTCTACTTCCGTCTCTTCATAGATTTGGTCAATCATGTACTTGAGATTTGATTTGTTCATGTCTAGCCTCTAAATCTGTGAACTTTCATGTACCTGCAGAGCTTATTAAACCTTCATGGCATTTGCGCACTTCTGCAGCATCCACTGTTTCCTTAAAATCGGGAAACAACAAGAGCTTCTCCTCCTTGTTATTGGATTGCCTTTTGCCAAAACTTTCCAGATAAGCAGCTGCTTTAGTCAATTTTCTCCTCATTAACTCTGTCGGTACAGAATCCCCCACCACTCTGGTGATCTCGTGAAGCTTTCTCAGTGATTCTGTATCGGTTTTTTGGTTGTTAATTATGGTTTCCTCTCAGCGTCCTGTTCCCAACAAAAACCAGAAACAGCTTTATCTATCCATCAGCCCTTCAAGTTCTTTCTTGAAAGACGATGTCGAACTTGAATTCTCTGACGTGTTTGGTCCACTCCCTGAAGAGACCACTGATATTGTTTACGATGAGCCAGCCGTTGTCTACAGTCGATCCCACTCATTGGTTGGCCCGTCTTCGTTCGATACTCATTCTTTGAAGCTGACTAAGCTCACTTTACGAGAGACTAAGGACTCAATTGACTTGGTGGAATGTCTTGAAGGTGAATCTTTAAAAGAAACTGATGAATTCTCTGGTAATGACGACAGTGACAGTGACAAAGCTGCAGAGGAAGATCTGGTGAAAATCTCAGGTGTTGTAGGCATTGAGGATTTTGAGGTATTGAAGGTTGTTGGGAAAGGTGCGTTTGGTAAAGTGTACCAGGTGAGGAAAAAAGAGACCTCTGAGATATACGCTATGAAAGTTATGAGAAAAGATCATATTATGGAGAAGAACCATGCGGAATACATGAAAGCTGAGCGCGATATTCTTACTAAGATTGATCATCCATTCATTGTTCAGCTTAAATACTCTTTTCAGGTAAATTCCCTCGTTTTCTATCTGTTTGCAACCTTATGGTTTACTTTATATCAATGGCTAACTTAGGGATATGTACATTTTCACAGACCAAGTACAGGCTATATCTTGTGCTCGACTTTATAAATGGAGGTCACCTTTTCTTCCAGCTTTATCACCAAGGGCTTTTCAGGTTTGTTCAAATTCATTTTTAATCTTTCTTTGAAGTTTCATTAAAATTCTGCAAGGCTTGACTAGTTCTATTTTTCTTACACAGGGAGGACTTGGCTCGTGTGTACACTGCAGAAATCGTCTCTGCAGTTTCACATCTCCATGAGAAAGGCATAATGCATAGAGATCTGAAACCTGAAAACATACTAATGGACACAGATGGCCACGTGATGTTAACAGATTTTGGTTTAGCGAAGGAATTTGAAGAAAACACAAGATCAAACTCCATGTGCGGAACTACGGAGTATATGGCACCTGAAATTGTTCGAGGAAAAGGACATGATAAAGCTGCTGACTGGTGGAGCGTAGGGATTCTTCTGTATGAGATGCTCACTGGAAAGGTAAAAGGTTTTTTTTTTTTTTTGTAATTCGCCTGAAGCCTCATGTCTTAGTACATGTTTTGGTGATGTGTTGTGTGATGCCATATTTTCCTCCTGCAGCCGCCATTTATGGGGAACAAAGGAAAGATACAGCAGAAAATCGTGAAGGACAAGATCAAGCTTCCGCAGTTTCTGTCTAATGAAGCTCATGCGATGCTGAAAGGAGTAAGTAAACGTGAATTTTTTGTTGTGTGCAAGGACGATGAAGCATTAGATTTAGACCAGTCTGATTCTGACTTTATATTGTTTGCTAGCTGCTGCAAAAAGAGCCAGAAAGGCGACTTGGAAGTGGACCAAGTGGAGCAGAGGAGATAAAACAGCACAAATGGTTCAAGGAAATAAACTGGAAGAAGCTGGAGGCCAGAGAAGTAAAGCCAAGTTTCAAGCCGGAGGTATCGGGAAGGCATTGCATTGCAAATTTTGACAAGTGTTGGACTGAAATGTCTGTGTTGGATTCTCCAGCAAGCAGCCCCAGTTCGGATCCTAAGGCCAACCCTTTTACCAACTTCACATACGTCAGGCCTCCTCCTTCATTCCTTCACCAAACTACATCGTACTTGTAGATGAACTATGTTATATGCTTCCATTGTTGTTTCTTTCTCAGGCTTGTTAAGACTCTTGTAGATGACCTATGTTATGTTATTCTCTTTTTCTTTTTAACGAAATGATTTTTTTTTAATTAATCTTCCAAGTTAATATAGTAGTACACATGAAAAGATTTAAAAAAAAAAACTTTTCTATAATTTGGTTTTATGAAAATAGTGACCGAATTTGTTTCGGTTGAGAACAAATTATTAAATTATTGAACTAGAGGTTAGAGCAACTGGGCAACTAACATTAACCGTTGACCCTCGAGGGAAAAAAAAAAATTGACGTTGAAAACGTGTATATAAGATGATAACGAAGGCCGACGAAAAAAAGAAGATGATACTAATTAACGATGGACCAGATTAGTGTCTGATAATGCTAGAGCATTCGTTTACTGGTATCGAGTAACGAGAATGAAAAAATGCATGTGCATTATATTAACTTGAAACTCTAATTCTCTAATATTATATATTTTGACTTGACTTTATCTTGTGCATCCCTTACAATTTACCAAGTCAGAATTTGTTGCTAAAAAAGGAAAGAAAAAGGAAATCGATGTCAGAACGTCAAGTAATGGGCTTAAAAAGATCCGGCCCACTAAAACAATGAAGAATTAGGACTTCCCAAAAAAAAAACACGTGTCCTAATCCCATGATGGACGAGGCTTCAAAAACATAAAAACGGAGCCACGCGCCTCTGAAACCTTTTCCTTGTGAGTTTGGGATTACCTTTTCCTTGTGAACTTTGACATAACCTTTTCCTCTTTAAATTCTCCTCTCCTTCTCGTCTGCTTCTTCTTCATCAGGCATATTCTCTGGTAAATCCTCTCTCTCTCTCTCTTTGACTTTCCTCCCGCAGAGTTTAGATTCTTTTATTGTTTTCTTGATATAAATTATTGAAGTTCAATAATTGTTTCTACGACACGAAACCTTTTAGTTTCAGATCATAGCTTTTCTCTAAATCTACTTCGTTCTCGATAGGTTCTGTAACTGATTCTGACTCCGGAAAGTATAAGGCTTTGGGTTTTTATCAAAGATTTCCCTCTGTTTGTTATTTGGTTATTTGGTCGGTGCGAAGTTTCCTTCCTCTCAATTATGATGGCTTTTAGTTTTGGTAATCAAAAAAAGGAATCTTTTTACTTGCTTATACACTGTATTATTAATTCCACATCTCTCTACTTGATCATGTCTTTAGCCTCTAAATTTGTGAACTTTCATGAACTGCAGAGCTTAGAGCACGTTGATGGCATTTACGCACTTGTGCAGCAACAACTGTTTCCTTAAATTAGGGAAACAAGAAGAGCTTCTTCTCCTTGATATTGCTTTGCCTATTTCCAGTTTTCTCCTCATTAGTTCCATTGGCGGGAGACCCTTACCAATCTGGTGAACTTGTGAAGCTTTTAGCTTTCTCTGTGATTCTTTTGGCGATTTGGTTAGAAAATCAGTATGGTTTCTTCTCAGTGTTCCGTTGCCAGCAAAAACCTGTCTGGCAAGACGTTAAAGAAACAGCTTTGTTTATCCATCAGCCCTCCCAATTCTGCCTTGTATGATAACCTTGAGCTTGAATTCTCTGATGTGTTTGGTCCAATTCCTGAATCTAACTCTGTAGAGGCCAGTAATGTCGTTCTCAACGAGCCTCCTGTTGTCTACAGTCGATCTCATTCATTGGTTGGCCCATCTTCGTTTGATAGTCATTCTTTGAACCTGAATAAGCTCACCCTACGAGAGACTGAGGACTCAATTGACTTGGTGGAGTGTCTTGAAGAATCCATAAAAGAAGACGATGAGTCCTCTGGTAGTAACGAGAGTGACAGTGATAAAGCTCCAGAGAAAGATCTGGGAGAGGTCTCAGGTGTAGTAGGTATTGAGGACTTTGAGGTATTGAAGGTAGTGGGACAAGGTGCATTTGGGAAAGTGTACCAGGTCAGGAAAAAAGATACCTCTGAGATATACGCGATGAAGGTCATGAGAAAAGATAAGATTGTTGAGAAGAACCATGCCGAGTACATGAAAGCTGAGCGTGATATCCTTACAAAGATTGATCATCCATTCATCGTTCAACTTAAATACTCTTTTCAGGTTAAAAACCCCTCTTTCTTCTCTCTGTTTGCAGCCTAATGGTTTTACTTCATTACTGCTTAAGGCTTTATACTTTATTCTTTTTGTGCAGACAAAGTATAGACTGTATCTTGTGCTCGACTTTATAAACGGAGGTCATCTGTTCTTCCAGCTCTATCATCAAGGGCTTTTTAGGTTTGGTTTACTTCCTTTTTTCAACTATTTTTGGAGTTTCACCAGAATTTTGCATGGCTTGACTGATAATTATATGTTATGTCCTTCGCAGAGAGGACTTGGCTCGTGTGTACACTGCAGAGATCGTCTCTGCTGTTTCCCACCTCCATGAGAAAGGCATTATGCATAGAGATCTCAAACCTGAAAACATACTAATGGACAAAGATGGCCATGTGATGTTAACAGATTTTGGTTTAGCAAAGGAATTCGAAGAAAACACAAGATCAAACTCCATGTGTGGAACTACCGAGTATATGGCACCTGAAATTGTTAGAGGAAAAGGGCATGATAAAGCTGCTGACTGGTGGAGTGTAGGGATCCTTCTGTATGAGATGCTCACTGGAAAGGTAAAGCTGCTAATTCTCATAAAGCCTCAGGTCTTTGGTATTTGTTTAGGTGATATGTTGTGTGATGCCTTTTTCCCCTATTGCAGCCGCCGTTTCTGGGGAACAAAGGAAAGATACAGCAGAGAATCGTCAAGGACAAGATTAAACTTCCGCAGTTTCTGTCTACTGAAGCTCACGCCTTACTAAAAGGCGTAAGTACACAAACATGGGGAAATCTGTAGAGATCACATTATCTTTTGTATACTATTGATTTTAGACTAATTATGATTCTGACTTTGTAATGAATGTATAGCTGCTGCAAAAAGAGCCAGAAAGGCGACTTGGAAGTGGACCAAGCGGAGCAGAGGAAATTAAAAAGCACAAATGGTTCAAGGGAATAAACTGGAAGAAGCTGGAAGCTAGAGAAGTGCAGCCAAGTTTCAAGCCGGAGGTTTCAGGAAGACATTGTATAGCAAATTTTGACAAGTGTTGGACTAATATGTCTGTGTTGGATTCTCCAGCAAGCAGCCCCAGTTCAGATCCCAAGGCCAACCCATTCACCAACTTCACATACGTCAGGCCTCCTACTTCATTCCTTCACCAGTCCACATCGACTTTGTAGACTGATGCCTTATATTATGCTACTCCTGCTTCTATTCCTGTTTTTTTCTTTCCAAAACGAATGAAAATAAAATAAAAAAACCTAATTTATATATGATTTATTTATATCTTATGAAAATAGTGAAGGAAATTGTTTTGATTGACATCAAATTGTTAAATTATTGAACCAGAGCAACTGATATTGACCTTTGACTCTCTTAATAAGCGAAATAAAAAAACGTTGAAAACGTGTATAAGATGAAAATGATGTTGCTTATGGACCAAACTAGTAAGTAATAATATTATAGCATTCGCTTTATTCAATCCGGGTTTACTTTAGAAAACTGGTTCTTTTGAATCTTTTAACTTATCAAAACAAACAAACTGTGAATCTTTCAAAGTAATACTGTTTCTTTTGAATTTTTGAAGTTTTAACTTATCAAACCAAACAAATTATGAATTGTAAAGAGTTAGAATAAATGATTAACTTTTCATCCGTTTTCTTGACAATTATTCATTGCAAAAAGCTTTAATAGGTGAGGAGGACCCACACTCTATCTCCGTATTGTTTTGAAGAAAAGTCATTTCTATCACTTGGAATATTTTAGCTTCTATTCAAACTAATATCAGAAGTAGAAGGAATTCAAGTTAGAGATGGGCAATGCCTGTCTTTCTTTGGTCTATATATACTCCATAGTCATGACACTCTTCTGAGTCAATCTGGTTTAGGAATGGCAATCTTGTGCAGTCCAATCCCTATCCCCTAGGCATAAGGGGGCTTCAGGCTTCTCATCTCGATCTCTGATTGAGAGACTTGTGAAAGCATGCAAAGGAGAAACGATAGTGGACAAATACAACTCGCAAGTTCCAGACAGAGATTGAGATGTCATTGAAACTAAAGCATCGGATGATTGTTCCTAGTAACTAAAAGTATGATGTAGAGAGATCAAGTTTAAAGAGAAGCTTCTTGCTTGGGTAAATAGTTACGACGATCAAATATTATATTAAGGAAAAAAGTTGCATATTATAGAAACAGGACGATCTAACTCACACGTTTTTATGACCCTTTAAAACACATTGCATTTTACAACCATTGATCACCGTGAAGAAGACACAAAGAGCAGAAATAATAACACTCGTAGGTCAAGGCCGATGAGGACTTGCAGGTACTGAATCAATGATAGAGGTAATCTTCTTCTGTAGCTCTGGTTTGTTTGCTCCAACAAGCTTGCCTATTTGCTGTCCATTCTTTAGAAAGAAGAATGTTGGTGTTGCCTTGATGTCCCATGATGAGCTAAAATCCTGCACAAATTCACACAACACACGTTTTAAAACTTTGAAGATATGAAAGGAGAGAAAACAAAAACTATAATAAATGGGTATATATAATTTACTAACGCTGAGTTCATCAACATCTACAAGAAGGAACATGAGAGAAGGGTGTTTCTCTGAGAGCTCGACGAAAAATGGTGCCACAATCTTACACGGACCACACCATGTCGCGCTGAAGTTTGCAACCACCTGGTTTCACAAGAGAAAGAGATGTATGGTTTATGAGATTCAGACAACACCCACAGAGTCTAATGAGAAAAGAGGAAAATCAAAAGGACAAATTTACAATTTTGCCATCACGACCGGCTTCTGCTAACTTCTCATCCCAACTCTCTTTTGTTGTTATCAAATGAACATTGCCACCAGAAAAATCGACGTTGTGAATGGAATCATCGTCCCCTTTGCCCTAAGATGTAGCAAGCAAAAAGAATGTCTTTAAATTTTATCATAATCGCACAAAAAACATAAACAATCCGACAACATGCGACAAATGAAAAAAATTAAAAAACCAAACAAAGGTTTCGTTTTGTTTCGTTACCTTAGAGACGCAGCTACCCATTTGAATGTTGTGGCAATTCTAATAGGCTGAGATACGAAAATCGATTTCTTTATTTATCCAATTCCCTGGAATTGAAAAAGGGGAAATTTTTTAATTCATCGAATTTCATATGAAAAAGGAAAATTTGGTTTTAAGAGAATCAGAAACGGCAACAAATAACGAACCTTTGAGATCGGATACGATCAAAGGTAACAAAAGGTTAAAGTAGTTTGAATAAAGGAAGAGAGAATGGTGATTTACCTATAATTTTCTGGTCTGAGGAAGAAGAATTGAAAGAAAACGCCGTCGTGTGAGGAAGATACCAAATTAGAGAAGTCGTTGATTGGAGAAGAAGCTCCCTCCCAATCCCATTATGACCGCGTCAGACCCAATTCTCCTTAATTACTACTTTGCCCTCTTCCTCTCTGTCCATTGTTCCCGATCCCACCTTTTCTTATTTTCTTTTTCAAGACTCTTTATTTGGGTTTTAATTTTCTTTTCCAAGACGAACTTTATTGGTTAACGATATAAATATAAATTGGAGTAGATTACAAAATTACTCTCGCTATTTTTTTTTGTTACCAAAAAAAGTATCGTTTATAAAGAGAGAGATTCTCTTTTAAAACCCAAATATTCATGCAGCACATTGTGATAAGAAATTCTGTTTAAAGAAAATTGTAGTTGTACCACGACAAATCGCATTTTAACTATATGTCAAGTTGCCAACCAATTATTCACGACTTCAATACGCTTCTAATATAAGGTTTGTACTGTTGTTATGTGTTGTCTTATATTTTGTTAGAACTTAGGAGTATGTACAATAATGATCTCAAGGGTTTTAGTATTGGATATTAAAGACCTTGTACAAGGATCAAATTTTTGTCAACGACTTCTCTTAGATTGTTGAAATCCGAGAGGTCAGGAAATAAAGAGTAAAACAATCCCAAATATCAAAATAAAGGGTGAATAATAATATCACATAATACGATGAATTAAAACATTAGCATCCTTGTTTTATTCATGGGATATGGTAAGAGCAAGACTCCATCGATCTTTTAGGATACCAAGGCAGATGCTTCCATTCTTGTTGATGTTTGGCGTGATAGACCCTAGTCTTGAAAAACACCTGCAAAATTGGTTACCAGTTTACATAATACGATGGATGATAAGTTGGAAAAGATCATAAAGTCTCATTCCGCAATACAACACCTGTGGTGGCTTGAAAGGATCATCTGGAGGAAAATGAATGTTAACCGAAAATATTCCTTCACCATACGGACTATCAGGTAGTCCCTTGATAGTCGCTTGCCAATGGAAAAAGTCCTCACCCACAGGACCTAATTTCTTCATCAAATCCGGCAACAAACCACATCAAGGGGTTCATATAGAACACACACACACATATTTGGCAATAAAAATAGGAGCTACAACTTGAAAGTTGAAACAATATCAATTCTTAATATTACATCAAGACGACAATAATTATTTATTGAGTATTCTAGGATAAGACAGACTCATGCAGAGTGCATATGACAGCCAACAAACCCATCAGAGAGCCTAAAAATAATCTTAACTTGAGATTAGTGAAAGCAAAAAACATCTTTCAGTCTTAAGAGTGGATTAATAGGTTAGAATCAGCTTAGAAAAGGGAGATTACCAATCTTGGGACATAAACTCAACATGCCTTTTCAAAGGTTTATGCAGAGTGTTGAATAATATATATCATATGTTGTCCCAGCTCAACAAGAAAGGGTTAGAGCAGATACTTGATTTTTCCAATCATGGGAGTAATTCGACAAGGCGGATTTAAGCAGAAGATATTACGCTGTCCCAGCCCAACAACATATAATGTTTATGCAGAAGGTTGAATTTCATAATCTTGAGATGTATATTGACAAGCTTTTTCAAAAGCAAGTCTAAGCAGAATATTGAATATCATATATCCCATCACAACAAGATATAAAGTTTATGCAGAATATTGAATTTCTCCCAATCTTGGGACGTCATTCGAGCAGTCTTGTTTAAAAAGCATATCCTCATTAGAGTCAGATGCAGAGAATTTAATTTCTCATTCTTGTCACATAAATCAACAAGCTTAATTAAATACATATATTTGTTTTCCTATCAAAATAGGCAGAATGTTGAATATTATTGTTCATATGCTGTCCCAGCCCAGCAAGATATAAAGCAGATATTGAACTCATCATTTTTGGAACATAAATGGACAAGCCTTATTTATTCGATTAAGGTTGAATATTGTATAGCTTATGCTATCGTGTTGTTTCCATTCCAGCAAACCTTTTTCATGGCAGTTATATCATGCGGTGTCATTCTATCAAAATATATTCTCCCTTGAAATATCATCTGACAAGCCTTACTTAAATGAGCATCTATCTTTCCATAAAGATGCATACGACTTTGTATAGTTTATCATGTTGTTCCAGTCAAACACGATATAGTTTAAGCAGAAACTTGAATTTTAGAGATTATGTGATGTCAATATTGTATCATGCTGTCTCTCATTCCTTCAAGTCCTTAGAAAACCATTTAACGGCTTATATATCCCCGTCAATATGCAGAGTATTGAAAATCTCATCCTGCAACAGCCCAACTATTAGAGTTTTAGTATATAATTGTGTCTCTCCCAATCTCGGAAACAACATTTGACAAGCCTTATTAAAATACATTTTCCTTTATGAATATGCAGATTATATTGAATTCTCTCGTAATGCTGTCTCAGTCCAGCCAAATGTCCTTAAGCAGATCATGATGTTTTAGCTCAATCATATATAGAGTTTAAGCAGAGAATTGAATGTCCTAGTCTTTGGACATCACTAGACAAACCTTGTTAAAGGTGTACACATAAATTTAAGTTTATTCCCCATCATAAATGTATTATGCTGCCAGCTCAGTTCAGTACATAGTTCAAGCAGAGTTTTGAATTTGTTATTCTCGGGACATCATCATCATCATCATCAGAGTTTTGAATTTCTCAACCTTTATTAAAGGCATATTGTTCATGTTGTCCCAGCTCAACATATATTAACTCATCACAGAGAATGAATTCTCCAATCTTGAGAATATAGTTTGACATCTTAGTTGATTACCCAGCTCAATAAGTGAATAAGATAAGAGCTTTTAGCAGACCATTGAACTTTTCCCAATATTTTTCATCCATCAATATACAGATCATTGAAATTTTAGCAGATCATTGAAGTTCATATATAATGCTGTCCTAGCTCAGCATATAGAATTCGTTGAATTCTGTAATATTCGGACAAAATCGGACAAGTCTTATATTAAAAGACGATGCTTTATCTCCGCTTAAAGCATAGATTGCTTTGCATTAGGCAACATCGGACCATACGGGACATTTTCCCAAGTTAGAAACCGGACATACAACAATCATATGATCTGTAGTCCCTTTCTTTTGGGTTAAAAAAAACAATTTAAAAAAAAAAACATTGAAGTTTTGATTTTGAATCGAAATAAATCATAAATTCTTAAAGAGGGCTTTTTGATTTGTAAAACAAGATGAACAAAAACCCTAATTTGAAACGTAAAACTTTTTTTAAAATTAAAACTCTAAGATGAAAAATACATAAACGAAAGAGGGATTTTTCGATTTGTAAAACAAGATGAACAAAAACCCTATTTTAAAACATAAATTTTTTTGAAATTAAAAACCTAAGATGTAAAATACAACTATGAAAGAGGGCTTTTTCGATTCGTAAAACTTGAAAATCAATCGAAACTTTAAATTTGAAAATTAGGTTTCGAATCTAAGAAACAGAAGTAAAAAAACCGAAGAAGACACAAATCCAAGAAAGGTGTTTTTGATTTGCGAAAACAAAATACGATAATGAAAGTTAAAATCCCTCAAACTGAACCGATTAAAACAAAGATCCAAAAGAGGGTTTTTGATTTGATAAATCTAATTTTTTAAGGAAACAAATTAATACAAAACGAAACCTTGCGGCGATGCCGGTAGAGAAACTCGGAATCGCTCCAAGGAAGAAGAAGAAGAAGAAGAAGAAGAAGACGAGAGCGATGAATTGAGAAATATGAGAATTCGTTTCTGGCTACAAACAAATACTGAAATACGTATATAACTATTAGAAAGAATATTTAGTGACCGTCATTCAAAATGGAAATTTGGCAAAAACATTTTAATAGCCGTCATAAAAAAAATGGAAAACACTTGTGACCGTTATAAAATTAAACAGAAATATTTATGTGTTTTTATCAGAAGTAGCGGACGCGGCGAGAAGGTTAAGGCCCAACAACTACTTAACGCGGCCTTTGTTTGTCTATCTTCGTTATAATTTTAAAAATTATAACAAAACCCCTAATTTTCTGCAATTTCCCTTTCGTCGAACTTAAGGAAAAAAAAATTGTGCCTTTGTTTCCTACTTGCTTTATTTATAGCCAGCGAGATCGAAGACGAGAAAAGATTCGTAAGGTATTACTGTGCTAATTAATTGTGAACAAAGATTCCTTTGTTTCCTACTACTTCATAGTGTGTGTGCTTTTAGAATTCGATGTTATTTGTTGGTTAGCGTGTTTACGTACTTGGTGTAATAGTTTAAGTATTGTGATATTATCCCATGAATCTAAGATTATATGATATACCGTATACATAAAAAAAAAGAATAAATGATAGTAGAAGTAAGGACATAGTTAAATGGGTTGTTCACAACTTTGAGGGTCCAGTTATATATTAAGATAGATGGGACCCCATACTAAAAGAAGATAACGTGATTTAATAAGGCATTCATATGATTCAGATCACAACATTATAAAATATGAATGTTTAGAGTATAGCATTCGTCAAAGGTTTCTTTTTTTTGGGTTTCCCAATCTTGGGACATAAATGTGTAGTTTTCAAGAGGATCTCTCAGCAAATCGCTGAACTCTCTCAAAATCCTTCTAGTTCTACAACTCATTGTGTCAGACTCCGAGACACGTAAACCTGCGGAAACTCCAACAAGACAATGAATGTTTTGAAGAGGGGAAGAGAAAACTTAGAAGCGTTCAAAATTACTAAGACAGAACACAAAATTAAAACTTTCTCAACGA
Organism: Nasturtium officinale; assembly: GCA_963854855.1. Lineage (NCBI taxonomy): Eukaryota > Viridiplantae > Streptophyta > Magnoliopsida > Brassicales > Brassicaceae > Nasturtium > Nasturtium officinale. The sequence goes on along the minus strand of OY978502.1, from coordinate 2,196,807 downwards.
CTAACAAACTTTATAATGAGAGTCGAGTACATAATTTAGGCCGATATCGAATTTTGGCGCCCGTTCATTAAAACACTTGTTCGTACTTGGAAGTGTAGGTGCAATATCGCAAAATTTGTCACATCGACATGAGCGGATCAACTACCTTGATGTACGAGCATGCGTAGGTGCGGTCTACGTAGATGTGAATCGATCAAACGATCCAAACATGGCGGTTGGGGTTAGTCGGAACTGCAGTTACCTGCAACAAAGTGAGGGGCGGAAACTAGAGAGTAAAATTAGACCAAAAAAAATCGAAATAAATAGTTAATAGTACTGTAAGAGCACATAAGTTGTTCGATTACAATCCATGATAGAGTATGCTAAACCCAACAAATGCATTTTTAAAAAAAAGTTTTATATTTCCATGCGCAATATCATATCCTTTGCTTGTCTCCACCACCTTTGTCTACTCAACCCATGGCGTACTTTTGTGTCCAGCTTCGCGCAGTTGATTCATACTTGGATCTATCAGTCTTGCACACATGAGCTATATCCGGCACCAGAGGATCATCTGGGTTTGGGTCAGTCAGGAGCGAGCAAATCGACAACAAAACCTAGTTCCACAACGTCAACCACTCATCAAGCCATCAACACACAGCATTGGCTAACATAGTCTTCATATGGAAACATAACTATGTTAAATCGCAGTATAGAAACAAACTCAAACCTTGGATATGGTAAGAGCGGGACTCCATTGCTCTTTCAGGATATCAAGGCAAATGCTTCCATTGCTGTTGATGTTTGGGTGATACACCTTAGTCTTGAAGGACACCTGCAAAATCGGATAGACATGATATAAGTTCAATGATTAAAAAAAAAAACCCTACAAAAATAAGGTCTTCTTCCGCAACACAAGACCTTTGGTGGCTTGAAAGGATAATCCGTGGGGAAATGAATGGTAACCAGAAATACTCCTCCAGCATAAGGACTTTCAGGGGGTCCCATGATAGTTGCTTGCCAATGGAACATGTCCTCACCCACAGGACCTAAAACAACGTGAGATAAAAGAATTATTTCTACATGAGCTCGCCTCAGGCAACAAAACTGCACCAATAGATACATATTAGCATGAGCTACAAAAGGAGACCCTTGAAATTAAAATAAAAAATCATGCTGAGCTATGGGTGGGTGCCCTCTAGAGAATATAATAAAATCAAGGAAATACATTTGATGCGTCAAATACAGGATAAGAAAAAAAAAAAAAAAAAAAGGGTACATGTGGAATGCATATAATAGACAACAAAACCCATGAATCCAGAAGGGTCTAGTAAATCAAAGCTTTACTGAAAAAGCTCATAATATGGACTGATAATGAAATCAAGTATGGTACTTGATACCCTAAGTGAAAGTAAGGAACCTAATTAAGTCGTTAAAATCAGCACCTGCGCTGCAGTTTGAAGGAGGATCCTTCTGCAGATCCTTGAGCTCCTTCAATATCCGTTTTGAAGCCATTGTTTCAGACACACGACAACCTGCGGAAACCCCAACAAGACATATTGAGGAGAGTACAGAATTCAAAGCAATCAACTTTAAACATAATAGAGCACAGAGAAAAATTAAGATTCCGAACAAGAAGAGAAACGCAAGTGATTAGGGATTTACCAAGGAGAGATGGATCTGAAAAGCAAACTTGTTAATCGGAGAAGAGAATTAGGAGGAAGAGAGCGAGACAGAGTAGTACGGTAAAGCGCTACGAGTTTCGTCTACTTGCCTTTCTTTATAGTCAAGAGAATCTACGAGTCAATCTCGAAGCTTCTCATTCCATCAGCGGTAAGGCATTACCTTTTAGTTCTGATTTTTATATATATATATATATATATTTAATAGTTAGAAGCTGTACTTTAGTTTTGATAAGATTTTTCCCATTATTTTTTTTAGGTAAATTTATGAAAGTTGTTATGATTTATTATTGAAATTATTTTCAATAGTCTTCACAATTATAAAATTTGGATCTTGTATTTTAAATTAATAGATTTCATAACATTTTTAAAACAAATGACTTTACATGTTTTCAACAGTTGTAGATTTAGATGAAATTTTTTAAGTCAGGAGTTTAATGGTCTTAGATTTTAAGACAATTACAAATACTGTAAATCTGTAATCAATAACTTCATATTTTTTTATAGATGATAAAAAAATTCAGGATTGATTTATCATTAATCATTATAACTCATAAATCTGAACTTTAACCCTCTGAATCAAGTTAGAAGTACAATATTTATTATTTATTATTTTATTTTATTTTGTTTCTAAGAAACTCATTTAATAAGACTACCTAACACCAAAAAACTCTATTGATATGGGTTTTCAACTAATGCTACAACGATGACTGAAAATCCAAAATTAATCTCACACTTAAAAACAATCTAAGAACTTACAACCATTCAAGATCAGAGTTTCAGTTACACTACTTTTCCAGATAATGTTTGGAAAAAATTATGCAGTCAGGGAGAGCTAGGCAACGGTTTATTATGAGAAGACCAATGAAAAGCAAAATAAATAATGATTTGAGATACAAAAACCAATCTAAACCGGGCTATCAGAGCTTCTGATCATCTCCGGCGAGGAGGCTCTGTTACCAGAACCAGGACCAGAACCTGAAGGCCGAATCTCATCCATCATGTTAACCACTTCCTCCATGGAAGGCCTAGCATCTGGATGCTTAGACACACAAGCCATTGCTATCTGCAACATCTGCACCATCTCTTCCTCTACGTTGTGTTGCTGCTTTACGAGCTCTACGTCAAACACTTCTCCAGTCCACTCCTCTCTCACCACTGACTGCACCCACTTGGGCAAATCCACCACTTCTTCATGCCCGGTCGTCTTCCCTGCTGCTTTACCTGTCAGCATTTCTAGCAACAGTACACCAAAGCTGTACACGTCGGATTTCTGGGTATGTTTACGGCTTTCTATGGCCTCAGGTGCTCTGTAACCTAAGCTTCTTGATGGTAGCAAGGTGTGATGGCTCATCAAAGGAGCTATACCGAAATCAGAGACACAAACATGGAGGTCTTGTGTTAAGAGGACATTTGGTGATTTGATGTTTCCATGGAGTAGTTTAGCGCCAGATCCAGAATGAATGTGAGAAATTCCTCTTGCAGCTCCCAAACAGATCCTTAACCTTGTTTCCCAGTCCAACGCCGCTCTTCCTGCCTCGTTGTTTCCTGCATAAAATTCATCGAAAGTGTTACTTTAAAGCCACATTTTACAATCGTGAATAACATGTGAAACATGATATTACCATGAAGCAGCGTAGAGAAATTGCCCCCTTGGTAGTAGTCATACACAAGTAATTTCTCATCTTTTGAGAAGTAATAAGCACGGAGAGGAGCTACATTCACGTGCGGACTGATCCTTCCCACGGTTTCCATCTGCTGCTCGAACTCCCGTTTCCCAGCTGCTACTTCTTTCAGCCTCTTCACCACCACAGTCGTTCCTTCCTCTAAGATGGCCTTATACGTTGTGCCATAACTTCCTTTCCCTAAAACTTCGGCCGAGGCTCTAAGCAAGTCCTCAAGATCAAAGTTATATGAACTTCCTTCAAAAAAGACCAGCTTGTTCTTCTCTGCCTCTTGAACCCCACTCCCAAACTCTTCGGCCTTGTTATCACTCCTCCCGGGTTTAGCTTTTGGCACTGCGGTGCTGTCTGGCCCCCCATCTCTTTTCTTGGAACAGCAAAGGGTTATGATGACAAGAATGATAAACAACAGAATCGAACCTCCAACTGCAATGCCGACAATAGCTCCAGTGGAGAGAACTTTTTTGTTTGTACCAGGACCTGCTGTTGGTGGAGTTAATGGAGTCGGGGATGGAGATGGTGCAGTGGTGTTCTCTACGCATGGAGTTAGAGGAGCGCCGCATAAAAGGCTATTACCTTGAAATGCAGTTGCTGGGAAGGACTTGGCAGAAGATGGAACTGATCCGTTAAGGTCATTGTAACTCAAGTTCAAGTATGTTAGACTAGGAGGGAGGTCAGGGATTGGCCCACTAAGAGAATTGTTTTGTAGGCTGAGATCGGTAAGCTGGGTCAAGTTTTTTAGACTGGCGGGAATGTTTCCTGAGAGCGAGTTGGCGGAGAGATCGAGATTAACAAGGCGACGGGAAAGAGCGGGAGGGATAGTACCAGAAAAGTTGTTGTCATGAAAGTAGAGTGATCGGATAAAAGGAAGAGAAAGAATAACAGATGGAATGCTCCCTTGAAGGTTGTTGGATCTAAGGCTAATGATCCTGAGGGCATCAAGCTTCTCAAATGTTTTCTGTGGTAAAGGTCCATAAAGTCCAGATCCAGGCAAACGGAGTGCGGTAACACGGGCGTTGTTCTTGGAGCAGGTGATGCCGGTCCAAGAAGTACAGATTGGATTTGTGGAGTTCCAGTTGAGTTTGCGACTGTGAGGAACAATAGATGCAAACTCAAGCAGAGCTTGCTTGTCTGAATCAATGTCTGCAGACAAACAATGGGGAACAAAAGGCGAGACCAAAAGGAAAAGAAACGCCGCAACAATCATCACCATCAATGCTTTGAAATATATACTCAGGTTCAATCACATAAAAGCTTTTTTCATTCAACTGCAACTGCAAGAGAACACAAAACACATCATGTAATGATTTAGAGCCACACATAACAGTTAACATATAAATGAGAATTGTAGTATCCCATGAGTAAAAGTAGGCAAGAACGAACACCGACACTTCACAGGTATCAGGAGTAAAGAAGAAGACAATGGAAAGCTTCCTTAATAATGACAATCATCAGTGGTAAGAAAAAATTCAAAAAAAAAAAAGTCGTTGTAAAGAAAGATACAAAAGCCCCCATAAATTAAAAAAGCAAGAGGCTTTGGGCGAACCATAGTTGAAACGATGGTGATACATCGAATGCAATATAACTCGATTCTCAATAGAAATCAGAAATTATGGAAACACATTGATTCAAATGCCAGCGAGTGGAAGAATTTTCCAGCTCAAATCATAATTACACGAAATCATCAACCTCAATTAGGGAACTTACTAATTTTAGAAACGATTAGTAAAAAGAAATGTGTAGGCGGCTACTTGTATAAACCCAGATCTGCAATCTAGTAATGAACATTATAAAACTAGGGTTTCTCCAGCTAAATAAACGGAGAAACTGAAACTGAAAACTAAGAAATCTCATAAGCTTCGAAGCTAAAACCGAAGAAGAAAACAAAGATGGAGAGTGAGAAAAAGAGAGAGAAAGAGACCTTGGAGGTGGGTTCAGACAAGAATGGTGAGAAGCATTGGAAGCTGATCGTAGAAGAAGAGGAGTGAGAGTTAAATAAATGCAAAGGAATGGAATCAAAGAAATCACTTTTAACAACGGCATTTCGTGAAGAAGAAGCTTGAGCAAAAAGCAAAAGCAAACAAGAGTGGGGAATCTGGAATCGCCATTGCCAAAGATTCACTCACCACTAAGTGATTGAACACTCAAAACTCTGAGATTTTTGCCTAAAACGTTGGGTTTGAGCGAGAGAATATGGAAGTTTCGGCGTGACGCCAACGGAGAAACGTAAATCTCGATGTTTCAGTTTCACTCTTCTCTCTCTTCTCTTCTCTTCTCTTCTCTTCTCTTCTCTTCTCCCATTTGCCTTAATACATACCTTTGGCTCTCTTCCCATTTTTTTAAGTTTAGATTTTAATTCCTATGCTTAATGCTTAATTATAAATCCTTTCCTTAATTTCTCTTTATTTTATTCTTCTTAACCAATTATATTAAAGGGCATTTACGACCCCTACTGAATTCCCAACATTTCATTTTCTTATTCCATAGTATACTAACGTTCGTATTTAATGATTCTGTTGGTTAAATGAATACATATGTCTTCTTTATAAGAAGTTTTGATAGCTTATGTACTAAGTGAAAATATGAAATTTCTATCAATAGTTAAATCAAATGGACTATTGTAATTTCTCATAAATTAAAGAGAAGTGTATTTCAAGTTTAAACATCAAACTATAGATGGGTAATGAAAGCAACAAACAATAGTAGGGAATTTTTAAATTACATTATGTATGTTGCAAATTGATCTTACTTTATTATTATTAATTCAGGTAAGAGGGTATCTTTCTTAAATATGGACCCCTGAAGGGAACTAGTTTGGTATGTGACATAAATGAGCGTATTAAACTAGGGGTAGCATTATAAAATATCTCTTAAATATCAAATATGTCATTAATGAAAGTCAATGTCTGGAATTTAAATACAACAAAAAACCATCTTTGTTGGTTATGCTTCGCTGTCACCCATTATTAACTTAGCTATGGCATTGATTCACGTTAGGCGCGTGAACCTCTCTTTCCTCTTTTCACATTCTAATTGTTTATTTCGAGATCCAATAAGAGACAACTTATGGTCCAACGTTATGTTAACTAAGAATATTATAGGAAGTAGGAACTACTAAGTTACAAATCTCACTCAATAACCAAGAATTAATAACCAAAAAACCACGAACCACCAGAGCCTTATATTTGATATTCCGTCTCATTCCATCATTGACAAGCAAACAAATCTGTGTAAGATAAATAAAAAGTGACGAGTGATTTTAGGAAGAAAAAAAAGTTGTGGTGTGTGTGTGTGTTAAAGTGGGGCAAAGGGTTCTGGAAGCAGCTCGAATCCTCCATTGTCAAACATGAGTCCGTGATCTGACGACCGATCATCGATGCTATGTAGCCAGTTTGTGTTCTTGACGTCCTCTTTCAGCAACAATGCATCATACCTTGAGCTCTCATACATGTCCATCTCACTCAACTTCCCCAATAGTCTTCTTCCCTCGTTTGCTTCATTTCTGTGCTCTGTGCCGTTGCTGCTGATAGAATCCATAAGATTATTCCCCGAACGGACTGGCTGGATCTTGGATGAAGCTGGTCTTATGCTCTGAGGGAATAGTGTTGTGGTTGATAGTGCGCAACCGTTAGTCTTCCCATTTCTTATATCCTGCACACCATCAAAGTATTAAGATATATTCAGCATGATAAAGGTATAATGCACAAGCTATTGCTCTTAAGGAGAAGAGATAAACGTACCATGTGCCTAATGGCCATATCGAGTGAACTTTTTGAGAATGACCTTCCAAGCCCGTTGTTATTGTCCGGGATTATTGACGAGGTCTTCACAGTTCTCCGTGAAGTTATGTCGGAAACATTTGAAAGCCTACGGGGCTCTAGTGCATCTATGAGATGCTGCCCATTACCACCAAAACGGCCTTTTCCTTGGGTCTCAGCGAGTCTTCCTCTCGTCACAACAGGAGATGAATTCCTTCTTGTGATGGGACCTTTAGGTTCTGGACTTGCCCTTGTCGTGCTGCTACCAGCGACTGGCCTGGACCTGCCAGCTGATAATGGTCTGTCCGGGAGAGTTGTTCTGAGATTAGGTGGTGTATCAAGACGAAAGTCTGCTAGCGCAGTTGGCTGTTGCGGAGTAATTCTAACTCTAGGCCCAGGAGAGTTTGGCCTGGACAATGAAGGTGCAGTACGACCATTTGATGCAGCACGCCCACCTGAAATATTGGATCCTGATGTTGCAAACACCGAGGTGGATGGGCTTCGGCGGGTAGGTGTTGAAGGACGAGAATTTGGTCTAGAAGCAATTATATTTGGGGAGTTTGCTGAGAGCTGTGGTCTAGAAGTTGGAGTCGACGGTCTTGAGCTCAGAGACGGTCTGGACTTGTCCATGGATGAACTAGATGACCCTGGACGGATTCTCGAGGGAGTTGAAGCCCGTGATGCTGAAGAAGTACGGGTGGGAGTGGAAGGTCTAGCTGAAGATGATGAACGGGAACTCGGAGATGAAGGTCTAATGTAGGACGAGACTGAAGCTGAACTAGTGTTCAGGATGGAAGATGGTGAACGGCCTGAAGTAAATGAGCTGTATTGCGAGGTGGAAATGGATGGGCGAGTCACGGAGCTACTTCTAGCTGGACGTGAGGAATGGTAACTGCTCTCTGACTGTGAAACTGAAAGCTGCAATAAGAATAAAGAAAAACAGCATTCGTATATAAATAAGGTAAGGCAGTTGTCAGAATTTTTTAGGAAGTTATGGAGACAAAGATAGCAACTTTTTGAAGTTGTCAATAGTCTTCAAGAACCAGATGGGAAAAGAAAAGGAAAAACTATTGAAGAAAGGCCGTTAGTACCCTTGAAGCCTTTGAAGCAGAACTAGCTCTAGCGGAAGATGTAATCTTTGGAGCTGCCAAAGATGATTGAGACTCACTTCCAAGAGGTGTTCCAGGAGGAGTAAGAAGCCTAGAGATAAATGAGCTCAAGAGATGAAAAGGCGTCAATTCATATACATAATTTTAACCTTCCCAGAAGCAAAAGCAATAGAAAATTCTAGTGACCAAAAGATGAGCACTTAAAACTATAGGATATGAACTCCATGTAACCATATGCAAAAACTCCCAAATGCAAGTGACAAAAAGACGAGCATTTCAAATTACAGAGGGGGCCAAAAGACAATAACACTCTTTTGTAAGTGAGCCAATGTTCGATTGGAAGCACAAATATATGCAAAGAGGGAGTAATGTATTCACTGAGCAGATATTCGTCGTTAAAAAACTTACCAATCATAATCATTTTTTCCTCCATCAGCTGAAAACAAGAGATCGTCACCTTTGACTTTGGGAGCTATTTTGGATCCGACCGACAGTCTTCCGAGTTTTGCAGAAACTAGAAGAAGCCAACAAAAAAAAAACGTCGAATGCAGAGATTTAGTGTTACATTTAAGAAAGGGATCAAAGTGATGAAGTAGAACAAGATCCAGCAAAATTCTTAATTGGTCCCAAAAGTACTATTTTTTTTTTAATAGTGGCGCTGTCTCTAAAAATTGAGAAAGCAAAGAGATCGAATCTAGGAGACGAAGACAGTTCGAAATATTACGAGAGCCATTAATTGAGCAGAGTGAGCATCGTTGTCGTGTCCGAATCGGACAAGTGTATCTCGTCACCAGATAAAATATAGAAATGATAGTAATGGAACTTCCATTATGGAAGAGAGCAGAAGAAATCGATGATCACAAATAAGGTAATAGGAAAGTGAATCTAAAACGAACCGTCGGGTATCTCGTCGGAGGAAGCCAACGGGAAGGAGCGGCGGATCTTGGAGAAGAGATCTAGATTCTCATCGGAGTCTCTAGAGAAGCCGTTTTGAGAGATATTGTTATTGCCTCTGCGAAACTGAGAGATGGCCGGAACATTCCTCCCACCGGCAATAGATTCTCTGATATTCCTGTTCATTGCTGGTGGAGGAGAGAGAAAGAGAAGCAAAAAGCAGAAGAGTTTGCTTACAGTTTACGCCATTGGAGAGGAAGGAGATTCAGATCTAATGTGTAATTGTGTCACTTCCAAGTTGTTGAGGATATTGTTCCATCTAATGTAATCACGATGCATGTTCATCTTTCATCAATGATTCATACTCTCTCTGCTTCTTCTTTTTTTTTTTTTTTCTTTTTATATACAAATATTTATGAGGCGTAAAAATGAAGGTAGTTTCCTAATTTCTTGGTTTTACTTTTATATAAGAGAAGTTTAAGTATGAATGTGACATGTGTTATAGACCCCACGAGTGCTCTTCTCTTCTCTTTCTTTTTCTTCCATTGGATTTTTTTTGGGTCACTCAACTTAGTATATTTTAGAAGCTGATATGTAACCAAATCTTTTGAATTTTGATAATTTGTTGTTATAAGTGACGTGCTACATCCGGAAACTAATACACAAACAAGTTGAAAAACACAAGCACGGTAGATTTGACTTTATTTGTAACCTCATCACTTTGGTGAACACAGTAACAACTAACAAGTAAAACTACACGAATATCAATATTTATTTCTTATCCCAATTCTGGACAAAGACGGCTCGGACCCGACCCCATTTATCCCCATGTTTTCTTTGTTCTTTATAGGCTGAAAACGATATTACTCTTTGTTCTTAATTGGGCCTACTTCACACTCTCTCCGGCCCATTATATCTCCCGCTACACGTGACTTGTCTCCTTGTACGCGTATAGATAGCAACCCCAAAACCGTGACATTTTACCGGTCCCTCGCAGAGTCGGTCCTGAATAAATGGGGATGCCATGCAAAAAAATAAATTATATGTCAAGTAACAGAAAGTTATGAACATGTATATAAATTTTATATTGTATTGTTTAATCATTTTCTGAAATTTTTATACTAATTTCTGTTTTTAATCATATTTTTTATTATTAATCCATTTTCTTATGATTACTTTTTAAATATATAAAAAATTTGTTGATTTTCCATATAAATAATTTTGTTTTTTACCTAGCTAGTAGTCATCTGCCCTTTTTATTTGTTTTCTCTCCGACACCGACCTCGATTTCCGGTTAACCTTTCCCCGGTTTTCTCCACCGAATATCGTAATCCTCCCAATCCCTTTGGATAGTGACGTCAAGAAGGTTCCACCATTGTTACCAGACTTCTCCATCATCTCATGTTTCATCAACATATGTTCATTCTCTAAGTCACCTACTCTCACTCTCATTCTCGATATCTCCAGCTTCAGTTCTCTGTTCTCTCTCCTCAGCGATGCATACGTATCTCTTGGCGAAACCGCTCGGCTTTGTTTCCCAGAGGACAAAGCCCACAACCCTTCTTCTGAATCTCCCGACAGAGTCTTCTTCAGTCGCAGCTGTTCCGAGTAGAGCACTCGAACAACCATTTGTACAGGAAGCCTATCGTTCTGTGCCATGTGGTTGCTTGCTTCTTGTGAAAGTTTCTTGCAGTCTATGAAATTGCATAGATTTTTGCATTCTTCTTCTGTTAACAACGGATGAGCCTAATTTCATATTCGACTATTAGTTCCAAAACATAGAGAAAACTTTTTGTTTTTAAAAAATTGTTTTTTGTTTACCTTGAGATACATATCAATGGCTCTGTAGATCCCATCGTCTATGATACGTGTCTGTTCGGGTAGTATCTCTATAATGGCCGTGAACTTGGGTAGACTCAGGTATGGATCCGGAGCGATCTCAGCCAAGTAAGCATCCATGATCCGTCCCACTTTCAGCAACGAACTGTGTTTTTCCGTGGAATCAGAATCATAATCATAATCACATTCCTCATCTTCCACCTCAATCCTCTCAAGAAAGCATGTAACTATCCTATGGACAGTATCCACATCGTACATGGACTCTTCGTTTTGGACAGAAGGTATAAGCAAATCATCTAGAGATACGGTCTCCAACTGATGCCCGATTCTACGTTCGAGCTCTAGCCTGCACGAGATCTTTATATCTATAGTAATTCCAACCTTTAGCAATCCAACGAGGAAACTTAGAGGAGTAAATGAGAAAGAAGAAGATCCATTTTGGTCAACTGGCAAAAGGGTAACAATGGCTTCAACGATATCCCTCTGCTCCTGGGAGTTTCGATTGATAATACCCTTTAATGACTTTTTAGCGTAATCCATCAGAGAAGCGACGATGCTCTCTGATCGAACTCCTGTTTTCGCCATGGTAGATACAACTCGGCAGTAGTAATCAATCCCGAGAGCAGAGAGCTCATCGATCCACCAGCCGAGACACTCTCTCCCTTTGAGTTCTTCTGATAAATTCGATACTAACTGCTCCCTGTAAGCACTCATGGCGATGGCCTCCACACACCGGTCTGGTATATTGAATGTTTCAGCCATCTCTTGCGTCTCGCAGGAACAGAGCACTTTAACAGAATTGTGAAGACTGCGAAAAACGATATGGTCGAGGTAATTTTCAGCTCGAACGATCAGATTCTCTTCTTCATAGCCTTCAGTCATCTCAAGATAACCAGCAGCGCAACGGAGAGCGACAACGTTGTAGGCAGTGATCTCGAAGTTGATGCCGTAGCAGAATTTCATGGCGAGCTCAAACGTGGAGGGTCCACCTGGGAAATCTCTGAGCTCAATCATGGAAGTAGAAGAGTCCTTGAGATCTCTCACCATTTTCCTCATCTTTCCACTTCGAGTTACTAACGGAAACTGCAATGTTTTTTTTTTTTTTCAGGATGCATTTGATCAAACAAACTGTAAAATAAAAAGAAACTTCATCGAAGAACTTGTGTGCAACTAACCTTGTGGAGTAGAAAGGAGTCTTCGTCGACAACAACAGTGATGTCACCCGCAACATCGGAGAATATGCTGCAATTGTCACAAAAATCAAATCTTTACACTCATATGAGCAAAGTGAACACATTTCAGATAAACAGAGATTACAAAACTTGTGAAAGAGAAGACAGACTGAGTGGAGAATCTGGGTGGAACAGAGGAGCGATTGTTACAAGGGGTTGAGGAAGAAGAGAGAGACAAAGGGCTGTCTGAAATACTGGCCATCTGAATTCTGTCTCGCTCACCAGATCGCCGGAAGACTCGGTTATACGGAAACTAGTGTGTAGGGATTTATAAACAAATCTATCTGCTATTGCTTTTGTGAGAAATTACAGAGGCTGCTGCATTCTTGACAAGTAAGAAAACTAACGGAGAATAAAGATTCTCGTGCTTTATATAAAAAGCTTTTCATCAATATTAGTAATTAATTATTTTTAATTGGATGTATTAATTACCCACAAATGATCAATCAGACAATAAAATAATCATATATAAGAGTTTTTGCGTTGCAAATTTTAAAACATTATTTTAAGTTCAATTTATTTTAGACTGAAATATTTTTAAATAGAATTTTGAGTGTCTACTTTTGCGCAGATACATATAAGAAATCTCAATATCTGAATTTATATCCAACTGATTGGTCAATTCATCCATTATCATTTGTAAGTTGGAATATCATGAACATTGATTCATCAATAGGTGCGGATCTGATTTTTTTCTTTTGTCATAGTTTGTTTTCTTTCTCAAACTTTTTAATTTTTGTTTTTTTGAACTTTAAATTTTGTCCATGTTTTATGATCCTTTTGTCTTCATTTCCGCTCTAAGCTATCAAGGACATATTCATGTCAACATTTAAAATTTTGTAACCTCTTGGATTAGACCAATTTAAAACAATACATTGATCGTACTTTTTGGACTCGGGCTCGGCCTGATTGGACCGGACCTTCCCATCCCACAAGCTAAAATTTGTGCAGTTTTAGTTCCGTATTTGAAAACAACTCATTTAAGGATGACATATGATTCAAGACATGAGAAAAAAGTAAAGAGGCAGTTGTATTGTTGTAACTATTGTTGTATATTGGGAACGTACACATTCCCTTTATTGCATCTCCGTTATACCACAGCAATAATTAAGCCCAAGTTACTTTGGTGTAAGTTCGTCCAAACTCGTTAAAGCAAGAGTTATACCCATTTTTGGTTAAGAAAATAGAGTCTGCATTTTTCTAATGAGGTCGTTGTCAAATCAAAACCCACCAAAGATGAGCAAACAAATAGCAAAGGACAGAATTTAAAGGATCTACTTTTGGAAGAGATGTCTCAGCACAACTGTGTGTTTGTTTTGGTATGTTCTTATTGTAGCATCTCATGCTATACCATTAATTTACATGTTCACTAACCAGAGTTGATGTGTAGTTTTCTGTACCACAAAATTAAAATATTATACAAAGAGCACAGTAACTTATTTATCCAATTGTCTAGACATGGTTGTTTGGACATGATTGGTTCCACATAGCATTGCTATAACTTCTCATTGATATTTGCTGATGGTATGCCTTATTTATTTTATATTGATTTTTTTTTTTACTGTGAGCATTGTCGATGTGTCTAAGGATATCGTACGTTGAGTTCATGATAATGGTTTTTTTTTATAGTAAGGATAATGGCTGGCAACAAATACTTTTAAATTCATATGTCCACTAAGATGGGATAAAATTCGTAGATAAACTCTGCCACATTTGTCAGTCACTCCAATAAAACTGTTTGTATACAAAATAAACTGGCTATATTTCGTAGCAACTCTGTATTAATGAGATGATATAAACCAATGAATATCTATCACATTTTTCGGTTTATGGATATCTGAAACTATATTTGTTTGTTATCTGTGTATATCGCCACCATAACTGTTGAAAAGCATAATAAATATTATGAAAATAGTCTTTGTATGATCGTATTTGTGAAAATTGAAATGGTTGACTAAAAACTTCTGCTAAAAAAAAGAAAAGAAAACTTGTGTCTGAATTTGTCGAGCTAATAACGAAATCGGATAGTGGCCAGAGAAAATGAAAAAAAGTGGTGAAGAAAACCATGATAAAATGAATCAAGATAAGATAAAATATAGCCAATTTATATAGATAATGTAAACAATAATCCCCTGTTTCCCAAATTCCAAATACGAAGCCTCGTATTGTACCTACCAATACCGGATGTCAATTTCATTTTTACATAATGTTTGACTCTTTTGGGAGATTTAAAAAAATTTGAGGGTCTTACTCACAAATGTTTTTATATTATATATATAATAAACATTTTTTAAATAGTATAAATTTGAGAATCTTTCCTTCATATATTTGACTTCTGATTTAGCCCAAAGTCTCCTAAGCGAGAAGAGATCGGTCGGAGTAGGGTTTTTTTTCCTCAAAGTGTTTCATCCCTTCAATCTCCTAATTCTTCTTCATCGGCTGAAATTTTTTGTTCATGTATAACGGATCCAATATTTTTCGTATTCTGATTATTCCTGTGCTGGTAACTGGTAAGTTCTGTGATCCCGATTCTGTACTGGCATTAATCTGGGTTCCTTGTAGATTATTTGGATTGGATGGTCTAAATCGTGTGATTGGTTGATCAAAATCGTAAATTTCTGAAATTTGGTTCGAAAATTGTAAACTGATAATCGATTTGATAGAAGTCAGAGATTATTATCGCTTTTGTACATTGAAAGGAGAATGGGAGCGATTATATATGAATTATGTGTGATATTTGTGAAGATTTTTGCTTTATAGTTGTGGTTTTCCTGAAGAGACTCAGTTTTAAGTTTTTGCTCGTTTGGGTGATGAAATTATTCTTTGTATATTGTTTTAATGCGTTTATACTGCTTCAAATCTCAAATACGGTGTATGGATCTATCTAGTGCGTAGGGAATATAATCATGTATGTTTGTGTCTATGAAAATTGATATGAGTTTTGAATTCAGTTTCTGTGCGCTATTGACAATTTTCTTTATTACAGTTGCTGAGTTTAAATTTGTTCTTGTGGTCTGTTCAACAGGAGACAGTTAGCTCCTCTTGATGCAGTTTTGGTTCTACAAAGCCTCGGACTTTATTTGGTTTCTTTTAATTTAGTGAGCGTTTTCTATAATCTCTTGTAAGGAGAGAACTTGCTTGAAGATTCTTCCAGCAGCAAAATGATGCATTCAGGCTGCAAACGACTACTTCTGCTTCTATTCTTATTCGTAGTTGTATTTATTGGGAACACCCACGCAAATTCTCAGTGGGATAGCTCACATAAAGTAAGAGCTGCTCCCCATGGAAACATGGGACAAAATGTTATTGACGGAAGTGGTGTAGAGAAAACCTTACAGGACATTGGAATGGGGGAGAAGAGAGGCAGTCACAACAAAGTTTCAGTCTCAACAGTTGCATTGTTTACCTTGGCAATGGCTGCTGCTACTGGGTTAGGTGCAGTGCCCTTCTTCTTCGTTGAGCTTGATCCTCAATGGGCTGGAATATGCAATGGCATGGCAGCTGGTGTGATGTTGGCCGCTAGTTTTGATCTTGTAAAGGAAGGGCAGGAGCATGGCTCTGGAAACTGGGTTGTTATGGGGATTTTAGCCGGTGGTTTGTTTATTTGGCTCTGCAAAAAGGTAAATAATTGAATGTTCGGCTGTCAATCACCTAGTTAGTGGTTTGCATATTTTGGAATTCAAATATCCTGTGTAATGCATAGTTGTAATCTTGTAGATTGTCATAATGTTTAGACTCAACATGCCAGAAAATCTCGTCTTTTGTTCTAGTCTCCTCTTATGTTAGGTGCTGCCAAGTTGCATGAAGTCTCAGAATTGAAAACTCTCTTTATCAATAAAACCTTGAATTTTGGACAGATTCTTGAACAATATGGTGAAGTTAGCATGCTGGATATTAAAGGTGCAGACGCAGCAAAAGTTGTTCTCGTCATAGGAATTATGACACTTCATTCTTTTGGGGAGGGATCAGGGGTTGGTGTATCGTTTGCTGGTTCAAAGGGTTTTAGTCAAGGGCTACTGGTCACTTTGGCCATAGCCGTTCATAACATTCCAGAAGGGTTGGCTGTTAGCATGGTTCTGGCATCAAGGGGTGTCTCTCCACAAAATGCCATGCTCTGGAGTATAATAACATCCTTACCTCAGGTAAACATTTGAAGTTCTGTGATATGATTTCTTTGTTCGTATAATAGGTTACTGATTTTTTTTTTGTTCTCTCTGTATGCTTAACCAGCCTATCGTCGCAGTGCCAGCTTTCTTATGCGCTGATGCGTTTAGCAAGTTTTTGCCTTTTTGCACTGGATTTGCTGCTGGATGCATGATTTGGATGGTTATTGCTGAAGTGCTTCCTGATGCATTCAAGGTGAATTGCATGTGGTGATTTATGAAATCAATGTTGATGTTCGTATTTCAGAAAGATGTGGGATTTCACTTAGAATACTGAATTAAATTTTATGCATTGTAACTACAACAGGAAGCGTCTCCATCGCAAGTGGCATCTGCAGCAACAATATCAGTAGCATCCATGGAAGCTCTTAGCACTCTTTTCGAGAGTTTCACACATGATTACAAGTAAAACAACAGATTTTTAGTAAAATTTATTTGCTCTTCCATTTGATTCTTTCTTAAATACTAAGGCTTCATTTTCTCCAATCTGCAGCTCAGAGGATGCTTCTGGCTTCTTCGTTTCACTCCTCTTTGGTTTGGGTCCATTGCTTGGGGGCGTATTTCTTGTTGCATCGGCCCTCACCTTCCGTCTCCAGCATGCTCTTCTCATGGGAGTAGCCTCAGGCATTGCCTTTGTTCTCGGTCTTTGGCGCCCGCTTCAACTGCTGTTATCCGCAAAAATGGGATTCATCCCTTTGGTTAGTCTACTAGCTGTTGGAGCCGGACTGAGCCATTTCATGAGCTCGGCCATCCTGAATGTAACTTGTCGGAAAAAGACCCGGGCTGGCAGTTTAATAAACCCAGTAACCAATTTTCCAACCAGTGTGATAACACTCCAATCATTATTAGCATGTGGAGCGGTTGGGTTCCACGCATTAGCCGAGGGGCTTGCTCTTGGGGTGGCTGCTCCGAATGCTTATGGACTTGGTAGACACATGGTTCTCCCGGTTTCCCTACACGGGCTCCCAAGGGGGACAGCGGTTGCAAGCTGTGTCTTTGGGGCTACAGACAGTTGGCACGCAGCTCTTGCAGCAGCAGCTTTGATCGGGTTTGTGGGACCTATATCAGCCATAGGATCCATATTAGCCGGGATTGATTACAGTGGACTGGACCACGTGATGGTGGTGGCTTGCGGTGGATTACTGCCCAGCTTTGGGCAGGTAATTAAGAGAGCAGTGAGGTTAGAGAGAAGGAAAGGCAGCGTGGGGATGGTACTTGGGCTTGCGTGTGCTGTTGTGTGTCTGACTTTCACGAGACTCATGTGCTTGCACACACCCTACTGTAATTCTGCACCCGAGGCTGTTAGATGATGATTCCTTGTGCGCTCACACACACGCACTCTGATTTCATGTTGTAAGATATGTACTTCATACCCTGTCTTAACTCGTGTCTATACAAACTTGTCGGATTTTAGGGTGAATGGAGAAGAGGGTGTCTTGTACTAATAATTTGGATATATGTTTGGGTTGAGATAAAGTAGATAGGGCTTTATTAAGCTCTAATCTACTGGAACTGGAATCTAAAAACTAAAAAAAAAACGCAACACTTTTGACAAGTATTGAAAAAGCACTTAACACTTGGAAATTTAATGGGTATATCCTGAAAGGTTGCAATAGTAAGGTTGCAAAGTGACGACTGACGACCTACCATTTTATTTAATGAATAATAAACAGAGAGCTTTCTCTTAAATAACAGAGTGAAATTTACATGTCCGCTAAGTAAATCATTTAATATTTGTTTGTAAGATAATATAAACTTTTTTATTGCGTTTTATATAATGTGAAGAAAGAAACAGCAAAGTTGGCCTAACATTGACATCCAACTATTAGGGTGGACCTAAGAACGGATTCATCTTATTAATTCCAAAACATACCAGAACTCAGTGGTATGGGGGAAAATGGTTTTAACTCGAGATGCCTATGAACGATGGAAAAGACAGAAGAACAAAAACCTGGAAAGACTAAAATGAGATTCAATCATCCTTCTCCTTCTCCTTGTCTGACAACTCTGTCTTCTCCTCCTCCACTGACTGTGATCCAGTCATCCTCGCCAATGTAACAAATGACATTCCTCCGGCAACATTGTTTGCACACCTCAAAACCACTACACCGGTCTTAAACACCAATGGAGGTAACACTTTGGCCAGCAAGAACTCAATCCCATTCAACGTTTGGTACCTCACATTGGCGCTCACGCCCATATGAGTAGCCCAAGTTAAGGAATTAAGCACAGTGGGCGGGGGTTTGTTAGGCGTTTCGAAGCTGGGATCCATCTTCTTCCTAAGCATGATCAAGCCATTAGAGATAGCGGTACCGACAAGACCTGCAGCTAATCCAACAGTGGCAAACACCATTCCCTTGTATACAAGGGTCCCAAACCGGTTAACAATGGTGAAGTTACCCGGTTCAAACATATGACTTGGTGGACAGCTTCTAAAGATTCCAGGTAAGGTCTGTGAGGAGCCAAGAGATGCTGCAGTGGGAGCTAAGAGATACATGAGTGTAAAATTGAGAATAGAACCTACAACGAGTGTGGAGAAGACGAAATCGAGCTCGTTCAATCCGAAATTAGGACGTGAAGCCATATCACCGAGAACACAAGCGCTAAGTCCTACAATTTCCTCCATTAGTACCTTGAAAGGGAATTGAGGATCAGCTGCAACTCTAGATCTCCATCCTTGAATAAATAGCCCTATTGGTCCCCATGGAGATGATTCTTCTTCTGCTTCACCACCTGAACCACCTCCGCTTCCGCTTCCGCTTCCACCGCCGTGATTACCGATGTTTCCTCCACCACCACCACCACCACCTCTGACGCATGAAACCGCGAGATTTGAAGAGGAGAAGTTTGTGTGGAGTGAACACACTGATCCATTTCGGGGGAATGAGACGACAATCCTTGGATCACGCGAGAGGTTGATCACTCTCGGCGATGGCAGGCTGCTCTGATTCGATTTGGCTGAGAAATGAAACCGCGCAATAGCCGCCATTTTTCTCAGACAGTATTGGCGCCGTGAGTGGACGAAAGATCTGTGTTCCTCTCCCAAAATTGAAAATGGCTTTTGTCTTTTTTTTAAGAATCTTAGAGTATGGATATAGGGATATACCGTAGTTTGGTGATATTGGAGGAGCTTCATCAACGGGCCTTTAAAACCCTAATTCTTTACAACAATCAAAATCAATCGGCCCATTTCCCACGTGCGATATTAAACCAGTTTCTGAGCCACCACGTGCCACTACACTCAACTACTTCACCAACAAAAAAAATGTTGACCTGAGTTGACCCACCACCATTGTTGATTTTTCTTTTATGGGATTCACTTGTTTTTTTCCGGAATAAAGCATTGCACTTTCATATTTTTTGTAAGACGAAACTACAAATAGACAACGTTGTTCGCCTGCCAAATTGGAACCCTTTTTGATGGCTTATTGACGAGACTCATGTGACCTTGTGATTAGTGATTACTTCTTCATCCATTCTTTTCATGTTTCAATTTGATTTTTCCTATAGTGGATTCCACTCCTAGTTTCTTTGGGAGTTTCAGAGAGTAAATGGATTTCTTGTCAAAATGAAGTTACATGTCCAATAAGCAAATCATTAAATTGAAATTTGATTCATAACTTGTTACTGAATTTATTTTCTTGGTTACATTGATACAGAAAACAACAAACTTGGCCCTACAATGACATACATGTACTATGATGGACCTGAGAAGCGATTTGTCATATATAATCCAACACACAGCAGACCAAAGTGTTTTGTTTTTGTAAGAAAGTGTAAAAGGTTTCAAACCCAAGAAGATATGTACCTCTTGTGCCTTCTACCTAATGACAACAGAAGAACAAAAAACTCTATTAAGAGTCTTCAATCATCCTTGTCCTTCTCTGACATCTCCTCCACCACTGACTGTGATCCAGTCATCCTCGCCAATACAACAAAGGACATTCCTCCCAAAACATTGTTCACAACCCTCAAAACTATCACACCTGTCTTAAACACCAATGGCGGCAACGACTTTTCCAGCAAGAACTCAGCCCCATTCAACGTTTGATACCTCACATTGGCGCTGACTCCCATATGCGCAGCCCAAGTTAAGGAGTTCAGCAGCGTCGGTGGAGATTTGTTTGGCGATTCGAAGCTCGGATCCATCTTCTTCCTCAGCATGATCAAGCCGTTAGAGATAGCAGTACCAACAAGACCTGCAGCTAATCCTACGGTGGCAAAAACCATTCCTTTGTACACAAGAGTACCAAAACGGTTCATAACGGTAAAGTTACCCAGTTCAAACATGTGGCTGGAGGGACAGCTTCTAAAGATTCCAGGCAAGAAACTGGAGGAGCCAGAAGATAGAGTGGGAGCTAAAAGGTACATGAGTGTGAAATTCAAAATCGAACCTACAACGAGAGTAGAGAAGACGAAGTCGAGCTCGTTCAATCCGAAATTAGGGCGCGATGCCATGTCACCAAGTACATTGGCGCTAACTCCAACAACCTCTTCCATTAGTACCTTGAAAGGGAACTGAGGATCAGCTGCTACGCGCGATCTCCACCCTTGGATGAATGTCCCTATTGGTCCCCATGAAGATGATCCTCCTTCTTCTCCTTCACCGCCTGAACCTCCTCCTCCTCCTCCTCCTTTACTTCCACCGCCTGAACCAAAGTTTCCACCCCCACCTCTAGTGCATAAAATAGCCAGATTTGGAGATGATAAGTTATTGTAGAGTGAAAAAACTGTTCCATTTCGTGGAAACGAGACTCTAGTCGTTGGATCGCGCGAGAGGTTGATCACTCTCGGTAATCGCACACTGCTCTGATTCGATTTCGCTGATAAATGAAGCTTCGTCATAGCCGCCATCTTCTCAACAACTAACTATGCTATGTAATGAGTGAACGGAAGATCTGTGATGAACAACAAGTTAAGTGAGATCTGAGATTTGAAATGGGAGATCTGAGATCTTCAACGGGATCACAGCAGGCTGCTAGTGCAAATGGGAATCTCTTCCTAACTTTAAAACCCTTTTTTTGTTTACATACAAAACATTACTATAAAAAAATCAATCGGGCCCATTTCCACCTGCGAAAACTAAAGCTGTATCTGAGCGCCACGTGTCACTGCACTCACCAACTACCATGGCCCGATTGATAACTCGGCTAAATATTTTAGAAATTTTACATATAGGCAAAAATGACGAAATTGTTATTAAAAATTGTCATAATAGTGAAACAATGGTAAGAAATAATATGATGAAACATAGCGTATGTTCTAAAATTGTGCCATCTTTATACTAAAACTCAAGAGTTGATTTTTTGTTTTTCGTTCTTTCTCCCCTATTCAGGTGAAGAATTGATATTTACTTGATAGATCTATTATATTTTGCTAAACCAACGATGAAAATCTTGAAATAAACATTAAAGAAACGGCAAAATAGAGTTACATGAATCATGATGGTCTTCAGGAAGGAGAACATACCTAATATGATTTGCAACACGATGACTAAATGACCAAATTTTAACCCCAACCAGACGCTTTGGTGCAGACTCGACTATACTACGATCAGCGCCTAAATAGAGAAGATTACGTTAATTCTTGATCCTGAAACTACAAAGTCAACAAGATAGGAAGCAAAATCAAAACTCCTTTGGTGGGTATCTATCCACATCTACACGTAATTAGATATCCATTGCAAAATCAAGAATACTACTACCGCAACGCATGAATAAATCCAAATAACATATATATATATATATATATATATATCTTAATGGTTACAATGCATCAACTCCTCTGCTTAGGAGGAAAACAAGCATGACAAACTTTTGGGCTCCTCTAGGTGCTTTGTGTTTAAGCATCAGTGTGGATCAGAGGGTAAGCAGAAGAACCAAGACCAGACGCAACCAACACCACTAGGCCAGTTACACACATATACACATACTTTTATCACTATCTCAGCGCCCTGTTTTCGGGCGTTTCATTGCATTTGAATTGAAAGGAGAGACACTACCGCTCGGCCCTGGACTGTTTTCTCTCAAGTTAGAATTCAGCAACGCCAGCTCTCGCAACTGCTGCCTCTTTATGTAATCCTGTGACTCATCCTGCAAAAAAAAAATATTGACGAACTCGTTGCCAAACTTTAAAGCAATGTGACCTCTCAAAAATCAATGAGAAGAAGTATATGTTCAAAGCACACACCACAGGCTTGACCAACTCCTCAATGATTTCTTGGGCCTGCCGAAGCTTTATATCGACAACATCAACATGATGATCTGCCTCAATGAGGATATGCAGCTGCTCATTGAGATGCTCATAGCCAGGCTTCCCTTTCAATTTCTCTTCCTAGTGACAAACATATCAAAGCAAAATATGAAATTTATTTGGAAAGATGGTTCGGAAACAAATTAAAATGTAGGCATCCCTTACCTTTTCAGGATCCTTAATTGATCCTTTCCCTCTAATAAACACACGGCAACCGGTAGTTGCTTCCACACGCTTCAACGAGTTTCCTCTAGGACCCAAAAGCCTTCCAACAAAATTGAACTAAGAACAAAAACAAGAAGAATAGTTATTCACATGAATTTTATTGTCTCAAAGAAAACAAAACCGGTGAAACTTACATTTGGATAGGTATCAACTGGAAGATCTAAACGCAAGATACGCTTCACTGTGAATGAACTTGGACTAGCAGGTGCACCTTGCCACTCCATTGCCATTCCATGAGAACCACTTATTCTCTACCAGCAATAGAAAGATTGCAATGTTATAAGAGTTTTGAAACGTGTGAGTTTCTGGAACTGAAACCCGGTAACCATTACAAAGACCGAAACTTCTAACACTTGAATGTGCGATGATCTATAGGCTATAGATGGCATCACATATTCAAACAAAATAATACATGAGCCATCCCTACATATTTCATGTGCAAGTGGGTCTTAACCACAATCTTCCGTTAAAAAAACTTTCTATGTTATATTAAGAAAACCCGGGATGCAAACAAGGCTTCTTCAACAAACAGATAAAGAAAAGCTCTGACAAAACACTGTTTATAAGAAAATGAGCTACCTCTGGTGGAAGTGGAAGACCATTCCAACCACCTAATCCAGCACTGGGAATATTCGACATTAGATTTGGTGAAGCCATTGGACTAGGACTTCGATGCCTCAACCTATCAATATCGCTAAATCCTTGGTTGGGCATCACTCCAGTGACCCGGAAAATTTCTGTACAACAAAAAGAAAGAAATAGAAGAGAATTTCATGATATGAAGATCTACTTCAGGATCTAGACAATTCATTAAACAGAGATCACACTAATCGATATATGCAACACTCAGCTTGCTTCAATCATGATTCTTCAATTTAATGATCTTTATTAACTGATCAAGGAGAAAACACCATTTTTAAGTGAGCTAATTAAACTTGAATTCCAGAACTGATAAAGTATTGTGAAGTTATATATGAGCAACGATCCAATTAAGTGACTCAGACAACGAGTATAAAGAAAAGTTATCAAAGAGAGAAATGCTGTATAATCACGATAAGTAAAGAGGAACAAGAAATTCCAGATCTAAGAAGGAAGGAAGACCTTGATTTAAGAGTCGGCTACAAATGGGCAAGACTTGCATGAAAGGTCCAAGCTTTTGATGCTCTGCTAACAGTTGAGATAAGTATTGACTGCAGAAGACGAGCATAAACAAAGATATAAGAGATTTGACAAAAGAAGAGCTATAAGAGAGGGAGGAGAAGTCGAAAGAAAAAAAAAACCTGTCAACATCGGAAGTAGTTCTAATCTGGGGAGAAGCGGCTCTAGAAGGTGAGAAGCTGTAATTATACAGACCAGACATGGCTGGTGGTTTGTGTGTTTGCAGCTATCAGAAATTAAAAGAGAAAAGAAGAGGAAGACGAAGAAGAAATAGAAGAAGAAGAAGAAGAGGTTTTGCCGGATAGGGAGTGAGGAGAAGGGTGATGTTGTTATTGAGGAAGAGAAGGAAGAAGCAAACAGAGTCGTCACAGCAGCATTAGATGTCTATGAGGGTTTTATATGTGGGTGTAAAAATTTATAAATCAGACAACAGACGAAAAAATTGAAAACCTAAAAGAGCAAGATTAAACAGAAACTTACACAATAATGGTCAGAATTTGTAAAAAAAAAAAAAAACTGTTTATCTTAACTTAATTCTCAATTCAATCAATTACTAGTTTTTGTCTTGGTTGCATGGTAAATTGATTCCAATTCATTTTTAAAAAATTTAGAATTGATAACTTTTAAGTATCGAAAAAAACGTGGCGGAAACGTTATAAAAACTAAACTCATTATTAAAAAGAAACGAGAAAAGCGTAACGGATCTTTTTTCTTGGATATCAAAGTAACGGAAACTTATTTTAGAATTTAATAAATAAATATGTATATGAAATTTTTATTAACTTAAAAATCTAAGTAATTTGAAAAGTATATATAGTAACTATACCTAACCTAAAGTTTTAGAAATTTAGAACTCTAAGAAGAAAACTAGGTATTTAAAATAAAATCTAAATAGTTAATTATTGTTGTGTTCAAAATTCAAAAAAAAAACTTTAAAAGTATATTTTTGGATATCAATGGTTTACAACTCACACTATAAATCTCTATGATATAAATTTTATTATTTTAAACTTTCAACTTGACAATTTGACATCAGTTCGACTTTTGACATCATAAATCATTAAATAAATTCTAAAATTAAAAACTCCAAAATATTTTTTTTAAAACCCTCAATTATTTTAGCAGATTAAAACATGTTTGTATGTGATTTTTGGGTTTTAAATTTAAAATTTTAGTTAAAAGTTTGTAAAATAAAAAATCAACGGATATCAATATACCAAGTCGAATGTTTAAAATGATAAAAATTCTTTATTAAAGGTTTATAGTGGGAGTTATAAACCATGAAGATTTAAAGTAATTTTTGAGATTTTTGAGATTTTCCCAAATATGTTTTGTTCATAATTTTGGTATTTCAGTATACGTATTCATATTTTATAATGTAAATGTATTCTAATTATTAAAAATGATTTTATATACGTTTTCAATGTGACATAAATTTTGGTCTCAGAGAGTAATGGGGGGATCAAATGTAACTACGAGAAAAGTTGTATAAGCAAACCAACTCATACTGGAACCAGAAGAAGATAGCATTTGCGAAATTGACACGATATTTATACCTTTGATTAGATATGCTAAAAATTGCCACAAGCACAAACAGTCGTTAAGGCAGAGGGATTTGCATGTACACTGAGAGTCTGAGAAATTAAAAAGTCAAAAACGTTTCAGTTGGACTTATTGGGCCTAAAGAATTATGTTTCATTAAACAAAATAAGCCAAAAAAGCCCAATTTATATCCAATTGAGTCAGTGGTCTCTCAATCATTTAACTTGGAACTTAAGAGAGAGAGAAGCAGAATCGAAAGGAGGAAGAAGAAGAAGACGAGGATGTCGTTGGTATGGTTGGAAGCGATGCTGCCTCTCGGAATCATCGGCGGGATGCTCTGTATAATGGGAAATTCTCAGTACTACATCCACAAAGCTTATCATGGCCGTGTATGATTCTTTCCCTTTTCTCGTCTATCTGAATTTCCCCCTTTTTTTTTTTTTTCTCTCCTAGGGTTAGCTCCATTTGATCCAAATTATACAAATTTGTATACATAATTGAACATTCGGTTTGATGATTTGAATTTGGGATTGAACAGCCGAAGCACATCGGCCACGATGAATGGGATGTTGCTATGGAAAGACGCGACAAGAAAGTCGTCGAGAAAGCTAATGTTCCTTCCTCATGATCCGATTTATTTCTTCTGTGTCCTTCAGGTTTGTGCTCACTCTCTCCTTAGATTATTCAATCCGCTGTCTCTGAGCTCGTTCGTTGTTTGGTCCTCTTGGATTGCGATGATATTGCTTGTTGTTTTCTTAGGTAATGCCAAAGACAGCTTTTTTTTTGCTTCCACGAGTCAAAAATTAACATGTAATCAGTTCATCTGTTTAGTTGTTTCACTAGCTAATTAGTTTGCCAGTTAAGGTTTAAATGTGTGATCGTTCACTTACAAGTCCTGTTTTTTTTTCGAATTTGAAAATGGGATTTTTTGGTCGAAGCAATAAGCTGATGCGTTATTGCTTAGTTTTCTGTTAGTTTGAACCTGTAAGGCTTCTTGTTTGGTTGCTCTTCTGTGGGGAAAAGTCCTCCAAAGGAAATGAATAAGATCTTGAGTATTGGGTTCTCGACAGATGATCCTAGGCACTTTTACTTAGTTTTTTTTGCCATTTTGAAGCTTCTAGTTCTGGATGTTTTTATTGGTTTTTTGCTTTTGCCTGGGGTACCTGATATCCTTATTATAATTGGTTTATTGATAACTTGTGGAACTGTTTTATTTTTTGGCCATTTTAAACTTCAGGGCAGGCATGTTTCTTCTCTGCTTAGGAAATCCTCCTGTTATTATATTTTTTTTTCCTTCTCTAGCTTGCGATGTTAACTCTGAGAGTAACATGTCGATGCGATGTATAGGATTATGATGAACACTTGTGGTAACAAATAAAGTGCATCCAGAAGAAGAAGAAGAAGAGAGGAAGCTGGAGGATCTAGTGCTTTCATTCCCATTTGATTTTTTTTCTTGGACATACTAAAGCTTTGAAGCTTTAAACCCCTTTTTATTGCTTTTAGAACTCAGACCGTATGGCTTATAAAATTTCTCTGTTTGTGATATATGCTTTTAAGTTGCATGATACTCTGACCTGATGTCTTGCTGTGGGAGTGAATGAATAAATATGTCGAGACATGGGTCATCCGTAGTTCTCATGCCTAGTTATACTTTCAGCAGAATTACCATCTTCAGGTGTGCGATTTGTTGTGGGTAAGATGTAGTTGTACAGAGTGTGTTGAGCTTGTGAAGATACTTGAGAGTACAATGAAGCCTTTGTGATGATGAATCACATGGGGTTTGTGGCTGTGGCTAATAATGGAGGATGATGAATGAGAATGGTCAAAGCCTCTGTCTCTGCTTGCAGATTCACATGGGGTCCCCTCGCTATGTCCCTTTCAAGTGGGCTCACCTCTTAGTTCTACTTCACAAATGGTCCACGCTTGTGACGAAACCTTTATTTTTTATTACTTTGTTCAAAGAAATGTATATTTATTGTCACTAAATCGATCTTACCAACCAACTAGACTACATAGATTCACTTCTAATTTATCCTTAAAACAACTCCAGTTAGAGCCAAATTACAGCTCCTTCAGTCAGAGAGACAGAAAGAGAGAGAGAGGTTATTGATTACGATAAAGTAAATAACCGGGTTTTTTTTCCCTTTCATATACTTAAAAATGTGTGAACCATCAAAGATTATTACAGTTTCGTAAAACACCATTCGGTTAACCACACCTAAATTTGAGGAAGGGAAGAAGGAATCTCTTTTTACTCTTTAGTGAAAACGAAGCTTGTTTTTTATTTTACCGTTGAGACCTGACTTTCATGTGGAACCCTTTTACGCTTTTAGCTTTCTCATACAACAAATAACGGGTACTCAAAAGAAACGAATGAGACGAATATCCTTTTGGCAAAACTGGTATTTTTTTTTAAAAAAAATTGTCATCAAAACATGTGCATAGTTTATTTGGATGTCCTTAAAACACAATTAAGACATCGTTTATACAGTGGACTTCATTTTTCATTACCAAACCCAAACCTTCAGAATTTGGAATGATGGGACAAAAAACCTCCTGGTGTCTGCACAAGTCGGAAAAGAAAAAGCATTGCTGCAATTAGCAGCTAGAGCCATTAGCTTTGTTGTCGTGGCATTTTTCTTGATAAGAAAAAAATGCAATACCCCATAAGAAGGCCCAAGCCAGGCTAATCCAGTCATGCATTCACATTAACTCAACTCTTTTTTACAAATCTGTCAGCGCAAAGATTTGTAGCTGCGCATATTGTTACACATCTGGGAAAGGAAAATAATGCTTTCTAATACGTCCAATGCAAATTCCTGACTTTCCAAAGAAAGTAAGCAAAGGAGACAAGACCATTGTGGATGTAAACATAAAAATTGTAATTTGAAGCAGCTTCTTTAGTGTAGTATACTAGGTCAAGCTTCTACTGAAAAGACGGAAAGACTATAAAGCAACAAACGAAACTATACAAATACAATCAATCTTCCATGGATACAAAATCTATTCGTTCGTTGGTGATATTCAAATGAAAGACTTGACTAAGGTCAGCAAGTTGCATGAAGCATACAGCTTCAATAAATATTAAAACAAGACTCAAGAACACACTAATACCTTTTTAAAAATGCTAAGCTCAAAGTAACAAAAGTGAGAATGGATGATATTCATCTTCTTCAACTGTCCGCTTGTCAGACAAATGATGTTGCCATTATTACAAAAAGATCAGAGCTTTACAGCAAAAGTAGTTAGAAGAAAACAATGTGAGTGGACTCCAGAAACAATCCAAATCTTTTCATTCTCATGGAAAGACCACCAAAGTTTGTGAATTGAGAGCACAAAGAAAACAATATTACTTATTTCCTTATCACCCGTAGAGAAACAAGATGAATGTGGAAGTTTCAACTTGCTAACCACAACGAAAAAAATAATCAGGAAACACTTTACCAAAAGAAAAATAATTGAAGAAGAATTAAAAAAAAAAAAAGACAGTAACAGATGATGAAGATGATGTACACAAACGCATAAAAAGTGTCCTATGCAGCGTATTCAGTTTCAAGCATCGGTTGTGTACGAGTCGTTGTAGCAGTTGGTGCTCTTGTTTCACCGACCTGAGTCATCCTCAGAGCTTCCCCTGTCTCCCCAGCTCTCTCCATTTCCCTCAATTTCTCTTGCTTCTTGTAATTCCGACACCGCAAAACAAGAAACAGTAGAAGCCCGAGTAGTATCAATCCACCTACCACGGAACCAACGATGATCCAAGTCCTGGAATTGGAATCAGAGCTTTTCTTCTTCTTCCTTGTCTCACTCTCCGGAGGAGCTGGACTGGGAGCAGAAGCCACAGATTTCACCACGACTGAGAAATGTCCCTGATGCTCAGTCTCGCATGTGTTTCCAGGCTGAATCGATTCGCTAATAGTAGGTAGACCTTGTGAATCGAATCTAACACACTTAGCACTAGAACCTTGTGGAATCCGTTCCAGATCAGAGAAAGCGATTCTGATAGGACCATCAGATACACTTAAATCGAGCTGTGGCAAATTAATGGCAGAGAGATTGTGAGCATCATAAGCGAGAAGACCCAAAACAGGTGCCACATAATCGTAACCAAACAAAGGGTAATACAAATGAGAGTAATTAGCTAGGTTTTGATAAACAAGGACAAGCCTTGTAACATACGGCTTCACATTTACGCCTCTGGGAATTGAAAACTCTTTAAAGGAAGTGACTCCACGTTTTCTAAAGCTTCCACTTCTGAGTCTCATGGCAGCGACTTTGATCCCACTCAAATTGGAAGGAACTGTACCTTCATAGAGAATGCCGGTACGAGGACGAACAAAGGCTCTAAAAGAGTAATCTTGGAGAAGAGCATCAAGAGAAGAAGAAGAAGCATTGGTTGGAGATTGAGCAGAGAGCTTTAGTAGACGAGAAGAGCAGATAGAGAGAAACAGAAGCACCTGGAGCAAACAGAGAAACCCCATTGTTGTTGGTAAGTTTCTTTGCGTCTGGAGCAAAAAAAAAATCCCCAGAGCGAGTCAAAACTGTGAGACGCAGTAAAAAAGAGTCGCCGCCACGTCTGAGTGTGAAGACTTCAAAAGGGTAAAACCGGAATTGGAGAGAAGAATAATAAATCGAGGAAAGAGGGTATGTAGCAATGGGGGAAGCGGAGGAGAGAGAATTAATGGTCGCCGATGTAAAGAGAGAGAAGGAGAGAGCCAAAAGGACAAAAAGGAGAAGAAGAGTGTTGTCGTCAGTCCTCACAAAAAAAAAAAAAAAAATGATACAGCCTGTTCATCTGATTTTTCTTCTTTCCCATTAAAAATTATATAATTCCATAAAATAAGTTTTTTTTTTTTAACTTTACTTTTTCCACCAATCATATTGATACAATGCGGCATTAAATTTCGCCGTAACAGTTGTCCGTATAATTATCTCTATATATCTGTGTATTTCCATTGAATCTAAATCTACCTTTTATTACAGGATCATTCCTTCTCTTGGCCCATTTTCCTACTCTGCCCTGCTATATCTAGTTTCAGCCTTTTTATGCCATACGTATTTATGGACTTTTACTTTTTGTCTTTGGCCCATTACATATTGTTTTCTAGCCCACTATCGTCCTTGTCAAGTTCTGAAACTCTTACAATGATTTACGGTTTGGTTTCATATGGATTCTTTTAGGTTTTCACCTTTATCGGTTATACCAAAAATATGTATATATTAGTGTGTCATGTCTTTGGCTCGTTGGGTTGACAGCAAATAAATATATAAATTAAAATATAAAATTTTGGTTTATTTGGTTCAGTTTGAAGAGATACTAAAATCAGTTTTATAGGTGCTAGTCGGACGGTGAAGATGAGCCTAACGACTAGGGGATTAATCGGAGAATAAACATGGATTAATCAGAGATTAGTTTTTAGTTATTTTAATATTTTTAAAATATATTTATCCATTATATTAAACTTTTAAATATTTTTTTTAAAATTATAGTAAATACATGAAAATGTAGTATTAATAATTTATTTTATGATTTTTATTTTTAATTTTAATATAATTTATTATAAAACATCAGAAACTATCAATATAAATGTCTGAATAACAAAAATAAAATTTTTTTATACTTGAAAATTTAAAAATAATTAGATTATAGATGATTATAATAAAAATAATTGGATTAGGTAAAAATTAATTGGATTAGATGGGGAGTAATCAGTTGACTGAGTTTTTTTGAAGAATTAATCATTAATCGAGATGACGAGAATGGATCTATGGAAATTTTCAAAATATGGGTTTTAGGTTTTCAGTATTCCCACTTGATAAACCTTACCAATTCTTTTATTAATCAAATATATATATATATATATTTTTTTTTCGTTTTGACTTTTGGTTCAATTTCCGTGTGAGGCAGCACACTGGGACTTTACAAACCGTAAGATCCAGAACATTCGTAAGTCGTTTTCACATTCTGTAGGGGGTTTGACAATGTTAACTTGAGCCCAAAGCAGAGCCCATTAAAAGCGAAACACGTCATCAACAACCTTTTTTGTATTCTTATTATGTCAGTGTAAACTCAACCTACCATACCTCACCACATCACCCCTTCGTCTCTGCGAATCTCCATACGACTCTTTGTGAGCTTTCTCTGTAATTCTCCGCTGGTAAGTTTCCCGTTTTATCTCTCTCTCTCTCTCTCACTTCTCAGATCTGTTCCTTACACCTTCGATTTCTTACAGTTGAGTAGATCTAATTACAGCTATGGGTACCTCCGGCAACGTTAACTGGAAGCTTGAGAACCATCCTAAGCTCCCCAAGGGTAAAACAATCGGCTTAATCGTGCTCGATGGATGGGGTGAATCTGATCCTGATCAATACAATTGTATCCATAAAGCTCCAACTCCTGCCATGGATTCCCTTAAAAACGTATTTTTTTTTTCATTTTTCACCTATTTCTTGATGACTTAGCTCTATTCCGGATTTCAACGGTTTGATTCTCCACAGGGAAGACCCGATACATGGAGGCTGATCAAAGCCCACGGTACCGCCGTTGGTCTGCCAAGCGAAGACGACATGGGAAACAGTGAAGTAGGCCACAATGCTCTCGGAACTGGTCGAATTTACGCCCAGGGTGCTAAGCTTGTCGACCAAGCTCTTGCTTCAGGGAAAATCTATGAAGATGAAGGTTTCAAATACATTTCTGAATCTTTTGAGAATGGCACTGTTCATCTCATTGGTCTTTTAAGCGATGGTGGAGTTCACTCCCGCCTTGATCAAGTGCAGGTACGTAATTTTGATTTTTTTTATACGCCTCTACAGTTTCTCTTGAAACTTTGGCGTTTGTTAATTTTCTTGATTTTGTTTTTGTGCAGTTGCTGCTAAAGGGTTTCGCAGAACGTGGTGCTAAGAGAATCCGAGTTCATATTCTTACTGATGGTCGTGATGTTTTGGATGGTTCTAGTGTCGGATTTGTGGAGACTCTTGAAGCCGATCTCGCTGCCTTACGTTCCAAAGGTGTTGATGCTCAGGTTGCATCTGGTGGAGGTCGTATGTATGTTACAATGGACCGTTATGAGGTCTGAATTCACTTTCACTTCGATAAAATGTCAAGCTTCTTTGATCTTTGATTAGTTGGGGAATGGATTAGGCTTCTTAGCTTTCAGTTTGTTTGCTGTCGCTTTTATAGAATTATGTTTTCCTCCCTTGTAGAATGATTGGACTGTTGTGAAAAGAGGGTGGGATGCTCAAGTTCTTGGAGTAGCTCCCCACAAATTCAAAAGCGCCCTTGAAGCAGTTAAGACACTGAGAGCTGAACCTGGTGCCAATGACCAGTATTTGCCACCTTTTGTCATTGTCGATGATAGTGGAAAGGCTGTAGGTCCAATTGTTGACGGCGACGCTGTTGTTACCTTCAATTTCCGTGCTGATCGAATGGTCATGCATGCAAAGGCCCTTGAATATGAAGATTTTGATAAGTTTGATCGTGTACGAGTCCCAAAGATTCGTTATGCAGGAATGCTCCAATATGATGGAGAGCTAAAGCTTCCTAGCCGTTATCTTGTTTCCCCACCATTGATTGATAGAACTTCCGGTGAATATTTGGCACATAATGGCATCCGTACTTTTGCTTGCAGGTCAACTTTTAGAATTTCTTCTCTCTTTCCATTATGTATTGTCTTCTATTGCTGTTTTTCAGTTACAAATTTATATACTTTTAGTTCAAAATGATAACTTTCCTGATAGATCTGTTTGCTGGAATTGGAAATGGAAATGGGAATTAAGTTGTGATATAAGTAACCGTGTCAACTCTCGTCTAGTTTATGCTTTGGGTTTCTGGCTTAGTTACACTGGTGAAACTTCCTTGATGAGATTTTACTCTTAGGTTATGTTACTGAAATGAATAAAATCTGAGCATTTGACCCATTCGAAAATTATTTCACTGAAACAGTGAGACTGTTAAGTTTGGCCATGTCACCTTCTTCTGGAATGGCAACCGCTCTGGATATTTCAATGAAAAGTTAGAAGAGTACGTTGAAATTCCAAGTGATAGTGGAATATCATTCAATGTCCAGCCAAAGATGAAAGCGCTGGAAATTGCAGAGAAAGCAAGGGATGCTATCCTTAGTGGCAAGTTTGACCAAGTAAGATGTATTCTCTTATCTTATGATATAAACCCCATCAAAACATTCCGCTGCTGAATTTGGTTTGAATGAATTTTCAGGTGCGTGTTAACCTACCAAATGGAGACATGGTGGGTCATACTGGTGATATTGAAGCAACTGTTGTTGCCTGTGAAGCTGCTGATCTTGCTGTGAGGGTATGGTTTCAAACTTTCAATTAAATTTGTAAAATGGGAATGCTAAAAAAAAAGTTCTTTGTAAAATTGAGTTTTGGTGCCCGATATGCAGACAATCCTTGATGCCATAGAAAAGGTGGGAGGGATATATGTTGTGACTGCAGATCATGGAAATGCAGAGGACATGGTTAAAAGGGACAAATCTGGCAAGCCCGCTCTAGACAAGGAAGGGAACCTTCAGATTCTCACCTCGCACACCCTGAAACCAGTAAGTTGTAGCAATACTATAACTATTTTGTACTATGTCCAGATTGTGGAAGTTGCAAATGAGCATATATTAAGCATGAAAGGCTTTATTGTTAGAAGTGGTTGTTTCTGATGTGAAATTTGGACATGATGTGTGTCTGTGTGCAGGTGCCAATTGCCATAGGAGGTCCTGGCTTGTCAGCAGGAGTTAGGTTCCGACAGGATATTGAGACTCCTGGGCTTGCCAATGTAGCTGCGACAGTGATGAACCTCCATGGATTTGTGGCCCCGAGCGACTATGAGACGAGTCTGATTGAAGTAGTCGACAAGTGATTGTACCCTTTAAAAATGTCTACCTGAGCCTCTCTAGAGTCTTATATTCTTCTTAAGTTACTTGTTTTTGTCGCACTCTCCAAATAAGCCTCGTGATTTTTGGGGAGCCATACTTTTAACACGCCGGCCCTCGCACGATGTTGTTCACTTTAAAGACTTTGTTTTCTATTTCGCCCCAAATTCACTATATTAAAAAGGGTTTTCAGATTAACTTAAACGAATTACAAACTGAAACTTTATAGAAATGTCACATGGGAGAATATTAGAGAAATGTCACAAATTCTTTATAGAAAAATATGACAAATACTTTATATTGAAAATATCTTGCGTAATCAAATTAGATAGAAAATATTTTGTTTTGTACGTTCACAAATATCATATTCATATAATAAAATAAAACAAAGTTGAAAATATTCCAATCAGAGAAACTTGAACCAGGAA
Source organism: Nasturtium officinale (assembly GCA_963854855.1). Taxonomy (NCBI): domain Eukaryota; kingdom Viridiplantae; phylum Streptophyta; class Magnoliopsida; order Brassicales; family Brassicaceae; genus Nasturtium; species Nasturtium officinale. The sequence goes on along the minus strand of OY978502.1, from coordinate 2,161,985 downwards.
TAAAAATAAAAACAACACAAAAATAAAATAAAATAATATTGCCATAAAATATTGCAAATTGATATGGGTACGGTATGTATGGTAAACGAAATAAATTTCCACGCTACCTTTCCATGCTTTCCACTGGTTGCCTCAACCAACGATGCCCAATGACGTTCCAGATTCCCTAGCGCCATAAAATCGACAAGATCTAACGGTTAGCAGCAGAGACGTCTCATCACCGAATATTTGATCTTTCAAAAAGTAAACAAAATCAACGGTTGGTAAACCCTGAAGTTTTAGTCAGCATGATCCAACGGATATGTAAGAGCAAGGCCCAATTACTTCTGTTGCAGTAGATTACTTACCGTCCACACTCGCGAGTGACGGCCGCGACTCTGAGACCCTATTTGTAGAGACGATAAAAGGGTAAACATTGCTCATTTCAAAGCTCTCGCCTCTTCACCACAGAGAATATTCATCTCTCTTGCTTCGCCTCTCGTCTCCGTGAGAAAAAGGCGGAGTCTCGCTCCAGATATTTTGCTCATCCATCGATTCTCTTAGGTACGTCTCTTTTCTCTCAGATCTGTGACGCTTTATATTCCCATTGTTGCCTCAAATCATAGTTATTGTTTCCTCGATCTGTTGATTTTTTTCTTAGATCTGTTAGGTAAACGATAAGTTTCGAGTTATAGATCTGTTTTTTTTCTGTTGTTATATTATGATCTCTGCTTCCATTTATTCCGATCGGATTGTTTACAGCTCCTGTTTGGATTTTATTGTTTCGATTTTATAGATCTTCTTCTCTTTGTGCGTTTCTTTGATCTACTGACTTCTAAATCATCTATATGGTATGGATCTGTTGATTCTACGTTACAATGTTTTGGATCTGTTGTTGCGACCCCATTTTCCTGGAAATTGTGTTTTTCAACTTAATTCCAATAATCTTGGGTCGGTTTGTTGGGAAAAGCTTTCTGTGATGTGACCTTGGGTTGTTGATTTGCTTGTAATACATTTTAAAGCTATATGTCTATGTTCATTTAGAATTGTGTTTGTTCAAGCTTTCTTTGATCTGCCTTGGCTGGTTTGCAATATAATTTCGACGTCTAGTTTTTAATCAATGGTTTTGTATTTTTGCAGAGTTCAAAATGGTTGATCAGGTTCAGCACCCCACTATTGCTCAGAAAGCTGCTGGGCAGTTCTTGCGTTCAAATGTTTCCAGGGAAATCCCAGTGGGTTACCAGAGGCCTTCTATATACCAAAGGCAAGCAACCTATGGAAACTACTCCAATGCTGCCTTTCAATTTCCACTTAGCGGCACATCCCGGATGATGGCAACCACTGCTTCTCCTGTGTTTGTCCAAGCTCCAGGAGAGAAAGGCTTCACTAACTTTGCTCTTGATTTTCTCATGGGTGGTGTTTCTGCTGCCGTCTCTAAGACTGCTGCTGCTCCTATTGAGCGTGTTAAGCTTTTGATTCAGAACCAAGATGAGATGATCAAGGCTGGTAGGCTCTCTGAACCCTACAAAGGTATTGGTGACTGTTTCGGCAGGACCATAAAGGATGAAGGGTTTGGTTCTCTGTGGAGAGGAAACACAGCCAATGTCATCCGTTACTTCCCAACTCAGGTTGGTTGTTTTGCACTTTTTTTTTATTGATTTGTGAAACTACAGATAATTTTGTGCTAATCCCTTATTTTTGTCTTTTCTAGGCCTTGAACTTTGCATTCAAAGATTACTTCAAAAGGCTCTTCAACTTTAAGAAAGACAGAGATGGTTACTGGAAGTGGTTTGCTGGTAACTTGGCATCTGGAGGAGCAGCTGGTGCCTCTTCCCTTCTGTTTGTTTATTCCCTTGACTATGCCCGTACACGTTTAGCCAATGATGCCAAGGCTGCAAAGAAAGGTGGTGGTGGCAGACAGTTTGATGGTCTTGTGGATGTCTACAGAAAGACACTCAAGTCTGATGGTATTGCTGGTCTTTACCGAGGGTTCAACATTTCCTGTGTCGGTATCATTGTCTACCGTGGTCTTTACTTTGGACTCTATGATTCTGTGAAGCCTGTTCTCCTCACCGGAGACTTACAGGTCAGTTGTGTTGTCTCTCTCTGATCTGCGTGTTCCCATAATCATCGCTTGTTGGTTTTGACATGTCGTGGTTATTCTATTGGGTTATTTCAGGACAGTTTCTTGGCTAGTTTTGCTCTTGGATGGGTTATTACCAACGGTGCTGGTCTTGCTTCTTACCCAATTGACACAGTCCGCAGAAGAATGATGATGACGTCAGGTGAAGCTGTCAAGTACAAGAGTTCGATGGATGCATTTGCTCAGATCCTCAAAAACGAAGGAGCCAAGTCACTCTTCAAGGGAGCTGGTGCCAACATTCTGCGTGCTGTTGCAGGTGCTGGTGTGCTTTCTGGTTACGACAAGTTGCAGCTGCTTGTGTTCGGTAAGAAGTACGGATCAGGTGGTGCTTAAGCATTGCGTCCAACTTCTTCATCCTTTACGATTTTAATTGCGGTTTAAGATCCGCAAGAAACTGAGATATTGATGAAATTTTTTTTTTTTTGCTTAAGACTTTAGGGAGGCTGAATCCCTAAACCAAATTTTATGTCCTTCTGACGCCAGCTTTTTTTCTTATTGAATAATTCATGTTTGAGAGAGTTGTTAGACTCTTTGGTTTAAAAGAATTTTGGATTAATTGAGTATTATTTTACTTAAGTTTGTTTTGATCGTCTTGCCATTTTCATACTAGAAATTAGAATGAAATTTATTAGATTTTGTTAACATCAGTACTATTATGGTTAATGGAATATTTTACTGACTAAAAATGACGAATCCTTGTTTGGGCCTTCGATGTTCATTACATTCATAGTAATGAAAGTTGGCCAAACAACTGTTGCCAATTCATCTATGATGAGATAAGCTTAATGATGTGTCTCATTCTCGGTGATAAAGATGATCGGTTCGGTGCGGTTAGCAAATGAAAGTAAAATAAACAATTATTAGAGCTAGGAAGCAATCTCTTCTTCAAAATTTCCCTTTTGATCAGCTTCAGCTCTCGCATCACCTAGCTCTAATATATTGTTGTGGAACCGAAACTTGCACATCAATTTGGAAGTTTTGACATTGGCACATCAATTTGTAATTATGGCATTGATATGAAGACGTTTCTATAAGCTTGAAAATAATATAAAAATTGAGTGATGTAATCGTGATTAAGAATATAAAGATATTCCATTGAGTCTGTCTATTTGCCATTTGTTTGCTGCTACTGGATGGATTTTGCTCCGACAAGGATTTCACATCTCAAACCAGCACTTCATATGCGTTGTGAAACAAAATGTATAAAAAGTAGTGATGACAACGTAGGGTTCAATTCATAATCACCTGTATGTGGTTACTGTAATGAGATTAGATAGAAAATTGGAGTGGAGGTTGTAGTAGAGACCTCAATTAGTAAAGTGAAAGTGTGTATCTGTGTGTCCCCAACATACTATAATTGAGTCTTTATGGAGCTCCGTGCCACATAACTATCTCTCGTCTTTTTCTCACGTGCTCTGAATCATTTATCATCAGAAAAGCATAACTCTTTGCTTTTCTTTTTGGAGTCAAGATTACGAAATTGAAAGTGCAATATGTTTTTTGGTTTCAAGAAAAGGAAAGTGTTCAAAGCCTATATGTTTATGAAAGGTTCTTCCTCAAATTCTGAGTCATCTTCCTCTTCAAGGTCACAATGGTTATGTCAGAGAAACCTAAATCTACTCATACACCTTCCATCTTCTCCAGCTCCTTTGCCACCCGGTCTGTTCTCTCTCTTTCCTTCTAATCTCTCCATGTCAAAGTTTGTTCCTTTTATGCAATCTTACATAGATTATTACTTGTCTGATGCGTAAAGGATTCTTTTTTTAACTTATGAAATTACAGCATATTCTCCGACGTTGCCGGAGACATCACAATCGTTGTCGATGGAGAGTCCTTTTTACTCCACAAGGCTAGTGATCTGTTTTTTTTTACACACACGAACTGTTCGATGAAAATTCAACTCACAGTTTTGAAAGTATATTGCAGTTTCCATTGGTGGCTCGGTGTGGAAGGATTAGGAAAATGGTGGCAGAGATGAAGAAATCATCTTCAAACCTCTCGCATACAGAGCTCCGAGACTTCCCAGGTGGATCTTCGACCTTTGAACTCACCATGAAGTTTTGCTATGGCATAAACTTTGAGATTACCATCTCCAACGTGGTTGCTCTCCGCTGCGCAGCTGGTTATCTCGAGATGACAGAGGACTTTAAAGAAGGGAATCTGATCTCACGGGCTGAGACTTACCTCGAGCAGGTCGCATTTCGCAGTCTTGAGAAGTCGGTGGAGGTCCTCTGTTCCTGCGAGACGCTTTACCCTGAACACATTGCTGAAGCTGCCCACATTCCTGAAAGATGCGTGGAGGCCATTGCTGTGAATGCTTGCAGAGAACAGTTAGTGTTGGGGCTATCACGGCTGAACCGAGGTTGCAAATCAGCGGAACTCACGCAAGGAGAATGTCAAGAGTGGTGGATCCAAGATCTCTCTGCTTTGAGGATTGACTATTACGCCCGAGTTGTCTCCGCCATGGCGAGAACAGGGTTGCGGTCAGAGAGTATCATCACGTCTCTGATGCATTACGCTCAAGAATCGTTGAAGGGTATTAGAAACTGCCAGGAGCGGACCAAGCTAGACTCATGTACAATTGAGAACGAGCAGAGAAACGTTGTTGAAACCATTGTTAGCCTTTTCCCAAATGAAAAAGTCCCTCTGAGTTTCCTCTTCGGAATGTTGAGGGTTGGGATTTCCATAGACGTAGCTAACTCTTGCAGGCTTGAGCTCGAGCGAAGAATAGCTCAGCAGCTAGAAACAGTCTCACTCGATGATTTACTTATACCTGTTGTCCGAGAAGGAGATTCGATGTATGATGTGGACACTGTCCATAGTATACTCGTCTGCTTTCTGAAGAAAATAGAGGAAGAAGAAGAATATGAAGAAGATGAGTGCTGTTACGAGAATGAGACCGAGAATCTTATTAATCTACGTGCCACAGCTCGTTACTTAAAGTAGGTCAGATCATGGATGCGTATTTGGCAGAGATCGCACCAGACCCGTGTCTGAGTCTGCACAAGTTCACGGCTTTGATAGAGATATTTCCCGATTACGCTCGTGTCATGGATGATGGGCTATACAGAGCCATTGATATGTTTCTAAAGGTAAAGTTTTGTCTTCTCTCTCTCTGTTTTTGCAACATCTTGTATTGATCGAGTGGGAATATTTTTGTGATGATGGTTAGGGGCATCCGTCGCTGAACGAACAAGAATGTAAGAGCCTCTGCAAATTCATTGACACTAGGAAACTTTCACAGGAAGCATGTAACCATGCTGCCCAGAACGATCGACTGCCGTTGCAGATGGTGGTTCGAGTCCTCTACTCGGAACAACTGCGTATGAAGGATGCTATGTCCGGAGATTCAGGGGAAGGGCTATTGCTTTCATCTCAGAAACTTAGTAGCGGGAACCCAAGCGGAGCTGTGTCTCCTAGAAACACTTATGCATCGCTGAGGAGGGAAAACAGAGAGCTGAAGCTGGAGATATCGAGGGTGAGAGTGAGGCTGAGCGAGTTAGAGAAGGAGCAGATATTGATGAAACAGGGGATTATAGAGAAGTCAGGTCATGGTGGAACATTGCTGACCTCTCTTTCCAAAGGGATTGGGAGGATTTCAATATTTGGTGGAGGTCCTACTGAAGAGAAGCGCGGGAAGACTAACCGCAAATCCAGGTCGAGGTTTGAGAACAAAACCGGTAGGAGGCAAATAGAGTCTATGTTTTAGGTAGCTTGGAACATGTAAATACCTTATTTATTCTCAACAAAATTAGGTGGTTATTTTATTGATAACTGTATATCTCTTGAAAAATCTTGCTGAGTATTGGATTGCGATTTCTCATTAATATTAGAGGAAATTAACTTAAAAAGGCAGCTTGGAACAAGCATATTTTTCTATATAAATATTCAGCAGTTATTCTCTCTTGACAACATTTTGAAGATGAAAAGGATGAGACAGACTAAAAAACGATTGATCTCCTGCTAAAAAGTGACGATCTTTGAGTGTGTCACAAGGTCAAATTTTGTCACTTATTAAGAAGGCCTAAGCAAAATATTAAGTAAAGTTGGGATTTGCAGGATCATGCCCTGGAGGTTTCAGGAGCTCCAACGAGGCGCTTTCGGATCTGCAGAGATGAGAAGAATAATGAACTAGAGAGATTGAGAAAGAAGAAGATCCCTAAGAAAAAGACACAAACCTGGGGAAGCTTCTGTCTAAAGGCGAGGTCTAGGCGTGCGTCCAAAGTGTTCTCGCAGACAATCTTGCCGTCTTGAGAGGCCAGAACAACCCCGCCCGAGCTTCACCATTCACATACCACCATTTTCATATATAAATAGTCGATGAAGAAAGGAGAGAGAGAGAAGTTTACCAGTTAAGGTCATGTGAATCAGTGAGCTTAGGATTAGGAGGTGGAGGGAGGAAAACCTTGTCATCGATGGTGATCTTAGGAGACGGAACTTTGGCTTTGTCGGTGTACTGTCTTTTAGCATCCTCAATGACCGATTCAACAACCCTTTTGTCCATCTCTCTGCATCTCAGTAGCACTGATGACTCTTTCAAGCGAAACAAACTCTATAGATACAATTCCAGCAGTAATGTTATATGATGGTTAAGGACGTGTAGATATGGGTTAATAAGAAATGACTGATATAAACCTCAATGATGAGACCCTTGAGAAGCTTCTTGTAAGCGTTCTTGTCGTTGGAGACACGGAGAAGGTCCTTAGCAGCGGAGTCTTTCATGGAGGTTACAACGTCGTCTTGTGCTTGAAGGTATTTGATCCTACTTGCATTCAGCTGTGTGGAGTAGTCGCTGAAGAGAAAGAAACATGTAATGAATTAAAAGACCTAGCTAAAGGAGGACAAGGAGGTAGAGGAAGGAGAGAAAAAGGCGGACATTCGCTTGCGGATATCGACTTGCTTGAGCTTGCGGTCATAATCTTGACGGAGCTTACGCTTGGCAGCCTCGAGAAGCTGAAGTCTCTCAATGTTGAATTCCTCCTCGGCAGAGATGGAGATCTCGTTTGCTTTCTCTTCTGCTTCTTGCCGGATGAACCGGACCATCTGCTGTATCTGCTTTGACACATCTGCATCGTTCATCTTTCTCTCTTTCAGACAACAATCATCACATTAAAACCTCCACCTTACTCTGCTTCTTATATATATAAACTTCAGGACTCCGCTTTTTGGTGCCAAATCTTCGTTTTATGGACCCTTGACTCTTTCTTCATACCCGTTTTCGGAATCCCAATAGAAGATTCATGAAATGATTACTTATGCTTATGTGTAATTGTGTGTATACCATACAAGTTTTTCTTTAATGCTGTCAATTTTTTTTTTTCTAATAAAACTTATTCAAGTAAATCTGATTCTTCATCTTCAGTAATTTAAATTTAAAGCAACTAAAAAATGCTTCGTATTAGTACTCTTGCCCGTGAGGCAATAACACAGTGTTGTCGTACAAGGAGATGTAATGTAAGTAGTAAAAAGTGGCGAGTCCAGGCCTGCGCTTAAAAGTTCTGTCTGTACACAATAATAAGCTTACATAGAAGTAACAATGGCAAAAGAAATGGCTGCAAACTCATCTATCATAGGTTGCAGGAGAGAAAATTGAGGTAAGAGAAGCTTTGTCTCTCACTCTCGGGAAGAATCACACAAACCCGCTTTCTTCACTCTTCTTTGTCCCACTTCACTTGCCTTCCTAAAGTTACACAGCACTCACATTGCATCCAGAATTAATATCACTGAGCAATGAATCGGCTCACAGCTAAAACCTGTTATTCCTCAGTGACATATCTAACGTGTTCCATCCCAGGTGGCGATAAAGGAGGGGCAGCTGATTCGGCCCCAAGAAGGTGCCTCGCAGAGATGCCCTCAGACTTGTTTTCCTTTGATGAAAGGGACCCAGATGCAGTAGATCTGGATGAGTTGCTTTTGTGAATTGTTGTTAAGAACTTTTTCTTTGAAAGATTTGTAGAAGCCGATGAGACAACTGAGCTGAAGACACCAGATTCCTTCAATGCTTGTATCACAACCTGCATTTTCCCACCAAAGTAAATGACTTTTACAATTAACTTGCAAAATTCGACATTCCAAAATTTGTGCTCAGAAATTTGTTCAATGAATTGGTACGTATATATACATATACTTACCATTGGTGAATAAATGCGAGTCAGAATACCCTTCCTCAGAAGTTTTGTCTTCACCTCTTTGTCGCCCCACACAACGTGTTCACGATACCTAAGAAGGATACATTACTTTTTTTATCAAGATCAGATTCTTTTGTAACCAATATAAGACCTTAAACTTTTTTAATTTTTTTTCACAGAGTGTCAAAAGTTCACCATCGCACAAGTACCCAAGACGGAATGCAATTCTGCAGCTAGGGTACTTACCAGCTTAACATTTCTTCTTCAGTTGCTGTTGACGCAATTATAAATGCCTACAATGTTCATCATCCAGACGGCATCATAAATTAGTAAAGAGGAAGTTGAATGTCAGAGCTTTTAAGAAATGACTTCAACAAATTTCAGAGATTTAAAGAAAAGATGCTCACAGATCTATCAAAATCCAACATAAAGCATCTTTTCACGTCTTCCTTTGTAGGCTTGCAGCCACATCGATCACGCCTGGATGTTAAGTCAGAAAATTTGGCATATGTGTAGTGTAGGACAGCAGCCTCCTCCAATTTGATCTCACTACCAAGAATTATCAGGTTAATTGAAAAAATTGGCTCACAAACACAAAAATTAACTAAGCTGTTAACCATAAGTTAACTACACGCCACTGCTAACTCCCTTACGCTAGTTACTATAGTAGACTACAAGAAAGTCTTATCATGTTCCTCAACCAATAGAAAATCTACTTATTTTTAATATATGGTACACATACTTGGGAGTTTTCATGTAATTATGCCATCTGTGTGCTCCATTTGGACGGAGGTGATCTTGAATCCGAGCAACTGATTTGCCGTTACCATAAGTCAAGAAATAATTTGGATTATTTCTTGTCGCTTCTTTGTACATTCCAAAATATGTATCTTTCGGAAGGTGATCGTAATTTTTCTTGAACATCGACACCTGCTTGCATCAAAGATATCTCAGAAGTAATACTAACATAACAAACAAAACCAAAAAACTGTTGACGCGACAGCTCTTCAACTAAACCTCTGTAAAAGACAAACAAACTGAGTTATACCTCAGTAAAAGGATCCTTGATATCATCTCGTTCTACGCTGCTTTCCTAAAGAAAAAAATCCAAAACAATTATCATAGCCAAGCCCATATCATATAAGGATCTACACTCACACAACTAGCTGAAAGTAAGAAGCAAGAACTATGAACTAGATGTCACTTACATAATTTGGAAATATCACCATATCCACATTTGGAGGAACATCAAGCAGCAACCGTCTCAATGAATATTCACGAGCACCTGCTGGGTATATTAGCTCATCTGTGTCAAGATGTAGAATCCAATCCATGCCCGCATCCTGATATTTTGTAAGAACAAAAAATACATGAATACAAATCAACCAAATAAAATCAATCAAAATGCTTACCCTTGCCATGACAATAGCCATTTCCATGTTTAGAGATTGTTTGACAAATAACTCATAATTGCAGGGCTTATAAAAGAAAGATGATAGCCATGTCTCATTCCAAATCCGGCTGATGAAGCAAAAAGAAAAAGAAAGGATGACAGTAAAATGATCAGTGGTAGAAAATAAAACAATGCTACAATTCCTAGAATATTACAACGACAACACATGTACTTAGTGCCTTCAAGAGCTAAAGATATGCAGTGGACATAGTTTACTGACCTCTTAGCCTGCTTCTCTTCAAGCTCTTTCGTCCTGTATATTACTTTAACCCCCTGAAAGAGACATTGGAATACATTTACCGAAAAACTGTTCGCCTCAAAAACAATTCATACCTACAGAAATAAAGAGCTAAATGTATGCAACTAAAACTAAGTAATGGAGCCGGACTCACAGGAATAGACTCAAGCACTTTTGAAATGCTAGGAGAAGCAGCTTTCCCTTCTACGAAAAGGAAGAATGTGGAGACGCCTAGAACCTTATGGTAGAACATCCATGGTAGAATCTGATCTAATCCGGCTGATGTACTAGTTGTGATACATATCTGTAACAACATCAATGTCAGAATCATACATATATATATATATATGGGCACGAAAGGTCATAGAATTTACAAACACAGAGTCAAGATCTGATAAAAAAGTAACTTTTCGGATTTTTGAAATCACTATGATCCAAACAACAACTCCAGATTAGTGATTGGAGAAATAATGAAGAGAATACTAGAATTAGAAATCCCAGATCGATCCAAAAAGATTTAAAATTAGGGAAATTAAAGGATACCTTAGGTTTTAAACTAGTATCAACACCGAACTTCCAATCACCAAAGTAAGGAAAGGAAGGAGAAGAGCTGCGAGCAAGATTTGAGCAGTCGGAGGAGGATTGGTGAGCTTTTGGGGAGACAGATGAAACAGTCTCCATACCTGGAAACACCTCATGGCTGAGATCAGAGCCGCCAGGAACCGATGTAGAGGAACCAACAGAAGCAGAGGCGGGATCGGCCAGACCACCGCCTCGCCATTGGAGGATAAAGGCGAGACAAGCGAGGGAAACTGGAAGTAAAGTAAGGAGAAGGAGGAGCCTAGACACGAAAGACTGGCTTGGGGAAGAAGATGAAGAAGCAGAGATTAATGGAGCTCTGTGATGGTAAGTTGATTTCATCATGAGCTCTCTGCCAATTTCAAAAAAAAAAAAAAAAAAAAAATGTTTTCAAGGAAGAAGAAGTTAGAAGACTCCTTCCTTCTGATTCTCAGAATTTATTTTATTTTGTTCTTTGTCGCCACTGATTCTGATTCTGAGACCTAATCGATTAAATTGAACCCTATCATATCCTCAGATCATCTCCTTTATTATTATTATTATATATATATATATATATGGTTTTAAAATCTGGAAAATATTCTTCTACCCTTAAGTTCTTATTACCTTCTTCTTCTGTTGTCCACCTAAGGTACTTTTACATTTAATAAAGGAATCAATTAAAACATTTCACGTGTCATCTCACTGACAGCCCTAAACCATGCGGTTAAATCCGGATAAATGGACTGATCTGATTATACATACTATCCAGAAGAAAATTGAACATCGATGGGGCTGCTAGGGTTTGTTTTTTTCCGATTTTCATCACCACATGGGCTTCTAGGGTTTTTTTGGGAGTGAGCCGGCTCCATCTCCGACTTCTTCGGATGTGGAGTGTCGGCCAGTATTGCTTCTGCGACGAAGCGACAATGTATCATCGAAGGCTTCTGACGGTCCCTCTTCCAGTTAAGTAGCCGGAGGAGATGCAAGAAAGCGTAATTAGCACTAATATAACAAGTACCACGTAAAAAAATAATGGATTTTGGGTTTTAACCCAGTAACAAGCCCGATAGAAAAAGGATGATGACCATTGGTCCACTGCACCAAAAATAATTCTAACCCTCAAAGCCCAATAAGTGTTATGTAAAGGCCTGGCCTGGTTATAGACGTGTAATTCCAACTGGACCGCTGCTTTAATTTTTTTTTGTTTTACATATTTAAAAAAGAGAAGAAAAAAAATCTCCGTTTAATGTGTTTTTTTTTTCTTGTTTACACCCTTTTCTACATCCATCACCTTTCTCGTTCATTCTGCCTCAGATCTGGCAGCGATTTCAATTCCGTGTCTCGATTCACTCTCTCCCCTGGCCACTGACAGTGCTTTTTCTCGGCTGTGGATCTGATTCTGTCTCCGAATTCTCGTTCCGCGATCTTAGGTCAAACATGGCGGCCGCTAACGCCCCCATCATGATGAAGGAGGTCCTGACGGTGAGTTCTCCTTCTTCTCCACTCTTCTTTTTCAATAAATATATGTTCATCTCCTGAATGCGAGCTTCATTTTGAACGATTAAAGTTTTTTTCTGTAGCTTTACTCTATGATCACTCTGATAATTAAGCTCTGCTTAGACTATTGTTTGATTGATTCCAGTTTCTTACTTTTCTGAATTCTGCTCTATCCTTGCATTACTGTCTCAATTTTCCGGATGCATAGTTTGTGGGATGCATGTTTCTGATCAGATTTCTCTAAATATTCTCAGATCTGTGCTACGTTTATGTATCGATCCCGAATTTTATTCTCTTTTGTTGTTCAATGTGCGTACTCCTATCTCAAAGTAAAACTATGTGGCTGAACTCTTCATTTTTTATTTTGATTTTTCTAGCTTTCGAGCAATGGAATCAATCAGCAATCCTTCACGTTTACAAATGTTACTATGGAGTCTGAAAAGTATATATGTGTACGAGAGACGGCACCACAAAACAGTGTTGTAATTATAGATATGAATATGCCGATGCAGCCTCTTAGGAGGCCTATTACTGCAGATTCTGCTCTTATGAACCCAAACTCGAGGATCCTTGCATTAAAAGGTTTTTTACTGTTTCATTCTATTGGAGAAACTTAGGCTGAGCAGTAGTCTGATAGGATGCTTTGTTAACAACATATGCTATCTATTTCGGATTGGATACTTTTAACTTTTCTTGCTCTCAACATGATAGAAGATCATTTGTCTTAGATAAGTATGGAATGTTACTACACTCATAGAGATTATTTTTATTCCTATTGCGTTAAACCCCCTCAGCAAGGCTTATTCCAACATATATTATTTTCCCCATGGTTCCGTTGTATCTCAAGCCTTGTGTAATTAGAATAGAAATTTTGTTTTTACTCAACGTTTCCTTGTATTGGATATCACTTTTTTCTTCCTCAGTTTGTTGTTCACTTTTTTCTTTAATTTTTGTATAGCTCAAGTTCCAGGAACTACTCAGGATCATCTACAGATATTTAACATTGAAGCAAAATCAAAATTGAAATCACATCAGATGCCTGAGCAGGTGAGTGTTGAGTGTTGACTGTTGAAGCAAAGGTTTTGTTTCCGTCCATTTTTTTGGGATACTTATTCTCATGTTTTATATAGGTTGTCTTTTGGAAGTGGATTACACCAAAGATGTTGGGGCTTGTCACACAGATTTCCGTGTATCATTGGTCAATTGAAGGTTGTATATCTTCAGCCTGCTCTTATCTTCTTCATATCATGTATATGTGTTTTTAATTTTGATTTGATATTTTCTAGGTGATTCTGAGCCAGTTAAGATGTTTGATAGAACAGCCAATTTGGCCAACAATCAAATTATTAACTACAAATGCTCTCCGAATGAGAAGTGGTTGGTTTTAATTGGAATTGCTCCTGGTTCCCCTGAGGTAGGTTTATTGCGACACATATTAGGTTGAATGAAGACATCAGAACTGCATTCATGTTGTAAATTCTTGACTGATCTTGTCATTATTATCTTCTGTAGAGACAACAATTGGTAAAAGGGAATATGCAGCTTTTCTCTGTGGATCAACAGCGGAGCCAGGCCCTTGAGGCACATGCTGCGTCATTTGCGCAGTTTAAGGTAACTACTTAGTTCTTTGGTGAGTTCACTCTATGGTCTAATCTTGAGCTGTAGTTTAACTTGCAAAATTCTGAACATTAGGTCCCTGGGAATGAGAATCCTTCTATTCTTATATCATTTGCAAGCAAGAGCTTTAATGCTGGCCAGATAACATCAAAGTTGCATGTCATTGAGCTTGGTGCCCAACCCGGTTAGCTTCCTTGGCACAAAACTATATTTTTGCTGTTAATTAAAGTATTTGGTTACATCTGTAATTGGTTTTTACCATATCTCTAAACGTGGGTCATTTTATTTTTTTTTTTTGCAGGAAAACCATCGTTTACAAAAAAGCAAGCAGATCTCTTTTTTCCACCTGATTTTGCTGATGATTTTCCTGTTGCCATGCAGGTTTGTTGTTGCATTAGAATTCCAGTTATATTCATAAGTTGTTAGTGAAAATTTTTTGGCATTAATTTCTCTTTTCCTGATAGGTCTCTCACAAATTTAACTTGATATATGTTATCACCAAGCTTGGCCTGTTGTTTGTATACGATCTGGAGACTGCTTCTGCTATCTACAGAAATCGAATTAGTCCAGATCCAATTTTCTTGACTTCTGAAGCTACCTCAGTTGGAGGTTTCTATGCCATAAATAGGCGAGGACAAGTTCTTTTGGCTACAGTAAACGAGGCTACTATTATACCTTTTATTAGTGGCCAAGTATGTTCATCTTTTAATCTGTTTTCCCGTTATAAGCTACCCATGTCATCACGTCACTCTAAGAAATCTATGATTATATCACAGTTAAACAATTTGGAGCTTGCTGTCAATCTTGCTAAAAGAGGAAACCTCCCAGGTGCAGAAAATCTGGTATGTGTCTTTTTGCTGGATTTTATCATGGTAAAGCAATTGTAGTTGACGAATGCCAGCTTGAAGTAAAAGAAAGTCTTTTTGTAATGTGAAGTTTCTCATAATCTTTTCGGATGGTGCAGGTTGTCCAGCGGTTCCAAGAGTTGTTTGCTCAAACAAAGTATAAGGAGGCTGCTGAGCTTGCTGCTGAATCTCCGCAAGGAATTCTAAGGACACCTGATACAGTGGCCAAATTCCAGGTATCTATTCCATATCCAAGCAACTAATCTTGTGTGAACATGTTTGTTTGTCATTTAATGTTGGTAACACCAATATGAAACCACAACATTGCACAATATAATTTTGCAGAGTGTTCCTGTACAAGCTGGGCAAACTCCTCCGTTGTTACAGTATTTTGGCACTCTTTTGACTAGAGGGAAGCTCAATTCATATGAGTCATTGGAACTATCCCGGCTTGTTGTGAATCAAAACAAGAAGAACCTCCTGGAAAACTGGTTGGCAGAGGACAAATTAGAATGCAGTGAAGAACTTGGAGACCTTGTCAAGGTGATTTGAAAAATGGACAGTTATCCTTTACAATGTGTGGTATTTTGGGACAACTTGTGACGATAAACCTTTTTATTCCAGACTGTTGATAATGATCTTGCTCTGAAAATATACATCAAAGCCCGTGCAACTCCAAAAGTTGTAGCAGCTTTTGCAGAAAGAAGGGAGTTTGATAAAATACTGATATACTCAAAGCAGGTAAACAAAATGATCTATAGTTTACCCTCCCTGTTATGGTTACCCTATAATTCAATGTGCTCATGAGGTAACATTGTTTCATATTGTGACTTCAGGTTGGGTACACTCCTGATTACTTGTTTCTTCTGCAAACCATACTTCGTACAGATCCTCAGGTCAGTGTGGTGCACTTTTGATACTTGCAACATACTTGTTTACTGGATGTTTTCTGCGTAAGCACAGGAGGAGTCATGAATCAGTTAACTTATTGATTAATTTAGAATGCAAAAATATTTCCCTCTGTACTAAGATCTATAGTCTTTTAACTGTAATTTGCAGGGAGCAGTAAATTTTGCATTAATGATGTCTCAAATGGAAGAAGGTTGTCCAGTTGACTACAATACTATCACTGATCTTTTTCTTCAGGTGGGTGAACAAGTTTAAATTTTTGTATGCATCAGTATTTGTAGCTCAGTACTTGTTCTTTTCCTAGATATGAAATTGTATAAAGTAGATATAAATTATCACGTGCTAATTTATTTATTTGTACATACTCAGAGAAATCTGATCCGTGAAGCGACTGCTTTCCTTCTGGATGTGCTGAAGCCAAATTTACCTGAGCATGCTTTTCTGCAAACTAAGGTTGAAAATAGTTGCACCTTTTGTTTCGTTGTGCTCACTATTAAACTTCCTTCCCTCAGACCTTTTAAATCAACTGCCAACACAGGTTCTAGAGATCAATTTGGTAACCTTTCCTAATGTGGCTGATGCAATATTAGCAAATGGGATGTTCACCCACTATGACCGGCCTCGTGTTGCTCAACTTTGTGAAAAGGCTGGGCTCTATATTCAATCCTTGAAGGTTGGTGCCCATTTATTTACCTATTTCCTGGCCAAATAGACATATTATCTTTTCATCGTCTAATTTCTTTTCCTTTTGATTTGTGCAGCACTACTCAGAGTTACCTGATATAAAACGTGTAATTGTGAACACTCATGCTATTGAGCCACAGGTAATGCCTCTGAAGTATATTTTGGTTGCTATGACCCAGATGGTCAAGTTGTTGCTTAACACTCTGCTCAATATGCAGGCTCTTGTTGAGTTTTTTGGCACTCTTTCTAGCGATTGGGCTATGGAGTGCATGAAGGATCTTTTGTTGGTCAACCTGAGAGGCAACCTGCAAATAATCGTTCAGGTAAGTGGTGTTTGGTATGATGAATTTTATTGTTTAATTGGACACTAACGTGTCCATATAATTGTAGGCTTGTAAGGAGTATTGCGAGCAACTTGGTGTTGATGCATGTATTAAGCTCTTTGAGCAGTTTAAGTCATACGAAGGGCTATACTTTTTCCTAGGTTCATATTTGAGTATGAGGTGATTTATATAGAATCTACTGTCATTCCTGTAAACCAGCACGATTCTTCTATTTGAATGCTGATGATGACAATGCTCTCTCTCTCTATGCAATAGTGAGGACCCCGAGATTCACTTCAAGTACATTGAAGCAGCTGCCAAGACTGGTCAAATAAAGGAGGTTGAGCGTGTGACTAGAGAGTCTAACTTCTATGATGCTGAAAAAGCGAAGAACTTTTTGATGGAAGCTAAGCTCCCTGATGCTCGACCTTTGATAAATGTCTGCGACCGTTTCGGCTTTGTACCTGATCTTACTCACTACCTCTACACAAACAACATGCTTCGCTACATTGAAGGTTATGTCCAGAAGGTATGGAGTTTCTTGTGGTGATTTTTAGTATGGCGTAGTTCAATTTTTGATTAAATATTTTGCATGTGCAATTCTTTTTTAAGGTGAACCCTGGGAATGCTCCCTTAGTTGTCGGGCAGTTGCTTGATGATGAATGCCCTGAAGATTTTATAAAAGGCCTCATTCTCTCTGTTCGTTCATTGCTCCCTGTTGAACCGCTTGTTGAGGAATGCGAAAAGAGGTGAATCCTTTTGGTCATCCTGGTTTCCGTTCATAACTATGTCTGTTTTTTTCTGGAAGGCATAATTATGACTTTTTGTCATCCTGGTTTCCGTTCATAATTATGTCTGCTTTTTCAGAAATCGACTCCGTCTCCTCACTCAGTTTTTGGAGCATCTAGTTAGTGAGGGAAGCCAAGATGTGCATGTCCATAATGCATTGGGTAAAATTATCATAGACAGTAACAACAACCCTGAGCATTTCCTCACCACCAACCCTTACTATGACGCTAAGGTTGTGGGTAAGTACTGCGAGAAACGTGATCCTACTCTAGCTGTTGTTGCATACAGAAGAGGACAGTGTGATGAGGAACTCATCAATGTCACCAACAAAAACTCTTTGTTCAAGTTACAAGCCAGGTATGTTATCATTGCATATAAAATTTCGTACTTATTTCACACTGGTTACTCTGTAGATTGTTTAAAAACGAGTTTCCAACTGTAGGTATGTAGTGGAGAGGATGGATTTGGATCTCTGGGATAAGGTTCTTGACGAAAACAATGATTATAGAAGACAACTTATTGACCAAGTAGTTTCTACTGCGTTACCTGAAAGCAAGAGCCCTGAGCAAGTTTCTATAGCTGTTAAAGCATTCATGAATGCTGATTTGCCACACGAGCTTATTGAGCTTCTTGAAAAGATCGTCCTTCAAAACTCTGCCTTCAGTGGAAACTTCAATCTTCAAAATCTACTTATATTGACAGCTATTAAGGCGGATCCACCTAGAGTTATGGATTACATTAACAGGCTGGACAACTTTGATGGACCTGCTGTTGGAGAGGTGGCAGTTGAAGCCCAATTGTATGAGGAAGCGTTTGCTATTTTCAAGAAGTTTAACTTAAATGGGAAGGCGGTCGACGTATTGCTGGATAACGTTAGAAGCATTGAGCGTGCTGTTGAGTTTGCTTTCCGGGTTGAAGAAGATGCTGTTTGGAGCCAAGTCGCTAAGGCGCAACTCAGAGAAGGACTAGTCAGTGATGCAATTGAGTCCTTCATCCGTGCTGATGATGCCACTCATTTCTTGGAGGTCATACGTGTCTCTGAAGATATCGATGTCTATGATGACTTGGTCAAATACCTTTTGATGGTTAGACAGAAGGTGAAGGAACCCAAGGTTGATAGCGAGCTCATTTATGCATATGCCAAGATCGATAGGTTAGGTGAGATTGAAGAATTTATTCTGATGCCAAATGTTGCTAATCTACAAAGTGTTGGTGATCGACTGTATGATGAAGCCCTGTATGAGGCTGCAAAAATAATATATGCGTTCATATCAAACTGGGGTAAGTTAGCCGTCACCCTTGTGAAGTTACAACAGTTCCAAGGTGCGGTTGATGCTGCAAGGAAAGCAAATAGTGCAAAGACATGGAAGGAAGTCTGTTTTGCTTGTGTTGATGCAGAGGAATTCCGGTTGGCTCAGATCTGTGGTCTTAACATTATCATTCAGGTGAATAAATACCATATATTAGTTACACAAAAGTTTCCTCGTACAGGTTTTTCAATTGTATCTGGTATTATGGACCAATGTATCTCATTTATATCCCGGGCCACCGGTAACTTTTGGCGCTTAATAGGTGGATGACCTGGAAGAAGTCAGCGATTACTACCAGAACAGAGGGTGCTTCAATGAACTAATCTCACTTATGGAGAGTGGACTTGGACTGGAACGTGCTCACATGGGTATCTTCACTGAGTTGGGTGTACTTTACGCTAGATATCGTTATGAGAAACTTATGGAACACATCAAGTTATTCTCGACTCGCCTCAATATTCCCAAGCTGATACGGGCCTGTGATGAACAACAGCATTGGCAGGAACTTACCTATCTGTACATTCAATATGATGAGTTTGATAATGCTGCAACCACTGTCATGAACCATTCTCCCGAAGCATGGGAGCACATGCAATTTAAAGACATTGTTGCCAAGGTAGCTAATGTTGAGCTGTACTACAAAGCTGTGCACTTCTACCTGCAAGAGCATCCTGATATGATCAACGATCTTCTCAACGTGCTTGCTTTGCGGTTAGACCACACTCGTGTTGTTGATATCATGCGGAAGGTTAGACGCTGACTAATGACTTTTTTTCTCTAAAACCAACTGAGCTGCATTAATTAACAAAAAAATTCTGATCTCAGGCTGGTCACATACGTCTTATCAAGCCATACATGATTGCAGTTCAGAGCAACAATGTCTCTGCTGTTAATGAAGCTCTGAATGAGATATATGTAGAAGAAGAAGACTATGACAGGTTGCGTGAATCTATTGATTTACATGACAGCTTTGACCAGATTGGCCTTGCTCAGAAGGTATAGTTTATATCTACAGTCTACTACACATTTTATTTTTGTCTCTTTGTTCGATGAATTTATCTTCCTCTGATGGTTAAAACAGATTGAGAAACACGAGCTTGTTGAAATGAGACGTGTGGCTGCTTATATCTACAAGAAAGCGGGCAGATGGAAGCAATCGATTGCTTTATCAAAGAAAGATAATATGTACAAAGACTGTATGGAAACTGCTTCACAATCTGGCGAACATGAACTTGCAGAACAACTGCTGGTTTACTTCATTGAACAGGTATGATGGTTGAGCATTTACAAGATGTTACTGCTTGCTTAGTAGAACAGAAAGACTATGGATCCAGAAGATGTAATTAATATCAGTTGTCTTTTGCATATGCTTATAATACAGGGCAAGAAGGAATGCTTTGCTACATGTCTCTTTGTATGTTATGACTTAATCCGACCAGACGTGGCTCTAGAACTTGCCTGGATCAACAATATGATGGACTTTGCCTTCCCGTATCTCCTCCAGGTGATCTATCTATCTTAACCCTCAAATACACTCTTTGGATTCTCTGCTTGATGAAATGGAGCCATTATTTGAATGCAGTGATGAATTCTCTTAATCCTTTCCTCCTTTCTCTTTGTAGTTTATCCGAGAATACTCGGGCAAAGTGGATGAGCTAATCAAGGACAAGCTGGAAGCACAAAAAGAAGTGAAGGCCAAAGAGCAAGAAGAGAAGGAAGTCATGTCTCAACAGGTACACTACTCGATATCTTCTCCACTCTTTTTCTTGACAAATACACTTAAAAAGAGTATTATTTTTTCTAAAACAGAACATGTACGCCCAACTATTGCCACTTGCTTTACCCGCACCACCAATGCCAGGAATGGGAGGTGGTGGTGGGTATGGTCCGCCACCACAAATGGGCGTAATGCCAGGAATGCCTCCCATGCCACCATTTGGAATGCCACCGATGGGTGGCTACTAAGACTTATGTAGTTATCAGAAACACATAGAGTCAACTCAGCCCAATTTGCCTGGGCTGTGTTTGTGACCGGTTTTTTTCTGGGAATAAATAAATGTCTTTCTTTTGTTTAATTAGAGTTATGTGGATAATTACTTACTTTCGTTGTAATTTTTCCTGGGGCCCTAGGTGTTTTTTCTTTTCTTGGGAGGGTAGTAGACACCGTTTTACTCATGAGTTTGTAGTTGTACGGTACCTACTTTCAGCTTAATTATTAATTTCTTAACACCGTTTTTTCTCCATCGTTTTTTTTTACTTTGATTATTAAAACATTTGAAGCGATTCAGCAAGAGATACTAATTGAACTTGTTACAATGGTAATATTGCGTTTTGTCAAATTTGTACTACATAGATATCACTATGTACGTAAGGTATTATAGTCGACATACATAATTTTCACTAAATGAAATTTCATTTTACTTTGCAATCATCAGCAGCAAAATGACGAAGATGCTTCATGAAACTCATTAACTTCAATCCTTTTGTAGGGTCAGTGAACATTACACTGACTACCTCCTAAGGTAAGAGAATTCTGAACATCACGCAACACGAATTCTCCAGTAAACACATAAGCTCCACAATAATCTATCGAATTCACTAAGAATTTATCAACAGGTTCGAAGCCTAGACGACCTCCACAAGGTTAAAAAAGAAATATCATCCTACGCAGACACTAAATTAAGATCGTCATTACAGCTCAGTCATAAGCAGGATGCAGATGATAAAGGAAAACCATGTGGATCTTTCAGTGTAATAAAGATAAATCTAATAGAACAGAGATATTCGATTGTGTCCAACAAAAACATTCAAATTCAAATTACAAACCAACAAAACTCCCACAAGAGCTGGTATTAAAAAGAAGAAGTACAATACAACCCTCGAAACTACTTAGATCGTTGTCTCATCTTTCGTCTCTTCCTCTTCAACCTCCTCATACGCTTCTTCTTCCACTGTAAGAGCCAAACACAGAGACCATAAGGATCCTATCCACTACTTGGATTTCTCACCACTAAAATCCGTAAAAAATAAAGCCCATAGCTCACCTTAGCTCTCATGCTGGTTTCGCAGAAGATATGCCCTTCGCTCCTAGGATTGTGTGTGAAGTTTCAGAAAAAGAGCGGCGGAGCAGCTAGACAGATTTTGCAGAAGAAGTTCATATGGCTCCTTTAAACGATAGCAAAACCCTAGAAGAGAAACTCGTTTAATGGGCTTTTATAAATTCAAAGGCCCAGTAAAGCCCATAGCCTTCTGCAGAGAGTATATTCGCATGAGAGAGAGTGAAGATCTCTCCGACTCTCCGACAAGGTTGAAGATCAATTATTACATTATATAGTAGATGAGATTCAGTAGATAACTTTGTATATCGTTTATTTCAGATGCGACACGCAAAAAGGACGATGCTATTTTCGTATACTAATTGATTTGAAAATTACGAGAAGATCATTCTGATTTTATTTTGAAAACAAACCCTAAGAAGGAACTTCATTTCTTCTCCAATCATCATCACCCAAGGATCTGTTCTCATGTCGAAGCAAACGTACAGCGTGTGTTTCTGCTTTCGTCGGAGGTTTCGTTATACTGCATCTGAGGCACCGCCTGAGGTCAAGACCTTTTTCGAAAAGTACTCAGAGAATGGGGTTATGACCGTCGATCATCTCCACAGGTTTCTGATCGATGTTCAGAAGCAAGCCAAAGCCACCAGAGAAGATGCACAGTCAATTATCAATTCAGCATCTTCTCTACTTCATCGTAATGGTCTCCACCTTGATGCTTTCTTCAAGTACCTTTTTGGTGATAATAACCTTCCTCTTGCACTACATGAGGTCATTCTCTTTGCTTCAAATTTTTTTTTCCGATTTCAAAATTGAAGTCTAAACTCTACATGATTCTTATTCAATAGTTAGAACCAATTCTTTTTTTTTTCCCTTTCTTTATATGACTAAATAAATAAACTTGTAGGAACGTTGACTTTATGATACAAGTATTTAATTCTAAATCTGGCTATACATGTTATTTCTACTTGATTATTCTCTAATGAATTTGTTATATGCCCTTTTCCAGGTGCATCAAGATATGGATGCTCCTATATCGCATTATTTCATATTCACTGGTCATAATTCATATTTGACTGGTAATCAGCTGAGCAGTGACTGCAGTGAGGTACCTATTATAGATGCATTGAAGAAAGGTGTCAGAGTGATTGAATTGGATATATGGCCCAACTCCAACAAAGATGATGTTGATGTTCTTCATGGAATGTATGTTTTACCAATATTCAATTGAGTGAAATCAAGGTTAAAAAAAAGTGCTTTTCGTTTACTTGTATACTGAAACATTTTAACAGGACTCTCACCGCACCTGTGGAGTTAATCAAATGTCTAAAAGCTATCAGAACACATGCCTTTGATGTATCCGACTATCCTGTTGTTGTAACTCTTGAAGATCATCTTACTCCAGATCTTCAGGCTAAAGTTGCTGAGGTAGCCCCATTTTGCATTTTTTTGAGATTTGTTTTTTTTTGTTTCTCTTTAATAGATCATTACATTAACTTAGAGCTGTGTTGTTCTTGTTATATTATAGATGGTTACCCAGATATTTGGGGAAGTCCTGTTTACTCCTCCTGTGGGAGAATCTTTGAAGGAGTTCCCATCGCCAAACTCTTTGAAAAGAAGGATTATCATCTCAACTAAACCTCCAAAAGAGTACAAGGAAGGAAAAGATGAGGGTGTGGTGCAGAAAGGTAAATCCTTGGGTGATGAAGAAGCTTGGGGAAGAGAAGTTCCTAGCTTTATCGAGAGGAACAAAAGTAATGGTGACAGGGTGTGTATGGAGACAAATCATCTTCATTCAGATCTGTTGGTTCATATACAAAGTTGTTAATTTTCTTTCTTGTTGCAGGATGATTTAGGTGAAAATAACGATGATGATGATGATGATGATGATAATGATGACGACTATGATGATAATGGAGACAAGTCTAAGAAGAATGCACCACCACAGTATAAACATTTGATTGCTATCCATGCGGGGAAACCAAAAGGTGGAATTACTGAGTGTTTAAAGGTAGATCCTGACAAGGTAAGGCGCCTTAGCTTGAGCGAAGAACAACTTGAAAAGGCAGCAGGAAAATATGCGAAACAGATTGTGAGGTACTTCCATCATGGATTATATATAGTCATTTATGTTTAAGTAACAGTTGCAGTCCGTTAATTCAAAGAATCCGTATAATCGTGGTATGGTGCAGGTTTACTCAGCAAAATTTGCTGAGGATTTACCCAAAAGGAACTAGAGTCACTTCGTCAAATTACAACCCTTTGATCGCCTGGAGCCATGGTGCTCAAATGGTGGCTTTCAATATGCAGGTTTCCTCTCTTGCTATGTCACCAACTTCTTGTCACATAGTAGTAAAACTTTTCATTATTTTGGAGAAGCTATGCTTAACCACTTGACATGACCTCCAACCTCATTCCTCAGCTATTTCTATTATGATTTTGCAATGTACAGGGATATGGAAGATCGTTGTGGCTAATGCAAGGAATGTTTAGAGCTAATGGCGGATGTGGCTACATCAAGAAACCCGATATTCTGCTGAAAAGTGGTTCGGATAATGACATATTTGACCCAAAAGCTACTCTACCTGTAAAAACAACACTTAGGGTGAGATATCTGATGCTCTGTATGGTCTCTCTGCTGCCAATGCAAATTCGATCAAACTTGGTGAATTTGTTTTTTTCTTCTTATTGTATCCTTAGGTAAGTGTATACATGGGAGAAGGCTGGTACTTTGATTTCCGTCACACTCACTTTGATCAATATTCACCGCCTGACTTCTATACAAGGGTAACTTTCATTCACTTAAACCCTACACAAATGTTTTGCTTTGACAAGGTCATACAACTTTGAGATTTCATACATTTTTCAGGTTGGGATAGCTGGAGTTCCAGCGGATACAATAATGAAGAAGACAAAGACATTGGAGGATAATTGGGTGCCAGCTTGGGATGAGGTATTTGAGTTCCCATTAACGGTTCCAGAACTGGCTCTGCTGCGATTAGAAGTGCATGAGTATGACATGTCAGAGAAAGATGATTTTGGAGGACAGACATGCTTGCCTGTATGGGGGCTAAGGGAAGGAATAAGAGCATTTCCTTTACATAGCAGGAAAGGGGAGAAGTACAAATCCGTGAAGCTTCTGGTGAGGTTGGAGTTTGTGTGACCATTGAGATACAGTATTGGATGATGCTGTGTGTGTCGAGCAATTTAAACAAGTCCGGCGAGTTTGTAAACGTGCATGCGGAGGATTTGGTGTGTTGTGTGTTTGAGAGAGAATATGTGTGCTTGATTTGTTGTGTAATATTATGTACATAAAAAAGCAAGAAAGAGAGACGGTCTTGTCCCGTGTGTTGTTGTATTATTATGTAATATCGTGTAAAACTGCAAGTCTGTAACATTAAGATACTTGAAAATATTTCATTATGATTGTGGTTTTTGTTGTATAACAAGTGTGTTTGATTTTATTTCACCAATATATGAAGCAGAGCTTGGGAGGCAAAGGCAATACATACCACTAAAAGAAAACTATAAAAAGAAACTATTATTAATAATAATATCTTAGTTTATAAGAAGAGAAAAAGGATAATTTAGTAAATGAAAGAGAAGAGGAGAGAGAGGTGGTGAAGCGCGCTCTATCTCAAAAAAACTTTGTAATTCTCTTCTCTCCTCACCTCAACAAATTCAATTTCCTCTCATAAAGCTTCTTCTTCCTTGTCAATTCTTTCCCTCGCATAATCCACAAATGTCCAACAGGTATTCCAACTTGTTCATTTCTTTATCAAACTCTTTATCTCTTCAATTTTGGGAAAAGATTGACTCTTTGGTTTTGACTTTTGAGCTCTTTCCCTTTTGAAGGATACTCTGCAAGTTCTTTGTACATGGCTCGTGCTTGAAAGGGGAAAATTGTGAATATTCCCATGACTCTAAGAATCCCGTGAATAATGTAATCTTCTCAAGACTCTTTCTTTCGTCTTCTTTAATGCGTTTTTTGTGAATCATTCATTCATCCTAAAGAAACCCAAAAAGAAAAAACTAACTTTTTGGTTATTTAAATAGGTTTGCACATTCTATCAAAAAGGAATATGTTTGTATGGAAGTAGATGTAGATATCATCATGTAACCCCTGCTTCTCCATCACCTCTAACCTCAGATTCTGAGTCTCTCTATCACTCAACCACGCCCTCTACGAATTTTCAACAACAAGACATTAAGGACGGCGGAAAATCCCCTAATGTCTATTGTATCCACCCAAGAGAATACCCAATCTGCTCATTTGCTGCAGCTGGTGATTGCCCACGAGGGAACCATTGTCCACATATGCATGGTGACCTCTGCACCACTTGTGGCAAGAAGTGTTTACATCCTTTCAGACCTGAAGAACGAGAAGAGCACACTAAAGAATGCGAGAAGAAGCAAAAGCACATTGAAGCTTTGAAGCAAAGTCAAGATATTGAATGCAGCGTTTGTTTGGATCGTATCTTGTCAAAGGCCACTCAAGGGGAAAGGAAGTTTGGTCTGTTGACAGAGTGTGATCATCCCTTTTGTATTCAATGCATTCGTAATTGGCGTAGCAGTGCTCCTGTTTCTGGAATGGATGTCAATAGCACTTTGAGAGCCTGTCCTATATGTCGCAAACTATCCTATTTTGTTGTCCCAAGTGTTGTTTGGTACTCTACTCCTGAAGAGAAAAAGGAAATTATCGACATATACAAGGCTAAACTCAGGTATTACTAGTACTTGCTTTTTGATCTGTCGTCAAATGTGGTATGCTTAGTAAGTAAATACATTGTGTTCTGTATCAATCTTGCAGATCAATTGACTGTAAGCACTTCAACTTTGGAAATGGAAACTGCCCGTTTGGAGCAAGTTGTTTCTACAAGGTATGAATCATATGTTTTCTTCTATTGTTTATCGCCTGCCAAAGCATCAGACGAATGATTTAAGTCGTGTATCATTTTTGGTGTTGCTATAGCATGCATATTCTGATGGTCACTTGGAAGAAGTTGTTTTACGGCATCTTGGTTCTCAAGAAGGAGAAACTGTAATAGCTGACAATCTCAGGTCTTTTTCCCAATATGATAAATCAACTTTACACATCATTTCATGTCTTTTACCTTTTCTCTGATTATAAAATAACACTGTGTTACTGTTTTTCAGGCTATCAGAGTTGCTTGGTGGCTTGCAGATTTTTTAAAAACTCATTTCCCAGATAAGCGAATGTAAGTTCCTAACCCGGATATTGTTCAAAACTTTGAAATTCATGAAAAGTCAGATTTTTGGATTCTTTTTTCATATTTTTTGTTTCTTTTATCTTTCAGATTATGTTACTAGAATATTCCTTATTGGCTGATTCAAGCTATCTTCTGGTTTGTAGAAATGGAGACATGATCAAAGAGGATAATAGTTAAAGATATCAGGACAGAGAAGAAACTCAAAGTGTAATAATATTTAGATAGGGAATGTCTACTACAGAATAATGTTAAAAAGGTCCCTTGAATATACACAACAAATAATGTAAATAATTCTTTCATAACAAGATTTTTTTAATAATAAGATTCTGAGCATGTCCCCATTTCTATACAGTAGAACATCTGTCTGTTATAGAAAGAAAAACAAAAAACAGGAAGAGATAAGAGAGTGATGTTTTCTTTTATTGAGATTTGAGACAAGAAAAGGTAAAAAGTAAAAAAAAAAAAAAAAAAAAAAAAAAAAAAAAAAAAAAACAGAGAACATAAGGGATCCGATCTACCATCTAAGGATGGTAAACCCAGAAAGGATGAGAGAAGAGATGATCATGATAATAGACATTCCTGGCAAACAGGAGGCTCCTCCTGCTTGTGACTCTGAATCGTACTGTGCGGAGGCGGTGGTGAAAGCAGAGGATAGAGTCATTGTTGCCAAAACAGCCATGGCTGTGTATTGATTATAGCCAGACGCCATTTTTAGTACTAATGTTTGTATGTCCCCTTGGCCTTTGGCTTTACCAATGTCGTTTCTTTTTATAGGCAAACAAAAGAGTTCGTGGGGACGTGAAGAGCATAAAAGCTTAAATGCTCATTTCATAGAACGCACTTTTTTTTTTGTTGTTGTTTTGGTCAACAATTGTTATTTTATATAAGCTAATAGAACAAAACCTATAACATGTTTGTTACGATCTATGGAAGGAGGATAGAAGGAATCCTTCAAAACCTATGAAATAAAAAAAATTATTGAAAATGATTTTGGACTTCTGAGTTCAGGAGTTGGTGGAAACTCAAAAATGATGAGTTTTTAAACTCGTAAAAAAAAAGAAAAAAAAACAAATTAACTCAAAAATAAGTGGGAAATAAATAGAGCCCAATGGAAAGAGCGCAGGAGCCCAGTTAGAGTATATAGGGCCCAAATGGTTTATACTCCCGGTTCGTTTCTTTGTTCGTCCGAAGAATCGAATAGTTACTGGCTTATTGACTCTGTATGTATCTGCAGTGTGCAAATGGCGTTGACTAGTCGCATGAGATCGGGATTCTCTTCATTGAAGATTATCTCCGCGTCGGATTCTCTCCTCTCTGCTAGGTGATCGATCTTATCCTCGAACACTCTACTTTGTTAAAAACAAAAAAACAAAAAAGGTTCGAGAATCAAATTTAGTTAGCTTCTGTATGTGATGTATGTAGATTGGTATGCACTAAGGTGGAGTACGATTCGTGCTACCATCAATAATTGTTATTTTCGATCGTTACATATTACAAGCTATTATCGATCCTTTATCAATTTTATGCACATACAACAATAGAGAATGGTCTAAAAATGATGATTTTATCTTGCACCTATTCTTGTCACATAAATTTTTTAAACTTCTTCAAAGTTCCATATTTTTGTCGAAGGATCCTGAATCGATTTTATTAAGTTAGCTAGATTCGGTTGATTGTGTCGTAAAATGGAAGTTGCTTCAAAATAGTTAAGCCTCCTTGCAGATTGTACAACATTACTTTTATAAATTGTTTATGAGTTGGTTAAGGAAGAAAAATAAAGAAATTTTAAAGATCGTAAATTGAAACTCATGAATATATATATATATATATATGTATATTTGATACTTCAAACACACGTGTGGTAGTGTCGGGATTAGAGAAAAAGTGAAAGAGGTTGGGTCTTCTTCTTGTCTTTGACTCTAACCAGTCTTTTTCGATGCATTTTTCTTCACTCACAAGTCTATCATCATGTTTTTAACGAAGGTCGACAATTATTTATTTTATATTTTATAACAAAGAAAGACCCACCTAGCTCTTGCTTCTTCTTCACATCCCCATTTTCTTCTATATCTCTCTCTTTCTATTAGAGACTCTCTCTACTCTACCCATCAATCCCAACAAACACTTTTCTCTGTCATATCCATTACGCATATTCATACCATTCCAAAGCAATCCCCACAAAATCATATCATCTTCTCCATCCTTCCTTGTTTGTTACAATCTCTCCAAATTCCAAATCCCTCTTTGTGTAGTCTTATTCAAAAAGGCTCCAACAGTTGAAATGATGATGAGGAAACCGGACATTACTACGATCAGGGAAAAGAACAAGCCAAATCATGCATGCAGTGGTAACAGCAACAAACCGAAGCTAAGAAAAGGACTTTGGTCGCCTGATGAAGATGAGAAGCTCATTAAATACATGTTGACAAATGGACAAGGATGTTGGAGTGACATCGCCAGAAATGCTGGTCTTTTACGCTGTGGCAAAAGTTGTCGCCTTCGCTGGATCAATTACTTAAGGCCTGATCTTAAACGCGGCTCCTTCTCTCCTCAAGAAGAAGATCTCATCTTTAATTTGCATTCCATTCTTGGTAACAGGTATCAACTCTAGAATCAGTCTCGTATTTGAAAGAACGTGGCACAAGATAGCTAGAATTACTTTTGTTCACAACTGTTTACATTATACCAGGTGGTCTCAGATAGCTACTCGGCTTCCAGGCAGGACAGACAACGAGATCAAAAACTTTTGGAATTCGACACTGAAGAAGAGGCTTAAGAACAACAACAACAATACTTCTTCAGGATCATCACCTAATACTAGTAATAGTAATTCGTTGGACCCAAGAGATCAAAATGTGGACATGGGAGGCAACTCAATTCCAATGGTGAATGGCTACCATCATCCTGATGACATGATGATAGTGGGGAATACCATACGCATGGACTCTTCTTCCTCATTCAATTTTTCACCCATGGTTAGTAGTGTGGGCTTAAACCAGCTTGATGATCCTTTGATGATATCTGTGTCAGATAACAGATATCACCAAATGGGAAACGCAGGGAATGTTTTCAACGTGAATGAAATAGGAGATTATGGAAACACAATTCTTGATCCTATCAGCAAGAGAGTATCAGTCGAAGGTGAATGGTTTCGTCCCCCGTCGGAGGATGCAAATATCATTGCTTGTACTACAAGCAATAACCTAAACTTACAAGTCCTTGATCCTTGCTTCAATAGCAAAAATCTTTGTCATTCAGAAAGCTTCAAGGTAGGGAATATATTGGGGATGGAGAATAGTTCTTGGGAAATAGAAAACCCTAGAATCGGAGATTGGGATTTGGATGGTCTCATCGATAACAACTCTTCTTTCCCTTTTCTTGATTTCCAAGTTGATTGACAAATTCTTTTTAATTCATTCTATTTTCTTAAACTCATTCGTCCTTCTTCATTTTCTATACATTTTTTAGTCACTCACTTGCCAACTTTACGATTTATATACATCTTCACGGACGAGATACCAGATAGTCTCTCCCAATTTGAAGTTGATCCTCTCTATTCTATAAGAGAGTCTATTTTTCCCTTTGCAAAAAAAAAAAAAAAAAAAAAACTTCTTTCTATCAGAATTGGTCTATTCCCTCTATTTAAAAAAAAAAAAAATCATATGTCTATTATTCCACAATAATACTGTTCGTGAAAACGAGGAGTTGCATAGTTTATATGTATAGGACAAAAAACAAACCTTGAATGGTTTCTTGAGTAGATAAAAATGTGAATAGGAAGGTACATTGAGATTTTATTTGCTGAGGAAGTCTTAAATAATGGCCCACATAATGAGGTGATTAGGTTAGTTGGTTCATTTGTATAGCTTTTTCCTTTTCATTTTCAATTCTTTTTGTATAAATCTGAGTTTGATGTGTAAAACACGGTGTCGTAATAAGAAAGCATTATCTCTTTCAGTCTTTCTCTCTTTTTCTCAATCTTTTTTTTCACTTTCTCTCTCTCTTTCTCTCCCTAAAATTACGTCCCAAGTAAAAAAAAAATCTATTCCATTCTAAATATTAAATATAGTGCTTTAGAAATTGTAAACAGTGCTTCCAATAGTACTTAAATAAAAATTACAATATATATATATATTGAATTTATCAGTTTAATTAAAATGATATTATGTATATTAACTTTGATTGGGATGCATATATTAAAAACGGAATATTAACTTTACATATAAAATTTAAAATAATTATATTTGTCAAAAAAAAAAACCTTCAAAACGTATACTTGAAGAAAAGGAATATAGGGTATAACAAAATGATGTTTTGGCTAAAAACCTAAACTTGATCATGTCTATCATAATGAAGAAAAAAAAAAGGAAGAATGAAAGAAAGAAAGAAAGAAAGAAAGAAAGAATGAAAGAATGAAAGAATGAAAGAATATCATAGATGTTGAATTATTGTATGGACCTGAATAGAAATGAGTTTCTGGGCCAATGGACACTCCAAGCCGAATGGAAACTTTTAAGCCTGATTACTCTGTTTATTTTTGGTTCGGTTAGGTTGCATCTGTCGTTTTCAGGAAGATAGAGCAAGAACCGAATTTTCTTCGTTTTGGTTTAGTTGAAAAAAAAACCCATTCGATTCGGGGTTGGGTTTGTTCGAATCAGGTTCGGTGTTGAATAAAATCAACTATTTGCAACGAATTTGGTTACCGTTTGTTCGGTTTAACAATGTCATAACATTTGATTCGGTTTAAAATATATAATTCGGTTTGGTTATATTTTCGTATGTATGTACCGTATACAGAGCAACAAGCCAACATCTACTCTGTTTTTCCCCTCATCGTGTTGAGAGAGCACTGATTTACAAACACAAAGACACTGCAGATCGTAAATCTGAAAAGATGAATATGTTAAGATTTAATGAGCTTCTAAAAACTTTTCTAAATTATTGAACATAAAATTAAAGATTGAAGCCCGGTTTTTTATAAAAGAGATCTAATAAGATAAAATTTAAGAAAATAAACAGTTTGTATAATTTCATATAAATGTAATAAAGACACGAAAAGATTGCTTGCTAGATAGAATACTTGGTTAAGTGGTTAACACATATTAAAGCTTAAGCTTGAAGAATATTGGATTACAAGAACAACAAACCCACATCATTAGTTGTGTAATTATAGTTTTCTCCATCACTAAAATCAAAGATAAAACGCCATAATGCTTACTTTACTCCAAATCAATAAAACATTTCAGAAACAGACACCAATCATATGATTCATGTCTCACGGAACTATATATGAAATCATCGATTATATAATATCACATAAAAACAAAAAAAAACATTAGAGAAATAAGTTCACTGATGGAAAAAAGTGAGGAACATTATTCAAACTACTTCTTCCAAAGCCCTTCATCGGGTTTCCATGACCCGGAATCCGAATTCCAGTCCCCAACTCGATCTGACTCAGCGCCATTGGTCCTAGCCGGCATCAATGAATTTCCGAGGTACTCATATTTCTTGAGAAACTCTAAAAACAACTTCTTGTATGAGGATGATAAGAAGAGGTTGCTGCCATTGCGGAGCTCCAACTCGGGTTGGTGGATCATTTTGCAAATAGGTTGGAGGTTTTTGTTTAGCTTTGGAATGGCATTGCTTGTCTTCTACATTGCTACTCAACCTCCTCATCCTAACATTTCTCTTCGAGTAACATTTCTCTACAGAAAAAGAAAAAAAACTAAAAACTAAAAAGATGCTATGAATTAAAGCGGTGTACATTGCTTCTCATAAATATGTCTTTAAAGAAAATAGAGCTTGACTTGTATACTCTACCTAAAATGACTGTAATTTCACAGATTGGAAGGTTTAATCAGTTCATATTAGAAGAAGGCGTGGATTCACATGGCGTGCCGACTAAGTTTCTCTCTTGCAATTCCTCTGCCAAGCTTTTAGTAGATAACAAGTCTAATGTCTTTGACCTTCACATTCATCCTCCATCTATCAAACTCTTCTTTGGTCCCCTCAACTTTGCAAAGGCGCAAGTAAGTCTTTGTATATGTAAACCTTGATATATGTTTATTCTATGTGAACTTAAGTTACATGCATCCATACATCTCTTATTACTTTAAAGGGACCTAAACTATATGCGTTGAGCCATGAGTCGACAACATTTGGGCTCTACATTGGAACAAAGAACCAGGTAATGTATGGGGCGGGGAGAGAGATGGAGGATATGCTTAAATCAAGAGCTGGACTGCCTCTAATACTGCAGATAAGCCTAATATCCGACTTTCGTGTTTTCTGGAGTATTATAAACCCTACGTACCATTACAAGGTCGAGTGTTTATTGCTTCTTGCTGATGATGAGAGACAGAACCAAGTTATATTGGTAAGAAAAACATGTAGATTGGTCTCTTAATTGATCAAATGTTATTTTGCAAGTATAAGAAAAAAATGATAAAGAGATGCCATGATCAACTTGCAATGTAATTTTTCGCATGTTGAATTGTTTAGTAGTGAATTGCAAATATACACCTTATTAACGTTATATATATCTTATTTACTTGTGGTCATACACAACCTGTCAGCCACAACCAAATTTAGATATATTTTCTAGAGTTTCATATCCTGATATTTATTTTAATTTGATATAATCTACATCAAACTCTAAGTCATTATATACAAACGATAGCCCCACTTGCGTCCATAAGTCCACGAAGGTCTTCCCACCTCATAGGTTTCGCTCTCCAACTCGATAAATACATCCAATTGTTAATTTTGTTTTATATTAAGGATGTTACTGTCATATATATGATTATATACTCAGACATGGTACCTCTCTTTTCTTTGTACCCACAGAATGTTCGTAAATTGCGGATTGTGTATATCACATCGATATTTTGTTAAAAGAATACTACTGAAGCCAACAAATATATATATATATATATATATATAGAGTTGCTCGTGCCGTCGTGCGCGTAGACATAGATTGTGTCATTCTCGAGTGTTGATGTCTTCGTAATTAAATAATACCCGCGAGAGGTCAAGGGTTCTTCTATGAAATATAAGTCATAGCATATTTGTACTTTTTATGTACTCTTTAATAGAAAATGTTGGGGGTTCATAATTGTATTTCTTGAAATTAGAATGCGCACTAAAGTAAATGGTTTAATAAAAGATAATCAGGAGAAAAATCAAACAATTTCATTCACGAATCGTTTTGCACATCATCTGCCAATAGGTTCAGATATCAATCATTTGATTAACAAACATTTCGATCATTAAATAATTAATTAAACACAGGATACCTTATATATAAAATTAGATGATAAGAAACGTGAGGTACCAAATGAAGTTCATGGGTATCGTGATGGGAAAAAAATATTAGGTCAGGTGAAGGCGCATAACGATGAAATAAATATATATATATACACTATATTAACAAGGGTCCCTATTAACAAATGCGAAAGATAGGATAAATGAAGGCTAAGTAATTAATATTTGTTGCATCTGAATTGGGAATCCTACGTAGCCCACCTTTGTTGTATAAACTATTCAGTTGATTGTGACTGTTACGTTGATTGTGACTTCAGCGACTACGTCACGTCTCTCATAAGCTTTTTCGTTCACTAAATGATTTTATGGGTCTATTGTTAGTTCATGTGATCAATGATTATGCAATCTGTTATTCTCTAGACCTATGACAAAATTTGGTTAGAATTAGACGAACTACATCGTATTGTAACAAGAACGTTGCATCATATATTTGCAATTCTGAATACTAATATACTTGCAATTTGTAGACGTGTGTCTAGTGTTAGGATTTGGATTTTAAAGTAAGAAACATTGTTTGAAACTTTAAATTGGGAATCTATAACTTAACATTTATTTTAATATATATATATAGTCGTATGTACAAAACCGCTGTAACTAAGTCACATGTATTTGCAATTCCCAAAATTTCGACAACTGATTTTCCCAAACTTTTAACAAAAATAAATGTAAAGTAAATAAAGTAGGATATGCATTACTTTATAATATATAAAAGCAAAGTTTGGAGAACATACGGACAAAAATGAATATGAATGGAATTTGTATATAATAAATTGGAGCCAAGTGCCAACACTTAGCACACGCTTATTAAATCAGAGCATATTAAATTGGAGCCAAGTCTTGGCACACGCCTATAAATTATCCCATTTGTCTCTGAGACGCTCACTCACTACTCAATCTCAAGTTCACGTGATTACTTATATAAGCGTTGACTACATAAAGGTAAGATATTTTTCTCCATATTATCACATATAAGTTCTATGAATGTTTCTGATCAGTATGGCATATATGATATATGTTATTTATCGTACAAGAATATACCAACATAAGATCATGTATCATGTTTCTAATGTATGGTTTTACATGTATCGTGATATTACTAATAATCTATATACATCATAATCTGGTGAAAATTGTACCGAAAAAAACGTTGCCATCCAAATTTGAATTTGTATAATGCGTGTTGTAAGAAAAAGAAATTGTGTTATGAATCTGGGAAGTAGTAATCTTTAACAAAAATCGGGAAAGTGGCAATGTTGGTAATGAAATAGACGTCGATGCTTTGGGAAAGATAGGCTTATGTTGCGGAACACTTACATACACGGCACGCACTATATATAAATCACCTGTGTTGGTCTGTGTTGCCATCTTTTATGTTTTGTTTTTCTAATGTCGTCTTCCTTTAACTAATATTAGAATTTTATGTCACAAATAAAAAATAATAAAATGTCTAACTGTCGAAAAGATAAACTTTTTTATTTTGTTATTTTACGATAAAGTAATATTTTTGGTAGCTAGTGAATTTCAGTTAAGCAAAATGATTCACTTTTTTAGTGGAAGATATCAAAAAATAAATGAGGATATTAGGAGAAATAAAACGCTTCCCCACTATGATAAATACAAATAGACTTTCGATGAAAAAGATGCATATATGTACTCATCCAGAGTCAGCTTTCGTACCTTGTAGTTTGTTATATAGTCCATGAGTACCATATTTCATTTCAAATTAAGAAATCATAAACAATTTCATGAAAAAGGGCAATCAAAAAATAGTTGTAATAGAGTGGTTTAATTCAATGTGTATTTGCGCCTATATTCATACAATAAAAGGAAAAAAAAATCTTGTATTATTGTGTCTTTAGTTTGGACTTTGGATGGAAATAAAGGGAAGCAACAAAAGTTAGGAAGGAAACCTTTATTTTTCTAATACGTAAAGAAAAAAGGAGAAAATTAATTTTTCTCTGATTAATTACTAAAGTTATGCATGCTCATTACGTGTCTATAAATACGAATACATTTGTACATAGTGGCTAATATATTCCCTTTGCTTCTCCAATTCTTCAAAACAGCTTTTATATTGATATTTCCAAACACGACCAATTAATTACAGAGACAGTTGCGAAGAAGAAAATCGATGACGGAAGCTGGTGACCTTACTACTGTTCCAACCAGCGTGATCAAGCCAATCCCATTTCTTGTTATCTTCAAAGATTTAAGGTGTGTGTGTGTGTATAAATAATGAAATTCTATAACAAAGTGATGCATAACATTAGTATATTTACATAAAAATTGCAGACATGTATTCAGTATGGACGCAATTGGGAGAGAGATTCTAGGAATGGCGTTTCCAGCGGCTTTGGCTTTAGCTGCTGATCCAATAGCGTCTCTGATTGATACCGCTTTTATCGGGCGTTTAGGAGCGGTTCAGGTAGCGGCGGTTGGGGTTTCCATTGCCATATTCAATCAAGCCTCTAGAATAACGATATTTCCACTTATGAGTATCACAACTTCGTTCGTGGCCGAGGAAGACACGATGGAGAAGATGAAAGAAGAAGCAAACAAAGCCAGTCTTGTTCATGCAGAAACTATACTTGTTCAAGATTCCTTGGAAAAGGGCATTTGTTCAGCCACAAGTAACAACACCAACCAGCCACAGCAACCGTCAGGTAAATCCCACAATGGTAAAATTTTACCATCTAACTCAACATTTATCACAACTAGCTTTATAAGGTTTTCCATTGTTTTTAAGCATTTGCTTTTGTTTTTGCTATTTGTGTTTAATGTATGTATTTTTTACATGGAACCACATAATTTTATCGTATGATCATACTATCTTTCTGTTTGGGTTTGGTGTTTGATTAGGTTTAGGCTCCGCTTAAACATTTTTTTGTAAAAGTTAACAACGTTTAAGTTTACTGTGTACGGTAACACTTTTTAAACCGTACTTTTTGCGTGTAATAAAAGCAAACACAGAGTCATGGGAGTAACAAACTAATTTTTATTGTTTTCTTCGTTGTGAAACTAGCTTCGGATACAAAGTCAAGCAGCGGGAACAAAACGAATAAAAAGGGAAAGAGGACAATTCGAACGGCATCAACGGCCATGATTTTGGGGTTAATACTTGGTCTTGTGCAAGCTATTATCTTGATTTTTAGTTCGAAAATGCTTCTAGGCGTCATGGGAGTGAAACCGGTGAGCTGATAACTAAAAAATACATAGACATGAACTTATTTTTGGGGCAGGACAAAATGTTTGACTAATTTGAGTTGACTTTGGGATGACAGAATTCGGCGATGTTATCACCAGCACACAAGTACTTGGCCATAAGAGCGTTGGGGACTCCTGCGTTGCTTCTATCGCTTGCAATGCAAGGCATCTTTCGTGGCTTCAAGGACACCAAAACTCCTCTCTTTGCTACTGGTAATTAAGTTAAATTTAATCATCGTCAATATATCACTCTTCTAATCTATTATCAATTTAGCTAATGCGTTACTGTATGAAACAGTCATCGCAGATACTATCAACATCGTTCTCGACCCCATCTTCATTTTTGTGCTTCGTCTCGGGATCAGCGGTGCCGCCATTGCCCATGTCATTTCTCAGTAAGTGAAAACTCTCAACTTTTTCACACTTGCTGAATTTATATTAAAATTAATACTCGATCATATACAACCCCACAAACAAACAAAAAAAAACTAATTATTTGTTTGTGTACGTGAAGGTACTTCATGACTCTAATATTGTTCATTCGCCTGGCAAAGAAAGTTAATTTGATGCCACCAAACTTCGGAGATTTGCAGTTCGGAAGGTTCCTTAAAAATGGTAGGGCCGAGACTCATAGAGTCCAGAAACAAAATTAAATTAACAAAATTAACAAAATACATCAATGGGGATGTCTAACAAGCAATATTGTGCAAACAAAAAATTATAGGAATATTATTGCTGTTGAGGACTATAGCTGTGACGTTTTGTCAGACCTTAGCAGCAGCAATGGCCGCTCGGCTCGGTGCAACACCAATGGCTGCTTTTCAGATTTGTTTACAAGTCTGGTTAACTTCTTCTCTTCTTAATGATGGTCTTGCAGTTGCCGGTCAGGTAATTAATTATTGTATTGTATATGCATATAATTAATTATATGGTTGATCAACTTGTACATGCATGGAAATCATCATTTACTTTATCTCTAATTTGCAGGCGATTCTGGCTTGTTCGTTTGCTGAGAAGGACTACAACAAAGTGACTGCTACTGCATCCCGCGTTCTACAGGTTCGGTTCAAATCACATTGCCAAACCTTAAAAAGAACAAAAAAGAGTTTTGTAACGAATTTGATTTGCAGATGGGCTTTGTATTGGGACTTGGACTGTCCATTTTCGTTGGAATGGGCCTCTATTTTGGTTCCGGACTATTCACCAAGGACCCTTCTGTAATTCACCTCATAGCTATTGGAATACCGGTACTATTTATAATATTAAATATTAAACTTTGCAATGATAAATAATAGATTATTATAAAACGCATTTAATGGGAACTAATAAAAAGTTATATTTATTAATGCAGTTTGTAGCAGCAACGCAGCCAATAAACTCACTCGCGTTTGTATTGGACGGAGTCAACTTTGGAGCATCTGATTTTGCTTACACCGCATACTCCATGGTATCCACACACACACACTCTTTCTTTATCGTCATTTTGAATAACTAAGTATCCTTTCACATTTTCTCTTAAAATTTGACTCTTTCTTAAAGTTATCCTCTCTGAATAATTAATTAATTATTGATAAACTAGGTTGGAGTGGCTGCCTTAAGCATCGTAGCAGTAATATATATGGCGAAGACTAATGGGTTTGTGGGAATATGGATAGCTCTGACAATATATATGGGCCTTCGAGCTATTACTGGAATTGCCAGGTATTTTAATTGGGCCTTAATGGGTCTTTACTATTGTAAAGATCCAAAGTATTTTACTATGAAGATTTTTGCATCTTTCACTCGTGTTACATATACGCAGGATGGCAACAGGAACTGGACCGTGGAAATTCCTGCGTGGACGATCCTCTTCAAGTTCCTAGGAGTTAGTTTATACTTTATAGCGAGTTGCTTCTCTTCTTCCTTCTTCCTTTTGTTTTGGTTTTGTTTTGTTAAGGCTCTCCTCATCTTCCTTTTTTTTTTTAAATGTTATCTTCTTCTTTCTTCATTTTGTTTCTATTTCTTGTGTTGTTGTCACATTTTGTTCAAAAGACCGCTATCTTAAAAGTTTCACATAAATAATTGGATCAAACGTTTAT
Organism: Nasturtium officinale; assembly: GCA_963854855.1. Classification (NCBI taxonomy): domain Eukaryota; kingdom Viridiplantae; phylum Streptophyta; class Magnoliopsida; order Brassicales; family Brassicaceae; genus Nasturtium; species Nasturtium officinale. The sequence goes on along the minus strand of OY978502.1, from coordinate 2,122,617 downwards.
CTATAATGCATTTCCATATGTGGACCCCTGACTGGCTTTTCTTTTTGTAAGACTACATGGTTCACAAAGGTCTCAGATTCTCTTCGGTGCCTCTACGGAAAAAATGGTTTTTCTCATTAAAGTTGTTGAAGAATTTTTCTTTTTTTAATTTAGTATTGTTTTAAAAGGTTCTTTTCAAAATCGGCTTTTCAACCATTTTAAACTTTACACCTTCTGTGTGCAGTTTGTCGATTTACAAAAATTAGACTTTAAACTAAAGTTCAAATTCGTGATTTAAAACGAATATATATTCCACTAGTTAATTTTTTAATTGCAATACACACATATATATATATATATCATTAATTTAAATTGAAGGGTATAACTTAACTGAAGGCTATAACTTAATTCCAAAAGGAGCAAGACATACAAATAGCAAAGAACCAAGTCCGAAGCAGTCTAACAACACAAGAAGCAGTGGTGACAAACGTTCTAAGCGACATGAGAAACCACAATCTCATCTATGACAGGTCCACATAGAGATCCAATATCCGTTTTCTTAGAATGGTAAACCCCACTGAAGAAAGTAATTCTAGTTCTTGCCTCAACCGCCTTGAACTTGAAACTTGCTGTCTTAAAATGACCGCCACCAATGGAAATGTGAGGTACCTTGAGTGTATCTCTGGCTGCAAAAGCTTCAACCATCATGGATCCATGACAATCATTCTTAGCATCTCCAACGGCGAAGGAGAGGCTGTAGGTTTGACCTGGTGAAGTTCGAATGACTTGTGCAATAGCACTTTCTTTGCCTGCAACAAGCTCGATTGCGGCATGTCCAAACGGAACATTAAAATTCTTAGAGTCTATGAATTTCACTGCCTTGAGAGACTCTATGATCCAACCAGGCAGAGGTGATGTAAGATCCTCTTTTTTCGGTGGCAGAAGGACTCCTTGTGTGGAGTTCACAAGACGGTGAGGCCCCTCTTCGAATCCTCCGTTCTTCACCAAGTTCCCTACATTTGTCGGGAAAAAATTGAATAGTGAAATGAAACTGAATCCTTCAACAGACAACATAGGATAGGACAAAGCGTACCAAACCGAATCTAAGTGAAAAGCCAAAGTGAACCAAATGTAATTTTAAATTGAAAACTCCTAAAACAGAACCGGAGGAACCAAAGCAGAGCTTAATTTACCTTTGGTGAACTTTGGATAAACAAGTTCTTTAATGGCGACAGCGTCCAACAATGGACCACAAGCAGGATCTTCTTGAACCCCAGGATTGTGGAAAGTCACAGTAACTTGAGAAGTCTTGGCGACGAAGGCCCAAGCGTATACGTCCCCTCCGAAGCTGTTGTAAAGTGTCTGAAGAGGCAAGTCACCGGACTGAGGAGGAACAGAGACTCGAAGAACCTCGTCTTGAGCACAAGTTCTCGAGGCACCAAACGTAAGTGCGTAGAGAGAACCTGGTTTGACTTGTAATTTCTGAGAGATCGTTGCTTCGTTTCCGAGCCTCACGGCGTGAACTCCATGAGCCACCGGAAAATACATGCCTCCCGGTTGAGGACCACCGGAGATGTATTCAACGAAACCGGTGATTTCCCATTCGGGCAAGGCGGTTTTGCCGACCAGAACTGTTTTTTTTATGTCGGTTTTCTTTGGTGGCTCCTCGAAGTTCCCATTACGAAGGTATCCTGAAGAAGTATAAACAAAAAGAAAATCTTAGATCTACAGAAAAAGATCGAAGCTTTACATCCAAAAACAACAAATCTAGCTTCAAAAACCAAAGTAGAGAAGATCCAGCTTTCAAAAGCAGAGAATGTGATGTGAGATTAACCTTCAAAAGCAGGAGCTCCAAGAGCAGCACCACAAATGAGAAGCAAAAGAGGTAGAATAATGGTCTTGGGAACCGCCATTGTATCTCTGTTATTAGTAAGAGAAGAGTGAGTGAGTGACTGGGAAGAGGTTTCAGGGAGAGAGAGAGATAAAGGGTCTGTCTGGATTGGAGATAGCGAGAGGAAGACAGACTCGAGATACAAGGAATTTTATACAAGAATAAAGTATAGAGAATTTAAAGCGAGTGGGAGAGAGAGGAAATCACGTAGAAAGAGGCGGTGGAAATGGACCCCATCGTTGGATTTTGTCTCTATATCTTGCTCTGCTCAAACCTACTTTCTCCCTAATTCATGCTCTGCTCTCTTTACTTCTCATTGGCATTTGTGCCTGCCTCCTTCTGTTTTACACTTCCCAACATTTGAGTTTTGAATAAGAGATACTTAATTAGGCCTTGCATTGGTTAATTCGTATAATCATTTGTAAATTCTTATTACAACATTGAAGCCTAAACTTTGTAGTCGATCCATACATATGTATGCGTATTTGTTTCGCCGTAAAAAAGCTCGTGTGTGTGATCTGCTTTTATATACTCCATTTATCTTGAAAATGAAAATGAAAATAGTAAGCATCTACAATTTAAAATGGTTATTGTCAAATAAACATCGATGTGGTAACCTTTGAGATTTTCCAACTTTCAAGTAAAAGTAACGATGTCATTGTTTTGTTTGAAAACACACAAAATATTTCGTAAATTTTTATAACTCCGGTAACGAAGAGATTAAGAATTCTCAGCACTTCAATAACGAACTACTGTATATACATTTTTATATAGTCTGAACTTTACCTAATACATGTATTTGTATAATAACCTTCCTAACTTAGTTTACAAATTCCCAAGGCTTCAGTAGTGAACGACCAAGAGTCCAATACGCATAAAGGCAGCAGCCAGCAGCTATGAAACCATGTACACGAATGTTATTTTAAGAAAGAGGATAAAATAATAGGAGTTTCGGTGTCTACTAAAATACACATCCTACAAATATGGAAACGTTTTTGCAAGCACCTTGCTATCAGATTCCTTTTCAAATGGTTTATGGTTGAAAATATCGTATTAGAACTGTACAAGCTTTCAAATGATGGCCATTTTGTTGATATTTCTATTCTTAACGGGATTTACGGCAGATGTAATTGTAATTATGGAGGGAGAGAAGGTGGTTGCAATTCTGGCTTTGGCTAGTTCCAATACTAATTGGGAAGAATATCTATAACAAAATCAGAGGCATGTGCAAGATTATGAGTTATGACTATAGGTTTGTTATAGTCAGCGAACGCATGCATGTGATGTGACTATCAGCTGAATAATGATAGTATAACACATCACAAAACTACGTGTTGCGTGGGTCCCTTCCGTTTCAATCTATTCTATTGATGTTATTTATCCACTCGATGTCTTCACGCGTCACGCCCATGCGGTTGCGATTGCTCCATGTTGCGATTATTATTATTAATTACGAATGTTTCCGTCTTCTTTCACTTGCATTTTTTTTTGTCTACGAAACTAGATGCAAACATACCATTATTGCACACACATACACACGACATTAATTAGACGTGTGTTTTGCTAAAAAACAGTAGAACACATGTGTTGTAAGTCATAACAAAATCAATTAGTTTAGCATTTTTTACTAAAGAAAAGAAAGAAAAACTCGTAATGGTGTTTTGTATTTTGTACACTGAATAATAAAATCACCAAACCAAAAATTATTTGGTTGCGAACTTAGAGCTTATCTAATAGTGATTCTTATTATTAAAATTTTTTAAAATAATAAAAAGAAGAGAGAGGAAAGCAATTTTGACAAGAAACGATTCTAAAATTTCTTATGACTTGATATCACATATTTTATTTTGATTGGCTTAATTCAGTTTTGATTTTTGATTTAATTAAATTATTAAATATATTAATATATATTATGTTAAAATATCCAATAAAATTATCTTCTCAGATGCTATTAGGACCATGATTTTTAACACGTATAATAAGTACCAAATTGTGAGCCTATTTAAATAATTGTAAAAATTGACTACGCTATAATGCAAGTAAGCTGTCTGTGGTATAAAACGGTCGAAGAATGATTTTTTATTTTTGCCGATAGAATAAATTTGCTTTTAATAGTAGAAGAATCTTCTTAAATTTATTAGATGATCACACAACCAAATCTTTGTTATAATAACACATCGATATGATAAAAGGTATAGTTGATGATAATCTTTTATTCGAAATGGCTGATATCTTAGATAGAGTTAGATGGATTAATCGGATCTGACCCACATAGCTGGCCCAAGACTAGTTTGGAGCCTAAATTTTCTTGATTTTTCTCGCACGTTTGTGACTCGAGAAAGAAGCTCAGCTCCTTCATGGTCCAAATCCACCAAGGGAAGTAACATCATTTGCATTTGTTTCCTTTAGCGCAGGTAAAACTTTTACTAGTTTTCCTAGAATGATTTCAACCGCGATTACTTGGCTGACTCTAAAGAGTGAGTGAGGTTCCTAAGGTGTCATATAGTCATACTTTTATTTCAGCAAATCCAAGTCATGCTTTTGATTTGATTTGCTCGGTTCCTTTGTTTGCCGTTGGTATGTCGGCTTCTATATGCACTCTCCACGTGAACAATTTAAGTTCATATGTTTCTTTGATTCTCTTACAGTTTTAGTATAACAACTGGTCAGCATGATTTATATTTTCGATCATCTGTTTGCTTTTGTAGCTCTTCTTTTCTTCTGCTAATATGTCCATTCCCTTATTGTTTTGGAGGAGATTGATCAAAGCACAACGGCTTGCTTAATACAGTTTCGGCTCAGCTCCAGCGAATTCAAGCAGTAAGTTGTTAGTTTAAAGAACAAGAGCGAATAGGAGGACAATGACGTATGAATTGAATGATCCTGAGAGCGAGTCCGGGAATGATTCTGAGTTTGCGACATTGAACTCGACGAAGATGGGTGAGAGAGAAGCAACTCGGTTCTTTATATAATTCAAATTTCATATTCAAGTTTCTCCTTTTATTATTCTGATTAATGGCTTCGTTTCTTTAACGTTTGGCACATAACTCTACATTGTTAAAATTAAAACCAAAAAAAAAACTGTACACTGTTTAAGCAAATGGTCTCATTAATCAAATTTTCTTTGGTTGATTAAATAGATAGATTGCATATAGAAACCTTGTTTTTGCAAAAAAAACTTTCAGTATCAGGATTGTCATAATTCTCGACTTTGTTTTGTCATTTTCCCCCTGGTAATTTTTCTTCCAAAAAAGTAATACCATGTTAATAATTAGGTTATGTAAAATAATGGCTTAGAGTAGTGTATCATATTATGCCATCTAATGGAATTTTTTAGCAATGCATATTGGACTTTGACCAAAAAAAAAAATGATTGGGCAACAGGTGTATGGCTTAGTGTATTCTGAAGGGTAAAAAAAAAAAAAAAGAAGTTTTGGGTATGCTTTTATTATTTTCTATATTTTTAAATAACAAATTTCCAAGTTAGTTGATTGGGCAACACAAGAGGTAGCAAGTTTCTCTTTTATAAATTGGTAATTATGATTAGGTGGAAATTCCAAAATTGTATAGTACTCTAAAGAAGAGACGTGGAGGTATATAATTGGAGGAAGCAAGAAGCAGTCCGGGTTAGTTTGGCTGCATCTTAACCACCGTTGATTAAGGTTGAGAAGATGAGAAAAGCATCTTATCTATCCCCTCCCCTCCCCTCCCCTCCCCTCCTACTCTCTTCTACACAGAAATTACTGATTAAATTGATTAATACTAATTATATTATCAATTACAAATATTTTTCATATAACAATAAATAAATTTAAAAAAAAAGAAGAAGATAGAAGCGATCTCTAAAATCAATCTCGAATTGTTTTTTTTTGTTTTTTTTTGTTTTTTCCGTTTGGAGGCGAGAGGAATAATTTGGTTAAGGGTTTGGGGGATATATGGCCTTTCACGTAGCTTGTCCAATTACATGGTATGGTATGGTATCTCTTTAGTTAAATCTCTCAACCTTAAACGCTTCCTCACTATCTCTCCCTTTCTTTGCTGTATTTTATGAATCCTCTCTTTGTTGTAGCCGTCGGATCTGCTTCTGCGCCTTAGGGTTTTCTCAGGGTCTTCGTGGTGCTTATGTCAAGGATGACTTTTTGAAAGAGGTCAATCTGGTGGAGAAGTTTCTCCAAGATTCTAAGGTTTCTTCTAATATTGTTTATGAAGGAACGGTTCAGGTTAGGGTTCCTAAGGTCGCTCCTGCTCCTCACACGCTTTCTTCTGCTTCGATTTTGGGGGTTGCTGATGGCCGTGTTGGTTCTGGAGTTGATGAAATGGCCCAAGAAGCTTCGGCTCAGAAGAAGCGTATTGCTCTTCAGAGACAAGCTGTTGTTACGGTGGAGGCTGCTGAGGATTATGCTCGCATGTTTGAATCCGGTGTCAATCAGGTGAGTTTTTCTTCTTCTTGTTCTTAATTTGCTTTGATTGCTTTTGTTCTTAAGAGAATCATATTGAATTGTGAATGTCTTCATATGCTTTTTTTTGTCCCCAAAAAAGTCATCTTCTGTATTGGCTTACCTTTGATTGAGCTTTTTGTTTGTTTCTTGTACAGCTTTCCTTAAAAGATCATGCTGTTGAAGAAGTAGCTCATTCCGGCATGAATATAATGTGCAGAATGTGCTTCTTGGGAGAGGGTGAAGGAACTGAGAGAGCAAGGAGGATGCTTTCCTGTAAAAACTGTGGAAAGAAGTACCACAAGAATTGTTTAAAGTCTTGGGCCCAGCATAGAGGTACTTATGCTCTATTCATTCATGTCCTTTTTCTGCCTTGCTAAGGCTTTTTCGTCTAATTCCTGCAAGTTACAGATTTATTTCATTGGAGTTCATGGAGTTGTCCCTCCTGCCGGGTTTGTGAGGTATGCTTTTTTTTTCTAGTTTCTCATTTTCTTGTTCGTGATATCTGTTTCATTTGACTTTATCTATGCACTGCCAATCTCTCGCTAGCTGATTTATAATACATATGTTACTTTCTTTGTCTTTAGCGAAACAGTTCCCCTTTGCTTGAATAACCCACTAACGGATATAAAATTGCTAGCCTAACTGTTTTATAGAGTGTGCTTAGATCTTTGAACCTGCCTCACTGAGTCTTTACCCTCCTTAGGTCTGCCGTAGAACAGGAGATCCTAACAAGTTCATGTTCTGCAAAAGGTGTGATGCTGCTTACCATTGCTATTGCCAACATCCTCCACACAAGGTACTGACAGATAGCTTGTTCATACTTTTATCTTTGAAACCTAACCATATTGACTTATTTCTCTTTTTCTGTAATGCACAGAATGTAAGTTCTGGGCCATATCTCTGCCCAAAGCATACAAGGTGCCACAGCTGTGATTCTACTGTTCCTGGAAATGGCCTAAGCGTCAGGTATACCTTCCTACTCTTTTGCGGGGTAGGTTAGGCTTATAAGTGAGCAAAACAATAGAATTTGTTTGTCAGAGTTAAAGAATTGCAGATGGATTGACCTTATGAAATTCTACTGATCAGTTTTTTTTCCAATGTAACAGGTGGTTTTTATCATATACTTGTTGTGATGCTTGTGGCAGATTGTTTGTGAAGGGAAATTATTGCCCTGTATGCTTGAAGGTAGTTTTTAAGTATAACAAGTCTTAGGACTATCATGGCCTTATGCCTTTAGCCAAAGCAGACCACCTCTTTAGTGTTGCATTAAACAGGTTGCTTATCTCGTATAGGTGTATAGGGATTCAGAATCAACACCGATGGTATGCTGTGATATTTGTCAACGCTGGGTGCATTGCCATTGCGATGGAATAAGGTTTTTTTCTTCTGATTATATTGGTGCATACATAGTTATCTCTGTTGCATCTAGTATTCTAATGGATACTACCAATCAGAATAAGTCATTTAAAATGCATCGCAAAATGCTTTTAAGTTGTACTAATTCCGGAATTGTTCGCCTCTGGAAACTGTCATGCAGTGATGAGAAATATCTGCAGTTTCAAGTTGATGGAAACCTACAATATAAATGTGCCACATGCCGTGGAGAGTGTTATCAGGTATATCTGTTCTTGTAGTTAGTACCCTCGCTTCTTAGTCACTATGATCATTCTTCTTGTTTTTTTCATCATTAAGTAGTGCTCATAGAGCTGGGGGTTTTCCTTAGGAATGGGAAGAGGATTAAATTGCGCAACTTGCTAGTGTGTTGATCAGATAACTCTTCTTGGTTTTCAAATTCTTTATTGGCTTCTCAGGTGAAGGATCTTCAGGATGCAGTTCAAGAACTTTGGAAGAAAAAGGATGTGGTGGACAAAGAGTTGATTGCTAATTTAAGGGCTGCTGCTGGTTTGCCTACAGAGGAGGAGATATTTTCGATATTTCCATTTTCAGATGAAGAAGAAAATGGACCTGTATCTGCACGCTCACTGAAGTTCTCTATTAAAGGTTTGGTTGAAAAATCCCCAAAGAAAAGCAAAGAGCATGGGAAGAATACTCTAGTTAAAAAGTATGCTAGTAAAAAAGGTAGCCACGCTAAGTTAGAGCCCCAACAGGAGTTTGAAGTTCATCAGGAAATTGAAGCTGAGAGCCACCAATTAGGTGGTGCTAAAATTGATAATGTGGGGTTTCAGATAAACGAACAATCTGACGTTCATTCTTCTGTAGCTGGAATATGCTCAACACATGAACCTAAGATTGTAAAACACAAGAGGGTTGATGATGTTATGGTGACTGATGAAGAAAAACCATCAAGGATAGTCAGAATAAAGTGTAGCAAGCCTCATGATTCTGATAGCGAGGATACCCAAAGGAATTTAGGTCGGGAGAAATTTGTAAAGGCAAAGAAGTTGGTAATTAATCTGGGTGCTAGGAAAATAAATGTCAGTGGTTCTTCGAAGCACAATGATGTATCTCATATACCGAGGGACAAAGATCAACCCTCTTCTGGTGGTATGTAGCAATCTTTTTTTTTAATACGCCACTAAATAAATACATAATTATTTTTTGCATATGCATTAACTGGATTGGACATTTACAAGTCGATAGTTTCTTTAAATTTCTGCTAATGATATATTTCTGCAGGGGATAGCGTTGATCAGACTGGTGAAGTAAGAACCCTGAAGATATCTGGAAGGTTTGGAAAAACACAATCTGAAGGAAGTAAAACTACATTTGGGTCGATCACACAGTTTCCTGCATCAACAAGTGAAGGAAATCATGTGGAGGACAAAACATCCATCTCACCATCTATACAGAAAGAAGCAAGACCACTGCTGAAATTTAAACTCAGGAAACCTAATTCAGGAGATCAGAAATCTTTGGTTACAACGCAGTCTGAGGATGAAAAGCTGAGTTCTGCAAAAGGCCAAAGATCAAAGAGAAAGAGACCGTCAAGCTTAGTGGACAAGGCTTCATTGAAGGAAGACGATGAAGCTACAACAGATTCTCATCAGGATAGCTCAAGGAACGATGAGATGATGGATGCTAACTGGATTTTGAAGAAGTTGGGTAAAGATTCAATAGGAAAGAGAGTCGAAGTCCATGGATCTCAAAACTCATGGTACGTTTGATCTTCTTAACTTGGTAAGCTCGTGTTTTTACTGCTTATTGTATCCAAATCAAAATGTCTAAACGAATTATACATTTACTGTTAAAGGCACAAGGGAACAGTGACGGACGTTATTGGAGACACATCCACATTGTCGGTTTCTCTAGATGATGGAAGCATCAAGACATTTGAACTTGGAAAGCACAGTGTCCGCTTCATACCGCAGAAGCAAAAGAGGTCAAGGAGTTGATTGGACCATCGAGCAGCGATTTAGTCACTAACTTTCTGTGTACAAGCCATGCAGAAGATTTGAATGTTGAGGTAGCGTTTAAAGCTCTTTTTTGTGGTAATTATCAGTAAGACGAAAAGTTCCAAACTGTGTAGATATTACTTGTGATATTGAAGGTAGCTCTGATCTTGTTAAGGGTCGATTGGTCGTTCCCTGTAACTCACTTACTTGCAGGATCCATAGTTTTTGCAGACGCATGTAACAATTTGTTCAAATTCAAGCATGTGAGAATTCTCTGTTACTAAACAACAAAATATGGTATTAACAGTATCAAAAGGGAAATTATACAGGGGGTGGTGGCAAATCAATAAGTAGCCAAAAGCCAACACAGTCATCAGAATCCAAGTCATCTTGTATTGCAAGAAAATGCAAACCTCCACTTGCTTTCTTTGCAGATTCCCAAGCTTCAGCTTCATCAGTAGTAACAGGTGTCTTCGTGTAGGTTGCGTAGACATACCTTGTTGAGATCCCAACAGATAGAATCAAACATCCTTTGGAACTGTCTGCCTCAATCGAACATACCTCAAGCCCATTCATCCAAGCTATAATGACCATGTACATAAACTCAGGATTAAAAACTAAACTACAACAACAAACTAACTTGTTCAAGATGGTTACGCAAGAAAGCACACATTACATACCCGCTAAAGGTTTGGCTCGTGAGGTAGCAACAGAGAGACCAGGAATCAGTGTATTCTCATCCACTTCAATGCCAAGCAAATCCAAGTCTAAGCTTGCGCCAAACACAAACTTCTCCTCGAAGCCTGAAATCTCTTCTCTAACAGCTGAGTAAGGTAGTTGAACAAATGCCCATTTCTCCCCAAACAAGTTCTCTGGAAGATTCATTGGAAAGGGATTGTCTAGAGACAGAAGAGGCAATGACCCCTTTTGGAAACCGGGATGACGCGTGTACACAGTCTCGTAACGTTCTTGCAACCACAGAAACAGAGACAGACACTGTAATGCAGAAATGTAGTTTTGTTTATGTGTTTGTTCCTAACATAGAAGAAATAACACATTCAAACAAAAAATGTTACTCACCCGCTTACTAGGCACTGCCTTGATTGCAAGCTCTTTGCAAGCTTTTGTGATAATTGTTTGCATCTGTGACCTGAAAACCAAATCATGAGATTATATTTCCATTTACAAAAAAAGAACAAAAAAAAAAATTATATTTCACCTGAAGAAGCGAATCTTCTCCGGAAGAGGAACACCCAAATCTTGAGTGATGGTAACAATGGCGTCTTTGAGAGTAATACTATTAATGACATTATTGGGGAAGTATTTGGTGACTTGAAGTGAGAGTGAAGCATCACAAACCACAAGCTCCCAAATCTTTTTCCCTCTGGAATCGAGAATTGGCCTGGAGCAGAAATCCAATTCCCACTCTTTGATGCTCTCAGGATCGGATTCGGGATCCAGATAACTCAGCTCCGATGTTGGATCATCTTCCTCTACTTCATTTTCTTCCTCTTGTTCTTTTGTAATCGACAGTGAGCTCTCCGGTAATGATCTAGAGACGAAACGGTAGCGGTTTGACAAGGTTTCAGAGGAGAAGAGATGAAGGGTTTTGGTGGGTTTAGGAAAAGAAGAGGACTTCGGGATTCTGGGAAGTGAAGGTGTCTGGATTCGAGTGGTGTTAAAGCCAAGCGTCGCCATTGAAAAGGAGGAAGCTTTAGGAAAATATGAAGAAGAAGAAGAAGAAGAAGAAGAAGAAGAAGATGTTGAAGAAATGATTTATCCTTTTCGGTTGCTACTTCCTCATCCACAAAGATATTTCGGTTACATATTTCTCATCTTTATAAAAGATTTATTCATAGTTTTTTTTTTTTTTTTGGCTCCTTATTTTCGTCACCGTTTAAATTGAAAAAACAAGAAACCAAAGCATATTTGAAGAAACAAGTTTATAAATTGATCATGCTGAGGAATGGTATTGAGCTACTGGTGAGACGAGTTTCAGCGATATCTCAACACTCAATTTCGTCTAACTTCCATATTCTTCCTCAACTTTGCTCATCTTCTTCTTCTGCGTCGCCCAGTTCGAAGCTATTTATCGGAGGTCCGAATGAGTTTGTAATATGAGACAGTTACTTAAGTGTACATGAAAACGAAGATTTTGGTACCCGTATGTATGCAGGATCGTCCTGGTCGGTAGATGAACAATCGCTCAAAGATGAATAAATCATTTCTGATCGTCATCTGTAAATTCCTCCAAGTGTTCGATGAAATGTCTGAATGGATCTTTTGCTGTGAAGGGCTTGCTTTAGTGTTGCAATTCCGTTTATATTCTTTAGTGTATGAAGTATAAATGTGTTCTCAGTTAGGGTTGCGTACGACAAAGGAAGTGGGAGATCAAAAGGATTCGGTTTCGTTGATTTTGCTGAGGAAGAGGATGCTCTATCTGCTAAAGACGCCATGGATGGAAAGGTAAAGCAAAAACAAACCAGGATTTTGCAAGGATTGTTGGGTCGGCCATTGAGAATTAGTTTTACCCTTGAAAGAATGCGTGGTGGTTCTGTAGTTGCTCCACGTTTTGGGAAATCGAAGAGAGACAGAGAATGAGTCTTCAAACATCTTAGAGATCTTTTAAAGACTCTCTACCAAATGAGGAGAGTCTGCATTGTTGTACAAGCTCATGGTTGGGTCTTTGATTTAGCTGTGGAATCAGAGTCTATAGAATATCGTAATTTGTAGTGTGAAAGACTTTTATGCAAAAATGATTACATAATATACTGTAGAAAGATAGTAAAAACTGTTTGAGGTATGGATTTCACACAAATATTATGAGTGGTTTATATGTCTAAACAGCTAATCAATCGTGTGTTGAATTTCGATTCACCAAGGATTGAGGACGACAATGATTGAAGAAGCATTGGGTTTATTGATGATGAAGAAGAAAGAATACGAATTTGCGGAAGAGGTGCATTCAAGGTTTGTTCTTCAAGTCCTTGGCATCGGTGTGTTTTCTAAAAAGGATCTGAAAAGAATAAAAGCTTCACGGGGACGGTGTAGAGGCACTTCATGACCAGCTCCTACTACTGTCACTAACGTAAGCCCTTTGTACACTTGACTCCACCCACCTACCTACAAAATACAATACAGTGCCATTCAAATCATTTTCTGAATGTTGTGAATAGATATTACATGAGAAAGCTCCAGTTTTTTTTCACCTTGCCATGATCATACCACGGATACCAGTTCGTGATGGTTGCTAGCTTCAGTGCATCTATAGAGTATCGGGTTGCGGTTACAGGAACAACCGCATCTGTATCTCCACTGAATATTATATAGGGAGATTGATTAAACAATCTTCATTTGCAATTAAGATATAACATACTTCATTTCATATAAGGGAACATCACAAAAGGTTGTCTAGAACAAATTAATACCTGAAAACCCATATCTTGAGACCTGCAGTGATCAATTCTCTATATATAGGAAGCATAGACACCGGAGAATCTGTCCAATAGCTTCCTACAATGTCACTGCAAGAGACCAAAAGAACTCAAAAGTTCAGTCAGTTTACGCCTAATGATACAATTAGAAATAACTCTTTCAACTGACCTGCATGATTTCCAAGGGTAAGGTAAGCGAGTGACGTTTGCGTGCAGAGCCTTCTGAACTTCCACGCGGTTAAAGTACACACTCGAATATCTCTCTGTACAAGGATCATAAGCTCTTGACATCCATGGCTGAGTTATCAATACAAAGTTGGATCATATTAGATCATAAACACAGACAACAAAACCAATCAATCCAACAATGCTTTCTGATGTATGAAACTTACGTAGCGCCCCTTTAAAAAGCTCTTAAGCGCTACAGTATTGTTACAGGGTTTGGTGAAAATGCTGTATGGATCAATATTTCCTTGCTCTAGCTCAGCATTTCTCAGGGCTTCCATACACTGCAGTGAAGGATGCTGAGATGATACTGAGTAGCACGCGGTCTTTAGTTGGCGATAAGTGGAATCGGATATGAGACCGTGATTCCACCAATATTCAAATGTTCCTATATAATCATGATAGTCATCTGTAACAGCATTTCCCACCTGAATAAGCAGACCTTTAAAAATCCCAAAGTTTACAATCTTGTAAAAAGTCTGAAAGTTTTACAATCTTTACCATAAAACCTTTGAGGTTTATAGCCGGGTTCTTGAAGCCCTTGTTTCTTTCATGAACAAGTTTAGACAATTGAGGAACAAAATGACCTGTTCAAGAAAGAGACTCAAGACTAAGCCATCAGCCATATCTGTAATTGATGAGAGCTTTGAAGGTAGAAAATTGTGAAACCTGCATAGCTTTCTCCAACGATGTAAAAATCCCTATGCTTGTACTGTGGAAACCTTTCAAACCAGTTGACAAGAAATATATACGAATCTTCGGCTACAGATTCATCAAGACAAGACATCAATTAAAGCTCAAGAGAGCCTGATAATAATCAAATAGTAAAATGCAGAGAAAGCATAGAGCTTCAAAGAGTAGAACCAGTGCTCCGATCACCGGTTGTGTAAAGATCTGAAGTTGTGTTTGAATATGAGAAACCAACTCCCGCTGGAGACTCCAAGAAAAGCAGGTTTGCCACTGAGAAAGAGAGAGAGAGAGAGAGAGAGAGAGAGAACAAATCTGAATATGAATTGTGAAGAGAACAGCGATAAATGGTAAGAATTAGAAAGATGTTACATTTATTCCAAGCATAAAGTTTGGGATAAAGAGTTTTCCCATCAGAGCCAATACGAAAAGGTCCAATTTCTTCAGCAGCACCATAAGCAACAGAAGAACAACCTGGACCTCCATTGAGCCACAGAACCAAAGGTCTAGACTTTGGATCACGGGTTGATGGAGACTCGACCAACCAGTAGAACAAAGCCCTTCCACGCTCTTCATTCACAGTGATATAACCTGAGTACTGTCTGAAATCGACATTACTAGGTTGTCCAGGTAACTCGCTGATTCTGTCTCTATTTTGTTCTTCTACATAAGAAGAAGCACAGCATGAAGAGATTGTGAGTAAGAGTAGGATTAGAAGAAAAGAGTAATCCATGAAGTCAGATCTAAGAGAGCTAGATCTACACTCTGGATTCCTCAAGATTTGGAGGCTTTTGAGAGAGTGAGTGACAGAGACATTAAATTTTCTAAAAGTCAAACTTACAATTACTTAACAGAGCAACGCACTACTGTCTTACAGTTACTTAAAAACAAGCTACTCCCTAGTCCCTCCTATTCAAATTTAGCTAAAAGGACAGGAAACAAAAAACTTCTGTTTGTGAGACTAATATTTTTAGGATGTATTGTTTAGGCTTGTTTATTTACTTAACCTTTTCAATCCAAACTACTAATTTTATCGGATATCTAATCAAATTACTGTCTCTCTCTCCCATTTATTTCTTGAAATATTTTCATATCATCAAAACAGATTTTTCTTAATCAAAATATTCGAGGTATAAATGTCCTCTTAGGAGTCCACACAACACACATTCTCGACCTCAAAAGAAAAAAAAATAACCTCAAACTTCATTTTTACCCGACATAATAATGTTGGTCAGACATGGGCATGCCTGATCTCTTTTTGAGGCTAGAATTTAACCGAGAGATCCGCTTACATATGTCGCTTTTCATATTTTGTTTGTCTTTTTAATACTTTTTGTTTGTAGTAATTTCCAATGATCATTTACCATTTATGTGAAGGAGTAGTTAACCTTAATAGTATGAGAATAGTATGTTTTTGTGTGCGGAAGCCGGATGTGACTTCTTTACGCTCAAACTTATGCTACGTAGAAAAAGGATAAATTTTTAGATAGAAAAATCATTAAAATCGTTGTTGGTTAAGTAGTGATCAAGTAGTATTATAAACTCTTTTTGTGATCCAAGTAGAAGTCATTAATTTTTTTTTTTTTTTGTCGTCAACATTAAATTTTCTTTTTCTTTTTTAAAGAAGCGTTGAAGATTCGGATATATTAGAAAAACCGCTATTGGACAAGAGGCCGGAGAAACTAGATTATAGAAATAGAAGGGCGAAATCGCAAAGGAAAAAAAGGAAGGGGGCCCACAATAAAGTAGGATAGTGGGGCCTGAGGAATGGACAAAAGTATCTCCTCCTCCGCTTAATACAGTTGGTCAATTTCCAAACCCAAACCTTAAATTTTTTGATTATTTATTGAAATTGTCATATTTCACAACTGTAATATTAGAGCTGGCATTTGATCTCCATTTCATCTCGAATTCTTCTGTTTCTCAATTTTAAAACCCTAATTCTTATTTCTTCTGAGAATTTTCCCTCGTAAAATGATCTCTTTTCTTGAGTAGCAATTTGTTTGGTGCATTTTGCTGACGAGAAGAGATGGCGCGACAAATGACGTCATCTCAGTTCCACAAATCAAAGACTCTTGACAACAAATATGTGAGCTTTCTTCTTCCGCAATTCTGGGTTTTTTTTTTGGCTCACCTTAGGATTTTAGCTTTTTGCTTTACCAATTTGAATGCATAAAGCTTCGACTTTTTCACTGTTATCACTCCAAAGGTTGAATTTTTTACTTTTGATCGCAGATGCTGGGAGATGAAATTGGTAAAGGAGCTTATGGTCGAGTTTACATTGGATTAGACCTCGAGAATGGAGATTTTGTGGCCATTAAACAAGTCTCATTGCAAAATATTGGTCAGGAGGATCTTAACACTATCATGGTCTCTCATTTTTTATCTATATTTTTGTTCTGCGTTTATGAACTAAATGTGTTCTCTCATCTTCTTACCACTGCTATGCTGACTAAATCCTGGTTTTTGATGGTTGGCTATTGGGGGAAATTTTCCCAGCAAGAAATCGATCTCTTGAAGGTAGCTCCTTTCTTCCATATCCGGCAGTTATTCCATTACATATTGATCATCTTTTACTTTTCAACGGGACTGCTATGCATATGCGAATTTTCCTATTTCATGTAGAGCTTGACCCTGTTTCTGATTTTGAAATGTGTACATAATTGTTTTGCAAACCTGGTATCCTGATGCTAAGCATCCGTGAACTTATGTTGAATCAATCACCTTCTGAGCTTTGGCTTCATCTCATTAATAATGCTGGTTAAGATGCACTCTTCCTCTATGCCTTCTAAGATGACATTTCAATGCAGAACTTGAACCATAAAAACATTGTCAAGTATCTTGGGTCGTTGAAGACAAAGACTCATCTTCACATTATTCTAGAGTAAGTATTACTTTTGTGTTTATTTTGGTCCACGCTGGAATATGGTCTGGAAATTCAGGTTCAATCATGTGTTTGCAGGTACGTTGAGAATGGCTCTCTTGCAAACATTATTAAACCAAATAAATTTGGACCATTCCCAGAATCGTTGGTGACTGTTTACATTGCACAGGTCCGTATATATCTTCTTCTAGTGAAATTAATTTTCCTTAATCATTTGTGTACTAACTGGTGAATAAAGGTCTTGGAAGGTTTAGTGTATCTGCATGAGCAGGGTGTCATACATCGTGATATCAAGGGTGCAAATATTTTGACAACGAAGGAGGTGTGTCTTTCTGTACCGTATTAGTTATTCTCATGTCTTCAGTTCTCTTTTTATCTGTTGTATTCTGGGTTCTACAAGATTCTTCTGGGCTATTCTTTCTTAGATACTTGACTATATCGTACTTCAGGGACTTGTTAAGCTTGCTGACTTTGGAGTTGCCACTAAACTAAACGAGGCTGATGTTCACACTCACTCAGTGGTTGGTACGCCTTACTGGATGGCTCCGGAGGTACACCTTTGATAGTATTTAGTATCTCCCACTATCATATTCTGTAAAGGTCAAATTAAAATTGGACTTTTTCTTGTTCTGAAAAAACCATGTTGTTTTCTCCTTTAGACAACTTTTAACTAATTATGTGTGTACTAACGATTCCCAAGTTTTGTTTCAGGTTATTGAATTGTCAGGAGTTTGTGCTGCTTCTGACATTTGGAGTGTTGGATGCACTATTATTGAACTTTTGACATGTGTACCTCCTTACTATGATCTGAATCCCATGCCAGCCCTCTACCGCATTGTACAGGTTTTTCCATCATTTTAAGAGTTTGCTTTATGTCAATAAATTTAGGTTTATCTTCCTTCCCCCTACTCTTATTCTTCCTTGTTGTAAATCACTTCTCTCCTGAAAAATGCACAAGCTGTTAGCCATTAATTGTAAACTATTACCTTTTCTGGTTTTGTTTCAGGATGATACCCCTCCTATTCCCGATAGTCTTTCTCCAGATATTACAGACTTCTTACGACTGTGCTTCAAGAAGGTATAGTTTGCTGCAATAGTTTTTTTAATCATTCTACCTACCTCTGTATTGGAACCTAGGAATTTTGATTTATTTAATATCCTATATGTACATCTGATTTATATCTTGCATATTACAGGATTCCAGGCAGAGGCCTGATGCAAAGACACTGCTCTCTCACCCTTGGATACGGAACTCCAGGCGAGCATTGCGATCATCACTTCAGCATAGTGGAACCATCAGGCGAGAACCTATGTATTTTACGTTGATTTCATTATTTATCATAATTTGTTATTTATCTCATCTTAGGATCTAGTACAAGTGTTCACTGCTTGCACTAATTTGTATTGCTTTCCTTGGATACTTCATCCTTGACAGATATTCAAAGGAATCTGCTTCAAGTTCAAAGAACGATGATGAAGGTAGGCAAGATATAGCTGAAGGCCTTTCAGCGGAAGAAGTGGAGATGACAAAAACTGTAAGATTCCACAGCTCTATTTTATTAGCAATTAATCTTTTGGATATGCAGATAATGAATTTAGAGATGAGCAGTAGTATGCATTAAAGTTAGGATTGAACTCTGCTAAAGTTACTGATCCAGTAATTCTTTTCCCCAGAACTCAAAAAACAAATTACCTGTAGTAGGTGTGGCGAGTTTTAGGTCTGAGAAAGATAAATATTCACCCAGCGATCTTGGTGAAGAAGGAACAGATTCAGAAGATGGTCTTATGTCAGATCAAGCTACGTTGTCCATCCATGATAAGTCTTCTCTTCAGTCCGGTACTTGCAGTGTTTCTTCAAATGGAAAGGGGACATCTAAAGCTGTATTAGATGATCATGAGAAATTTGAACATGATGAAATACCTGGAAATCTTGAAACGGAAGCTTCTGAAAGTAGTAGAAATACTTACTCAACAAAGCAGGTTGGAACAGAATGTTCCATCCAGGTGGAGCAGTTATCACATAGCCAAAAAGGTGAAGCACGTGGGCTTCGAAAGGTCAGTTGTGTGGTTACATCATTCTTGTCCTAGCACTTTCGTAGATAATGTGGTATATCAGAAGCGAGTATGCTGTGCTTTCTGTGCTGAGTAATTGCTAAGTTCCTTTTTCTTTACTGATAAAAACAGAACAGTGTGCTGAGCTTGTACTGTATTAAATACTTCTTTTTGGCGTATTCCACTCTTTCATGCTTAGAGGCTTCTATAGTGAGATAAATATTTGCTTGTTGTTTGGCCTTGGTCTTGTTCTTTACCAGATCTGATCGCAATACTTTCCCTTACTTTCTTGATATGTGTTCAGACTAAACGCTTTATTTTTTTTAAAAATGTTTCTTACTTTCGGTTGGTATATTGTTGGTGGCTGCCTTATACTCAGCTGAAGAATTGCAAACTGACTAGATCTGTTATGTTTTTTTTTTGTTTTTTTATCATAAAGGCTGTGAAGAATCCATCTATTTATGGTGGAAATGAACTGACTAGATTTAGTGATCCTCCTGGAGATGCTTCTTTGCATGATTTGTTTCATCCAATGGAAAAAGTTCCCAAAGGAAAATCAAATGAAGCCTCAACATCGACGCCTACGCCAAATATCAATCAGGGTGATTCTCCTGTCGGAGATGGTGGAAAGGATGATCTGGCAACAAAATTGAGGGCTAGAATTGCTCAAAAGCAAATGGAGGGTGAAACGGGGCATTGGGACTCACAAGATGGTGGTGATCTTTTGCGCTTAATGATGGGTGTTTTGAAAGATGATGTTATTGATATTGATGGTTTGGTATGCTCTGTCTCAAGTATTCAGGTTTGATAATTCAAGTAGTATAACTTTTAAAATGTCTTCATATCTTGTTTTTCAGGTATTTGATGAAAAAGTGTCAGCCGAGAATCTTTTTCCGCTGCAGGTATTCTTCAAATTTATATCCGGAACTTTTAGCAATCTTTCATCATCTTATATCATGCTAATGCTACTTGACCCACCCACTTCATACGCTGAGAATGATAATTTGCAATTAAATGTTGTGAAAGGAACCGTGGCTTTTCAGCTCAATTTTAGTTTCCATTTTCTTGCGATTTTAAAATCTTGGTAGTTAATTGGTTAAGTTTTTATAGACAGTTGAGTTCAGCAGATTGGTAAGCTCCTTAAGGCCAGCTGAATCAGAAGATGCAGTAGTAACTTCTTGTCAGAAACTTGTGGCCATGTTTCGTCAGAGACCTCAGCAGAAAGCAGTATTTGTGACCCAGCATGGTTTCCTCCCTCTAATGGATCTACTAGATATTCCTAAATGTCGAGTATGTTTACTTGTAATTAAACATTGCTTTTTTTTTTTGTCCTTCTGTTGGGGCTTATGCTTGCGAATCTTTTTTTTGCTGTTTTTAGGTAATATCAGCTGTACTGCAGCTGATAAACGAAATCATAAAAGATAACACCGACTTCCTGGAAAATGCTTGTCTCTTTGGTCTAGTAAGTCTTACTTTCCATTTGGTTCCTGACTTGATGAAATACCTATAGTTTCTGGGTATAGTTGGGGTGAAATTAGCTTATTTATATTATCAAAGGCGTCTGTCTACATTTATATCTTTAATGACAAACATCCATTTCATCAACTAACACCTTTATGGGAAAATTCGCAGAGAATTAATCCATGGTGTCGTTATCTTATCACCTAAGTTTGCGTGATGTTCTCAAATAGACAAAAAAGAAATTCCATGAAAATTGATTATTCCATGTGAAATTGTAGATTCCTGTGGTAATGCCATTTGCTGGTTCTGAGTGGGATCGTTCTCAAGAAATTCGTAAGGAAGCAGCGTACTTCTTGCAGCAGCTTTGTCAGTCAAGGTTTCGAGTCATCAAATATATATTACTTTGCTTCTTTTTTTCCCTGTAAGTCAAATAGTTGATTAGCTTCTTTACAGCTCCTTAACGTTGCAAATGTTCATAGCTTGCCGTGGAATACCCGTTTTGGTGGGATTCCTTGAAGCAGATTACGCCAAACACAGGTAATTTATGTGATATTTCTTTTTCTACTGGAAACGGCTAATGCATATCTCTACAGCTGACCATTTTCTTGATTTAGCTCTTCTCTCTTTTATCAAATCTGGTCCTTTTTGCTCTTTATATGCTACTAAATTTTACTGATTTGAGCTTTTCGCTGCCCAGGGAGATGGTTCACTTAGCTATTGATGGGATGTGGCAGGTATTTAAACTCAAAAGATCCACCACGAGAAATGATTTCTGCCGTATAGCTGCAAAGAATGGAATTCTTCTTAGGCTAGTCAACACTCTTTATAGCTTGAGTGAGGCAACTCAGTTGGCTTCTATATCAGGGGGTTCATTGATTGTGGATGGTCAAACTCCACGAGCTCGCTCTGGTCAACTTAACCCTAACAATCCTATATTTAGTCAGCGTGAGACTTCACTCAGTGTGATTGATCATCCTGATGAGTTGAATGAGTTGAAAACTAGCCATGTGAGTGATGAAGATTATGCTTTAACTTCAAATTCTCAAAGATCAGATGTCCATCAACCAGATGCCTTGCACCCAGATGGTGATAGGCCTAGATTAAGCAGTGTTATACCAGATGCCACGGAAGCTGTTATACAACAGCATAGGATATCTCTCTCTGCCAATAGAACATCGACAGATAAGCTTCAGAAACTGGTCGAGGGTGCGTCTAATGGTTTTCCTGTTACGCAGCCAGATCAAGTTCGACCTTTGCTTAGCTTGTTGGAGAAAGAACCCCCGTCAAGAAATTTGTCTGGTCAACTGGATTACGTAAAGCATATCACTGGCATAGAGAGGCATGAAAGTAGACTTCCTATTTTGCATGCATCCAATGAGAGGAAAACAAGTGGAGACCTAGACTTTCTGATTACTGAATTTGCAGGTAATTTTTAAAGTTTTATATTTAGGAAGACTGTTTATATTGTAAACTCATATATGTTTTTTCTGGGTGCCTAATCATTACATTGTTTCCTCAGAGATGTCTGGGTATAGAAAGGAAAACGGAAATCTTGATACTACGTCTAGGTATTCCAGTAAGACGTTGACGAATAAGGCTAGGGCTATTGAAAGAATCGCTTCTATGTCTGGGATTGGATCTCAGACAGAATCTGGTGTACTGTCAGGCTCGGGTGTTCTAAATGCTAGAGCTGGAAGTACCACGTCATCTGGTTTACTTTCCCAGTTGGTTTCCACTCTGAGTGCAGATGTCGCAAGGGAATACTTGGAGAAAGTAGCTGATCTGCTTCTTGAATTTTCCCGAGCTGATACGACAGTAAAATCATACATGTGCAGCCAAAGCTTACTCAGTCGTCTTTTCCAGATGTTCAACCGTGTAGAACCTCCTATTCTTTTAAAGGTACTTCAACGGTGCTTCATATTATTTTTCTGTTTTCTCTTTGGCCAAGATGGATGTGTGGTTTAGAGGATCTTCACTTCGCATGCTTACAATGCCTTTTGTTTTTCCAGATACTGGAATGTACCAATCATTTATCCACTGATCCAAATTTCTTGGAGAATCTTCAGCGTGCAGATGCAATTAAGCATTTGATCCCCACCCTTGAGCTTAAGGATGGACATCTTGTTTATAAGATCCATCATGAGGTTACCTTCTTGACTTGTGTAGGGAAAACTCTCGTCTGTCAGTTACAACTTGTTGTCCAATATGCTGTTTGAAAAATTGAATTTTGGACTCTTGTTATAGTTTTTATATCACTCGTTGTTGCTTTTAGTCATTTTAACTCAAACTGATGCTTCTGAAATTGTAATGCTACATAGGTACTTAGTGCACTATTCAACCTATGCAAGATAAACAAGAGGAGGCAGGAACAAGCGGCTGAAAATGGAATCATTCCGCACCTGATGCTTTTCATCATGTCGGATTCTCCTCTGAAACAATATGCATTGCCACTACTATGTGATATGGCTCATGCATCTCGGAATTCAAGAGAGCAGTTAAGGGCCCATGGCGGTCTAGATGTTTACCTGAGTTTACTCGATGATGAATATTGGTCTGTGATAGCCTTGGATTCAATTGCTGTTTGCTTGGCGCAAGACAATGACCACAAGGTGGAGCAGACGTTTCTCAAGAAAGATGCAATTCAGAAGTTAGTTAATTTCTTCCAGAATTGCCCAGAGAGACATTTTGTGCACATATTGGAGCCATTCTTGAAGATCGTCACGTATGTATATCTCCTCTTTTTAATCTTTTCAAATTAGTCAGAACTATGAGTGAATCTGCCACTTGTTTCGTCCTCTGATACTGAATGCATAAGATATCTCCCCTTAGAGTAAAGCTAATACTTGTTTTTGTTGAGTCCAGTAAATCATCTTCAATCAATTCGACATTAGCGTTAAATGGATTGACTCCGTTACTTATTTCAAGACTAGACCATCAAGATGCAATTGCTCGACTTACCCTCCTGAAACTCATTAAGGTAATGGATCATTTGATTATCCAATTTATGGCTTGTCTTCTTCTGTGTATTGAGTGTTAAGTTTTGGCGACCACTGGAAACAGGCTGTGTACGAGAAGCATCCAAAGCCAAAACAGCTGATCGTAGAGAACGACCTTCCTCAGAAACTACAGAATTTGATAGAAGAAAGACGTGATGGACAACGGTCAGGAGGACAAGTTCTGGTGAAGCAAATGGCGACATCTCTCCTCAAAGCACTTCACATCAACACCGTCTTGTGAATAATACATTCACTCCCAGTTTTGCAGGAAGAATTCACCCAGCAAAGTGTATATCATCTTCCATCGACAACATATTTGTAATTGTTGGGCTGTGTTGTGCGTCTCTCGTGTTTTTAACTTCTCTAGAGATGCCAACACAACACTTTTGAGTTTTGTAATATTTACCTCAAAAACTCATTTTTTATCCTCTTTTTTTTTTTTTTTTTTTTTGGTCATGATCAGTGGTGTCGATATAAATGAATGAAAAGAGCTAGCTAGTTTGGTAGATAATCAGCTGGGAAACAACTTGGTAAATTTCCTTGATGAATGAAAATCATGCATCATATATTCATATACAAATATTTCATATAACAAAATTCATTTGCAATTCTTCTGAATCTGAAATTTTATTAGTAGTGAATTAGATTTCAGAATCGCAATTTTATAACCTAACAATTCCCTTTCGTCGATTAATCTCCCATAAAACCCTACTTGAAACATGGACTATACATATACTCTACAAAAATCACGACCAGATGTAACTAATAGTTATAAAAGAAAAGACTTGAGTTATCAAGTTCTTGTGGATCTAAAGTTATCAAGTGCAAAGAGGAGAAACATTTCCTCGAGTGTCCAACTTCACATTGGAGCAAGAAGCTTTGGAGACATCTTGTTGCGTTTGGTCGACCAATTTCACGTTTTGCATTGAAATTCCTCGACAGGGAACGCTCTTGCTACACTCAAATTTAACAGCTAAGGGTCTTGAGCTTGTCCCTTGTATGTTTTTGTACAACACATTGCTCACTTGTACCGCCGATTTCTGCCACGTGCTCCATTTCAAATTTTGTTATTAGATTATTACTCTAATTGTGTAGAAAATATTTCTTTATTTATTATCGTGCATTGTTTTAATTTGGTTCAAACCTGTTCGGGACATGATTCAACACGATCACAGTAGTCCTGGTTGATGATGATTGGGTTTGTAACGTTTTTCATTATAATGTCTTGAAATATGATGTTCTTCGCCATTCCATGTCCTCCCTGGTCATGAATATATAATTATATATACATTAACAATAGTAATAATGTTTTTTTTTTCTTTTCAAAAAATTAAAGTTTAGTATTTTCTTATAAATAAAAGATATTGATCATTTACCTGCCAAGTCTTGATTCTCACACCATTAGTGGTTCCTATAAGAGTCGCTTTGTTGACTACCACATTTGAAACATATGCTTCTGAGTTGTTTGCTCCCAAACTCCCGATGCTATGTGTTTCCATATAAATAAATAAAAATTATCAATAAAATGTATAATAACATGTATCTATCAATGACTTTGAAAATGCATCTTATACCCAATTTCTCACTAAAATGCCAATTTTAAATTCTCTGATTGAAATTGATAAAAATTAGTTGGTACTTATCCACATAGTATGCTGCTTAAAAAACAAATTTAGGTGAAATTAGGGAGAGAGATGGTTAGACCTGATTCCATGACCCGGCCCGCATGTAATGCCTGTCGCTCTCACATTTTCTGACCCACTCACTATCGATATACAATCATCACCTTCAACACCAAAATCAAACCCAACACATTACTATTTTATATTATCCACTAAATTCATAAACAAATTTTCTAGTTCATTGCAATATGTTTATTGTTAGTTAATGAGAGACGTAGAGGCTTGGATGAAGATATTTATTTGGCACCTTTTTCCTTTAATATATGAATTAATGAAGGGTTTTTCATAAGTGTAATTTCAATGTAACTTCAAGTTAAAAGTTGGCTGTTATATAAAGCATAAGTATAATATATCTCTTACTGTAATATTGAAACAGACAAGAGTAATAAAAAAAAAAAGAGTTTATTAATTACCAGTACGGACGATACAGTCTTGAATTAAGATATTGCAAGTTCCGGTTACGTGAATGCCATCGGTGTTAGGACTATGACCGGGAGATGTAACCATTAGATTCAAAGCCTTGACGTTTTTGCAATCTTGAAACGTCAAATGCATTTGCTGTGCGTTTTCCAACCTAATGTTACTTACTCTCAAGTTATTACATTCTACAAACGTAACTGCCTGCACATTCATTAAATTACATTGATTAATTTTCTTAACTCTCCATTATTTGAACTAAATTAAAATTGAAAACAAGGTAGGGGCGGCGTCTGAGGTTCTCACCGTTGGAGCTCCGACGCATGGCTGGTTAACAAAATAATTTTAACTCGCTAGTTAGTTTATTATATACTTTAAACGTACGTTGTTTAAGACATTGATCCAAATTAAGAAGAACTCACAAGTTGAGGGTTGATTTTGCAAGATTTTGGCCACCAAATATGTCCATTACCGTCGATGCGGCCACCTCCTTCAACACGAAGGTTTTCAACATTTTCAAACACAATCCAGTGCCTACGTTCCTTGTAGTCTGATGGGTTTTTCCATGCCTCAATCATTCCATAAACCTAATTCACACACACACACACAAAAAATGTATGAGATGAAGAAACAGTAAGTATATAATAATCATAAACCTAAACTTACATAGATTTTTTTAATCATACCTTAAAAACAATCAAGGATGATTTACATGGACCGGAGAACGTCACCGGTTTAATAATGTATTTTCTATTCTTGGGAACCACGACGTAAACTATCCCGGTGGACGAACAAGCTTCTTCCCAAACTTTCATGAATGCCTACGGCTCAAATATATATATATATATATATATATATTTCGATTAAATTATATTTCTCTTAAGTTATATTTCGATTAAATTATATTTCGATTAAGTTATATTTGATTGTAGAAAATCAATATCTAATATGGATCAAAAGAATGTACCTTAGAATCGTCGTTTCCGTTGGCTTTAGCACCGAAATTGTTGACGTTAAAAGCTAGAGGAGAAGACATAGGAGCATAACCTAGGCGATTTTTCATATGACTATTGCGTGTAGTGTGACCATGTAGATGATTGGTTTCGTAATAAACATTGGAAGACATGAAAGAATCATCCCTATGACTAAATGGGTAGCTGCTGAAACAACAAGGAAGAAATGTTACGAGAAATGCTGATAAAATGATGATCTTTTCAAACATTTTTTTTTTTTTTTGGTGTTGGGTTTTCTCGAGAAGTTAGATTAAGGTTGGGTTTGACGAAGAAAGAATGATGAGGAAGGAAATGAGTGAATGATGTGTCATAGAGAATGCAAAAATGCTTATATTTATAGATACGAGAGAGAGAGAGAGAGAAACTGAGAAGTGTTTGTTAAAAGAGAATAAGTTGAATATATATTTTTCTCGTAAAGTATCCGAAGAAATGTTTGATATAATTCCTCGTTTTTATGACTCATATCGTTTCCAAACAATTAGCAACGCAGTTTATTTAAGTCGATTAATGTACATTAAATTTAAGCCACTTAAAAGTCATTTGATTGGACGAATTCTAATTAATTAAGGGCTTGTTTTCTTTTGTACTCGTAAATGGCTGGAATCGAATCTTAGCAGTTACCACTGATAAACTAACCATTATTTACTCGTATATACTTTCTTAGATTTTGTAAAGATTACGATCAAATTTTCTTGTAGCCAATTGGGGAATCTTATATACTGAGATGTCTTTCTAGTTATGCTCCTTGATCATTTCATTCTATAGCCCCTTGCATCGAAATTAATACTTCGAAACGGCCCAAATTGTTTTAAAGCTTTGAAAATCTTGGGTTTTTTTCTTTCACTTGCCCCAATTTCAATAACTCTGTTCGCATACTAATCAACTAGATCATGTTGTAGCTTTAGTTTATTTTTTTATTACTGAATTATTTATTAATAATATGGTTATGTATATTCTGATTTATTATTAATAATAGAATAAATATGTGTAAAATTAAACTAAAATTGATTTTTTATCGATATTTGTAATTTTGTATATAACGTCTTATTTTATTAGCGTCCGAGGAATTAATTGTTAATCTAGTGGTCTGAGATAAACCGGGATAAAGCTAAACATCTACAATCTATTTCAGACAAACGACACCAGCCTATCCCGTAGAATTAAACTACTGGAAATATTTGGTAGAACTCCATAAGTTTCTTATGCGATGGGAAAAGATTGGCTAACACAATTTGAAAATCTTGGTCATACCATAAAACATGGGTAAGAGAAAAACAAAATCTGAATAGCTTTATTAAAAATAATAATAATCTGAAAACGGAAGAGCTAATCTCGGCCTAAATGAAGAAGTAAGTATTGACTTTGGCTTTGAATTAGGTTATCTGCAAATAACTGAAATATAAGTCTCAAGTAAAAGTAGTTTTGTTGGTTAAAGCTTTAACTTCAACTTTGTTAGATGTATCTTGAATTCAACCTTTAAACCTTTTCATACTTCTTATCCATTTTCTTAGGCTTATGAGATAGTTCGAAGCCCACAATTCATAGCCAACTAGAAAATAACTCAACCCTTTTACTTTGCTTTTTTTTTTTAATTTATTTCTCTTGTGGTCAAATTATTAATACTAATGTGTTTCGGTAAGAAACCAAAGTCTCCTATATATATATATATTCCGTATTAATAATTACGGTGGAAAAAGAAAGAGTTCCAACTACGATTATTATGGACTTCAACATTGTTTTGAGACAAAAACTGTATGTGATTTACGTTAAACCCGAAATATATGGTAGAAATTTGAAGAAGAATAAAGTAGCATGTTGTTTTGGTACGTGGTATGAATCGACATACAGTAAAAGTAGGCAGAGGTAACAATAAAAAGAGATTAATTGGTAAATAATGTCAAAGGTTAAGTTAGAGAAGGTTTAGATTGTTGCAATGGAATGGGATTTTGCGTATGAATTTTTTTTTTTTTTTTGACTCTCTAGTCTTTGTTGCGTGAGGTGATAATATAACCGCAATCGGGTAGCTAGAAATGACTTTTAGAAGATCATTCTTAAGCTGTAGCTAAAACAATCATAGCCACATGAAAGTGCACAACGTCAATTGAGTCAGGCAATAGCAAATACTGATTGTTAAAACGCTTTTGTAGAAAGCTAAGGTTTTTGTAAAAGACTTCTGCTTTCATATATTTCGCAATCGTTAGCGTTGACTTTGAGCTTGGCTTGTAGTTGTAGAATATGCATATCACCAGAAACGCCACAGCTTTGCTATATTACCCAATCAACTACAACAAGTCAACTTATTCTCACGGATTAAAAATCAAATGAAAATAGAAACATGTTCTGTTCTATATTATATAATTAATTCTAAAAAAAATATTAAAAAAAAAGATTTGGAGGGAAGTAATGAATAAGAAATACAAGTCAACATCTGTACACATACTATCTTTCACGTTTGAAGAAACGCAGTACGAAAGAATATCAACAAATAAAATGAAACGGCAGAGTATTGAACTTTAGTTACAAAAGAATCAATATTTCTCTAGTTGGAAGAATTGGTTAAATAAATAATTAATTTACAAGTACTTCTATATAGAACAAATTTCTAACAAAAAGAAAAACCTCAACTTTGGTTGGGCCTTGGCGTGCAAGTTAGATAAAACTGTTCTCAAGTGTCTTCAACGAAGATCCTGAAGATGAAATCCCTGAAACGTCGAGAATATTGCTTTGGATCAACGGCTGAGATCGAGGTTGGATCATACTGCATTGATTTGTAGGCATGTTCAAGCTTCTTGCTTATGTCGTAGTCTTGGAGAATGTCTATAATACCAAAGTAGACAATCACATCGTAAAATTCACCAGTTGGTTCCCCAACAAGCTGATTCTCACACTCACTTCTTCTCACTGTTCTTTCAACTCTTGCAGACATGTTTATACCCAACTTTACTGATGCTAGCCTGCAAATATCATTAATAACCACACTTGTGTTATAAAATCCTTTTACGGATTTGCATTATACATTAAGTGTTTTTCGGTTGTTTACTTGCTGGCATCAAGAAGAGACCGGTCCATTTCTGCTCGGGAGAGACGAGTGTTACCACTGTCAGGATTCCCTGCTTAAAAGATGATGAAGTTGTTTCAATCAAGAATTAAGATGGTAACTCTGAAAATTTTAGCTAAAGATTTGACAAGATTTTACCGGTGGGGGTTCGAGCACCGGAAGGAGGAGTCGCAGAGTCCTTAGACGAAGCTTCTCGAAAGTGAAGTCCAACCAAGAGACTATAATCCATGATTCTTTCTTGTTCAAGGAATTCACAGTCTCTGTCCACTTGCCTGTTCAACAAAGACAAACGCTCAGATTTGGTTTACTAATAAAAGAGATATATAATAATTAATAAGACTGAAAGAACAAAGTAATGGATTGATCACCTGCAGAATTCTTGGAACCAGTTCTTCTGCAACCGGAATATAAAATTTAGATCAAGATCTTTAAGCGTAGTGTTTGGATCGATTTCAGACTCTGGTTTAGTGGTAAGACGACCATGAGAGGATCCTTTGAGGTCAAAACGCCTATGGATAGAGTAACCAGTACAGAATAGATTCCCCATTATCACAAATCGAACCTGCAGGTGCAAGTATTCTCTCATCAGTACATCCAAATTTAAAATGTTAAAGACAACAATACAAAGAGACATGAATACAAAAAATGGTAGTTGACCTTTTTTTGTGCAGTGCCAGTCAATTTGACGCAGTGAAGACCAAAGAACTTGGTAACTAAAGTGTTCTCACATGCCCTGACATGATTGTAGTAAGCCGGAAGCATCCTTATAAGAACCTGTTTGCAGGATAAAAACATAGAGATGAGTGAATCTTGATAAACAGAATTTTGCGGTTTTACTTTTCAATTTCAGCTCTTACTTTGGTTTCCGCCTTCTTCATAGTCTTGATCATGTAGCGGTCATCGTTGGTCAAGTAGAAAAAGCTTCCACTTTTCCCTGGAGATGATAGCTCCCTAAGAGCATCATTCCCACAAATCGATAACATATAATCTGCTGCGTCCACGCTAAACAGTTTCCGCAGAGTCCTATAGGAAACACACAACATTTTAATCTGGTTTCTTAATACCAACACACACATGAGAAGAAATTAAAAGAAAGAGAGACTCTAACCTGAAAACCACAGGACAATAATCCTTCCATTTAAACTCAACAGACTGGTGTGGAGGAGTATATTTAGATCCTTCCGATGGGAATTTAGTCCAAAGTTTTTCCTTTGGATCGAAAGCCGAAGCCTTTAAATCAAGAGATGTAGCAGGCGCTGGTCTTCCAACAGAGTGTCTTACAACAACAACAAAAAACAACACTCAACATCAAAGAAAGCAAACAAACAAACACAAATCGAACAAAAAGTCACAGAAAAGACTTGGTTACCTAATTCCGAGCTGCAAGTTAAGCATGAGGTCATAATTCTTGTGACCTTTAGAGATAGTTTGACCTTGTTTCTTAGCAGGCTGTATTCTCAAATTCCTTAATGGTGATCTATTACTCTCTCCATTATCATCACACTGGAGATAACCAGAACCATTATTCCTCATCTCCATTTCACCATTACTCACTCTCCCATCAACCGATCTCCTCCTCGGCCTCTCACTATTCTTCGTCTTGTTCCCACTACTACTCTGCTCCGAAGAACCGTACCAAACCGGCATCTTCTGAGACGGCAAAACCGGGATTCTCTGACAAGTACAAACCACACATTCACTCAAATCAACATAGAACACTTGTTGTGGTTGCCAATCAAAATTCCCTGAAGATGTCGAAGGGTAATAAGTCCCGTTCTGTTCTTTAGGATCTTTGCTCCAAACTCCAACATAGAAACTACCGTCTGACCATCGGAAAGTTCCATTGCCTTTAGGAGCTGCATCTTCCCAAGATCCATCGTAACGGTTCCCGTTGCTCCATATCATGGTCCCGTTACCATTCATCAACCCATTCTTCCATTGTCCAATGTAATGATTCTCGTTCTTCCATTGATACCTCCCATGTCCGTCTTGTAAACCTCTTCTCCATTCTCCGTCGTAGCAATCTCCGTTGACGTAACTTTTTGTTCCTTGCCCGTGTCTAAGATTCATCACCCATGATCCTCTATATAAATCTCCAGACGAATCGATGTAAGTACCTGGGGAACAAAACCAAAAAAAAAAAAAAAATCAAAGGAATTGTGGATTTGTTGTCGTGTTGATAAAAAAAAAATGATACCTTTGCCGTCCATGTAACCGTTTTTGAAATCGCCTTCGTAGGTGGCACCACTGGGCCAACTGAAACGACCTTTGCCCATGGTTTTGCCCCTGTGCCATTCTCCGACATACATACAACCATCGGTCCAAAGGTATTTGCCATGTCCGTGAGGGAGATTATCTCGCCATTGTCCGGTGTAGAAATCTCCGCTTGGTAATGCTTTCTCGGTGTGGTAAGTCTCTCCCGTTGGTCTACTGTAATCGTCGGCGTCATCTGCGTGTGCTACCGACATTTCTCTCTTCTTCTTCTTCTTTCTCAGAAATTTTAGTTTTTCCGTTTTGTCTATCTTTCACATTTTCTTCGTCGATTCTACGTTTTACTCATTCGGTCCTCCATTACTTAGATCGCCAAGCCGCATTTGATTTCAGGGTCTTTCAGAATCTATCGGATTACAGTGGAGGAAAATGTAGCGTAGCCAAGGACGACGAGAACATAGGGAGAGAGAGAGAGAGAGTTTTTTCTTTTTCTTTTTGGGGAATGGCCTGAAAACGAAGAGCAAGAAGAAAGAAGAGACGAGGAAATTGAAAACGATAAAAGAGGAAAATAGGAGGATTGTGTGTGATGAATCGATAGAGAAAATTGAAGAGTTTGGTAATGGCCATTGTTATTGGAGCTCCGCGTTTGATTCCTAAAGCGACTACCAAACCAGACATCTGGAGGGACTCGCTAGATGCGACGTGGTTACCTTGTCAATGCTGACGTAATTTCCTTTTTATTTTTCTTCATAAAAATCAAAATATAGAATATAATAATGAGAACTTCCCCCACACGGAAACAAAATATGATATATGTATGTACATAGTCACATCCGGTTTTAGCCTTTTTGTTTCTTTTATGGGTCATCTGACTCATCTCTCTTCCTATATATTAAACTTCTTTCTTCAAATATCATTTTAATAAACAGTATAATAGGTTAAAAATATTACGTTTATATCATTCAAATAAACAATACAAATTTATGTTTTTTGCCATACGGTTAGGTTTGGTTGATAAAACGACATAAGTGAGTTTAGAAGGGATTTAATTTTATCCACTTTTCTAAGAGAAAAAAGTTATCTTTTATCCACTTTTCTAAGAGAAAAAAGTTATCTGCTTTGGTTTTCAGTCAATAAAGAATCATTTTTGTGTTTTAGTCTTAGAGTGATCGATTGTTATAACTGGAAACAATAAGTTTGAAGAAGTAAAATAATCATCATCAATCATGTTCATCTCTAACTTTATATTCTCTCGTCCAAGGAAATTGTCTATAATTTGTTTGGATGTCTGTCCAAGTAAATGCACTACTTTTTCGAGCTGTCGCAGGAATTTGAGAAGCTGATTCTGTATAAAAACTCATTTCATTAACAAAAAGAATTGTCCACCTGAACACAAGTAAGAGCCCACACGGAGCTTCTTCGAAAAGCTTATTGTAATTTCCACTTATACGCTATCCAAAGCATCACTCTGCAATTCATCTTTGTTCCTTGGAGGAACCAACCTCTCCGTTGCGAGTCTTTCCTCTAGAGCTCTTGCCCCTCTTTCTCTGCAATAACAAATTTTATGTTGTCAATTTTATGCCTTTTCTACAACCGGATACAGTGATGACGGGCCACTACTATTTATTCTTACAATTGAGTGAATAGAATCATTGGTTATCTAGGTTTGCATCAACTAGATCCTAGATTATGTTTTAACAATTTCAAGCCAAAAAAGGTGTATACTAATTTCTGAAGACATGATCTACACTAACCCCTAAAGAGCTGAGGATTTAGTAAGATTGTTGAACTAGAGCAGGAAAGAGAGGAAAAGAAAAAGAAAACAATTTTACCTCCTCCTGGATGCTTCAGCAGAATCAGAGCCCGGCAATGGTGCCCCACTGGTACTGTAACTATGGTCTTCACTAGTGGCATTTGATCGCCCACAAAGCATCCGGTGAAAGATTAAGGCTATAGGGTCAATTATGGGCCTGCATTTTATTCGGAATAAACAAAATTACCAACAACATATGATGATTTGCGGGCAAAGTCGAGAGCAAAGTTAAAAATGGAGAAAATATTGTTTCACCTGAGAAATTCAGGAAAGAAAGTAGAGAAGGCAAAGTCATCACTTGGATCACCTCTGAGCTTTGTTTCTGGTCTCTTCTGTAGGTACCTGAGGTATAACCAGCCCATATATGTACCAAATATCAAAGTGGGAAGATATGCTGCTGAATCTAGTGTGAAGAAGCTTAAGGCTATTGACAAAATTAGCACAATTGAGGGCAACCACTGTACACAGAAAACCACAAGTCAGAATAGGATGTGAAAATTTGTTCAGCAAAGAAAAGTTGGAAGTAAGAATATGTCAAAGCTTTATCATTTACGACTAGAAAGCAAAAGATTACCTTTGCTTTGATCTTTAACAGCAATATCTCCTGGTCAGGAATTATCTGCTTTATCCCGACAAGAAGGCCTGCCAAGACACCATGAAAACCTGAAAAGGGCATATATCTAGCCAGGAGAAAACAGATAGCACGTTAGTATACTGTGAACAATAATGAAACAGAACAAAGTAGAGAGGATTTATCATACAGTGGTAAAGATTAAACTAAACAGAATAGGGGAGGAAACAAGTAACAATTTACAGGTTGAAAAATCTCCACTTAATTTTGACTTCATATTTAGTAAGAGAAAGAAAATAAACAAGCAGACAGTTGGTATGTATAGGATGGGTAGTAGGTATAGTTACAGGTAAATTTCCAGCCTTGTAATGTAGTATAAGGCAATGGCTGTAACGAAAACACAGAGATATGTAAGGAAGTTGACGAGAAAGATGAACTTAAGGAACTCCTTGGAACCCCAGACAGGTTCCAGGAACTTTCCCATAAAGAGTAGAGAAACGGTGCTGAAGACAACCTGCAACATTTTCAAACAGACACTCGTGTATTCAAGTACTATAGATGAGAGAAATCTGAATTGGATAGGAACAAGTTGAACTAGATAAAAAAAAAGGGAGAGAGAAGATACATACCCCATAAACTGAGAGTTCAAAATAACCGCTAGTTATCAGATTCCAAGCAAAAGGAATAGTCCTATAATGAAAAGAGAAAACAAATGTAACAAGTGAGAAACTAGCATTGTAATCATAGTAATTAAAGCCCAAGATAGAGAATAACTAATATCGGTTATGGAGGATTTAACATATAGGAACCCTAATTTGCCCCCATACCGTGAAAACGCAAAGTGAAAGAGCTAAGAAGAAAATGCATTCAGTAAGAGAATGGTAACCCTAGCAATGACAGAAGATACAAGTACCTCGCCGGAATCAGAGCAACGTATGGGACGGTAGCGGGAAGGAAATGAACCAAGACGTGGCCCACCACAAGCACCAGAGCAAGTCCTTTGCAGAGCTTAGTGAAATTGGTGAACATACTTGTTCCCTGAAGAAGGCGACTCATATATATATTCAAATTGGAAACCAAAGAAAACGTAACAAAATTCGTGGATCTGCTTACTGGAGAACTCATGTCGCCAGATTTCAGCAACAAATCTCAGATCCTGATTGTTGATAGATCTCCTCGACGCACCTTTAACCGGAGATTATTTTCTCCTCACTCCCGCAATTGCAAATCCTTACTTAGTTATATATGTAATTCTTTATACTAAACGTGTTGGACATTTTTGTTTATTAATCAGATTATACAT
The DNA here is from genome assembly GCA_963854855.1 of Nasturtium officinale. Taxonomy (NCBI): domain Eukaryota; kingdom Viridiplantae; phylum Streptophyta; class Magnoliopsida; order Brassicales; family Brassicaceae; genus Nasturtium; species Nasturtium officinale. The sequence goes on along the minus strand of OY978502.1, from coordinate 2,087,148 downwards.
ATTGTTATAACTTATATAGTTATAAATTATAAACATTGTTTATACTTTTTTTTTTTTTGGGGGTTAAAATTGTGATAATAACCATTCTTTGGTATAAATAAGTCTGTGGGCGACAAAATAAAATTAAAAAAAAAAAAAAAAAAATTTGTGCTGTGTTGTGCTTTAACGAAAACAAATATTGTTGAGAGTTAGAAATGATTGACTGGTTTTTTGCAGTAATCAGAGCAATAACACCAAATCTAGTGAAGATCTTTTGGAGGAATAACAGTCTGAAATTGCATGAACTAGTTGGTTCACAACATCTCTTTCTACACAGTTAGTAAGGCGTTCACTAGATCTCTTTCTTTGCATAAACTCCCTGTATTTTCATGTCACAATCGTTTCTACAGATACTGCCAATAGGTAAGGCGCTTTCTTGAAATTCTTTGTTTGCGAATGGTGTAAACCATCTTTCTTAAGAGCATCATTCACTTTGATTTCTACTTTCAGTAACTCAAGTTCATTGCTTTTCATAAGAATTGCTCTCCCGCTAAAAACTAGGATTGGTTCTGAAGAATCATCAATCAAATCATGGGTTTTTACATAGGTTTTGAGGTGGATCAAGAGTAAAGCAGTATATCCTCACTATTAATAAAAACAAATACCATAAAAAGACAAGGGGGAAAGGAAAGTGTTAGTCATCATTGAGTGAGAGGAAGACATTCAAGCTGGATCTCAAGAACACCCCTCTCCACATTTTGTAGCCTAAGTGATATGTCTTGTTTCACTTTCCCTTCTTCAAGTGAGATTATGCCATCACTCACCAATGTGTTCTCTTTGCTCGCCACCCAACTTCCCAGCTGCATCGGTTCCTGTATGCTCGATGTCTCGTAAGCTTTGGCTGCACTCACCAATGGTTGTATGTCTATCTCTGCCTCTCCCATGAAATCATCTGTCGAGAATGTATCCTTGTCGTACACTAGCTGGAAAATTACATAGGTATAGCTGGGTTCAGTAGTGTTTTAGCTGAGTTTTTAGCAGTTAAAATAAGAATCAGTTAAGAGTTTGGCCACCAAGTTAATGAGCTTAGAAAAAACCCCTCAGGTTTCATGTTTTCAGACAATTCATAAAATCTTTTCCCTCTTTTCGATCATTTGCTCATCTCAAATACAGATCTTGTTAGCATTCTTCAACCCATAACTTCAAAAAATTTGTGTTCTTACCACTTTGAGAGGAGGCATGGGCTCGGGTATCGAAAGCATTAGCGTTTCATTCCACACAGGATTCAAGTTGTTCTTTATCACCCGTGTTTTTACCGACTACAACAGGAAAAAATCGAACCAAGTTTGTTTTTTACAAGAGTTTAACGTTAAATCATAAAAAGTCTAGAGAGATTTGGCAGAGAGCTCACTTGTTGCCCAAGAGCAAGGATAACATAAGGATCGCTAGTCATCACGTCTCGAACTGCTAGGTTGGTTCCTTTTACCACATTAACCTTAATCAATCCCACAAACTCAACCATACCTGCCTATAAAACAACCACAAAAGTCAGCAACACTTACTACCAAAACAGGTATGTATGTACGTTATGTAAGTATAGTGGTTGTCACCATGGAATTGCTCTTCTTTGATCCTTTGTGATCAGATTCTCTTCTTCCCCAGCTGTTCCTAAATGCATGACCAATACGGTTTTTTGTAGAACGGTGGCTTGCGGAACATAAAGAAGGTGGTGAAGTATTTACTCTACTAGGCTGTTGATAAGGGCACAAAGCACCATCCTTAGGATCCATAAACTGGTGCAGCTCATATTTTTTTCTGCCGATTCAAAGATATACCGACTTAGACGATAATACAAACATACCATTATAACGATTGTAAGTAAGAATGTCACCTGATGAACTCATTTCGTTCCTCATTAGTGGAATCTGGTTTGGGTTTCTTTGACTGGTCGATGTTGCAAGCTTCGAATCTCTCGTTCACTGTAGTGTTTCCACCGTATCCCACAAGCATGTCAACTTGCTCATCTGTCCACTCGTCTAGCTTTACTGATAGAACCTGCGGTTAATCAAAACTATGGATAAAAGGCTCTAAACACAGAAACAGATAGAAATCAAGATTGTTTAATGAGAAATAAAGTACCTTTGATATATGTACTCCAAGACTTCTGTGTACACCAGAACATTTTATGCAGATAAATACACCGAGACTCAACGATCTAAACGGAATGATGAAATGAATCAATCCAAGCTATCAATAGAAATGTACAATTACAAACCACACACAAGTATATTAATCAACTTACACCCATTTAGGCTCAGGAGTTCCACAGTCAGCACAATATTTATTCCCAGGTTGCTTCAGCAACTTCTCCAACCGATCTCGGGGATCTAAAAATGCCAAAACAGGACATGAGATTGTCTCCAACTAACATTAACATATCTTAGAATGTTCATCTCCATCATCATTAACTAGAAAAATTAATTAATTAATTAACTACCAGAAGATATCTGCAAATCCCTGTGAGCCCATTTGGGTGTCTCTGAGCATAACAGGTCATATAAGCAAGCATGCGACCCTATAATAAACAAAAATTTGAAAACTTTATACGTCTGAAAATTGGTGGAAATTTTGAAGGTATTGTGTTTTAATTACCAGAAACTTCGACAGGATCGACATTTTCTTGGCCAATAGACATTTTGAAGCAGAGCCGAGACAATAAAGAACAAACGAATGTTCAGAAAAGCTGTGACCATTCAAAAAGGATTTTTCCCAAAATCAAGACATCCCCTGAAGATCACCCATTGCATTTTTAAACGAGAAGAATCTGAATTAACAGGACAAACCAATTGCACCAAACAAAAGACCAAGCAACCGTTTTGTTTAAGGGAATCCTTGAGAAAATATTGTAAACAAGGGACTAATATGAAAAACCAAACCCATTAAAGCCTTCTTTCAATTTTCAATTTCTTGGAAGAACCTAAAAACTCTAGAGATCAGTTGAATTATTTTTTTACAAGAGGGAGAAAAAGTTATGTTGGGACGACGACGGCGAAAACATAAAACAGAATTACGAAAGGATTTTGGAGGAAAATTGTCTGAGAAATTGCATCATCCTGCAGACAAGAGATGGAGAAGCTATGATTAGGTGTTTTTGTTTTATTTGTCGGCCAGAGAAACAATTCTGAGGATTTTGGTTTTGTAATTTTCGATTTTGTCAAATATTGTAATTGACACGTCGTTAAACAATTATTACTTCCTTCTTGATTTTTAATTAGTTCTTTTAACTAGACAACCTTATAAAATCTCTTAATTTAGAAACACATGTGTAATGAGAAAAAATACACACACAAATTAAAAGTTGTAATTGCCTGTGCATAAAACTCAACCAATGCAGATTCACCTTGATTTGTTATAATAAAAATTATTGTTATTTGTTCATAAGAAATCTGTTTTAATATCGGATTTTCACCGCAGAGAATTAAACTTTTTGTATGCTGTAAATTAACGTAGTATATTATCGATTGCGTAAATATCTTAAAACTAATTTCATTAAATTGTGCTTGGTTTTTTCACTTTCTTTAATGACTTAATTATTTCGGATTTGGCTCATAGGCATAGCAGTAGTTGCCTCATCATTGACATTCTTTTGATTATTATATCGTGAATTGGTATCCAATCTAACTAAGAACAAACTAAATTTTTAAATACAAAATTACTTGAGAAAGTCGGATAGCTCTGCACCCTCAAAGTCGTCATCATGTCTCCAACTTAGCTGTTTGATAATATTATACCCATAAAAAACATCAATTATACCAAAACACATAACATTACGTTTAAGATTAAACAAACGATAAGTCTACAAGACAAGACTTCATTTACAACTTTTCAGCATTGGTGATACTGACCCCAAAAAAAATAAAAAATAAAAACAGACCGAAGAAAATGACCAAAACTACTACTATTAGCATAATATTTACTTGTAGTTTCCCACTCATAATCTATACCGAATCCTGAGGAATTCCCAGTAATAGTTTAGCATATGATCATCAGGCTTCACGCGATCCCAATTCCCGTTACAGAATATCGCATATGCATCCGCTGCATACCTGTGAATCATGAACAATACTCTTAGCAGTCTTTTTTTTTTTTTTTTTTCAGGTTTTCCAAAATTCAAAGACTTACTTTCCAACCCCATGCAATTGAGTGACATGAGTCCAGCTCTCTTGAAGATACTCGTGTGAAAACCGCTGAATCATTTTGGCTCTCTTCTTCTGTAATCCAAGAGGTTTTATCAGAGTCTCTATCTCTTTTTCTTGAACTTCTGTTGCAATCTTTGCATCAGCACACAGTGCAAACAAGTCTGATATCACTCCCCGCGTCTGCAATCACCTTTTGAAATTAATCCACTGACCAACCGCAAAGCCTTTACTTCTACCAAAATCAACAAGAACAAGCTATTCAATTCATGGACAGTCATTTACTCGTCAAACTAACTAAAGACTGCACCTATTGAAGGATTCAAACCCACGGAGAGTCTGACTTCTTACTTCCTAACAGGTTTTGGACTTCTCTCAGTTCTTATTCCTGACACTGATTGATAAGGTATGCCACAAGCAATCACAACACTTAACACACTCACTTAACTGATTTAGTCTCAAATACTTTAAAAAAAAAAACTTAAAATTATATGTTGAGCAGAGATAATGGAAAAAAGAAAGAGAGGAAAGAGGAAAAACCTGTGCACCAGATGTTTTGTTGAGAAGCATACATATGACCAGCACCCGCCATGGATCATGCCAATGATCTTCTTGAATAAGATTACATGGAGACCGTGGAGGCACCCATGTGTTATCCGGTGTTTTCCGCTGGTATGCCTCATCGGTCTTCTGACATTGTGAGAGTAAAGGGCTAACAACAGGAGTTTTCCTCACCCTTCTTGATATCTCCTTTGGTGATTCAATTACTTTGGCAGAGCCGTCATGGAAATATCTTGAAACTTTCACCACCTTAAAATACTGACGCAAATTACTAGGCGGGTTTGGCAGTTCTGAAACAGTTGACGATGACTGGAAGTACGGAGAAACTCTTCTGACCTTGTTTTGAAGTTTTCTGCATCCTTTCCTATAATATCTTCCATTTTGAGAAGAAACAATGTCAGAATCACATTGTGGAATAGTTGATGGTTGGAAGTATGGAGAAACTCTTCGGAGTTTAGCTTGAACTTTGCTGCATCCTTTCCTAACACTATGAGAATCACACCCCTTTTTGAGCTGTTGTGAAACATTAGATTCCTGGAAGTATGGAGAAACTCTTTTTACTTGAGCATGGTATTCACTGCATTCTTGCCTTTCACTAAGAGATTCAGAAACATTATCATCATCAGCAGCAGCAATTTGAGGAGAAACAACAAAACTTGTTATTTTACTTCCAAAGTCCTCCCTTTTTCTCCTCCTCACACTTTTATAAGCAAACCCAGATAACAATTTTCTACATGAAACAGAACTACTGCTCTCTTTCTTCTCTAGGCAACCATCATTATTATGACATTGAAGTACCAAATTAGTGGAACCATGTTTAGTTTCGGTAGTCTCATCAACGCAACCCAAATCTTGAATTCTATCATCATCATCCTCCTCCTCCTCCTTGGATAAAACAAACGAGCAATTTTCATCCCTTACCTCGATAATATCAGAATAGGAACTCCGATGAGTCATCATAACTGAACTATCATCGTCCCTTTCAAGTCTCCGATATCTCCTTCGCCGATACGTAAAAATTACTGGTGGAACCATATCAGAATCTCCTCAATCTCTTAAACTAGATCACCAAATAAGGAACCGAAACAGAGCTATCTTCTTCGCCGATACTTTTTGTCGGTAAATTTTACTTCCTTTTTTGCCGTCTGTGTGTGAATTAGACGTGTTTTTTTTTTTCGTTTTTTTGTCAATTATGTTTTTTTTTAGAAATTAAATTGTGGCAGAAATATAAAATTAGTGGTTTTTATTTTATAAATAGAAAAATAGGGTTTAGAAAATGCAATCAACAAAAACAAATTAGTAGCCTCTCGCTTGAGTTTCCTCTTTTAAGACAAATTCGTGCATTGAAGGTTTTGTTAGATTTGAGTTGATGTTCATACCCATCCTGGCCCACTAATTATTGAACAAGTAGCCTACATAAAACAATGCTGATTGCTGAGGCCTAAAGAACATGTTATGGAGCTGAGAAGTCATGATTTCTTCTTATTATTCACTAGTTTGCTAATGCTGAAAAATCTCCAGTTGGCTTTGCCTGTCGTCAGAAAAATAAAAAACCGATTATCTTCAAGAACCAGTTCTTTACACCAACAACATAAATTAAGTTATAAAAATTGTGATCTGAAAAGAAATATGACCCTTTTCTTTGTAATTGTAAATGAGTAATTTTTGGTAAATTTCTGATTGTTCACCAAACTATATGCAAAATAAATATTTGATTATTCACTCATTTAATCTATTCCGTTTGCACGAGAGTTTACGTAGTTACACAAAACGTGTACATAAATAATGATACATTTAACAATAATTTTGTTGGTTTCCATATAAAATTTGTTAAATGTTATGTAGCTGAGTTTATTAATTATAACTTAAATAAATAAGTGTTTTTGACAAACTTTACCAACAACAAAAAAAAAAAAACATTTAGTGCCGGTTAGGGTAAGATCCGCTCGGCTCGGGTGGAGTAGTTAATAAATTGAATAAAACTGTAAAGTACAGTAAACCAATGACGTCTTCCACAAATTTGGTTGGAATCGATCGGTTATGACGGTTTAGGATCAGGTCGGTGTGACTTGTCCTTGTTGCGAAAGGCAAAATCGATCATTGCGCAAGCAAAAACACCTAAATAGCGGCGAGAGCAACCGCAAGATTATTTTCCGACAGAAATACAGACCTAAGAAAAAAACCCAATCTGTGCAAAAGATGGCGAGAGATAGCTGTTTGGCCAAAATTACTGCCGGAGTTGCTGTTGGTGGAGCAGTTGGTGGCGCAGTTGGTACGCTTTCTCTCCCTTTAATTTCCTTATTGTTTTAAGTTTATCGACGATACAACGCCTTTAAATGTATTCGATTTTAGGATTTGGGGATAGATTTGAACTTGTTTTGTGTTACAAAATCTTGTGTTTCAGGTGCTGTCTATGGAACTTACGAGGCGATTAGATACAAGGTATTGTTTTTTCTCTGTCATCTTTTTTAAGCTTGTGAATTTGGCAAACTATTTTATGACATTCTGATGTGAAACTGGAAAGAATACTGAGAAATACGCTTATGATTTTTTTTTTTTTTTTTTTGAATACATGTGTACTCACTCTTGGATATGGCTTATGCTAATTAACATTACATAGCTCAGTCTTATCTTTGTTTGCCTTCACTTTTACCATTAACTTATATTTAACCATTTTTTTGTTAGCTCTTGTTGTGGTTTTTTGTGAGTTGGAGATGAGGAGGATTGATTCGGAGTTTTTAGCTCTTAAACTTTGATAAGAAAGATGTCTAGAGTAGAAATGATCGTCTGTTTAAACAATCTCAATAGAAGCTTATGTGAAGATTAAATTTGTGAGATTTTTATATTGCATTACTACTTGATGATCATTTTTTCCTTTTCTTTTTCTGCAGGTTCCTGGGCTTTTGAAGATTAGACACATTGGGCAAACTACCATCGGCAGCGCAGCTATTTTCGGGCTTTTCCTAGGTGCCGGCAGTTTGATACACTGTGGAAAATCCTACTGAATCTCTTCCATTGGTTTAGCTCTAGAAGCTTTTTAAGTTTGTGTCCTTCATAGTCTCCTGGTAAAATATTGATTTTTTTAAACAAGTATTGGATAAATCAGTCTTATACGTTTCTGCTGCTCTGTATGAATTTTCATCTCTCTTGGGTTTGATCAGAAACATATTCTTGTTCTTTTTGCCTAAGATAATCTTGTTCGTGAAAATATCATGCTATAAGGAGTTTAGTTTCAAGATAATGCATAGAAAGTGGAGTGAAAAGAGCATATTATACTTTTGTTTAAGATGATCTTTGTCTTAAAATCATATGTGCAAACAAAACAAAGAATGTTTAAATAGTGGAGGTGGATTGATTGCACATACACTCCGGAATAGGATACTTTGTTACATCTCTTCCAGCTTTGCTAATCCTTAGTTCTGGTTGTCCTAGGGATTGTCTGTGTAATTTCTTTATCATCTTGCCAAACTCTGTTTCAGTCATTGATCTGTTCCAAAAATATGGGAGCATATGCCTTTTGTTTGGTGTTATAATCTTCTTATGTCCTTTATAAGCCCTGTGACCCTGAATGAGTAATTCAACACCTTACCTTAAGATTGTGTAGACAGACGTAGAAGTTGAGTTTTGAAACAACTGAGACCTAAGAATGTGTACCTGAATGGCGTGGCCCATGTTCCCTCCATGAGATGCCATAAACACATCACTCTCCTTGCACACTATATAGTCGATTGCTGCCATTATTGAAGCTCGTTTTGCAAATGGTTTGAGTTCAAGGGGCAATGCAATGTCGTATTTGTTGTAGAGATGTGGGAATTCACTTGTTAACGGTTTCAAAGCTTCCTTTCCGCCAAGCGGTTCCCCTCCTGCCCAATAGATCCTTGCATCTTTTGGTGCTCCAAGTGCTCTAAGCAGCCTGAAATCACATGTGGAATTGAAACCAATGTCTCTCTCAACACACAGACTTCAGAAAAGAAGAAAAACCAGTAGCTCACTCATTTACCTTGTTACCTCCTTGGCATTTAATGGACACAGACCCGCGAGTTTCCTCTCCTTAGATGTCATTCTAGATTTGGCTGTTAAGAGCTCAGGCCGCTTAATTCTTTCGATGTTCACAATCTCATCATACTTTGGGCTCAAACCAGAAAGGCAGCCTGTTCTCACCCATACATCTTTTTCCAATCGAAGATGAAGCCCGATGTAAGGCCCTTTGCTCCTCATCCTCTCTGCAAGCTTCTTCCCCATCTCCATAACCCGAGGTGAAAACTTAAGTGCTTCAAATGCTACCTAAAACACAATTTTTGTTATATGAGAAAGAAAACAAAAACGAATACTTTTAGCTTCCAAGTCAGAAACATTACCTTACAACGGAGCTTCTGGAGATCAGAGGGTAGGTCTTTAGACAATCTTGAATCCAACCTCCTTAAAAGCAAAACTCCTTCCTTATTGAACTGCAGGATACAACAAAGACTATTGAGAGAAATCAAAAACGTTGAACAGTCTTTCTCATTATTTGTTCATCACTAACTGATCAAAGGGATGTGGTATGATCTTACTCGCTTTAGATAGTGCGAACGGATCCATTGAGGGGATGCATTAAAGGACATACTACCATCTTCTGATGGTCTAGTCATTAGTTTGCTTGCGGGAAGCAACGAAACTATCTTCACATCATTTGCTAAAACACTCTTGAATTGCTCTATATCAAATATATCTGAAAACTCACTGCAAAAAAACATTCAGAATAACGATACGGATGAAAACACAGAGTAACAAGAATCCATCATCAGATTATTATTTTTACCTCTCGTCGCCCCAAATGAGATTGATTTGCAATATTGGGACAACAAGAACAGCTCCTAGAATCCTCGCAATCACAACAGCGTCAACAATCTGAATCTTCTGCTGATTTAACCCACCAGAGACAACCACCATCAGATACTTTCTCCTCTCTCCAATAATCTTCTTGCTTTCTCTTCTGTATTCATTGCTGAAATCCAAGCATGGCTTGTAGCCTAATCCATCAGGTTGTTTCCAGAACTCATTCCGACTATGGTGTCCATTAGAGGTGAACAAATGTGATTCAGCACCAAAGGTCTCATTTTTCTCCACACCCTTATCTAAAGATCGATCCTTGGCACTGTAAATCTCAGCTTGAGTAGTGTTTAATCGGGTCCCCAGATGGGATTTAGGAGACCCATTTGAATCAGAGCTCTGAAGTTGACTTTTGTGATAAGGGTATCCACAGAAATCAACATAACCGAAAGGAGAAAGACAAAGACCGAGCCATAATAATATCCCAAAAATAGAAAGTAAGAAAAGAGAGAAAGCCCAGAGCTTTGGGTTTCTGAGACTGAAGAAATTGCTTGTGTTCTTCTTTGAAGTTTTACCATTTAGAAAAGAATGTAAAGACAATGAAGATACGGAACTAATGATCTGAGCTGGGACTGAAATGTAGCAAACTTTCTTCTTATAACTGCTTTTCTTCATCACGAATTCAAACAGACCAAGTAAGAGTTTTGTGAGGAAATTAGTTAAGGCGGGAACACAGAAAGCATCAATCTGTTACAAAACAGAGACTGTGTTGTTGTGATTTTCTTTTAGCCTAGGGATATTTTTCGTTTCAAAGAAGATTCTCTCATCATTTTTCCTTTTTTTTTGGGCAACGAAGATTCTCTCATCTTATTTTTAAAATTGTGAGCCTGATGATCAATAATTGATAATAATTAGTTGGAAAATATCTGTACTTTTGGAATTTTAATGGGTCAAATTTCAGAAATGCACCCAACAAGGCAACAACACACACATCTTTTTAATTAAATGTTTAGAAAGAGACATACTGGACGACCTCAATAGTAGTCTATTATCTTACATGTAAGAAATTTGTTTCGCTTACGTTGGTCAAAAAAGGTATACTTAAGAAAAATGTATTAATGTCAATTATTCATTTTTGTATACATCATATATGATATTTAAGTTTTATTTAGCACATGTTTTTTTCAATGTTTCGTAATGTTAAATAAAATATGAAAAGTAAATAAATGGATGTTTATTAAATATCGTATATACAGTGTGGTAATGGGTGTTAATTATTAAAGAATAAATAATGGATTGTCATAAATGTTTAATTACAAAATTAATTTTTTAACAACTAATTTATATTTTATATTTTTAGGTTTGTTTCAAACAGTAAAAATAAGTCCTTCTTGAACTGCCACGTAAACAAAACAAAATTATTTGTTTTTCAAGTATTAATTTTAGGTGTGAAAAAGTTGATGTTCCTTGTTTCTTTTTTTTTCTGCAAACAGTTGGTTTAGGAAGTGTTATTCAATTAAATTTTAAAATAATCTTAGTGTATTTTAATTTGAGATGTATTTTAAAATACCGTCTAAAATGGTGGTATTTTGTTTACTCGTGTTTTAGATAGTAAAATACAATATAATCTAATTACAAATAAATCAAATTAGTATTGAATAATAGTTAATTTTAATGTATTCTAAAATACACAAACAAATATTTAATTCAATAACAATATATTTTATTGTAATTCATTAAATACATAATTGAATAATATTGTATTTCACTTTAAATTTAAAATACATTTAACTCATCTATAATATTATATTCTATAACACTATTATTATATACAGTTAACTAGAAGAAACAAACCGGATGAATGTGGGTTGATGAGCTAGCCCAATAAATAAGTTGTGGCAGGCCCAAAATTGAGCAGAATGTGATTCAGTGGAAAAGTGGTTAATTTCAGAGATATTGGTATGGTGATTAACGAAACGAGTCTTCGTGTATTAATATGCCAAGACGTGGAATGTTGTTTGGTCAATTCAGATGTTATGGTAAATTACAACGATATAAGTATAACATAAGCCTAAACTACAAGAATATAACATATCAAGTTGCTTAATATCATGATCATTTAAAAATTGAGAAGAGTATCATGTCGTTCTCAATTTTTTTTAGTTCCGATTGAACTAGATATTTAAAATCTTTATTTTGTATATCTTTCGTTTTTGGTTGAAAATTTCTCCGTCAAGAATGGAAGTCAGTTAGGGTTAATAAATTTGCAATAGAAAATTAATTGACAATTTGGACTAGCCACCATTGATGAGTCTTAAGACCCAAACTATATTTTTTTGTTCAACAGACCCAAACTATTAGAGCCCAATTTCTTGTATATAGATCACCTAGTTAAACAGAATAATATCCTCTCTATAATATAGTGGCATTATAAATCTTTAGTAATGGTGAGGTTGTCTTAGGTCTTACCGCTGAAACTAATTTATTCCGCTTATGCGTGTATTTTAATAAATTGCTTAGTAAAGAAATAGCTTATTTTTAATAAATATTTAGTAATGGTATGCATTTTCTTATAAACTAACAAAGATCGTATCCGAATTTTCCTAGATGTATCCAATTGTGCTTCGTATGTAATTATAATATAAATTAATATGACTTTACATTTCATTTTGATGAGTTGAGATACAAAATTTACAAATTATATTGGTAGAACGATTTGGGGAGGATTTAAAATGGTTAGACTTTGAGACGCAAATATATGAAGGTTAGTGACTTAGTGGAGTCGTGGACTCACGTATTTTCAATGTAAATCTGATAAAATAAAAATCAATTGTGGGATACCATTTTTTATCCGATGATATATTAACATGATTTAACAATCTATAATAATAGTTTATCGTAAAAAAATGTACGTGTCTTTATCATATGAACTAATATAGCACTTCAGCACGTTTTCGGCCTCTTTAAATTTTGTGTGTTTTTTGTTTTACGCAATGCAAGATTAATAAACTTTGAATGTTGGAATCGTATTTTACACATAACAAAAACAAAACTATAATTTGCCGATAACAGCATCACTTGGTTGAGTAATGTATATGCGTATATATTTCGTGGAGATATAGTTTTGTATATGGGTGATTGAAAACAGATGTTAGAAATACAATTTAAAAAGTAGAAATATATAAACGGTTAATCGCAAAGATTGATACGGTGGTTAACGAATAATCTGTTAGACGCCATATAAATTGGTCAAAGAAACATGAAAAGGTTCAGTAACTAAGTTCATGTATATGTCAGAGACGCGATATATTGTTTGGTGAATTCAGATTTTAGAGTAAATGATAGCTAGGGATTTGAAATGCGTTTTGATGCTAAGCAAAATATAATATAACTTGGAAGAAGGCTTCAATTATAGATCAAATATCCAAAAGAGAATACATGTAAGATGAACATATTTGAAAAAAAAAGAAGTTAATATTGCTTTAAATGAGAATGTAACGGTATATCAGTAACAGTGTTGGAATCATAATATTGGCATATGTGAATTACGTGTTTGTCCTCAGAAATACAGAAAATGGCGGACAAAGTACAGGGGCGTATTAGTCATTGGTGGGAGAAATTCATAATCTTGCCATAACAATGATTCAAAAGTAAAACCTGAGTCAATTAATCCAACGGTCAAAAATGATTATCTTCATTAAACTATAAAATAAGGCCACAAAAATATGAAGTTGTGGATAAAACCCCAACTTTATCTAAAGTTTGCACCTGCTCCAACGCGATAAAACCTCACTTTCCCACATCCCTCCCCCAAGTTTTCTCATTATTCTTGTTCAACCCCGATAGACGCGGGGATTCAATTCAACGCTCCTCTGGCTTTTTTTTTCCATTTCTTTCAGTTTATAGTTTTCCTTTCTTTTCTTAAACTATTTATTTTAGAGTTTGTTTTTGTCCTTCTTTTTCCATTTTTAGTGTTGTCATTTGCTCACGAGACAGATAATTAATTTAAAAAAAAAAAAAAAAAAAGTAAACTTGTTCTTGCCTTCTTTTTGTTTCTGATCTTTTTTTATTAAAAATATGGAACTTATTTGACTGCGTGGACGAGAAGATTAGATTGAAGGTGAAATCGTTTACAGAACGTGACACCAATAAAATATTGAAAGGTATCAATCAATTTTTGATAAGATTTTATCTTTTTAAATTCCAGATACCAACTTCATTTTTTTTTTCTGTAGCAGCCAAGAAACTTCTTTTTTTTTTTTGACGGTGTCATATATCCGTGCTCGTGCTTGGTCTGAAATTGACAAAAAAAAAAAAAAATCCCAGAAGACAAAACTCTGGAATTCAGACAAAGAATTGGTTTTTAATCCATAGCATGTTTGGGATCCAAAGCAGACGAGATTTAACGATGGAATTGCAATCTCAGATTCCGATTCTCCGCCCGAGCATCCACGCGAGACGAGCGAACATCGTCGTCAAATTTCAAGACTTGTACGGATTCACGGTTGAAGGAAATGTCGACGATGTCAATGTTTTGAACGAAGTGAGGGAGAAAGTTAGGAATCAAGGCCGTGTTTGGTGGGCTCTTGAAGCTAGCAAAGGAGCTAATTGGTATCTTCAGCCTGAGATTCTCTTGATCGGCGACGGTATCGCCTTGAAAACTTCTCTCAAGATCTCTACTTTGACCAATGCTATTACTTTGAAGAGATTGATCAGGAAAGGTATTCCTCCTGTGCTTAGGCCTAAGGTTTGGTTTTCTCTTTCTGGTGCTGCTAAAAAGAAGTCCACTGTCCCGGACAGTTATTACACTGACTTGACCAAGGCCGTCGACGGTAAGGTCACGCCGGCTACGCGCCAGATTGATCAAGTTAGTTTTATTGCATCCACAGTCTCAGTTTTGCCTCTCTTTTTTTCCTTCTGGGCTGATCCCTTTATTTAAGGTTTGATTGGGTTTGTTGTTCTTAGAACTAACTAGTTTCAGGAGGTTTGGGATTGGATGTCGTTGATTGTTTGTTTTAGGATTCGGTTGAGATGTTTTGTTGATTTTTGTGCTGGAGCAACTAAGAGTCCTAATATTGAATATACTTTCTCTTCTACTACTGTTGTGTTATAGGAGGCTGCTTCATATGTTGTGTGCTATAAATAGTTGATATCATCCCATTGATCCTTTGTTTTAGGATTGTTTTAGATCCGTTGTTCATTTTTGTCTTCAGGCAGCAGAGCCTTTCTTCTGCTTTGATTGATGGCCATATCGTGACTATATGCTATGAATTGTTGATTTTTTTATCTTATATTGCAACCTCCTTGGATCTTCTCATCATTTTCCTTTGATATTGTGTCTCTTCTCTTGCAGGATCTGCCACGGACTTTCCCAGGCCATCCATGGTTGGACACTCCAGAGGGTCATGCTGCTCTACGGCGTGTGCTTGTTGGGTATTCTTTTCGTGATTCTGATGTTGGCTATTGTCAGGTACACACTTACCATTTTCCCATCTCCATTTTCTCTATTTAAATGATCTTTCGTATTAATCAATGCCGTCTTTGTTTCAGGGCCTAAACTACGTTGCAGCATTACTATTACTTGTTATGAAGACAGAAGAAGACGCTTTCTGGATGCTAGCAGTCCTTTTGGAAAACGTATTAGTCCGTGACTGCTACACAACCAACTTGTCTGGATGCCATGTCGAGCAGCGGGTTTTCAAAGATTTGCTTGCCCAGAAATGTCCTCGGTAAGTCTCTTTTTCTTTCTTGGTGTTTGGTTGGTCGCTGAGCTTCACCAGTTGACAAAAAACTTTACATCGTCTCCTTGTTTTTACAGAATAGCTACTCATCTTGAAGAAATGGGATTTGATGTTTCCCTTGTAGCCACCGAATGGTTTCTATGCCTCTTCTCGAAAAGCTTTCCTTCCGAGGTTCTTATAAAAAAAACCCTTTTGTCGAATCATGTGTCTTTTAAGATTATTTTTCTTATCCACACAGAAAACTTTGGTTTGCAGACAACTCTAAGGGTGTGGGATGTACTTTTCTATGAAGGAGCAAAGGTTCTATTCCATGCAGCTTTAGCAATATTCAAGGTTTTTTACTTCTCTTCTTATAAACAGCCTTTTCCATAAATTACTCCGGGTGAATCTCATTTCAACGGATCTCTTGTCACTTGCAGATGAATGAAAACGAACTGCTTATGACCCACCAAGTCGGCGATGTAATCAACATATTGCAGAAAACTTCACACCAGCTCTTTGACCCGGATGAATTGTTAACGGTAAGCTATGCTCTAGTCTGAGAACCGACTTATAATATATTCAAGATTCATAATCCTCACAATCAACACATTCTATTCAGGTGGCGTTTGAGAAAATCGGATCGATGACTACCAACACCATTTCAAAACAGAGGAAGAAGCAGGAACCAGCAGTGATGGCAGAACTTGACCAGAGACTACGGAGACTCAACTCTCTTAAAGAAAGTGGCAAGAGCACATAAACAAATAAAACTGTTGGGAGAAGATGAGCCAAAAAAGTATAAACGAGGGAGTCCAATAACCGTTTATTTACCCCTCCTAATGGTTATTTCTTTCTTTTTCTAAGTATATATAATTAGGATTTGTTTTATTTTTGAGAGCAAAACAATACCAAGATCCATTTCTGAGATGGTAAATGTCAAGTTTCTTCAAATTCCAAGAGGTGTTACTTGCCTCTTGCCTGTCTTTTTACCTCTCTTTGACATAATCAACTGTGATCTTCATGATTCTATAGATTCATTGCAATTCTTGTTTGGTTTGTAGCATAATTGGTCAACTTTTTCTCAGTACTAGTTTTCCAAAGCAAAAAAATATATATACAACTCGTAAACCAGATGAATGATATGAGGATAAGAACATGGCACTATATTAAAATATATAACAAAGACTTGGCTTCAATTGGAAGTTCAAGTTTGATGTCTCCATGTTTTTAGTTATTAATACTTTAAGAAAGAAACTAAAGATCTATGAATTCCACAGTCTAATCTTAAATAACCATCAAAAACTAATTTAATTCAAACAAAGACACATAATACAAGATCGAAACTTTATCAAAGGATCACGCGTCACTCTATGGCGAATTCGGTTCATGGCCATGTTTAAACGAGGCATAAGAAATTTTTTAGCAGTTCTCGAAAAAAGCTTTAAAATAAAGGGTTTAGAAGCAGATATAAATTTGATAGTGTGGTAAGAGAGCGTTCACAAAAAAAAGTTTTGTCAGTGAAGGCATAAAATCAATGAATAAAGAGGATGCATTTTCTGTGAAGCAAAACCTTACTTTCATATTCTTCAGCTTTGACTAAGACAATCATTGTACATCTAAGGATATGACGCAATCATATCATCATCAAACACATAGTTAAGCAGAAGGAGAAACAGAGTTGAGAACAAACACAGACATACTGATTTCCAACGACATTACTGGACAAAAAAAATCAAGATTAAATATAAATGTCTTTGTTCTTGTTCTAGGATGATCAGAAAGCGATTCACAATTATATGTTCAACGAAAAAAACAGAGATAGGGAGTGCAACAAACACCACTTTCTTCTACTGACAACACATCTCAGCAGAAAACTCTTGCTCTTCAGTTTCAAACCGCAGGCCATTCTTTACGGATATCAAAGCTGTAGTTGATCTCCAAGTAGCATTTATTATCATCATCAAGAAACTGAAACAAGATTGTCAAGTAACTTTTTAAAATCAACAACGATGAATAGAAGATTATCACAGAGTTAGATTATAACCAGAACAAACCTTAGTTCTTGCAAAATATGATCCTCGAGCAAACATGCCAGATGGAGTGGTCTCTTCTGGCATCACATGGTTGTATGGCTCCAATTGAGGACTAAAAGTTCCAAGCATTTCCTTTGCTCTGTCCACTGAAACCATAACAAAAAGGAATTGGGTCATCAAATTGTCTCTAAAACATTGAGAACTTATCAAAGTGGTGTTGTTTTACCTTTAACACCGGTCTTCCAAACAGTATTGGTGTACCTAAGACCAGAGACAATGTTGTTGTTAACTTGAAAAGTGAATTTCAAGTTGTACTTGCTTCCTTCTTTCAAAGTAAACCACATTCCCTTTGGATTTCCATTCTCCGGAACCAAAAGAACAATATCAGGTCTTCCGGGAGATAAGATGGCGAGGCTAATAATCTTCACTTCCGGATCAAGAGTCTCTGCGTATTGGCAGATATAAGATATAAAAAATCTATTAAAAAAAAAAACATTTTTCCAAACTGAACCTGATGTATATGTATACAACAGAATCACTCAGAAAAATGCATCATCAAGCAAAGACAAAAACATAGATGAAGAAGGTGAAATCCACAATAGCTTCCAGAATCATTTGCTAGACATTTTATGGTAACAAAGACAAACCAGATCCAAAGTATTCATATGAATAACAAGAGATATCCAACAAAAACTATTTTTCATATTATCTAACAAGAGAAGATTATAAATTTCCCATTTTTCAAAATGATAAGCTTTGAAAGTAAGAAAGAGATACACACCTCCCATGTTGGTGACATCGACACTTCCAAGAAGCTGTTCCTTCCATTTCCTCAGACTCTCATCATCCTAAAACCCAATGTATGTATATTCACAAGAAACAAAATCATTCAAATTTTCAAAATATAAAAGAAGAAAAAGGAAAAAGACAAACCTTATCCTTCTCGAGATGCTCCTTGATAGTGTACTGAGGACCCAATTGTAATTTGGAATCATCGTCTTCTTCTTCCTCGGTAGCACAAAGAGATGATTCACTCATCTGTCTCCCCAAAGATCCAACAGCTTCGTCGTGGGTTCTGGAGGTGTTTTCATCATCTCCATCATTGTTCTTGTCGTCGAATCCCATGTCCCTGGCTCCAGATACCAAAGACATCAATCAGCTTCGGCCAAGCCCAAGAGAAAATTTTCCAAAAAGATCTCGCCTTTAGGGGATCTAATCGGAGAGGTAAATGAGGGAACTTTAGGGAACTTTAGGGATTTTGGTTTTGGTAACGTCAAGGAGATGAAGTCATGTGGTGATCCGAGTTATAGGAGAGAGAATTTTGAGAGATCGTGAGAGTCACTAACGAGAATGCCGATTAAAGCTTTCTTTCTTTTTTTTTGTATTTTCTTCTTCTCTCTTTTCACGCGCAGAACAGACGAGCCTCTAGCCTCAAGCCTCAAGCCTCAAGCCTCAAGCCTCAAGCCTCAAGCCTCGAGCCACGACACGACCAGACTATTGTTTCTTTCTCTTACTACTATTTTAATTTTAGGTATTTTATTGTCTCATTCATTCTTAGTTTGTAATTATTGAATTTGTCCCTCTAATCAATTTTATTTTATCGTATTCATGATTATAGAAGCAGCCGGTTTCATCTTCGTTCCCAATCAGTTTTAATTTGATTGCATTGATGATATTAGCCGGTTTCATCTTGTAAATCCAACAGTGTACATGAGACGAACAAGGGCATATGCTTCTGAAAAATGATTGTATTTTTATCCTCAAAGATATACGGATAAATAGTTAAATACTCCCAAGAGTTTTGAGCTATCGTAACAAGGTACAAAATCAAATTAATTTATGTAGCAAACTAATTTTAAATGGTTTTTTGGGGTGGGTGGGGTGGGGGGAAGCGTAATTAAATAATAGGTGATATAGATATGCAATTATTTGATTCATTTAGTTGTACTTCTCTAATCATGTGACTTGATCTATGAGATAGCGCAATAGATTAGATCCAAATATATATATATATATATTGGTCTTTTAACCCCGATCTTGACAGTTGACATTTATGACTGTGGACAGAGGCATTGATTTACCCTAACATGAGTTTCACTAGTTGGGCATACATTTCTATCACTATTTGCTCCTAACTCATGTACGCAATAGACCATCCGTTTCCAAAGTCATATGCTAGTTAAGTTTATTACGAAGTTTTGAGTTGGTCGACAATACTCTCTGTTACACCTAACAGAAGAATACATAATCCAAATTAGTTAGCATTGTATTTACACCTTAATTCATTTCATAGATTATCAGAATAAAGATCTCTGCAATCAACATATAAATTAAGATGTCTATGAATCAAATCAAGACACAGGATAAGAAGTATTATAACAAATCAATTGTAACATTTACCGCTTTAGGAGTTCACCCCGGATTCACAACATATGTTTTTAATGTGTTTTAAGGAATATAAGTTTTGGGGCTGAACTATGTATAACTTTATGTAGGTGAAGAGATTACATATTCAATTCGTAAGACAGTTGTAATTTTATGATTTAGACAGACACTATAGACTCGGAAAGATAATCAAGAAAAATGGCCATTTGGAACGAGATCGCCAGCCTACTACACTAGTCTCCGATCGTCTATAGTGATCGTTGGCCGGCTATTTGTTTTGGGACAGCTTCTATTAGAGATAAACCAGCATAAAACTATAGCTTTTATTTCTTCGTTTTCAAATATTCTTGTATATAATGTCGGTGTTTTAATAGATATGGTGGTCGCACATTATTATATACTCAACAATGATGATATATGCTCATCCAAACAAAAAAAAATGTTCATCCAGCAATAATCACTTTCTGATAACCTTTTTTAAAACCACAGGGCAAATGATTTTCGGTGGCTCTCTCGTTCACATTAGCCAATTAAGTTCGCCATCATAGACAAAAATATTAAAGACTCCATTTTTTATAACGACGTTTTATAAAGACGCTTAGATTTTCTTTCCAAACATAAAAACAAGATGTTTAGATCTTATAATGAATAGAATAGATCGAGTTTTTCAGTTTGTTTTCAGATGATAGGGAATCTTTCCACATGGGTTTAATATTTAGATCGAGGATCAATATAGTGTCTATATTTATATACACAAGATTTTCTTTTTAGTGAAATTATATGATTTGCGAAAGCCTATTTTATGATATTTTCTTTAAAGTTTGCTTTATCGTCCTTTGTTTTCTTGTTATGAATTTTATAGATCTAAGAGACTAAGACTATGCTACGAGATCTCTTTTTCTTGGATTGCTTAGTGATCGATCAAACAATTTCTAAAAGAGCATCATATAATAAAGCGATACAATTAAATGGCACAATTACCCCCCTGATATAGAAATCCATGACCTTGGGTTACCCTTTTTCCAAGGAACAAAAAAATGAACAAGACTACCTACCGCTAATTTTTTTAAAAAAAATTATATTACGTTTTTTTTTGTTAAAATTTTGTTTCCATTTATCCAAAGCTTGAAAAAAGAACCCTACAAGCGAAACAAAAACTTGAAAAGGTGCAAGAAGATGTAGTAGTAATAGACTCAAGAACCACAGCTTTCATAAAAATTAAAATAATTAAATAGCCTATTTCAAAAACTTTCAAAGGAATACATATATTATATTCAAGGTTTGAAGATTTTTATAAATCAAGTGGTGTATTAAACCAAGACAATGTTCCAACATGAACAACAGTGTGAAACCAATTAGGCAAACCATGGAAAAGAAGATCTTTAAATTTACCCAATTTTGGATCATATGCCACAAGAACTCTACTCTTATACTCCAACAAGATCTCTCCATTCTCTAACACACACAAAACCCGAATCACTTTACCATTCTCAGCGTTCTTCCAAATCCACATGGGTCGGTCCAGATTCTGCTTTAGCCCCTTTGGCAAGTAAGTCCCAATGCAGTACTCTTTTCCCCAAGATTCCTTAACTCCATAAGTCTTCATCACCCATATGTCCAATTTCCCATAGTTACCATAAACAACCGCACAAAGACGCCCTTTAAGGTTCACTAGTCTATGATTTGTCCGATTTAGCCCACCGCAGCCCGGTTTAGGGATCTCTCTAAACTCTTCATCTTCAAGATCAAATGACACGAACTTACGATCCGGCACGTGCCTACGAGGCCTTGTCACAAAATGTAACCTTCCGTTGACCAAAGCCTCCGATGAACGTTTCACAAACTTATAAGGAGCTTTGCCTATGTTTCTCCAAGACAAAGATTGATCTCTTCTTGATGACAAGGTTAAGATTTGAACCTCTGATTGCTTGTACTGGATTCTACCTCGACCTCTGTAAATACCATTATTGCTACTACTACTACTTCTGAAGTAAACTATCTTCACCACCTTGTATTCTTTTGTGGTCTGATGAAATCCAAAACCGAAGACGAGTTCTTGATCGTGGTACTTGTTGGAACATTCGGGAAGCTCCAAGGAGTTTGTAGTTAAAGGATTGTAGAGGTAGAGTGAATCATTGTAAAGAGAATCAGATAAACAAAGCAAACCATTACAAGAGCCTACCACGTCGAACTCGGGCATGGAAGATGCAAATCTTAAGGTTAATTTCTTGGCCTTGATGCGTTTCTCTTCTTCTGACAAGTCGATGAAGTGAAGGCCGTTGCGTATTGGGAAATCGCAGTGAAGGAGAAGACATGGCTTTGTGGGAGAAGAAGAAGAGGAAGAGAAACGACTGTGTTGATTCAAAATGGATCTCCAAGATCTGCATACAAACATAAGCCGAGCTATGGAGGAGATAGGTAGCCGAGAGAATATGTCCGAAAGAATATCTCCGGGAAGGGATTCTAGTAGTCCTCCTCCGTCAACATCATCGGTGATCTTTCTCTTCTTGAAACTCTTCTCTGAATCCATGAATGAAGAGAATCAGAAGCGAGTTTGATCTTGAGATGGGGAAAGAGAGAAGAAGACGAAGATGATGGAGGTAAAAAGTAGCGTACGTTGAATAGGCATCACATAATAATAATTCTCTCGTGTAAATTTTTTAATCTTAATTTTTATTTTTAAGTGAATGGAACAAGAAGGATGATGATTGGTGAGATTTAGACCGTCGGATGAGATTTGAGTTGCGGATTGTCAAAAGAGAATAAAGAAAACGGGGAAGAATACAAAACCAAAAAAAAAGTGTGATGATGACAGGGCAACACTTAATTATAATAATTAGTTTTCTTAAGACTCTAATAATAAAACAAAAAAACAAGAAGTAGCCAACTCATGCAAAAGTCCTCTCTTTCCTTTAACTTTTTTTTTTTTTTTTTTTTTTAATCTAAAGGTGTTTTTAAATCGAATTGCTGTTTGGTCGTTTATATACGACTCTCTTACCTTTATAATTTTGTATACGTTCATTTTTAGTTTTAGTTCTTTCTTGTTTTTTTTTTTTTAAATAAAATAAAATGATGACTTTTGTTAATTAAAATTACGTTCGTTTGTGATGTAGCCATATTAGACTTTTTATTTTCAATATATAAAATAAGACTTCTTCGTTGATTTTATATAATTTAGTGGGTGAGATAAGCATTTAGATAAAATCATTGATTGAACTCAAAGCTTAAAGTATTTCTATTCGTTTTACTGGGGTTCAGTCTTAATTAGCATGTAAAGATAATTTAGAAGACGTGTTTGGATCAAGAGTTTTAAAAGTAAGAAAAAGAACTAATAACAGTTTATAATTACAATTTCGACTCCATTGTAAATTTTACCAGACTACGTTTTAACGACCTGTTGGCAAATATATAGATTTGATTCGCAAATTTCCAAGACCACGAGACATTAAAACCGTATCAATTCGATGCTAATGAAGGGGTGTTTAATTAATAGATAGAAGCAAGTAAAATAAAATAAAGGGTGGGTGGGTGGGTGGGGGCAGTTGTGCCGTGAGTGTTCTTCAAAAGCTAAAAGTAACATTTAGTAATAGGTGCACAAGTTTCCCACCACTTTTGGTTTTTCCAAACACTAAATACCAATACTAGTTTTTGTTTTTAAGGCTGTTATCATATGATTTAGCATTAGAGATGTCTACTTTTAATGTCTTTGACTTTGAAATATTACCGCCGTGCCCATGTAAAGTTTTTTTTATACAATATTTGCATCACCAAAGAGCTGACAACACGCATACGTCTGCATTGCGATTAGGACTAAATAGTTGAGCTGAGCTTACATAAGTTTCTTCGGCTGCAGTCAATCCCTGAAGCGAAATGCTAAGGAAATAAAATTTGATATCGAAACTCAAACTCTAGTTAACAAAAAAAAGTAAAATTACTCTGTTTCCTGTTCTATGAATGATGAAAAGGTTACAGTTATCTGCTCTGTTTATCACATTGCCAACAATAGTTACAGCTTATATACAGCAACAAATACAGAGTTAACACACTGAACCGGATGAATACAAAGCTAGCTAAACCCACTCCCACACTCTAATAAAGATCAGTCCCACAATAAGCTGAAGACTTTCAAAATAATCACTCCGCTAGTGACTGCTGCTGGTGAATTCTAAACCTTGGAATCGGTTGGCTTTGATCTCATCCGTGCTGAGACGACTATGTCTACTCCAACCTGATCTGAATTCACCAATTGTGATAATAACAGTAAAAAGTACCTATAACAGTAATAATATGTGGAAAAATGGATTCAGTGTGTGTGCAGTAGTTCATTGTCTCTGAAACCCAACAAAAAAGTTTTAAAAAATAATAATAATAATAACTTTTAATTTGTGAAGAAACCCTCAGAAGTTGCCAAGTATCTACAACAATGGTTTCTCTAAAACCTCCATGGAAATTATCCAAGAGGGAGCCCCATTTTATCACCGTTCCAGATTACTAAAAATTTCATCACTGGGAATCTTAACTTTTTTTTAAACATATTATATCTATTGTATCAAATAAACTGATCATACAGGAAAAATAAAAACTAGGCGTTCTTGAAAAGTATCCAATGAGTTCATCTCTTTCTTTCTTGAAGTGTCTTAAGCTTCTTAATTCTTAGCTCAAGTGTTGAATGACATACCTAAGTTAGGTCGAACCTCCGGAAGGATACCTATCAATGGTATCTAAGATGCAAATAAAGGTTACAGATTTGTATTGGTTTAGTTACCATCATACAAAAGGGTTCAGCAAGTCTTGTGGAGAGAATGAAAGAGACGATGCTTCTTCCTCTTTGAGTGTCTTCCAGGACTGTTCTTCATCACATACGGCGTGAAGGTCACCTGTATTCATGATGATCAAACAAAAAATATCAAAAAGAGTTGAAGATGGGACCCAATTAGCTCAAATTTGAAATAGGATTATATAGAGGTGTTAAACATGAGATTGTTCAGGATTCCGAGATCCTGAAGAACAGCGTCTGTCATCAAGCAATTTGTCCTTATTACACGAAAGGCAGAAGTTTTGACCATACCATGCTTCCTACATACTCCCAAAACTCGTATTAATAACCATATAAGAATCAAAAGAAAATGTTGAGAGAAGCTATACCAAGAAATGCGACGATGACCCATGTTTGATTGCTCCATTTTATTAACTTTCTTCTTGATCAAAAGCAGTATCTGAACTCATGACGGCCACATCTGTCAAGAGGAAGCAATGAAGAAAGAACAGTAAAAAAAAAATATTTCTACAATGCACACCAGTTGTTCGAAAAAATGCTCATATGAAGCATAAATACCTATAGAGGAGCCGTCGAGCTTGATGATGGAGAGACGCATAGCGCTTCCCTTTTCAAGGCTGACAAGAGTGACGACATCAGAAAGTGTTGGGTTCCGCGGAACGTCGGCGAGAATTGGATCGGTAAGAAGATGAGAAAGAACCATTTTAAGCTTTTCTCTTTTCAGGTCAAAGTCGTCATCTCTAATTCCGCTATCCCATTCCGACCGTCGAGTAGGGTTTCTCTCCTAAATCCTTAAAGATGGTTCCGTTTTTATTCATTTGTTCATCTCACACCAAAGCCCATTAACAATTCTTCACGTATGGGCCCAAATTAGTATGTACTATATCCCCAAATTCTTAATATATTAATTATAAACAGATAAATATATTTATCTTTTTGGACATCAATTAGATTATTATTTATATTTTCTATTATATAATATCTAAAATGTACCATACTCAAATAAAAATTTGCATTAAAAACCGATTTCATAAAAAAAATTACACTATATGGGATTTTAGGTTATGTTTCTATAAAACCGGCAACAAAGGCTAAACCACAAACCAAGTTGTGTATTCCTAGATAATGTCCGAGTTGGTACAAGAAACGGATGTTTACATTAGTCATATATATATCTCCGTAAATAGAAAACGCGCCAAGTCAAAAGGATCCTCCCTGAATAATCTGGTCATTCTACCTCCTAAACATAATCCACGGAAATACTTACAATAGACCATTAGCTCCTCTATAAGACTGCCTCAGGAATCAGAAGAAACACAAAACATAAATAACAAAAAAAAAACGGAAAAAATAAATAAAAAAATAAAAATAAAGGAAAAAAGAAAAGAAAACGAAAAGAAAAGTAAAAGAAAAGAAAAGAAAACGAAAATTGGATTTAAAACAAAATCAATAATAAAGAAAGTAAAAATGGTGGGTTTTTGCAGAGCAAGCGGAGTGCTTCTTGTGGCACTAGTAGTTATGGCAACCACAATAGCAAACGGGACACCAGCTGACACTAAACCAGGCAAAAGATCAGGACTCAGAGGAAGCTTAGAAGATGCAGCTGCTTCAGGACCCGTAGGAAGCAATGCAGCTGCACCAGAAGCCGCACTAGGGGCGAAAGGTAAAGCCTGTGACGTTAAAGCTTCAGGAGCCAAAGGAGATGGTGAAACCGATGACGCTCCCGTACGTACCGAAACTTGTATATATATATATATATACCAATTGTATGGCTTGAGAGATAATTTTGCGTGGAATGATATGTAGGCATTTATGGCTGCATGGAAAGCAGCTTGTGAAGCAGGGGGCACGCTTAAAGTGCCAAAAGGTGAGTACCTAGTGAGCGACCTAGAGTTCAAAGGTCCATGCAAAGGTCCAGTCACTATGGAAATGAATGGCAATCTAAAGGCTCCGTCTACGGTCAAAGCCTTTAAAGCTCATGAAGGATGGATTGATATCAGAAATGTTGCTGATTTCACTTTGAATGGAAATGGAGCCATCTTTGATGGCCAAGGTTCCCTAGCTTGGAAGGTCAATGATTGCGCCAAAACTGGCAAATGCAACAAGCTCCCCATCGTAAGCACGCACATTCAAATTTTTGATTTTTTTTTTAACATATACAATACATATAAACGCTATATATTTTCATCGATTAATTTGGTAAATCATATTACTTAACGAAAAAAACTTGGTAAATCTGATATATGGGTTTCGTAACAGAACATCCGATTCACGAGTCTCACAAACTCAAAAATTAAGGGCATAACATCAACAAACAGCAAACTTTTCCACATAAACATCCTTAACTGCAATAACGTAACTTTTGAGGAAATCGGTATCGAGGCACCTCCGGAGAGTCTCAACACCGATGGTATCCACATCGGAAGGTCCAATGGTGTCATCTTAAATGGGGCAAAGATTAGAACCGGAGATGATTGCGTTTCCATTGGAGACGGTACAGAAAATCTCGTTGTTGAGAACGTAGAATGTGGACCAGGACATGGCATTTCCATCGGAAGTCTTGGAAGGTACCCTAATGAGAAACCAGTGAAAGGAGTCACCGTGAGGAAATGCATCATCAACAATACTGATAATGGTGTTCGCATTAAGACATGGCCAGGATCCCCTCCTGGTATCGCCTCCAACATTGTTTTCGAAGATATCACAATGAACAATGTTAGTTCCCCCGTTCTCATCGACCAAGTGTACTGTCCTCATGGCAAATGCAAAGCTGGGGTATGTCGTTACCGAATCATATCTCTCTGCTCAAATTTTGACTCTTTATAATATAGTTTGGTTTGTTTGATAATAGATATAGACTGATTTAAATTTTTAAATCCCTAGGTACCATCAAAAGTGAAGTTGTCGGACGTGACCATCAAGAACATTAAGGGTACATCAGCAACAAAGGTGGCTGTGAAACTAATGTGCAGCAAAAGCGTGCCTTGCACCAACGTTGCCCTCGCTGACATTAACTTAGTCTACAATGGAAAAGATGGACCAGCTGTCTCGGCATGTTCTAACATCAAGCCTATTGCCACCGGAAAGGTGATTCCAGCGCCTTGCACTGAAGTCGCTGAGTCGCGTCGGAAATAAATACGCTTGTCCACCGTGCATCAACTGATCTGGTAGACGCTTTGATTAGGGAGCGATGAAATTTTTTTGAAATATTTTTCTTGGGAGTTTTTTTTTGGGTCGTGTAAATGATACGAATATACTATAGATAATAAGTCTCTTCAACCCAGGGTTTGTCAGCCGAAGAAGTACTGATGATTGGGTAGTAGCTTTTTGTGTAATAATCATTATATATATATATATATGCGAAGTCTTTTGATCTTTATTCAATAAATTAGTAATATATTATCACTGATAATTTTATCTTTTTAATTTTTTACAGAAAGATATATTTTACACTTATATTTAAAAAAAAAATATTTCTTTTTCTGGAAATTGAAATTCATGTAGTACCAATATGGAGTTATTATCCATTACATACTTTTTGTCGTTCAGTAACTTTATTTAGTTTAAATATTATTTCGAATTGCAAATTAAATCATTATATATATATCCTGATCTTACAAAAAAGTAAAACCAATAAAAACTTTATTTTATATTGCATATTTGCATGTTTTTTGTTTATTTTAAAAGTACATAATTATTTCTGTTGCAACTTGCACGTATAAAAAGTTACAAAATGGTGTATTATCAACATAAAAATAAATATTTCGTGCATATGTGCAACCAATTAATAAAATTTCCCTATTGGAAAACACCATGTGGTCCATGCCATAAATCTATGTTTATTGTTTAGTTAGCAGTATTTTTGTTCTTTTAACAGTAAGAGGAAACGTATGCATACAATAAAATAGAAGGCAATTCATTATGAATTAGGGGAATGAAAAAGAAAAGAAAAGGAAACAAATTATTGTCCAGATTCGTTTAAAGATTACGCTATTTCTACAGTAATTAATTATAATGCGATATATATATATATATATATGTTTATCTTTTAATCAAATACTAAATACATCAGACATGTGAAAAACTGGTAAATCATTTTTAGTAAATTATCTTTTACTAGCAAATTACATAAAATCATTTACGGTAGTTCAAATTTTAATACAATATGATATTAGTCAGAGCAAAAAAAAAGTCTAGAAAAGTGACAATCTAGCTGCACATCTCTAACTAATAAACATGCATCCAACAAACATTTATGGTCAACAACCACATCACAAGTGTAATTAAATCAGACCAACATTTTCAAGGAAATGAGCGACACATGTGGAAAAGTGCATGCATATGATAACATCTATGAGCTAAAATTAACCTCCCCCAAAAAATGTACTCCGTATTATACAAATGCTATTAACATGAATGGAACAAGTCGTTTTTCTAACAATAGAACGTAAGTTCTAATTATTCCTCAAAAATAGGGTCAAACAGCCTAAAATAGACGTTCAGAGAAAATTGCCTTCAATATCTCTCGTTGAAGGCACTATATAAAGCAGCAGATGCTCAACTAAATTCTCAGACAACAAAATAAAAAAATAAAAAAATAAAAAATAATAATAATAATAAAACAAATAAATAAAAATAAATAATGGGGTCATATCTAGGAATCTCTGTAATTTTTTCTGTTCTATGTTTGCTGGGACTTTCAGCCAATTCTGAGGTGTTCAACGTACCAGGTTCTCCGGGATCTGATATTACTCCGGTTAGTTCTATTACTTTTAATTTCTTTCTCCCCAAGCAGTCTAGACTTTATAACAAAATCGGTACATGGGAACAATTTGTTTTGACTTATTCGTTGGAGTTTCATTGCAGGCACTTCTGAAAGCATTTACATCAGCTTGCCAAGCTCCAGCACCGAGCAAGGTGGTGATCCCAAAAGGAGAGTTCAAGCTTGGTGAGATCATGATGTCTGGCCCATGCAAATCTCCAGTCGAGATCACCCTGCAAGGCACTGTCAAAGCTGACGGCAAAGCTCTACAGGGAAAGGAAAGATGGGTCGTCTTCCAAAGGATCAATGGGTTTAAGTTGAACGGAGGTGGAATCTTCGACGGTGAAGGCAATGCAGCTTGGAGGGTCAATAACTGTCACAAGACTTTCGAGTGCAAGAAACTTCCCATCGTATGTTTTTCTATTTCTAAAACGTTACACAAATATTTTTTTTTACTTGGCATAAGCGTCCTGCTAATTTTGATTTTGTTGATGCAGAGTATAAGGTTCGATTTCGTGGAGAATGCTGAGATAAGAGAAATATCATCAGTAGATTCCAAGAACTTCCACATAAACGTGCTCGGCGCCAAAAACATGACCTTCGACAACGTCAAGGTCATCGCTCCGGCAGAGAGCCCCAACACTGACGGGATCCACTTGGGAAGAAGTGAGGGAGTCAAGATCCTCAACTCTAAGATCGCCACCGGAGATGACTGCATCTCTGTCGGGGATGGGATGAAGAGACTCCTCGTCGAGAAAGTTGAGTGCGGTCCTGGACACGGAATCAGTGTCGGAAGCCTTGGAAGGTACGGACACGAGCAAGACGTCAGCGATATTACCGTCAAGGGCTGCACCCTCGTGGGAACTGACAATGGGCTAAGGATCAAGACATGGCCATCTGCAGCTTGCTCCACCACTGCCGCTGGTATTCATTTTGAGGATATCACCCTTAAAAACGTTAGCAACCCAATCCTCATCGACCAGGAGTACTGCCCTTGGAACCAATGCAACAAGAACGTAAGCATATATACACATATATCTTCATCATTCATTTTGGGTAGATCCAATTCTATCCACTAGCTACAGTTCCCAAATATATATGATTCTGATTCCCAAAGGCTGTTAATTTTTATCCGCAGAAACCATCAACTATTAAGATCATAGACGTAAGCTTCAAGAATATTAGAGGAACATCAGGAAACAAGGACGCTGTGAAGCTGTTGTGCAGCAAGGCACATCCATGTGCAAACGTTGAGATTGGAGACATTAACATTGAATACAAAGGAGCCGATGGTCCACCCACCTTCCAGTGCACAAACGTTTCGCCTAAGCTTACCGGAACTCAGAACCCCAAGGCTTGTAGCACACCCGCCGGCACCGTGCCTCCTAAGAAAGCCTAAATCACTTTAATTTTTTGAAAGTCACACAAGGGAGACCTTTAGAAAGCTGTAAAAAAAAATCGTCTCTCTTTTTTTTGTTCCTATGATGCCAACACATAAACATGTGTGTGTGCATATATAAAATAATGTAATAAAACTAAAAGATTAATAATATATCTTATCTTTTCTCATCTGCAGTTGATTTTTTTTTTGGGTTAAATTCTAATATGTAACTTTTATGGCTTCATACTCAAAACATTAAAAGATCATGCATCTCTCTTACAAATTGTTTAAGGTTTCATCTCAGTGATGATGTAACTTATTCATCACATGATATCTCAAGATGAATTATCTCGATGGGAATAATTTTGATCTATATCAATCGTACAGGAAGCTTTTGAATCGGATCGATTTCGGTTCGAATTATATCAGAATATGTTTGGCATCTGATAGTTTATTTATTTATTTTTATTTTGTGTACATGTGTGGTGTAATTCAAGTTCAGCATCGCTTTGAAGAGGCTTTATGATTTGCGTGTTGCTGGACCATTCCCTTATTCGTGTTACAAAGGTATAGTCTGACACAACGAACTAAAAAGGACCAATGCCTCCGAAAAACGGTTTCAAAGCTCGAGCATAGGACGTGAGACGATAAAGAGACAAAGACAGGATTACCGTAAAAATACGACTTGGTGATAGACAACGCGTTCAAGTGGAAACAAAAAATAACCTTAAATTTTTTCAATGGATTCCTTGAAACAAATCACGCATGGCACATCATGTATGTATGTTGGTTTAATTTACGAAACGCCAAAAATAAAATAAAAAATCAGTACATGTTTCGAAAATAAAACAAATTATTTTGTTTGACAGAAAAATAAAATTATTTTGATTTTCAGTGAATAAAAAGTATATATGCACGAATAACTCTAAATTTCATTTCAAATTATATTTATACATTATTAAATTAGGACTTGACCAAAGAAACATAATTTTACTATAAACTTCTATATATATAATATATATATATATTAACATTTTACCCAAAAACAACTATACATTTTTGCCACATATAAACTTCTATTCATATAAGTACGGCATGGCACAAAAATCAAAGGATTACAAAATAATAGTTGAATTTTCTAAGGCTGTAGTTTGCGTATTCACCAAACTATCAACGTGACCATATCTATATAAAACAAATCAAAACCTATAAATAAATTCAGTTTTGAATGTAGATTTTTAGATGTATTAGTCCAATATATATATATTTTTCTTTTTGCTAAAATGTGAAAATATATAACCAAAGGAACAGTTGTCCAAGATGCAAAATTAGACATCAGACTTCAAATTAGACATCAAACTTCCTATAACATGGGTCAAACAACCTAAAAAACGATAGGTGGTGAGAAAAATTAGACTTTAACATCTCCTCCCAACACATTATATAAATGAAAACATGAGCTTAATCAAATTCCAGAAAACAAAATAGTAATAATAGTATTTTTTTTTTTTTTTTTTGTAAAAACAATGGGTGCATATTTTGGTGTTTCTACAGTTTTTGTTTTCTGTTTATTGGGATTTTCAGCCAATGCTGAGCTATTCACCATTCGTTCTTCCTCCGGTTCTGATATTACTCAGGTTAGTTCCCTTTCTTGCTTTACAAGCAATCGACAAAATCATTGTTATTTTTTTTGCATAAATCGTTAATTAGGGTGTGACTGCACTGATACGCAGGCACTCCTGAAAGCATTCACATCAGCATGCCAATCTCCGTCAGCAAGCAGAGTGGTGATTCCAAAAGGAGAGTTCAAGCTTGGTGAGATCGAGCTGAGGGGTCCATGCAAAGCTCCAATTGAGATCACCATGAAAGGCACTGTCAAAGCTGACGGCAACACTAACCATGGAAAAGAAAAATGGGTCGTCTTCGGCAACATGAATGGATTTAAGTTGAACGGAGGTGGTGTCTTCGATGGTGAAGGCAACGCAGCTTGGAGGGTCAATAACTGCCACCAGACTTTTAACTGCAAGAAACTTCCCATCGTATGTGCTTCTCTGTTTAGTAGCCTTTGAAAATTTTAAATTATTACCAAGTTTTTTGATGGCTCCTTGTTAAAGAAATAATTTAGTAATGTTATTTGTTATGTGTTTACAGAGTATAAGGTTTGATTTCTTGGTGAACGCTGAGATAAGAGACATATCTTCGGTAGATGCCAAGAACTTCCACATGAACGTGCTGGGAGCCAAGAACATGACCATGAATAACATCAAGATCATCGCTCCAGAAGACAGTCCCAACACTGATGGGATCCATTTGGGAAGAAGTGACGGAGTCAAGATTCTTAACACCTTCATTTCCACCGGAGACGATTGCATCTCCGTTGGGGATGGGATGAAGAACCTTCACGTGGAGAAAGTAGTATGCGGTCCTGGACACGGAATCAGTGTCGGAAGTCTGGGAAGGTACGGACACGAGCAAGATGTCACCGGCATTAAGGTCATCAACTGCACTCTTCAAGAGACCGACAACGGATTGAGGATCAAGACATGGCCCTCTGCCGCTTGCTCCACCACCGCCTCCGACATTCATTTTGAGGATATCATCCTTAAAAACGTTAACAACCCAATCCTCATAGACCAAGAGTACTGCCCTTGGAACCAATGCAACAAGCAGGTACGTATCTTCGAGATACACTCACATAAATCGATCTTATAAATATAAATTTTTGTCCAATGTATGATTATGATTTCCAATGGTTGTTTTGTGATTCGCAGAAAGCATCAACAATTAAGTTGGCGAACATAAGCTTCAAGAGGATCAGAGGAACATCAGGGAACAAGGACGCGGTGAAGCTACTTTGCAGCAGGGGATATCCGTGCCAGAACGTAGAGATTGGAGATATCAACATTAAATACACTGGAGCAGATGGTCCAGCCACTTTCCAATGCTCAAACGTCAGTCCCAAACTATTGGGAACTCAGAGTCCTAAGGCTTGCAGCGCTCCCGTGACCAACGCATAGAAACTCTACAAAAATAAATTTAACACCCATTGAATTTTATTTATTTATATGCAAACTATGGTCTATGATGTATGCTCTCATTCTATCTAATTCTAAAATGAATGCATCCATTCTGCCCTTTTTGACACAAAAAACGTCCCTTTCATTTGTTCGGTTCAAAGTATATATCCCATTAATTTTCTTTAGTAGGGGAAAAATGACAAGTGGGTCATGGGTGTCGACATTCACGTTAGAAGCCAAAATATAAAAAGAAAAGCCACTTTATTACATTTAGATATCTAAAAATGGGTAAGTGAACCTTCCATTTGGTTCAAGTCTTCTAGATTTTTATTTCTTTTACTTGGGGCTTGAAGATCTGGACCGATACTTAAACTAATCCCGTGGAAGATATATTTTTGACATTTAACTACTTAAGACATCCTACACTAATCAATTATGAATTGATGAGTTTCAATTTTGATCTCTTTGTTAACATGGTGAATTCTTCACCATAAATTGGTTGATCTTGCTCATGAGTTCTCCTTGAATTTTCCGTAAGCAAAAAAACTTTTGAGAGTGTCAAAAATACTTTTGTTCTAACATATAATATATTCTTTTCCTAAGTGTCTCAATTTCGTAAATTGAAAAATATTTAATAGACGGATCCTTGTTGCGTGGGTTGTAATTTTTTCATGTGTGTTTACATTCATTAATATAGTTAGTTCCACATAAAATTATTCGATAGTTAATTCATCGAATACAATGATTAGATTCATTTTCTGAATTACTTAATGGACATTCTAAGCGAAGAGCCGAAGACCAACACCTATTTCTGTTGCTCTACGATTTAAAACTCACAAATAATAGTTTTGGTAAAATACTAAGACCATTTTTCTTTGGGTTAATATACCTACAATTACAAAGTTAATTAGTGTAATTCTAAGATCAAAATAAACTTTGGAATGAACATACTTAAGGAACAGAGATCGCGGAGATAATCATTAGGATTCATAAGAGTAGTGAAAAACTGCTCAGAGATAATGAATAAAGAGTACATACTATGGAAAAAGATAGAAGACAACGGTAAATTATTTCTCTGTAAAATCAGGCTAGGCATTTAGAGAAAAATGTAAGAGAGAAAGAAATAAAACATAAAAATAGTTTTCTATAAAATAGAAGTACATCAACAGAAACGAGTTTGCTTGCGTTCGCATAAGACATACAAACAGCTTGAGAACAAAATAATCCCATAGTGATAAAAAGACTTATTCTCAAAAGCCCTACATGGCTAAGTACTCTTTCCATATCTCACACTATCAAAACAAAAGACAAAAGACTTTAAAACGACAAAACAAAAGAAACATACCATCTAGTACAATCTGCCTCAAAACACAAACCTTAAACCATAACCCCCAAGCTAAAAGAAGAAGAAGAAGAAGAACAATTACATGACAATGAAGAAAACTGAGGAAGAAGGATCATTTTTTTTTTTTTTTTGGGTTTTTGTTTTGAACTCTTCTTATGTATGACCGCCTCGGCGGAGACTGATACAGTTTCTTCTGTCCCTCATTGAAAGAAGAAAACAAAAATAGGAAAAAAAAGAAAGCAGAAAAAGCCTAGGAGGAACAATGAATTTAGAAAACCAAACCATGACAGAAAAATCTGCGGGATTCTCTGGTTAGCTCTAGGTGATGATATGATCAAGTTTCGTCCTCTTGGGATTTGTATGAAGGAGAAGAAAATCTAAAAGATTCGCCAAAAGACACAGATCGTTCACCGTGATGGCTCGCCTACAATATCGTGGTAAAACAAAAACGATTGTACTAAGTAGCAATTCCTGCAACAAAAAGCGAAAAAATGGAAAAATAATTCAGAGAAGAAGAAGAATGCGATAAGAAACCATTCATGCTATTGGGTTTCTTCATCACAAGTTTCTTGGATTTCCTTGTAACTCTGGCGTGAGCGATGAATAAGATTTAACTGGTTTCCTAGGTCCATGAGCGCAAATCTAAAGCTGCAAAATGGCTACTGTTTCTATATGCCATCAAGTTTTTGAAGAAAAGCCAGTTCACTAGTGATACACATGTGTTCTATTTAAAAAAGACCCTAAAACCTGGTTTCTTTATTCCCCAAAGAAGAAGAGGATAATCAAAAATCAATCAAAGTGTAATTAGGAAACTAGATTTCTATTTCCTTTCTAGAGAGTGTTTTGAACTTACTTCCTAGTATAGATAAGGATGAGGTATCGTTTACCAAAAATCATCTTGCCTAGAGAGAGCTTTGGAAGTTTTATCGTTTTCCAATCAAGGGAGGAAGGATTTAGCCGAGGGAGAGACTTGTTATCATGTGTGTTTGACTTCTAGTTACCTTATTTGCTTCTGAGACTTAAAAAGAAGATCTTTTGGGTTCCATTTCTATTCTATTCCTTTATCAACTAGCGAATGGCATACTTTAATCATAGAATCACGTGTTCAAAGCAAAGATTACTCTTAATTCAATTACCTCTGTTTGATTGTCTCTTGTTCACACTGTAACTGCCAACATAACCTGGAGAAGAACTTCTAGCTGAAACATCTGAAGAAGGACCTCCTCCTCCAATCCCATAGCTAAAAGAAGCAGGGCCTTCTGTCTCAGGAGTTGGTGATCTCCATGTGGGATCACTATAAACTGCACCATTTCCGTAAAAATCTGCAAGTCCTGCTGCATCGTAACCCGTGTTGTTGGTTGCCGAGACAGTAGAGAATGAAGACGATGGCGCTGCCTTGCTAGCCCCTGTGTTTCTGGCTACATATCCAACAGTTCCCAGCCCAAAACCAGATTCTCCGTTTCCTCCATAACCAAACTTCATATTCTCATTACTAACAGCATTGTTTCCTCCTCCAGGAGCACCCCAATTGACTCCTGAATTGCCAAATGGACCACTAAGTGTGTTGTTCCCACTTGATGATCCTCCCATGTATGTATTGGAATTTGAGTTTGTAGTGTTGTTGTTGTAGTTAACACCCCCGTTGTTTCCCCATAAGTTTCGAGTAACTGAACTGAAGAAGGACGAGTTTCCTCCTCCATTGCCTCCTTCATAGCCAACCGCAGGACCAAACCGGTTTGTGTTACCAATGTAGTATGGGCTCATTCCCCGGCCATAATCCATGTTTCCATTGAAATTTGTACCTCCCGTGAACCCTGTGGGCAATCCTTGGTCAAAGTTTACATTCATCCCATAGCCAGAACTGAAATTTGGAAACCCGCTTCTTCCAGCACCAACTGGACTGAACCGACCATCCATTCTAAGTCCGTAGCCTCCAACTGCAGCGGGATTAAATCCTTGAGCATATCCATTAAGGAGGTTATTAACCCTATTAACTCCGTAGCTGTAACCTGCACCAAGCGGGCTGCGAGTTGGACCTGGAGATAACTCCTTTGGAACAGCTCGCTTGACCTCTACCATTTTCCCATTAAGTTCATGGAATGTCTTAAGCAATACCTTCTCAACCGCCTCCTCAGAATCATAAGTTATGAATCCGAAACCTCTAGGCCTTTGTGTGTTGTGATCATACATAACAACCACATCCGTAGTTGTCCCAAACTGCTCAAAATACGTCTTGAAATCACTCTCTGTGACAGAAGAAGGTAATCCTCCAACAAATATCTTCCTTGTGCGACCTGGACCACCGGGAGAGCCTTGGATGCTACTGCTGTTGCTTCTATTAACCATATTTTGGTCATCTCTGGGAACAGCTTTTTTGGCTTCAACCTGCGAAAAAATGGAACAGCTTGAAGAATGAAAAACCAAGCTCATATAACAAAACCACTCAATTCTGCTCAAAAATCAAATCAAAGGACAAAGGAAGTAATGATCCGAAACAAAAAAATGATAAATCGGAACCAAAAGGGAAGAAAGTGAGAATGGCGAATGGTAAATAAGAAAAGGAAGCTTCGAAAACAAGTTACATTGTAGAAAAAGAAAGGCAAGAAGAGAGAAGATACCAATCTGCCATCGATATTATGTTTTTCGGTGATAACAATCTCAGCAACAGCAGGATCAGCAAATACAACAAACCCAAAACCACGAGCACGACCAGTGGTACGATCTTTCAAGATCACAGCCTCGATCACTTCTCCAAAACTGCTGAAATACTCCTTGAGACGTTCCTCATTGGTATCCCAAGATATCCCACCGATGAAAAGCTTTCCATTATCCGATTGCATTTTGCTCTGCCACACAATAATTAAATTAACTTTCAGAAATCATAATTTGGCAGATCAGAACATAAGAGCCAACAAAGTTTTGGTTTTGATGAATGAATCAATCGATTTAATCAAAAATCTAATCAACAGGAAACATCTTTATAAAACCAAATTCAGATTTCGTATCTGGCAAGGACCAAAAATCCAGTCGGATTAAATCTAGGAAGAACAGATCAGACAAAACACAAAGAGAATATGCGGGAGAGTTGATCGGGAAACAGAACGGATTAGAAATAGAATCAGAGATGAAGGGAAATCTGAGATCAAAGAATGAAAAATCAGATAAATCGGAAACCCACCAAATAAGAATAAAACCCAGATGCCGAATCTCGTCAAGAAAACTCTAAGATCTGAGGATACTCACGATTTGAATTCAGGGCATAATACTTAACCTGCCCCTTCCCCAGAAAAACAAGAACAGATTATATTGATTTGTTCAATCCGATTCAACCCGATTTAAATCAACTTCAATGGCGTCAATTAAAACATACTGACGACGCGCAGGGACGCGCTCCAGATAGAGAGAGAAAAGAGTTGTAGAGAGAGAAAAAAAACCAAAGCTTTTTGGGTGTGAAACAAGAAGATATGTCTGTATATATATACTATTCATGTAAGAGTTTTATTAAAGGAGAGTTTTTTTGTTTTCCACATTACAATTTCACTTGTTTTTTTTTTTTGGTATGTAAGGAAATTCCCACTCTTGTTTTTCCTTCCATTTATTATTACACCAATATTGTTACATATGTCAAAAAGATATATATTAATTATTTAGAAAAAAATTCCTTCCTTTTATTATTACACCAATACTGTATTTTTACTAATTTCAGAAAGATATATATTAATGATTTGAAAAATTTTAAATAGGAAAATATATATATATGTAAATTATGCTAGAGTAATTAGGATCCAGAAAAACTAAACTAAAGAGTAAAGTTGTAATTTAAAATATTGCAATTAAGATCATTTGTAATGTTAAACAATAGGTTGTTGGTTGATTTGAATTGTTCAGGTTTCTTGTTTACCTTTTGCGTTAGTGTTTATGTTTAAATATAGTGGTATATGTAGTTTTTTCTAACATCTTTTTGTTTCTTATCTGTCTATGTTTATATTCCTGTTCGTCTTCCAATACGGTTGTAGGAAGGAACACTACTTTTACGAGCAAGTACTGATTTACGTGGTCGAAAAAGCACTTGAAGCAATATGCAGCTTTAGATATGATACGAAAGTGCAACTTGAAATCCAAATATGAAGAAGCAAGAAAAAATTTATGTAATTAGTGGCAGATGGAAACTAGAAGAAACACTTGAAGAATGGCCGAGAATATGTTCACCTTAACCTTATGGTCGAAAAGGCTAAGGTTTGACTTTTGGGCTTAAGCCCACCTATAATAATAACATACTTGATGGGTATGTATGTATGACAAAACGAAGTCAGAAGAAGAGACACATTTAATAAAGAATATAAATGACATGATAAATTGACCCATGTACTGTAGAACTTTCTCACCAAAATCTTGTTTTTAGAATTTATCAGATTGGTAAACATCGTTTAAAAGAAGGTAGCTGTATATCGCAAGCCTTAAACCATATGCTTAAATTTAATATGATTACATTAAAAGAAAATTAAATACTATAGGTTAAATAAAATAAAAAAAACAGTTAAAGAGTGTTTCCGCTAAAGAGAGTTAAAATTCCCTCTGGTCAAAATTTTTTTTTCCCTCCAAGATATAAAAAATCCCACTGAAATTTGTTATTCAAACCCTTACCTTTGACAAATCTTCTCCTACAATTTTCTTATCTTCCTTGTTCAACATATCTGGATCTTTCTGTATATATATATCTTCGACAACTTATTCAGCATCCTCTATCTAAAACCACAAGCGTCTTTAACCTTTATACTTTTTGGATTTTTCTTTATACCCACACCCAAACTCGTTAATTACAAAGTCCAGTCCCTAGTCTACTATGGCAACTCTTAAAGCTTCGTTTTTGCTCGGAACGCTCGACAATGCCATCTCCGGAGATGTTCTCTCCGATCAGGGACGTCATGGCTCCGGTGCTGTTCATGTTATCGTGGGTCCTATGTTTTCTGGGAAATCCACATCTCTACTCCGTCGAATCAAGTCAGAGATCAGCCATGGAAGGTTATTTTTTTCACCTATCTCCATAGATTCGATCTTTGATTTATGGCTTGGAATTTCACGATCCAGATATGTAATTTCTTAATTTCGTCTTTTGGTTAAGTAGAAGTGTTGCGATGCTGAAATCGAGTAAGGATACGAGATACGCCATTGATTCAGTGGTAACACATGATGGAATTGGATTCCCTTGCTGGGCTCTTCCAGATCTTATGTCATTTCCTGACAAAATCGGACTAGATGCTTATGACAAGGTCGATTTCTACTACTTTATTTGTAAGTCTGGTCTTAATGGCTAAGGTTCTGCATTGAAATTTGTGTTTTTTTTTTTCTCTTGAAAAATTATTGGCAGCTTGATGTGATTGGTATTGATGAGGCTCAATTCTTTGGAGATCTTTATGAGTTTTGCTGCAAAGTCGCTGATGATGATGGCAAAACTGTCATTGTTGCTGGTCTAGATGGTGACTATTTAAGGTCATTCATCCTATTTTCAAAGCTGTGATTTAATAATAATATATTAATTGTAAATTACGAATTTTGTTG
Source organism: Nasturtium officinale (assembly GCA_963854855.1). Lineage (NCBI taxonomy): Eukaryota > Viridiplantae > Streptophyta > Magnoliopsida > Brassicales > Brassicaceae > Nasturtium > Nasturtium officinale. The sequence goes on along the minus strand of OY978502.1, from coordinate 2,046,618 downwards.
ACCGAGTGTGAAATTTGTCAATGTACAGAAGGAGCTTTGGTGCTGTACTTGACATTATACCGATAGCTGATTCCGTGACTAAGCTAACTGCTCGATGTGAGGTTTGTGGACAGAAAGCTTTCTTCACTTTAAGAAAGAATTGTGACACTAGAACTGAGCTCATTGGTGGAGCTGATGTCTATATGCCTGTTTGTCGCAAGCATTACATCACTAATCAAATTGTTATCAAAGCTTCTAAAAAAGTGTTGGATTCTGATATATCAACAGCTGAATCCTGTGTTGCTTCTGCAATCTAATTATAATTGATATGGAATAAGTAACATAATATACAGTTAAGTTTCCTGTTTCTTGTTTTGTTTTTACTGGTCTGTTTTTCTCCTCAATGTTGTCTTTGAAAATCACTTGTGATGTTCCTTGTGTATGTATAAATATAAGTTTGGTGCTTTATCTACGCCTCTGGTCCATGTTTCCACTGGCGATATTCACCAGATTTTCTTATCGATTATTTAACTTTCATGATTTTGCTGAGTGCCCGAAACAACCTATTGGCATAACCTCTATTTCCAAGACCTCTTTGCGAGTTGGACTTGTAATTCTGCTTGTGGAATTGCATTTCTCCATTGTTGCACTGCCCTGCTCTCAAGAAGCTCTGTTTTCATGATCCACATTCAATGGGAGTGGTAGAACATCCTGAGCTCACAATGCCAGAGAAATCTCCACAGTTTGTTAGTATGAGTGACTCAATTCACTCGTTTCAATAAATCTTTGGACCAACCATAGATCCTGACATTTCTGTCAACTCCATGTTGAAGTAAAGATTGTAAAGATTCACAAACATAATTGCATGACAATTCAAAAGTCCGGGAGTGATGCAGATAAGTCACCCTCGAAAGTTGAATCTTGACGATGATCTTGAGTGTGAATCACACTTGTAAAGAAGCTTGAATAACACAAAATGGTGTCAAATATTAATTACGTAAATTTAATGCATAACCCCATTTGGAAATATAGAGAAGCGGTGGAAAAAACATTACCAATGCAAAGATAGATAGTATTCCATTTGGAAAATGTCAACAGCATTTAGCACAAGCTTATATATAGTACAAGAAGATCTTTGTTGCCTCTTTGAGTAAGAAAGCATTCAACATCCTATAATATTCACGCCATTAAGGCGACCTTGAATCCGCTGAGGTGTTCATATCTTTTCCAAATCTTGAAACACTTCTTACACTCTTAGGAGTCATAGAACCAGGACTTGCTCCGCGATAACTTGCACGAAGGCTCTCATCAACAGTAGAAGATGTTTTAGCTATTGCCCGTCTAAAAAACTTTTGAGCAGCAGGTGAAAGTGTTCTAACATTTGGACTTGTACTTCCACTTCGATGAGGAGAAGGCAACGGAGGCTTCTTAAACATACTGTTTGATCTCTCTCTCAGTTTTTGCGATGCATCCCTTGATAAAGTGTGTGCCCTTACATCTCTTGCAGGTGCAGATGGAATGTTGTAGTGCGGTCCATCGGCACTACCGCCAATATCAATAGGTGTATCCTCGGGATCTAATCGCATTGGTGTACCTTCAATCTCACCCCATGTTATAAAAGGTGATTCATCAAGACCTGGTGCAGGAGAAGGCGTTCTGACAAAACTATACCCATTATCTGCCCTTTTAACTGACTCCACATAGAACGGATTTGGGGTTTTCCTTAGATCATCCAAATCATACCTCTTAGATTTGTCTCTGTCCCTACTCGAGATATGCATTGGGGAAGAACCAGCGATTGGAGTGTAAAGAATCTCAACTGAACCATCTTCTCTTGGCCTAGAATCAATCGTCTTGCCATGAAAACGAGTGTTCCCTTTAACTATCTCCTTTGTCAGTCCAAGTAACCTAACTGCCCTTTCAGCCTCAGTTAATGGCGCCTCGCCTCGATCAGCCGGATGGTACATGAGAAGATTCTTGGCTGTATATTTCCAACCTTCCAAAGTGCTCGGCGGCTGATCAGATGTACCATAGCCATCTGTAATCCTATCTCTCTTTACATCCTCAATCAATTTACCATCTTCCTTTTCACCTTGAAGAAGAAAGCCATACTTGTCCTTCTTCTTCCTATTTACCTTCTCCAGAATCTTAGAAAAGCTATCGTTATCCTCACTTGTGTATCTCCTAAAGAACTCATCTAAGGACATATTAACATCTATATCTCCAACACCATCATCAGCATCTACTTCACCAAGAGGAAAATCTCTACCAGACACTCCAGGAGTTGTAGGGGTTTTACCATCAAATTCATCTAAAGGAGTAAAATTTCTCAAAAAAGTAGATCCAGGTGTTTGAGTTTTACCCTCCGTGTCTCCAACATGATGATTCGTCTTCTTTCCACGCCTCTCTATAATCTTCAACTGGGCATCTCGGATTTGAATCGGGTCACGGGTTTTCACCGCCTGGATCCAATCAAGCCGATCCCTAAGCTTAGATATATCAGGAAAGTAATCGCGCTCGATGATCTTCTCAATCGCTTCCACATATGCGTCTTCATCGATAACTCTCATTCGTTTTCTAGGGTTCCGAGGAGTGATCTCCGAGGAAGAACTACGAGGCGTCGATCGGAGGGTATCATCGGAATAAGAAGACGGCGATGGAGAAGAAATCTGCCGCGGAGAATGACCAGGAGATAGAAACATCTTCAATCAAAAGAACGAGAAACCAAAAACTATGATTTGAATTCTGATCGCGACCAACTTTGTCGGAAATTCGGACACTAGGGTTTTGATTTTGGGTAGAGAAGAAAATAAAACGATGTGTGGAGTGAGTAACCCTTGAATCTACCAGCGAGGATTCTTTATCAATCCGTTTGTACACATTTACTTTCCCCAATATTACATTATTCCCCCAACAGTTACTATTCCTTTTATTTTTAACCCCTAAGAAACCATAATCGTTCTCGTAACCAAGATATGAGTACCTTATTGGAAATAACTATTATGCCATATCTATCTACATATTTAGGCAAAACGTTTTTTTTTTTTTACATGATCACTCGCATGTTGCCTCAAATGTGAATTTGGTAGTTTTTTTCTGAAAAAATGTCGTAGGTGTTATATGACTGAATTATATTTGTGTGAAAACTTGCATGAGATTTTGGCTCCAACAGAGAAACAATCCTGTGCAAATGTTGAATACAGCGACCACAATGCTTACACAAATCCAACCTTGATTCGATTTTTTTTAATACATACAAAGAAGAACAATACAAACATCTAAGGATTGGACCTGAAAGGATTTCGTTGGTTTGATCTTGGATCTACTCTTGGAGACGACGCATTGGATCCATGAAGCATTTCTCTAATCTTTGAGTACATCACTGCTTGTGAAGCCTCACCACCAGTTCCACTATTTTCCTGCTCTTTTATCTTTTCAAACAGATACTCTTTCTCCGCCTCTGCCTCGCTCAGCCTCAGTTTCAAGTAGTTACTCGCGTATTCCTCTTCTGTTTTCTCCTTTTTCGCTTTTACTATCCTCTCCAATCTCTCTGCTTCCACTTTTGCCTCGTTTGCTTTTATCTGAAACATCTCTGCCTCTGCTTGTTTCAGCCTCACTATCCTCTCTACCTCTTCTATCTGCTGTTTCTTCTTCTGTCTCTCCATCTTCAGTTCCGCCACTTCCTTGGCTTTCTCTTCCACCTCTCTCTCACATTCCTCAAGCCCCATTCGGGCTTTTTTGTACATCCTCGTCTTTTCCTCGCTCACTATCTCCATTTTCCTCAGTGTTTCCTTTACAACTTCAGCAATTCGGTTACATGCATCTTGAGGTGCTATCATTCCCCCACCTTCTCCTTTTCCAAGGCTCTTTGGAGAATCCAATTCAATTTCTTCACACATGAAACATGGTTAATACTATAAAAAGAGTAACCCCTTACTATATTATAATATATAAAACAGTAGCGAGCAGGTTTACCTTGGAAAAATATCAGTATCAACTTGGCAGCTGTTGCTTCTGCCAGTCCACCTTTGATCTTGTCCATAAGTTCCTCACACTTCCAGAATAGTTTCCGGCCTCTTGTATCTTTGTTTCCACGGAAAATCCTACTCACGAAATCAAGTTCCTTCATCAAAGATTCTCTATCCCAATTTGGTGCACATTGCTGAAACACATCTTTAACCCAGCCCAGCAATTCAGAAGTATGGTTGCACGCTCGACACTTGAACAGCATTTCTCCCATTTCAGATAAACTCTTGACAGAAACACCCATCAAAATCTCACCCTCCCTAATTGCACAATCCGTATGAGTCCAATGAGAACACACGTCGCAGCCAATCCAGCGGCATGTGTTGACCGCAAAGTCAAACTTGTTACAGATGACACACATGCAGAGGTTGCAGAAGCCTTTCCTATTAGCGCATCTTTCACAGGGACAATCATCAGCCGGGAGTTCATTTTGGCAAGCTATGTTTCTGCATCTCTTATACACAAAAATCTCGATGAGAGATGTTTGAGAGAGATTGATGGTTGGGTGCAAGAATGCTTGGATGCCAGTGTTTATAACCACAAGGATTTGAAGTTGCATTCGGTGGGCCCTGATAAGTGTGTTTGAAGTTAGATCAGATCTCGTCTGGACAAACTTCTGAAGAAACATAAACTCATCTATAGGCTGCACACCATTTCCCTCAAGGATAGCCTTAAGGTCGTTCTTTAACTCATCCAGATATTCTTCAGGTAATCGGTGCATTCTCTCAGCGACTATGTCCACTCTCTCTCTAGCTATGTCCCGTAGAGACACCTTATCAGTAATGGGAACATGGCGGATCACAAGTTGCTCATGAGAGTCAGGCCCTGTCTTTCCACTCTCGGTCTTCTTTGGCGTAATAGATTTGGAGGTTGGCCAAGTTTCTTGAGAGCTGGCACTTTCAGCTGGAGATTCACGCACAATGCCAGAATTAGATCTTGACAAGTGGGGATCCGAAGATACAAGTAAAAGAGAAGTTTGTAGTTGCTGACGTGGAGGTAACATCTGGTGAGGAAGATTTGACCCAGATGATGTGCCCATCAATTTAGTGCTGCAGAAACCAAGATAATGTCAATGTCAAATTCAACGCAAGATACTGAGAACAACCAAAAATGTAAAGGAAAACCCTTTTCAAACACAACAGATAAAGAACAAAAAATCAGTTACATGTGAAACCAGACAATCTAAAAGATGCAATCAAACATGGTCAGAAACATTTCACAATGCAATTACGATTGGTAACTAAACAGAAGTTCAAGGGATCAGATATGAGAGTACATTTTTATTGAACAGATGAAATTATGAGCTCTAATACAGGAAAACGCCAATCATCTTGAATAACAATCCCTAGAAATCCAACGACAGACAAAACTACATTCTACGTTCAATTGAGCTCAGATAAATCACTGTAGGAAGTTCAAAACACACAGAAATGCAGATAAAAGTTGCTTGAATCTATTAGTCTCGTTGATTGAACGCTACAAAAGCCAAACACGAATCTTCAAAAATAGGAAAATCGTGTAAATACGTAGCAAAAATACACAGCCATAAACTAAATTATCTTACAAAAACTAGGAATCCAACTCAATCGCAAAAGTTATCGAGTCTCTCTATCACTCCAGCCTCGAACTTCAACAACCGAAGTATCCAAATACCTTTGCTTTATTCCCCTCTAAAAACAGAAGAAAATAAGGGGACACAGGAGATATGGCTGGAGACCTTGTGCGACGAAGAGAAATCCAAAGCGAAGGACAAAAGGTAACGATATACAGTAATCTTCTTGAAGTAACTTTAGACATGCGTTGACTTTTACGTCGGATCTGTCCAAAGTCCAAACCTATCTACACGAAAACAATGACCCTCTATTTAATTTTAAATTATATTTCGTCCCCGGTAGTTTTAGGTTTGTTAGATCGAAGCCTCATAAAAGAATCTCATCCTTATTTCAGAAGTTAACGCTTATTTCAGTAACTAAACAAAAACAAGCTTTAACATTTTCAATCTCCGACATCAGTAGAGATTATCTTTCGCTCATTGCCGATTGTTGCTAAATTTAGAGTTCTGGAGTTCTACTTTTACTGCTACTTCTAATAAAAGAAGAAGAATATGATGACGAAATTGAGGATCGTAGCACATAAACATTAGGCTTCTGTTCAATTCTTCTGCCCATCTACTTCAACTGGTTCAACCACTTCAGCTTCAAACGTATCTGCATTGTCGGAATGTGCCATCTGCTGCTGCGGCTGCACCTCAGGGCTTGACCATTTTCCGGAAAGAGCTATACCCATCATCTCATATATCTTCCCACCAAGCTCTGCTGGATTCTCGGGCTGTAAGTATTGAGAAAACCCAAGATTTTACCAATCTTCACCACTTTCATTTTAAGAGAACAAAAGAAAAGTGTGTTTATGTAGGAAGCAAGCAGAGACTCACCGTGAACCCACTGGAAACTAGTGCTGTGTCATACATAAGATCTATGGCTCTCAGTGCATCTTCGTCATTTGGGTTACTTTTGTAAGCAGCCTGCGGAGTGTAAAAGAAGAAGAAGGAAAAAATGTCAATATTCACTAAGCAGATCTTAGATTTACTATCATAGCCAAGTCCAAGTGATGAAATTTAGTGACATTACATTTATATTCTTGATAATGGAGTGGTCGGGATTGATCTCAAACACCCTTCTCCCTTTCATGAACTCAAAGCTTGTTGTGTCAGCTGATTGTGCCTTCATCAGCCTGTCGAGATAACATATTTTATGTACGTCCACAGAAAAAAAAAAAAAAAAAGGAGAAAAGGAGCTATTACAAAGGAAAATGGTTAGAGCTTACCTCTCCATGTTGGCTGACCAACCAAATTTACCAGATACAAGAACACAGGGCGATGAACTAAGGCGGTTGGAGATTTGAACATTGGCAACCTTATCGCCTAATCTTTTCTTTATCCAATCACAGGTCTGTCCAAACTCCTTTTTCACGGCAGCCTCTTTCTCCTCGTTCTTGTCGCCTGTCAGTTACAAGATCATAGCCAGAATGTGTTATTATGTGATGAAGTGAGATAACCTGTCATGGTAAATCAAGGGAGTTGCATTGGACACTTGCCTAGATCTAAGTCTTCCTTGCTGATGTCGACAAAATCTTTCTCCTTGTAAGATTTTAAGCTCTGTATAGCAACTTCATCAATAGGTTCTACCAAATATAGTACCTACATTCAGAAGAGAAAGAAATGCATGTCAATCAGCTCTGAGCTAATAAGAATATTTTCAAGGAAGAACATAAGACAGCCCTTTTCAGGAGAACAGCACATACTTCAAGTTCCTTCTCAAGAATCTTCTCGAGGAAAGGTGCATTCTTAGCACTTGTGATGCTGTCGGAAGCAATGTAATAAATAGCTTTCTGCTCAGGTTTCATATTTTCGACATACTCATCCAAGCTGATCATGTCATTCTCACTCTGTGAGGAGAAAAATCGTAGTAGTGGAGCTATACGCTTGTGGTTTTCTCGGTCCTCGATGCACCCCAGTTTTAAATGTTTGCCAAAATTGTCCCAAAACTTCTCATAGTCCTGTATAAGTAAACAATGGCATTCTCATTCATCAGAAAATCATCAACAGAATGTAGCAATGATTTCTAAAGGGAATAAAACGATGAATTGTAAGTAAAGGGGAACAAGAGTTCTGAAACATACTTCTCTGTTTTCACTTAAGGAAATGCCCAAAATCATATCAAAAGCCTTCCTCACTAGACGTTTCTTCATGATTCGCACCTTGGAGACACAATACAAAATCGTAAGATTAACAAAGAATTGTATTTATACCAAAACAAACAGTTGCATAAGATTTGTATATTAGCACTTACAATGCGACTTTCTTGAAGAATCTCACGGGACACATTAAGTGGGAGATCATGCGAGTCCACAACACCTTTAACAAAACTTAAGTACCTAGGAAACTATCCACAAAGCACCACAAACGAAAATATAAACAAAACTAGAAAGACACACGATTTCTGAAAGACAATTGATTAACCACACCAAAGGGAACTTTTCTCACCAGCTCCCCATCAAAGTCATCTGAAATGAAAACTCGTTTTACATAGAGCCTTATGTTCTTTGCCTTTTGATTAACCAAATCATCCTTCCCCATTGGTGAGACAGGTGGCACATAAAGGATAGACCTAAACTCGACCTCACCCTACAACAAGAGCATTGCCAATAAGAAATTTAAGAACATTATATTATTTTAGTAGATCGACTTACAAAGCAGAATCTGCAATTGTTAAACAACAGATTTATTTCCCTCAAAAGTACCTCTGTTGTGAAATGGGAGGATGCCAATGGGTCCAAATACTCGTTGAAGGCTTTTCTGTAAAACTCGTTGTATTCTTCTGTTGTCACCTCCTTGGGGTTACGCAGCTGCAATAAATAAAATAAACTGTTAAATTGATTCAGATTCAGAGTGCACGCAAAGTACATCAAGCAGTCCTTACCCAAATTGGTTGTGTCTCATTTGTAAGTTCCCAATCCCAGTATCTCTCAACCACCTTCTTGGTCTTCTTCTTTTTCTGTTACAGGAAAAATAGTCGCCAACTCTAAGCCAACTATTCTTGCACATTTAGCTATTCTCTGATGCTGATGAAGATATTTAACTGATGCTGATCAGGATAGTACTCAGAACAGAGAAAGAGAAACAAGTATACCTCAGTTTGATCCTCTTGGTCATCCTTTTTTGTTTCAGTTGGATCATCATCAACCTCAACCTGCAAAAAAAAAAGAAAACAAAATATACAAAGCCGGGTAAGAAGGTAAGAATATTGCTCTGACACAAAAGTACATATGTTCAAGTTATCAGATATCTGCCAATCCTGGTGAGCATACCTCTTTTGTGTATCCTTTTTCCTGCCACGTGTAGATAGGGAAAGAAACAAACTGGGAATAGTTTTTCACCAGCTTCTGGATCCGCTCAGGATCTGCAAAGTTTTTGTCATCTCCCTATACGCAAGGGGGGAGGGGAGGGATGTGTCAGGTTTTATGAGAGAACAAATACTTGGGATTCAGCTACAAAATCAATATCGAAGAATAACGAACCTTGAGATGCAAAGTAATACGTGTTCCTCTAGGAATGAGAGACTGTAGATTAGTCTCTTCCTGAATGGTAAAACTGCTTGAATTTGCTTCTCCTTCCCATACATATTGCTTATCAGACTTAGGGCTCTTGGTTGACACAATAACCTTAAAAAATAGATAGATATGTATTACAGTATTGAGTTGGTGGAGAAGTGAGTATATCAATAAAATGAAAGGTAAGTATATCAATAAAACGAAACTACAATACTTACCCGATCTGCAACCAAAAATGCAGAGTAGAACCCAACACCAAATTGACCAATTAAATTGTTGTCACCACCCGCATCCTTGCTATCCTGAAATTATTACAACAATACTTAGTTGATCCACTGATTCCATGATATATTTCTGAAAAGTAATAGTATCAGAGAAAGCAATAAGACCTTTAAAGCTTTCATGAACTTGGCAGTTCCACTTTGCGCAATAGTCCCAAGACAGTCAACTAATTCTTGCCGTGTCATACCAATACCCGAATCACTGGCAGAGTGAAAAAGCATTGACAGCATATTAAATATCTACATACCGTTGCTCAAAACGAAAAAAAAAAGTTCAAACATTCAAAGCAGAAACTAATACGACATACGTGAGAGTTATGATTCCATTCTCTTTATCTGCATAGATGCGTATATCGAGATCAGCAGCATCTTTTGAAATCTCAGGGTCGGTAACGCTCAAATAACGAAGCTTATCCAGCGCATCACTAGCATTGCTGTTGAACAACAAATTAAGTAAAATATAGTTACCAACAAACTAAGTATGTGCCATTATGATAGCAACAAATAGGATAAAGAAGAAAAAAAGGAAACCTAATAAGCTCCCGAAGAAACACCTCCTTGTTACTGTATAAGCTGTTAACAATAAGGTCCATGAGGCGACTAACCTGCCGTTTGTTTCAAACATGAGTGACACGACACACATAAACTTGATCACGAAAGAAGAAATTGACAACGAAACAAAAAGATGGTACGTACTTCAGCTTGATACTCGAACTTCTCAGCTGGTGGAGGAGGCTGAGAGGAAGAGTCTGATGCTGCTGCAGTGGATTCATTCCGGTATGCCATAAACCAATTGGTATTCATGTTCAATTGAGCCAATGAACCACTTTTCTTCGCGGTAGATTGTCCATTGGTTAAGGATGAGTACCATCTCGATTCATTGTCACTTCCCTTGGCATCCTAAGGCAGAAAAAATCAGTGAGACTGCAAGTAAACCAATTAACCAGTAGCCAAAACCGAATTTAGATATGATTTCAATCAGAATCAAAAAGTAACGATTTTCTGGGAAAACAAAACCCAGAGCGACGAAGAAATGAGGGGAATTGACGTGAATACCGTGATAGATGGGGAAGAGCGGGAGATGGAAGGTGCGGCTGCGACGCGGAAGCTCCGATCGCCGGAGCGTAAGAAGGTAGAGACAGAACGTTTAGAGAGCCTGAGCATAGTCGCGGACGTTTCTAAAAACTTGGATAATTTTGATTTCGGTAGCACTCAGTCGTGTTACGGACAATATGGTTTTTAGTAGGGTTTTTTTGGCCAAAGGCGAAGCTTCTGGATGTCAAGGACAGTTTCGGTATTTACCGTTGTACATTTGGCTCTCTTTTTTTGTTTTTTACTAGTAATCAATCATATATTTGGTTTGATCCATAATGATTTTATGAAATTGGTCTGTTTTTTAGCCTAAGGGGCCTGTTTTAGCCAAAGGTAAACAACTGATGGTTTATGCACTAGTCTCAAATTTAATGTATGCAACCTATTCATATTTTTTTTTTTTTAATGAGATTTCGACTTGTTGGCACACTATATCTTACGGTATATTTACGCTTGTTTCCTCAGAATTTAGTCATATACGGTTTTTTTTTTTTTTTTTTAATACAGATACATTCAAAAACAAACACACTGTTTATAAAAGGTAACGAAGACAATAGATCGAGGGAAAAGCCGTACATGGGTTCTTGTCAAAACTTTATCTTGATGGCTAAGCTCGTTATTTGATAAAGATGATATGTATTATATAAGAGTATATATATATATATATATATATTAAAGAAAGAAAAGGCAAAACTAAAATTTTGGATTTTAAAGCTATGTCAATAAATTAAATAACTGATTCATGGAAAGAGACATAAAATTGTTAAAATCTCAAACAAACAACAAATTCCTAGTAAATGATATTAAATGAATTAGGGCATTCATAGTAAATAACTATAGACTATAGTTTATTCAATGTCTGGTAAAATGATGAAAAGAAAAATCTGTAATAAAGAGGATAGTAAACAAAAACAAAGTTACTGAAATATAATTTTAGGAATAAAAAGATTAAGAGTATATTAAATTCTGTAGATTTTGATTAAGAGACGCGTGTAAGATTTGTATATTTTGACTGGTGACTCAAACGGGTGAAAGTTTTCTACCAAAAGAAAAAGTTGGTAAGCCAAAATGGAATAGTAAAGAAAAAAAAGTGAAAAATTGCGGATGACCGATTTTGGTGACAGGTATATTCGCATTAACTACTAACTAGGCTCTAGTTTGACACTCTACCTGTAATTAGATAAACTATTACCATATTGATCATAAAATTTAACTGTAACTTTTTGTACTAAAGAAATCGTACGAAAAGTTCCTCCAAACGATGGTAAAAAAAATAATTCTTCCAAATTATAAATTTTGGGAACTGTACAATTGTTTGTGAAGATTTTCGTCAAAGATGATACTAAAAAGTGCTAGTCTCCAACGAGGAACATGAAATGAACTATATGCCAAACTATCTTATCATATTTCTCGGAAAATTTGGACCAAGAGAACTTTTGAATCTAACCACCGATGTCTAGTTGTATGATTTCTGAATAAACCTTGTACTTTCTCAACTTCGTACTTGTAACCTATAATAATTTATTGGGTGCCCAAGATCTTGGAATAAGTTAATTGGTCTTCCTCAGCTTGAGGGTCAGCAGATCTCTTCATTAAATGTAGAGGGCATAAAATTTTATAAGTTTAGCTTCTTTCTCCATTCTCGATGGCGTTTGAGATTTCAAGGGTTTTCCACATTACATATAATCAAATTGTACTAGTATGGATTAGTCACACTATTATCTGTCACATAAATATTCCACAAGCCATAATTAAACATCTGAAAGCAAGCTTCGTGTACACCAAAGCACAAAGCGCATATTTTCTCCTCCCTTGCAAGATTTAACCAAGCCAAACAGCTTTTTTTGGCTTGAGTTTGTTTCTTCCTGGTGCATGTGCCACAAACAAACCCAAACCAAAAAAAAAGTAAAAGAAAAGAAGAGAAGAAAAACAAGTAGGTACATAAGCAGCCAAACTGTAATGTCAAGATTCAAGCTTGAGAGATACAACACGAGACTGTCGGTTGCGCTTAGCTGCCTTAACAAACACTACAGAGAGACAAGACGGTGCCCACCATGGCCGTCGAACCCTCTGCTCACCTTTCAAGCAAGCCACTGTCAAAAAGCCACATTTCGATCCTGAGTCAAATTCCTGCAGTAACATAAGCCGAGAGAGAGAGAGAGAGGTGGAACCTTTAATCCTTCTGAGTTCTTTACAGAGGGTGATGAAGTCTCCCCACTTCATGTGATGCCTCCTAATGAAGTGAAGGATTTGTTCGGTTGTAAAGACAGACATGCTTTCTAGAAATTCTCCATTAACACCGTTTTCTTTGAAAATCTGGCGGTAGCTCCCAAGGTTAATTTCCTCGAGCCAAGACCCGACATCCTGAAGAAAAAGAAGAAAGCTTTTCATCTCATCTACGAGATGCAGGGTATATTAATATCAAAAATGGAGACTAATATCTATAGTAGCATGGGATCGAGCAAACGAAGCAGCTAACACAACCTTCTACTTCTCCATATGAATGGACTAACTCTCTGTCTCTCATAAAAAAAAGTTGGTGTAATTCATAGTATTCATAAAGCTAATCTTAACCCTATAGAGGAGTTTCTGTTAGGTAGAAAAAGCAAATGAGCAAGTGAGAGATGGGGAAGATGAGTGAAGAAAGCAGTGTGTGCGAATATGTAGACATGAACAAAGACAGATCCCATTAAGGTAAGATATCTTGTTTCTAAACACAAGTATCAGCTGTTGTTAAGAATCAATCCCAGTAACTGGATCAAACAACAAGGTCGAATAAGATCAAATCAGGCGAGTAAATGGGTTCAAATTAGGCTGAATTCAGATCAAATTTAGGGCGAATTCAGGAAATAATAAGCTGAATTTGATAAGATGATGAATCTGCAATAACAAGTCTAATAAAGCGCACATGAGTGTGATGAAAAGGAAAACCTCAAGAGTCCAGATGAAGAAATCGAGGGGCTCAGGAGGATGTTCTCTGCTCATGCTCTCCTCTGCACAAAAGTCCCAATAGAATTCAACATCTTTCATCACCAGAATCAATTCAATCCACTGAAGCTGATGATGAAAAGGAAGGAGGAAGGAGGAAGAATGAAGAAAAGAAAGCAAAAGACGTACCGAAGAGACAGCTGTGAGATCCAAAATTGAAGCTTTGATCTGAGTGAGATTTCTTGGGGAAACAAACGGAGAGAGAAAGGAAGGGGACTCAGCCAACTTAGAGAGCAAATTAAATTGCGTTCATTTTAGGGTTTGTTTGAGAAGATAGAGAGAGAGACACGGAGAAGAAGAAGATAGGGAGGGGACAAATGGGTCCATTAACTGAAACTCTGCTTTTCTCTTTCTCCACGCGCCACCGTCTCTCCGTACCACGACTCTTTTTTCTTTTTTCTTTTTTTACATTACCATTCACTTTACTTTTTATTTTTTTCATCATATTTTAATTAGAAACAGGGGAAACAGAGTTTTGCAACCATAACAGACCATGATCAAAACATTTTAACTTCAAAGGGAAGCAGAACCTCCACTTTAAATGATTTACTTTATTTGTATTAAAATTATTTTTAAACAATCACATAATCGATCAAACTCTCTTGTTCTTGTTCTTGTTCTTGTTCTAGTGGTTGGATTAGAGTTTTTTTTTTTTTTTACTTTTTCTTAAGGTTTTAATGATTCTCACCAAGTTTATCGCATCTTTAAAAAGGTTAGATATAGGCTATCGTAATACACCTTCATTCGTATTTCCCTATTATCTTCAAATACGAAGACGACTGACTACCAATTACTTTACATTCTGAACATTGGTTTCAAGGGTGAAATTTAGTTATCAAGTGTTAGTAAATTGGAGGATTTTGGAGTTTAAGAAACACTGTTGAATGTTTCAATGTCATTACTAAACCCAAAGCTGAGATTACACGTGATCAACACACATTTCACCTTTTGCTGTTAAATATGGACCACCAATCTTCTCTTCTTTCCAAGTCCATTTAATTTTCTTTGCTCACCTCAGCTCATTTCTCCTCCCAATATATCACAAGCCTTTTATAACTTCTTGTCTTTCACTTTAAAGTTTAAATACAGATCCTGTAACGATGCATCAACAACGAACCCTCCCTTCTTTTTAAACTATCCAATATTATGTTTTAATACAAATGGCAAAAAATAACACCTTTTCTGACACTTATAGATACCATGGGCCATTAGAACAGAGGAAAAACGATTTCATTAGCTAATCTCTTCTGACTTGCCAAATCAACACTCGTCATCGCTGGCCTCTGCAGCTGAAATCTCAGAATCAAGTTTGTTCATCAGAGTCTCTGTCACATGCTTAGCCACAGAGACCATATCAAGGATTACGCTTGGGTCTAAGCCAGACCCGCCTCGTTTGGTTAACCCACAGATGTGCCCCACCCGGTTCACCGATATAGATACAGCTGAGCTCATCTGAGACTCTTCTTCTGCTGTTGCATCAACTATGTAATGTGTTCCCACCTGAAAAAACCAAGGAAAATCACTTAACCTGGATGACACAAAATTAGTGAAATACACCAAAGAAGGTTGTGTTCATGTGAATCAATACAACTGAGAATTTTAATTACTTTTGTTAATGTGACTATGACCGGCACACTGGAAGTATCAAATTGTAGATACTCTTCGTCGCTAATGTCAATCTCTGGTTGCTCATCATCAGCCACGTCAGCTGAAACATTCACTTTTGGGATGGCCGTGTTGGTTAAAGCAGCCTGCAGGAGCATAGTCAACAAGTGCATTAAAGCATGAAATCAACCTAGATAAAAGATGACTTTTGGGTTTATTAAACTATCAGTTTGCAACATATCGTAAAGCAACAAAAACCACTAATAAGAAAAATAGATTGAACTGATCTACATCAACTTGGCAAAAGAGAGAAAACCAAATTCTGGGGCCTTTCCTTTCTCATAATCCCAATTCAGGGTATGAATTACTCGTTAGTAATGAGTCACTACCATAAGCAACTAAGCCTAAGACTTAAGAGTTAAGAGAGAAAACCAAACACATAATACAAGAATTACCTTAATGGCAGCACCCAGTGCATCCAATAAATTCCCATCTGAACTAATGACAAGGCCATCAATATAAAGGTCCCAGCAAACTTTTCCTTCTTTGATTAAAAGCGAAGATAAATTTATTCCAGCTCCTGTTATCAAAACTGAATTACTATAAGCATTACAACCAAAAGCTTAACAATGAGCAGGTACATAGAGCATTGCATAAACATGATTACAGACCTGCTCCACTTTTGCCACCCAGAAGACATCTTTGAAGAGCCAAAGCAAGCTCAGATGACAATTCCTCACCTCCTCTCCCCTAAGCAAAAATAGATCACAAAGTATTAGCCGCCTATAGACTTACAATATAGAGCTTCGGGAATCCAAAGAAAGTTCTAATAACAAAAATCTCAGGTCGTAAAATTCCAAAAGTAAGAGAAACATCAAGAGAACAGATGTGACAAATGCTCGATAGAACCAAACAAGGCCATATCATAGAAAAGCTCACCCCGAATGTTGGTTCAGCAGTTGGACTACAATCAATGAAAACTGCAACCTTTCCTTTATCGGGTAAGAGTGAACTTGGCCTCCCAATTTCAGCCTGCAATGACACACGATTAGTGTGTAACATTGACAACTAGAAACGTAGCACTTCTCATTCAACAATGACAGTAGAGAGAGAGAGCAAAAAAAAAGGTACCTTTACACTAGCAATCACATCTGTTCCACCGATCCTGACTCTCGCTGAACCATTAGCCTAGACCCAGCAAAAACAAGAGAAGAAGCATATTTGTAACATGACATTGCTAAACTGAGAAGTAAAAACTCCTGGCACTGCGGTAAACGGAGGAGCTCTGGGAGATTACATTACCTGCGGAATAACACCGGTTTCAACATTGATAGGACGGTAAGCCAATCTTTTCCGACCATCATTACGAAGATCTTCAGCAATACCACCTTTAACGAAGTGTTGCTCCCCAAGAGAAAGCCCCACCATTACTACTACACAGAGATTTACATAAAATCAGTGTTCACGAACTGGTGCTAGGGTTTAAGGAACAGTTTATAAAAAATACACATCTTTACACAGCACAAGCAAAACCCATTAGTCGTCTTTACCTTCCTGGAGAATTCAATAGAAGACACAACTCTGAATTTCCCGGCGACCGTAGCAGCAATTTTCGATTAGGTAGGCTAAGAGAACTACTGTAGGGTTTAAAGATGGCGTGTGCATAATAACCGACTCTTGTTAAGGGTACATTAGTCATTTAACCACATCATTTCCCACTGCTTTAAACTTTTTTGTTTTTGTTTTTTTTTTTAATTCTGTTTTTCTGTTCTTCTAGTTTCGTTTCAATCGGCCGGGAAAAAGTGCGAGCTTGGTGGCGATGGGTCGTTCGAAACTAGCTTCTCGTCCTGCTGAGGAAGACTTAAATCCAGGGTTCGTGTAAAGTTTCATTCTTTATCTGTTTTAGCTCGAAATTGTCTAGGGTTTTTCTCTGCTTACTTATTTGTCTTTGCGAAAACATTCCAATCTCTGGTAATCCAATTAGCTATGTTTGATAATCTGAAGCGGAGCTCTTTTGGTTCATACTGTTTCTTTCTCTCTTCTTTATCTTATTTTGTTGATTTTACCTGTTTCAGAAAATCGAAAAGGAAAAAGATATCCTCGGGTTCCGAAAATGCAGGGGCTTCAACAATTTCTATCGGTATGTTTCCGTTTAACGGAGCAATTAGATATGATGGTGATAAGCCTAAAAAAATCTCAATTTGAAATTTGATTTCCTTTTGAGTTGATGTGAGTAAATGCATTGATGTATGATAAAGCTGCCGTTTTCAAAAGTCTTACATTTTTAACACATTTCTAAAAGTTCTTACAATACAACAATATAGGAGGTGAAGCTGAGAATGAGAGGAAGGCTGGCCTTTACTGTTGTAACTATTGCGATAAAGATCTGTCTGGTTTGGTTCGTTTCAAATGTGCTGTTTGTATGGACTTCGATCTTTGTGTGGAGTGCTTTTCTGTTGGTGTTGAACTTAATCCTCACAAGAACAGTCACCCATATCGGGTTATGGTTAGTTTCCATTGTCTAGCTGTATATTTGAATTCAATCGAACGATTTATATAGTTTTATAATGTTTTAATTAATGGTTTTTGTTGTTGTTTATGTTGAATCGACTTTTCTGTGTCAGGACAATTTGTCTTTTCCGCTTGTTACCTCTGATTGGAATGCCGATGAAGAGATACTCCTTCTTGAGGTAATCTGTAATCGCTTCTAATCCCCTTTTGTTTTTGATTTTACTCTCCCTTGTCTGTATAGAGATTTCATCTGAAAGTTTGTCTTTTGTATTAGGCCATTTCGACATACGGGTTTGGGAATTGGAAAGAAGTTGCAGACCATGTTGGCAGTAAGACAAAGACAGAATGTATTGATCACTTCAATTCTGCTTACATGCAGTCACCGTGCTTTCCACTTCCGGTAAAGACTGGTGATAACACATGTTCTCCAGGTAGTTAAACCTAGCTTGTTTATTTACTCAAGTTCCTCACTCTGTAGGAGTTGTCCCATACAATTGGAAAGAGCAAAGAGGATCTTCTTTCTATGAGTGAAGGGCATGCGGTTAAAACAGGTCAGCTTTGAATGTATTAGTTGATTTTGTTTGTTTATTTGAGACTCGTGTATTAACCATTTTCTGTGTTTTTTTTTCACAGAAATACCTTCACATGTAAAGCTATCTCCAAAGAAAGAGATGCCTGTGTCAGCTGAAATAAAGTATACATTGTAAAAATGGTTTCTCTATGTTTACAATGTTGAATGCTCCTTTCTAAATTCTTTTATGTTTCATTGGGCAGACACGAAGGTTCAGGGAAGGACGATGCAATAGATCAACCTTCACCTGCCTTAGCTGGAGGTATGTGACACTTCTCTTATTGCTTTTTGATTTATGTCTTAGGAAGGAAATCATCCGATTTTGTACTTTGACCTCAAATATTTTCTCTTCCATGGTTCCAAATGTAAAGTAATGCATTTTTTGGACAGTCAAGAAGAAAGTCAATGCTCCACAGGCTAAGGACAACATCAAGTTGGAAGGTTTGTATATCATGGAACAAGTTTTTATATAAAGTGATATTTGAAGGGAACATAAACTAAATATACTTACAAAAGTAAAATCTAAAGGTAGTTACTGACACTTGTGTCTCAGCTGTAAAACAACAATCTGACAGGAGTGTCGGGGAGAAGAAACCGAGACTTCCTGGAGAGAAAGTTCCTTTGGTAACAGAGTTATATGGATACAATCTAAAGAGGCAAGAATTTGAGATTGAACATGACAATGATGCTGAGCAACTACTCGCTGACATGGAATTTAAGGATTCTGACACGGGATCTGAGCGTGAGCAGAAGTTGCAGGTTCTTCATATTTACTCGAAAAGGTATGCTTGTCACAGGAAAAAAACATTTTTAATCCCAAGAGTTTTGTTGTAAGCCAATGCTACAGCCAAGTTCGTGCTTTGACTTTGTCGGCAGGCTTGATGAGAGGAAGCGTAGGAAGGAATTCGTTCTGGAAAGAAACTTACTGTACCCTGATCAATTTGAGATGAGCCTTTCAACAGAGGAGAAAAAAATTTACAAAAGCTGCAAGGTCTTTGCACGGTTCCACTCCAAAGAAGAGCACAAGGAACTGACAAAAAAAGTCACTGAGGAGCACCAAATTCTCAGAAGAATCCAGGATCTCCAGGTTTGAGGCTTGTTTATAGTTTTACAAAACTTGAGAACTGATTAGAAATTCAATCAGGCAGGGAAATTAAGTAGAGCTTTTGGTAAATGATTCAGGAAGCTAGAACTGCTGGTTGTAGGACAACTTCAGAAGCAAATAGATTTATTGAAGATAAGAGAAAGAAGGAAGCTGAAGAAAGTGTACTGCGACTAAACCAAGGTGCACCAGGCAGTATAGCCGGTAAAACACTAAAAAGTCCAAGAGGATTACCCAGAAATTTGCAGCCCTTTGGTTCTGACTCACTGTCAAAGATCACACTTCCAAGAATGTCTAGCTCTTTGGACAATTGGGATGTCAGTGGCCTCCTTGGGGCTGACTTGCTCTCTGATACCGTAAGAACAATGATTTTCAAATTTGGTGCTTCTCATCTTAATTGTTATTTTGTTGATATCTTGGCATTATTCCCATTGGTTGAGCGATTAAAACTGTGTTTTGAGCAGGAAAAAAAGATGTGCAACGAGAACAGAATATTGCCTGTACACTATTTGAAGATGCTGGAAATCTTAACAAGCGAGATAAAGAAGGGGCACATAAAGAAGAGGTCTGATGCTTATAGCTTCTTCAAAGTAGAACGGAGTAAAGTAGACAGAGTTTATGATATGCTGATTCAGAAGGGAATAGGTGAGCCAACGTGACTCATGAACTACGTATATGGTTACTCCATCTAGCGACTCTTTTGGTTCATATCCTAACATGTAATTCTCAAATACATTTAATAGCCAAGTACATCTGTAGGAAGGCGATGATAATTTTGTTCTCTTCCAGCTTTAACAGCGTGAAATTTTTTATTCCTTCAGTCTCTCCTTCAAAGGCTGTTTCAAGATCTTGTTCTCTCGTTTTTTATATATAAGAATAGCTTTTGATTCAACGTTCAAACCATGTACCCTTATTTATATAATGCCTTAGCTCATTAAACCAGATTCTTGGGTGACAAGAGGCTATGACTACGACTGTCAACCAACAACAAAAAAAACGAAAACAAAAAACAGAGAGGTCCTAAACTTATTCTACATCAAGCTGTTTATTACAAGAGAAGCTTAACCATCTCCCTATGGTTGCCACCATTGGTTCTTCTTCCACGGCTTGAAAGCACCATCATGAGAAACATTTTTCAAGTAAAAGAAAAACCCACGTAGCAACTTCAATGCTCTTGTCTTATTAACACCGTCCACAGGCTTGTATTCTTTTTCGAAATCAGAGAACTTTTCGAGATAAGACTGTCCCAATTCATCAGTCTCATAATCGGATTCTCTTCCCTTACGTAGTTCTCTAGACCGAGTCATTTTTCTATGGATTGATGCCTCATGATGGAGCTGCTTCAACTCACGTTCATCGTATGGTTTATTCAGAACATCCATTAGCTCCTTTCTAAACCAACAACTACGACTTTCATCCTCTTTGCTTACTTCGTCGAGATCAATGACTTTCTTGGACGCCACAAATGGTGTACCCTCTCCATCCAAAAACGGGGAATCACTTATCGCAATTATATCAGAATCATCAGACCAATACTCAAGATCTTGCTCAACCTTTACTTTTACTGGTGGATCCATTTCAGGGATAGCCATTGCGGAATCTTTTTGAGTATCCGAAATTGGAAGATCAAGATCAGACGGATCCTTCTGAAGATTCACCATAGGCTTAGTTGTGGAAGCATTAAGAGAATCTACAAGCCATGTGAGGTAGCTCATGTAATCCTTATCCACAACAACTACATTCTCCTTCTTGCTCTTCTTCCGTGAACTCTCATCTACAGCCTTAAGCTCTGTAACTCTATTTACTGGCTCCACACTTGAAGTACTTGCAGCCTTAGTTTCAGATATTTTCCTTTTCATTCGTGGTTCCGTAATCCTGATGTCTCGTAGCATGTTCTCTTCCGCTCCAACCAACGGAACAGGCCTTAAAGTCTGAGCCTTTAGCTCGTCAGTTTTACTCTGTCTCCCTTGGGAAACTTTGTTGTCTCGTTGACTGTCGCTAACAAAATGAACATCCTTATTGACAAAATAAACCAACGGAACATCCCATAACGTCTCATCCTTTAACTCTGAAATTTCCCCAATTGTATTGTGTTGTTGAATGTTGACCAACGAAACAGCTTTTGAAGTCCTAGGATGAGCCTCTAACTCTGCAACCCTCCGTTTTCTCCGTTCAGCAACTCTGTTGTCTCGTTGAATGTCTTCTCGTGTTAAAACTCTTGAAGTCTCAGCCTTAAACCCAACGTTTTCCTTCTTTCTCTGTCGAAAGACTCTCTTGTCCAAATGATTCTCATTCTCAAGCTTTGATCTCTTGGAATCACCAGAAAAGATGTCGAATTTACGAGAAGGGCCTAATTTGTTATTATCTCTAAGATGATCCAAAAACACCTTGTAGTTCTCATCAATCTTAAGCTCGTCATTATTATTATCATCATCATCATCATCATCGTCAAGACAGATCAACGGTCCACTGACTTTGTCCGTATTTGCAGAAGTATGCTTGTTAATTGCATTCACCATAAACCTGCTATATCCATCATCCATAATTGAGTCTGCATTATTGTCAACATCGTCAATAACAATGGCTTTCTTCTTCATCGCAATCAACACTCTCTTAAATCGAATAAATAAATATACTGGAAGAAAAAAACCCTAAAACGATCTATCTATGGTCGTTAACACCATAATTTCCTTTAAAAGCTAGAAAAAAATGCAGCTAAATAACAAACAAAGAAAGAAAGAAAAAATTGAGAAGAAACGTAGAATCGTGCATACCCTTTTTTGGAGCGGCTCTGCTCGTGAACACAACACACTTAAGAGAGAAAAAAAAGATTACTCAGAGAGAGAAGAAATCAGAAACGGAAAGAAGAAGAAATAAATGATATCTTAGGGTTAAACTGCAGATCAAATTTTCTAAAACAATTAAGGAAAAATTGGAAGAAAGAGAATATGAAGAGACCAGACATATAGGACTTGATAGGGAGGCTATCAATTATGGGTCAGGGTCAGGTTTAAAAGGAGAGAGACCTATAGCAAAATCTTACTTTACCTTATCACAGAATATACTCTCTTTTTTATTTCAATAACACGGCGGAGTAATGTAAAGTTAAAAGTAAATTAAACATTTATCCAATAATAAAGGAAAATAATTGTATTTTACTAATTTGTGTGAGGATGGGAAACGAGGGCATGCATTGGCTAGTTCGGTGTAATAAATATTGGTGTGTGTCTTGAGGACATCTTCTCAATTCCCCAAAACGAGAAAGTCTATAATGTACCTTTCGTGGATTGTTTTGCTGGAACTAGCTAGTTTTGTTGTCATAGCGATATCTTGGGGAAGATTTTCTTTTTACACTTCTGCTTCGAACTGTAGCCCACTCTCTTGTAAGTCGTAAGTCATAACCATGGCAGAGACTATATATCATTAGACAAACGTTTTAATTTATTTTTACATAGGTTTATTTATGTTGCTTTCTTTGAATGAATTTCTTATAACCATTGTGCCTATGGGCCTAATCTAAGCCTAAACCTAAATATTGACGACAATCAGACACCATTCTGAATACCAGCTAGAGCATCTTTTTAACCTGAACCCAACAACGATTTGGATTATTCTTTTAGGTTATATAGTTGAACGATAATAGTAAATTACCACCCACGGATCACTAATATATATATATTTTAATGGGGGATTAAATACGCATATACGTGACTGATACAGATTGAATTCAAAGCTTCCATTAATGGTGATATCAGTTAATGGTTCCGTAGTTGTATATCACTATTGTTTGAGTTGCTAAAATTCTGTTCATGGTCTCCTACTTAAAGTTAGATAACAATCTGAAAAGTGTGAGACTGTAGAGTAACTTTTTTTTTTTTATAAAACATTGTAAGAACTCGTCATCTCACTTACTACTTTATCATATATTTGACTAGGTTATAGTGGTTATTTTAATAATTGGGGTAGAACTCGAATTCTGGTTCCCAAATTACATCGAAAATTCCTTTAATCATTAGATCACTAGGTTAGCAAATGTTAGATAACTGTACTTCAATGTTATCAAAACATTTTCTTAATTATGTTTAAAATTTGAATAAGTTAACATTTTTATTTTAACTTTTATATTTTGTGACTATATTAATAAATAATTTTGATATACTAACAAATTTTTTATTATATAAGATATAAATTATATATATGGTGATATCCAAATTCTGAGGTGTTTTAGTTGATATCACAGAATTTTTTTTTGGTTGAGGTTGAGTTCAAAGTTTTTTTTTATAGCCACTTTTGATTTAAAAAACGAATAAATCGCGTGACTGTTGACAAAACTTCACGAAGTTTAGAAAGTACTAAATGATTTATTGACTGTTGACCAAAAATATATTTTACCTTTTTTAGTGTATGAAAGAAAAAAGAGGAATAAATAGAGCAAGCAAACAAACCAGCTTATAGAGATTTTTATTTTGACACAAGAGATTCATCCTCAAATCAAAAGTTTCCGAAGAGAATCCCGAAGCTAGGGTTTGTTCTGTCCTCACTTCACCTAACACTTGGAAACTCTCACCATTGTAATTTGTAAGTTTCGTCTTCATAGCCTATGCGTTTTCCTTGGTTTTGATAAATTGATTTCTTGATTTCGACTTCAGTGTGCCGTTTCTCTCTGTAATTCTTAGAAGTTGATTTGTGTATTTGGGACAAAAAGGTGTTATCTTTAACAGATACATACCTTTGTCTTTGAATTAGGTCTCTTTAGAGGATGGTTGGCCAGAAACGGCTTTCTTCCGGAGATGGTTTCTACGACTCCGATGCATCTGCTATAGATCTCCGACTCAACCACTCTAACGGTTTCCTTCCGCCGTCTCCTCCTGAATCGCAGGACAACTTGGACTTAAAGCACGCTGCTTTTGATGCCGGCGAAGAAACATTAAGCATGTTGAAGACTAGGAAGAAGCGGAAGACTACTTTGTCTCCGTATGCTCCAGATCCAAAGAGAGTCTGGTCGAAAGATGATGAGCTTGTCATTTTAAAGGTTTTACTTTTATCAAATTGCTTTCAGCTACTTCCTGACCTGGATTGTGTGTGTTTATCCCTTTCTTCTTCTCTAAAGGTTTTTTGCTCTATTTCTCTTTGAAAAGGGCATTGTTGACTACCGGAATGAGACTGGAGTGGACTATATTTCTGATCCAGTTGCATTTTTTGATTATATCAAAGATGACATTGCCTCTAAAGTCTCAAAGGATCAGCTTGTGAACAAGATGAGAAAGTTGAAGGGCAAATTCCGAGATAATTTGAGGAAAAATCCGTGCTTTACTAACTCCATTGACTCTGAAGCTTTTGACTTGTCTAAGGCAATATGGGGCAAAGATAAAGCTCAATGTGTTGGTGGGGACATGGAAAAAGCTAAGGTGACCAGGAGCAAGGTATGCATTGTTGTGTGTTTACACACCTTATCCTTCTTCTGATAGACACTTTGAGTTGTTTTGATTGCTTAACTTGCTTGACGATCCAAAGGTACATTATATGAGTTCTGATAATGTATAAATTACTGTTTTTTGAAAAGGTTCGAGCTTTAGTGGAACATGAAGCAGTGACAAACGGTGAACCCGATAATGATGATGAATCAGCAAAAGGGGACTCTTTTGAGAAATTACCTTCTGAAAATGTTGACAAAGATATGGAGAATGAGACTGGTAGGAAGGAGAGCGAGGAAGTTGAAGGAGTGAAAAAAGGGGACTCTTTTGAGAAATTACCTTGTGAAAATGTTGACAAAACTATGGAGGACGTGTCTGGTGGGAAGGAGAGCGAGGAAGTTGAAGCAGTGACAAACGTTGGACCTGGGAATAATGCTGGATCAGCAAAAGGCGACTCTGTTGGAAAATTACCTTATGAAAGTGTGGACAAACGTATGGAGAAGGAGAATGAGAAAGATGGTGCTGAAGATGATCTGTGTGCTCTGCAAGACGCACTTGAGACGACAATGTTTCAGCATTTAGGTAACTATGCACAGAAGCTGATGCTTGAGAAGTTGAGGAGCCTTAGAGCTAAGGAAAGGAAAGAGTTCAGCGGTGAATGGAAGTCATTGCTTTTTGAGGAGGCTCTATTGAAGAGCAAGAAACATTCATTCTCGGCCAAGCTCGCTACTGCAGCATTGCATGATTAAGTAGAAGAAGAAGAAGAGTGACTATGAATGGTTTTGTAATGACATATGACTTGCAATAGTAGTTGGGCAAAACTTCATTCTAGAGCTGCATATGATTAATCTTAATCATGTACAAACTAAATTCTTTAAAGTTGAAACTAAGAAGACAAATCTTATTGCAATATCAGAAGAACACTCTTTCGTGGCTGTCCACACAATAAACGTGAGAAGGCGAAGCTGGACACGCACCTTACTTAATCCTTTTTAACTAAAATTTGGCACTAAAAGTTACAAAGATTCTTTTCCTTGTCCGTCCATTTCCAAAATTTTCCTATTTACACAAAAAATTAGAATAAGGTACAAAATTCATAGTAGTAGGAAGGTGGAAAAATCGGTGAAACATCGCACGTCTCATAGGACGCACCAGACGCAACTTAGTCCTTTCTGTTTCTCTCTCGTCTCTCTATTCCAAGAAATATCCACTATTTAATTTGCTGATTCTACTGATTCCTTTAACGAAAATTCTGGGTCTGTTTTGATTTCTGTCTCACTAGTAAATCCATTCCAGGGCTCAAGTAAAGGTTCCATTTTTAATTTTTATTTTTTTTTGTTATTCTTTGGTACTTTAAATTGGGATCAGAGGAAATTTTAGAATTTTGATCGTTGTACAGTGAATTGAGTTCCCCTTGCTTCTATTTAACATAGTATGTGTTATTTTTCTGTGCTAGTTTTTATTTCTTTCATGGCTCTGAGGATCGTTGTGATTCTCTTATCAATTCAATAATCTTTAGGAGTCGTTGACCTCGATTAAATTTAGAAGATGCTTTTAGTATTATGCAGTAATGGAGTTTTATTACTATAGCTTTTGTATTGTTTATACTTTATAGTTCAGATTATACAAATGATGTTTGTTGCATAATTGTCTCTTATGCATTCCAGTTTTATCAATCCAGCTGATTCTCTTATTGAATTTTGTTGGTTGTTTGATGAAATGGCTGCTCTTTGCTTCCAGATTTTTATATATTGTATATTAGTGTATAGTTTGCTCACAAGAGTGATCCTTTTTTTTTGTTATTTCAATAGGTATCTTGTAAATTAGGTGGAAATGGCGGCATTGTTAGCTTCTCAGAGCTGCTGCTATGGCAGTGAGACCACCAGAACCACCAAAGCTATTGGTTTCAGTAGCTCTCTGGACAATCATTTCACTGGGGAAGCCGCTCAGTGTTATGGCAGCAAGTCTAGGAGATTTCGTATTGAGATGAGACAGTCGGAATCACCTTCCAAGCCTGGAATCAATGGACATTCCGTGAAAATGGTTCCAGCGAGCGAGGTGGTGAAAAGGAAAGATGGTGTGCATAATGTAAAGAAAGTGAATGGATCAGCGGAGAAAGTTGTTAATGGAGCTAGTTTAATTAGTAGTAGAAACATTAATGGTGCGTCATCAACTTTGGTTAAGGCACCAAAGAAAAAAACAGAATCTTACCTTCCTCCACCAATTGAAGGAGTTAGAGTTCTTCCTTCTGATGAAGGTTTTAGCTGGGCTGATGAGAATTACAGCTCACTTCAACGGAGTATTGATGTCTGGTCGTTTGTTATTTCCCTGAGGATTCGTGTCTTGTTCGACAATGCGAAATGGGCTTACATTGGAGGATTCACAGAAGAGAAACAGGTAATCTCATTGATTTTTCGGAATGCTCACTTCTTGATACCAGTTTTGTTGGTCCTGGTTCTTATGAGTTTCACCTGTTGTTATATAACCAGAAAATCCGAAGAAGAGAAACAGCTTCATGGTTGAGAGAGAGTGTATTGCAGCTTGGTCCAACGTTTATCAAACTGGGACAGTTGTCTTCAACTAGGTCGG
This sequence comes from Nasturtium officinale, assembly GCA_963854855.1. NCBI lineage: Eukaryota > Viridiplantae > Streptophyta > Magnoliopsida > Brassicales > Brassicaceae > Nasturtium > Nasturtium officinale. The sequence continues at coordinate 2,019,351 of OY978502.1, read as the reverse complement.
ATTTGTTTCCTCGCGAATTCGTGGATGAGCTTTCCAAGTTACAGGTATGTTGCTCTTCGTTATTCATGGTTTTGCATTTCTGCATTAGATTAGATTCTCTTTGAGACTTTTCTCTTAAACTGGGTTTCAGGACAGAGTCCCAGCATTTTCTCCAGAGAAAGCAAAACGCTTCATAGAGACGGAACTTGGGGCTCCTATTAGTGTAATGTTTAAAGAATTTGAAGAGCAGCCCATAGCTGCAGCTAGCCTTGGCCAGGTATTTGACACTTAGAAACAACCTCAAGCACGTGTACTTATCGTTTTTTTCCATTTTATCTGCATATTGATGTTTGTATCATAATATTTCAAAGTATATTCCTTTAGGTACACAGAGCTGTGTTGCACAACGGTGAGAAAGTGGTAGTGAAAGTTCAAAGACCCGGACTCAAGAAACTTTTCGATATTGATTTACGTATGTAGTAATAAAATCTGAGTTATATAATAGAATACTCGTGTTGATGCTTGAGAATTGCTGAAAGTGGCTTAACTTTTCTATCAGGAAATCTGAAGCTGATTGCCGAGTACTTCCAGAAAAGTGAATCATTTGGTACAAACGATTGGGTTGGTATTTATGAAGAATGTGCCTTGTAAGTCTTTTTCCAGAAGTAGTTATAACTTAAATACCTAGAAGTTGTGGCTCTAAACCATGTCGGACTGATTGTTCCTTTGGTTTCAGAATTTTGTATCAAGAAATTGACTACATAAACGAAGCTAAGAACGCAGACAGATTCAGAAGAGACTTCCGGAATATAAACTGGGTCCGCGTGCCTGTATGTTTCATTTGCCAAACCAAAACCCATGAGATCAAGTTCTTGTATAGTTGTGGAATATATGAAACTCATTCTGGTTATCTTGTTTTCATTTTGTAGTTGGTCTATTGGGATTACTCTGCCATGAAGGTTTTGACTTTGGAGTATGTACCAGGTTCGTTTTGAAATTACCCTATATAGTGGTTCTTTTGACGATAGTGTAGTGGTATAAACACTCTTATTGACTGCTGCAATTAGGTGTCAAGATCAACAAGTTAGATGCCTTAGCTGCGCGGGGTTTTAACCGTTCTAGAATAGCAGCACGCGCCATTGAAGCGTATCTTATCCAGGTCAATAACAATATAGCAAAACAGTTATTGAATGAGTCTTTTTCAATAGTTCAAACTTATGTTTATGTTTTGGCTGTTTTAGATACTCAAAACCGGCTTCTTTCATGCGGACCCACACCCAGGAAATCTTGCAATTGATGTAGATGAGTCAATCATCTACTATGACTTTGGCATGATGGGAGACATCAAAACCTTTACTCGGAAGAGATTACTTGATCTATTCTATTCTGTATATGAAAAAGATGCAAAAAAGGTATTTTAGTTTTCTTTCAAATCTCAAACTGAGAAATAAGAGAACTAACTAAATGTTCTTACAGGTCATGAAAAATCTTATAGATCTTGAAGCACTTCAACCCACTGGAGATCTTTCATCGGTAACCATATAGTCTCACTCTTTCTCTTTGTGAAGTTACATAATATAGTCTCATTGCAACTTTGGTTGTGTTTGTGTTAGGTGAGAAGATCTGTTCAGTTTTTCTTGGACAACCTATTAAGCCAATCACCAGATCAGCAACAGACTCTGGCCGCTATTGGAGAGGTACTCTGTGGTTCTTAAGCTCAAAATTGTGCCTGAAAAAAGAAGCTGAGCCTCTTACTCTAGCGATTTATGCTAGTTACTATGTGGTTCTTAAACTAAAAAATTCCTCCTTTATATGGCAGGATCTGTTTGCAGTTGCCCAAGATCAGCCATTCCGTTTCCCATCAACTTTCACCTTTGTCATCCGAGCATTTTCCACACTCGAGGGTACCTATTCGATCTATTCTGCATCTTATTTTTATTAAAATCTTCCTTAAGTCTCATCATCTATGCTTTTGATTTTGCAGGTATTGGTTACATCCTTGATCCCGATTTTTCCTTTGTGAAGGTTGCAGCTCCTTACGCTCAGGTTCTTACCACTTTTCTATGCTCAAAACTCAAAAATTTATCAAATACCTCTCTACTCTTCTGTAAAATTGTGTCAATGCTCATGAATATCGATAAAACAGGAATTACTGGATTTAAAACAAAGGCAACGCACGGGAACTCAGCTTGTCCAAGAAATAAGGAAGCAAGCAGACGATGTAATGCTTAGGCTCTTATTTATTCTATTTCTCGTTTTTCTTCTTCTTTCTTTTTGTACGAACTACAACTTTAAAACCTTTACAGGCCAGGTCTTCTACTCTGTCTATGCCATACAGAGTGCAGCGAATAGAAGAGTTTGTGAAAGAACTGGATTCAGGCGATCTAAAACTCCGTGTTCGGGTTCTTGAGGTAAATATATCGACCCCAAATCGTACTCTTTACCCTAGTAAAATTCAATAACCTCAGAGTTACCATATAAATCATTCAGGAGACAGTTTTTTCTGTTATTTAAACGTATTACCAAAACCAAATCAGTTTTTTTCTTCTTTTTTTTCCTGTTACCACTTTATGAACAATATCATAATCACATTATTGTTTTTAAAATTTAGAGGTTATTTTTCTACATTCCTTTTCACCCTTTTGGCGAGGAGAGTAGTAGATAATTTATGAAATACCAGACCAAATGTAAAGGTTTTAGGATTATAGAAAACGAATTAGTAACCCTGTATTCTTGATAGGCATAGGTTTAATCACCTTGAGAGAACTGGTGTTAGAGTATAGCAGCTTTTTCATGGTTTACTAATAGTAAGAGATACACACTGGAATTTGTTTGGTTTTATTGGTTCAGTCGGAAAGAGCAGCACGGAAAGCGACAATACTGCAAATGGCGACAATGTATACAGTTCTTGGAGGAACTTTGCTTAACATCGGGGTTACATTTAGCAGCCAAGGAAGTCAGCTTGTTGCTAATGGATCCTTCGTTGGAGCAGGTATGAAAAATCGTTGTACTCGTGTATATAGGTGTATATGCAGGTATGTTTCGTAAATAAGCTTTGATTAGTATTGTTTTGTGCAGGGATATTCATGGCATTGGTATTGTGGTCTATGCAAAGGGTAAATAAGCTCGATAAGTTTGAGAAAATGATATAATGATGAATGATGTATATGGTTATTCTTTTAAAGTTCCAAATATCAGATATAGAATTGTGATGTATAGGTTATGCAAAACATGTATATTTAGCCCCCATATTCAGTTATTCACAATATTTATAAATTGTATAATAACCGTTTCTAAGCCTCAGTAAAGGAAATCCCAAGGTATCCGAGGCCGGATTCCACTAGAAAGTGCGTAACTTAAATTCTTCAACTATAAGTTTGTATGCAAAACTCTATCTGCTCTCTGTATTTCTGATAGAGGGAATTCAGTGGAACTATATATCAATCTTTAAATTACAAACTAGTCTGCACCAATGCCTGGTAAAAAAAAAATTATACAAAAGACAGTGCTCAAGGTTTCTGACCAAGAAGCCACGGCTGGAAGAAGAGATGGCTCTGAGCAATCTCGATGAGATCACGCGGGTCATTCATCGTCTCATCTCTCAGCGCCTCAAGAACTGCCTCACACGAGACCTCCCTAACAACATCGCAAATTGTGATAATGAATGAGGTTGATAAGTTACTATAAGTTAAGGAAATGAGAATACCTTGTTATAAGAATTCTGTGGAGCATCTTTAAGATGGGACAGAGCTCAGCGGGAGTTACAGCTCTGCCCTCTTCAGGGTGTTGAAGACTTAAGGAGGATTGGCTTAACAACTCGAAAAATGCTTTTACAGCAGAGACCCCCTATGAACATTACATCAAAATCACTTCATCATTAGCCTTCTACATATCTAATCTATTTGCAATCTTAACACTCATCGATTGATGCTAGTGAACTTAACTAAAACTGATAAAATAACAGTATATGGTATGAAATAATTTAGTACTCAGATTCTGCCTCCAAAGTTACCTAGATTTATACAATTAACTTGATTTTACGAACATGAATTACAAAAAAGTTCGAAGTATTTCATCTTCTTGCCAATACCTTTTATGGGCATTTGCTCAGTGGACTCAAATGAAAGTTACCATTTGACAAGTTGTTAATACTAAACGTACATAACTTGCCAGAAAATTTATGGCTAATTTTGACAATTGAAAAACCGATTATTTGGATGTATGGGGTACCTGAATCATTCCCTTGCCTTTGATGCTATCACCCATTTCAAGGCTAAGTTCTCCTTTTGCAAGCTTCTGGCCATACCACGCATTACGACCTTTTAGTAATGTTACATAGGTATCCGCGAGCAAAGGCCCAGCAAGTTTCTCTGGCTCTTTGGCCAATAGATGAGTAATAAAAATCATTTCTGAAGTACAATGCGCGAAATATACTGATTTGCTGGTAGCACTTTCGTTAGTTAGTGTAGCCACCATTCCTATAGAAAAAAGGGCAAACCAACTCTGATTTGTGAACGTTTTGACCTATGATCACCAGATAAAACATTTTAGACATCAGATCTTACCTGCGCCGATGGCATAAACATTCTTCAAGCCACCCATTACTTCATGAGTAATGAGGTCACTGTTATCCCATACTATGAAGTGAGACTGACTTAGAAACTTTCCCAAAGGCTTCCTCCATTTTTCAGAGCCGCAAATCCGTGCATTGGCGTACTCTTTGTTGTATACCTCGGAAGCAATATTGGGTCCCCCAAGGTAGAGAATGTTCTCAAGAGGAATACCAGCTGCAAAGAGAACATGACAAGTAAAGTGTAAAATTTTCACTGAAAACAACTCTTAATCATGTACTTCAATGCCAACGCAAGATACAAGAGAGTCAGGTAAAACTAGCCACATGGATACGATCAAGCAATCTGTTCTATAACCAATACACAATATGACCTTGATAACAAAAAGAAACTTTCTCTATAGCAACGAAAATTCTAAAGAAGATGATATCAAATGTTCATCTAGCAAGCAAATAGAAGACAGTGGAAGAAAGAGAATATACTCGCTCGATAGATCATTTGAGTAGGAGTAACAATCCGAGGATGAGGCTGAAACTCTGCTTCCACACCCTTAGCCAAAGAGATAATAACAGGAGCTGTAATCCTCTCCTTCCAGTACTTACTAATCTCACTGAAGACCTGAAATGTCTCAGTTGATGGTAAACCATTGATGACAATATCAGCATCCCAAACAGCTTCTTGCAAATTAGTCACAACTTTCAAAGGACACAGAGGAGTCTCAATCATATTCAAACAAAACCCATCTTTCAAAATCTCATCTGCATATAAAACCCTATCTCCTAATCTAGCTTCCACATACTTAAGATACGCACACCGTCTAATCAACCTTCTTAACAATTCTTCTCTCGAATTGATCACTTCGAACAAATGTTCCGCTGTGCTTTTATCGATCGCTCTCCCTCCTCTTCTCCAGATTCTTACACTAACTTTGCCTCTAAAGTTACCGTAATTTTCCTGCAACATTGCAGTGAAAACACTTCCCCAAGCACCAGCTCCGACACCTACGATCCTTAACGGATCCTCATCGGCTTTGCCCATTACTCTACGAATCTCATCGAGCCTTTCTTCTACCAATCTGCTCGGAGACGAGTTGTTATCGTTCATCGTTTCTACGGTTTCCACCAAATGCTCCATCATCAACAATCGAAACTTCTTCAGTGATTCATCCACTAACAACACATCAAGCTATGGAACAAAAATCGAAGTTATGGATCCTTAAACTTAAACGACCAAATGACTTTTTCAGGAAAGCTTCTGTCTTTTTTTTTTTTTGTTCTCAGGTTACTTGTAAAAGATGAAGACAATAACGTCAGGTTCTCTTTGCTGGCTTTATCTACTCTGGGCCCACTTATGGCCCACCTAACTAATATGTTGTTTTTTTTCTTTCCAAAATTTAACTCCTATCTTTTAATCTAGTGGTCATTTTAATAACCTCACCTTCCATTCCTTTTCCATTGATCTATATTCTTCAAAACAACTTTTACTTCTCCATTGAAATGAGAGCCATAGCTTACAGAAAAATAGAGACTGAATTAATCATAATCACGAGAGAATAATTTCTTGAACATGGGAAACGTAAATCTTCCGATGAACTGATCTGTCTGTAATAGGTTAAGTAACGATTCCCTGGTACATTTTAACTTATGAGGCAAGATAAGTTTGTTAAGGCTAAAACAAAAGCCTCCAAAATCATAATACTTTTAGACACGAGACATCCCGAGTTTGCGTTCAAACAAGCGACGGAGAAGATAAACTTGGAGGACACTTGCCCCTACCAGTGCAAACGACTCGAACAAGGCTTTGTGTACTGCTCTTTTGCTCATGTTCTCATTCACTGCACACAGAAAAAACCATATCAAATTCTCTCTAAAATTTTACTTGCAGAAGCTAAAAAAACAGATGGCTTATTTAGAAAGTAAAAAGTTACCGATAGCTTGACGATCGGTCTGAGCCTCTAACCAATGTTGTTCAAACTGGATGTTGTAAAGAGCCTCCTCTAACTTTGATATTTGCTCCATCAAGGGAGTGAAATGCTCTGTACAAAACCACCTTCAGCTAAATACCTTAACATCGAATAAACCAGAAACAAAACAAAACAGACATTCCTCACCATCCTTTGCGTGTTGATCATAGTATGCAAAATGACCAAGCTGTACATCGAAGTCAATGGTTTCATGATAAGGAGACTTGTTTGTGAAACAAAAACGGTAAACACCTTTCTTTTGGACAACAAAGTCGTGCTTTGCGCTAATCTGCTCCCTGAAGTCATGAACTTGTTCACCTGTTGGGCCGTGTATCTGTTCAAAAATATCATCAATAAACGTTACCTCATTCAATAGTACACAAGAATTTTTTGGAAGATGTGTCTTATTGGCCTAGAAAGATACATGGTGTAACTAATTCCAAGTCCCACTAAATCCATCATCAGAATAGGTTACTCAAAAGTAGACAACCAAATTAAGCAAAGGGTACAAGATAACAACTTCAAAGAGAAATCAAATTCTTTATCAAAACATGCTACAAGTTATCTACCAACAACACACAGAGCTAATATGTATTCAACAATGGAAACCCTAAGCATTGTGTCTATCAATTTTTGATGTTTTTTGAAATATAGAATGTAGAAAGGGTTCAATTTAGAAAAACAAAGCATACCACAAGATCTACACCATCCTCGTTAAGGTGCCATTGAGAATCAGACTTGATGACGACAAAAGATACATGAAGAGTGTCGCCTTCATATTCAGCCTTGTGGGAGAAACATTCTTCTCGGTCTATCACGAATCTAATCCCTAACGTTGCCTGGAAGCTCCATAAGAGCCCTAATAACACGATCGTAGCCTTGAAGCTCATCTGCCACAATTGTTTTGAATTATTTCAAAGAAGAGCCGCAATTCAATCATTTTAGAAGAAGCCTCAATGACAGATTCCAAACTGAATTGTTTCAATTTCGATTCTTACGAGGTGATAGATTTGAGATAGAGAGTGAGAGGGATTTACCTTACGAATCAGGGAGCTGAGTGGAATAGTCAGACGACTGATGGATAGATTGATGAAATTTCGATCTGATAAAAATAAAATCGGAGAACGGTCGGAGAAGAAGACAGTGGAGAGAATTGGGCGAGAAAGAGCGAGTACGTACGTTCAGAATCGGACACGATAGAAACCTGTTTTGACTCAAGGGCAGTTTCGTGACCCGACACGATCATCAACTATAAACGACGTCGCTTGCTCCTCCTTTGCGCTATTTAGTCAGCGGGCTTACGTGGCGTGATATCATTGGATATAAATTATCTTTAAACCATTTAGATATAATAACTCCATAAATCGATACGTTCCTTTTTTTTTTTTTTTTTTTTTTTTTTAACTCACGGATACTTTGCAAGGTGTTATTATGTTTCACAAGTCTCTTGAAGTTGGAATAATTTTGGCAAAAAATATGTAAACTTAAAATTTGGAGTTGTTTACCTTTTTTTCTGAAGAAAACAGTGATGTTGTAACGTGTCGTTACAATTTGTACACTTCCACATTAGAGGGATTGTACACGAGATATACTAGTAACTAGTTAGCAACATACCAAACTGACATTTTTTTTGTATACACTCAGATCCCATCATGCCTACACCAACATTCATTTTCTTTTGGTACAAAATATTACATTTTCTGTTCAAGCACAACGAAGCCTACCTTTGATGCATCTGAAAGCTGTTGACATTTGCTCATTTACACTCACTTGAAGAAGTTCCTAAGTCCGCTGAAGAGCCGTAGAGCCTTCAGCTCACCGCTTCTTATATCTCTCAGTCTCCTCCTCAGAATCTGAACCAAACAAAAAAGCACAAATTTCACATTATCATGGATGGATCCACATAATCTTATCTATTGAATTGACTTTAAAGTGATTCCTTACATATTGAGCACGGTACAGTATCCTACGCTCGCTGGTGGACAAGTCTACCGCTAGCTGTTTTAAAAACGCTTTTCGGTTCAACTGTTTTGGAGATGTTATGTCCAAATCCATTGATCCACTTTCCTGCAATCACAGATAATGAACAAAACAAACCATTAAAAGATGCAGTGCAATTTTTCCACAGAAAGGTAGATAGCTGTTTTAGTTATAATTACCTTTAAAAATCGGCTGTACTTTGATATGCTTGTTTCGCATGAGTCCAGTATGAACTGCAATGCTTCTTCCTCGATTTCGGGATATTTTAGATCCTTCTTTGTTGATGTCTTATTTGAAGCAGCTTTCGCCATCTGAAATGGGTATAAATTTAGAGAGAATGTATTATGAATTTGGGAATATCAGATTAAGTCAACTAAAAGGAGTCATGATGGAATTGCCAAACCTCTTCAAAGCTATTTCTCATATCTGGAGGGCTCACCACTAGATAAGCATATGCCATTAGCTCCATTGGCCAACCCGTTATCCTTACGGGAAAGCACTGAGGCCTGCCAGTTACAAAAAAACAATCAAAACAAAACTCAAGTTGATCTAGAGAAATCTACAAAACTTGAAAGTACGGATGATGGGAAAATTGATTACGTAGATAATCCGTGTTTCTGTAAAGCATCCAGCTTTTCTTTGTAACACTTATCATTTTTCCTAAGTGACAGTGCCAGCTCTACTGAATCACTAGGATTGGTTCCTTCTCGGGGAACAAACCCATAAGATAACAATAGTTCTCCGTTAGATTTATTGCCATATGATATGAAGACCTGCACAAAGTCATGTGTTGAAACATATCAGAGCCTTTAGACAATTCTGGTTCCACTTTTGAATTGGCTTGCTAGGGCGATAAGAGTTATGGGACTTGTTTTTCTAGTCCCCCAACTTATATATAACTTTAGTGCTCAGGTCTATCATCATGTAGACCAAACCAAGCATTTGAAGTGGTACGGAAATGCACTTTAAATTTTTATCTGAAGACTGAATTTATATGTCTTATTTACCTGCTCACCTGGTTGATAAGGTCGATCTGCTGTAAAGACAACTCCTTTTGAAGACTTATCATAATCCAGGTATGTCTCAACCTGTCCAAGCAGAATTTGGAATATTTACTACCATAAGTTAACCATGCTTTCTGATTAAGAGAATACAGAAGCTAATTGGTTATAAAGATAAGTACCTCGCAATTATGATTAAGCATATCTGCCCATGGAACTAAGGCAAACCTTCCATCCATAGACGGCAACCGTACCTGTGTTAGAGAATATCAAGTCTGAATTGACAGAGACAAGGATGCAGTTCACTGGATACCGAAATGGAAAGAGAACTAAATAATGAGAGGTCATTGTTCACAGTGTATTCTGCAGAACGTCATGCAAGAACTAAATAATAGTCTGTTGATTTACTAATCCAAGACACATTAATCATAGACATATACTATCAAGATCAGCAAATGATTGCTTCTGAAATGTAGTTCTTACCAACCGTGAGAATAGGATTCCAAAAGACCACTTAAATGTCTCATCATTGAAAACCTGCAACCAATAAATAGCAAACTCATATACATGTTGAAAAAAAAAATCAAGATGTGAATTTACGCTATCTCAGATATTGGAATAGAAACAACACTAGTTGCAAATACAGAAGTGCACACACATTGAAAGAGACAAAAAAACTTCCACCAAACGAAAATAGGTATAACAGTTACCTCTTTAGGGAAAAGATGAGGGTGTTTGGAAAATATTCTGCTTCTTAAATCTTCATAACTGGGGCAAAAAAAAGAAACAAAAAACAGACATGAGCAGTGTCTAATGCAAGACATAATCATCAATCCCCTAGTCCCACACACACAATAAATGCCACAGAGTGCATCAAATAAAGCAGAGATTGGAGCTAAACAAAAATTCAGCAGTCGAGAAAGCAAAGTTCAACACATCTAACTAAAGCAATTTAGAGCAAGAAAGAAAATACAATATCTCACGTTCCCACAACATTCGTGATTCTTTCAATTGCCCGTTCTCGAATCTGCGAAGCTTCCAAATACATATCAAGCTCTGCTCGAGTCCTGAAATAGCACCAAAACAAAAAAAAACTGAACGGAGTAAGAAACTAAGACAAATGACAATATTTGCAAGTTCAACTATACAAGAAGTAAAATTATAACCAGTATAAAAGAGAGTAAGGTTGTCGCGGAAGAGCTGAGATATAATTAAACCATCTTGAATTTTTCTGAATACTTGCTTCACTTATAAGATAAGTGGCGAGCAAAGGCCAATCTGGAACATCATAACGTTTCATCACTTCACCAGCTTCTGGGTTGGTCCATACCTAAAATCCAATCTCTAATATTTAGAATATTCACATTAACCTTAACCTTGCACTGAACTGAACAAGAGGTGAGATCAAAGTATTCCCAGAGTAAGAGATATAATACTCTTTGATTCCCAGTGAAGTTAGGAGTGTGAACTTACGGAATCAGCACTGATGACGAGAGGAGGAGGAACGAAGAGAAGTTTCTCTCCTTTACTGAGGTTTTGAGAGGCAACGAGGCCTCGCTCGCCGATGTCGACTCTATCAATGGCCATTTTCTGAGGCGGGAGGCCTGAATCGGAGAGCCAGTTCTGAAGAGAAGTAGCGTTCTCAAGAGAATCTATCTCACATCCCCAGGAGATGTCCGGAACTTCCTCCACGGATCGTCTCGTGGTCTCACCTGCCGAAACTGAGCAGTAGATTCCCTGGCGGCATCGCGACACCGGAAGCGGTGGGAAAGAGAGAGTGAAATTATGAGTTCGGAGCTTATGGAGTGGAGAGAAAGATGGGAGGAGAGTTGATTGCAAGACGCTAGAAGCTTTCGCCATTGGAGAAGAGAAAGCGAAGAAGCGAGTGGCTATGGATGAGGTTATGCTGCGATTAGAGCAGAGCAGACAATCATGATGGTGGACAATTTTAAAAATATAAAAAATATAATATTTTTAAACTTGAACCAATTATTAGTTTGTGGATTACGGTTTACTTCCAAAAATATTCGGTTTGGTTTGGTTTTGATTTTCTTAGGATAAAACATTACAAAAATGTATCCGGAGTCCGGACCATGACCCGGCCGACCCCGTTCTCGCCTTCCCAAAAACTAAACCCTAAATTCTCGATTGAGATTGCAGTCAGGTTTTTATTGGATGAACTTGCTCTAATGGAGTTTTCCTTACAGGACGACGATTTTGATGGAGATTATTCCGCTGCAAATGCTTCCAGGACTTCAGGTCTCCACATCATGGATTCCAGAACATTTATGGTTAATAGGGGTAGATTGGAGTCGAAACTTTATATTTTTCGTTCGTTTTTTTCAGGTAGTAAGAGAAGCTTCGGTGATATTGAAGACGATGAAGATGATATTTTCGGATCAAAAAAGGTAAGCCTTTTGCTGTGCATTCTAAATTATCATACTTCTCAAGGATGATATTCCGCAATGGGCTCCTTCACTATAGTATATTTGATGAGAAATTGGTTATTAATCGACCTGTAGGGTCGAACGAAATTGGAGGAAGCAGCCCCTGGTGTTGCAACTGGGATGATTTTGTCACTCCGAGAGAGGTTTTTTTTTTTTAATCCAGTCCTCTAATAGGGATTTAGTGACATTTTTTCCGTGATGGAATGGTTGCTTTGATGTATTAACTCTAACCTTCTTTTGCTCTCTATGACAGTCTTCAGAATTGTAAAGATGAACTTGCTTCATGTCAAGTATTATTACTATTTTCTGATCTATTTTACTCTATACTATTGCTGCTCACGATTGCTTCTTTCTGAATCTAACTATGTCTTATTCTTCTTTTTGTCAGAATGAACTTGAATCAGCGAAAACAGAGATTCATAAGTGGGAATCAGCTTTTCAGAACGAGTCCTTTGTTCCAGCTGGAAAATCTCCTGGTTAGCCTCTCCATGTAATGTTGGTTTGTAAATTTGTATAATCTTATTCTAATTCTTGACAATCCAAACTGATTCTGTTTGGTATTGTTTCTTTCAGAACCTAGATTTCTGATTGACTACATTCAAAATCTTAAATCCTCCGAGAGATCTCTGAAAGAACAGGTTGGCATTGAGTAATATGGTATGTATTTATCAATATGAAGCTCATGATTTTTCAAACAGGGTTTTGGTCGTTTTTTCTCTTTTTAGTTAGAAATTGCAAAGAGAAAAGAAGCTTCATGCATTGTACAGTACGCAAAACGGGAACAGGAAATGTCAGAATTGAAGGTAATTCTCAAGGAACTCATCGCTTACCTCATGTTTTCTTGACCAAAACATCGTATAAATGTCCCTAAACGTATTCTTGGATTTGGTATTTCTAGTCAGCTGTCCGCGATTTGAAATCTCAACTCAAGCCGGCGTCAATGCAGGTACTGTTCCCCAAATTTTTTCATTCTTGAGTAAGTTATACAATTATGCCAACTATACAAGCCATAACAGTTAGTTGTTGCTGAATCAATTTGGACTTTTCTAAGCATATTCCTCCACTTTTTATGTCATAATTTTCCTTTCAGGATTGTGATTCCTCCGTCTTGATTCATGTAGAGGGAAACTTTCTCCTAGTCCCATAGTTTTCTCTAGTCTGAATTTGATGATAAGCCATGTATCGTATAAACCTTTCGTGGCACCTAATTGTTTACAAGTGTGAAATTTAAGAAATTAGGATTCATTCGTTAGTCATATAGCAACTCTAAATGATTATATATCAGTGTAATTGAACTATTCTTGGCTTAAATTTGTAGGCGAGGAGGTTGTTACTGGATCCAGCTATTCATGAAGAATTTTCACGTTTGAAGGTTTGCACCTACTCTTTTCTAGCTGTCAGATGAATGTATTATTGGTCGTAGTATAATTCCTTAGATAATCCAAATTAGCCAAAGTATTTTTGAGTTCTGGAAGACCTGAAAGATAACTCCTTAAATGCTTAGCTGTCCCTGTCTTCATTTGGAGATTCCTGGTAAAAATTCACCTTTTGTTTTCTGGTAGGATGTAGATACAGCTGCAGATGAAAACATTGTAAATTTTTTATTTCATTTTTCTGTTTGTTACAATAAAAGACGAGTAAATGAAATTTGACTTCATGTTACTGGTTTATGCAGAATCTAGTTGAGGAAAAAGACAAGAAGATCAAGGAACTTCAGGACAATATTGCAGCAGTTACTTTTACCCCTCAAAGCAAGATGGGAAAGATGCTTATGGCAAAATGCAGGACCCTCCAAGAGGAAAACGAGGAGATTGGACATCAAGCTGCTGAAGGAAAGGTATAGCTTGTTTTGTTCAAGTCTTTAAATTTAATTAGATTATTACACAAGCAGTGGTAGTTGTCTTTCCTGAAAAAGCGCGAAAAGATTGATGCTTTCCTATGTACATGTGGAATGACAGATTCATGAACTAGCAATAAAGCTTACAATGCAGAAGTCTCAAAATGCGGAACTTAGAAGTCAGTTTGAAGGTAAGTCATATGTTGATATTCGGTCAATCAGAGATTTTGTGCAGATGGAATTTGGATTGAGGTATTGTGGCATGCAGGACTGTTCAAACACATGGAGGAATTAACGAATGATGTTGAGAGATCAAACGAAACGGTATTGATCCTTGTTTAAACGCGTAATTCCTTTAGAGTATGGTTTTGTTGGAAATGAAAGAAAAGGCTTATGATGATTTTCAGGTGATAATATTGCAAGAGAAATTAGAAGAGAAAGATAAGGAGATAGAGAGAGTAAAGAAAGGGACGGAGGTTGTGTCTGATTTAGATGACAAGAAAGATGAAGCTGATGAAAATGGAAATGAAGATGCAAAAGAGGTTGATGGTGAAAAATAGGAATTAGCTATCAAAGATGTTGTTGTGTACATTTTGAAGTTTAAAATCACATTTCTTCATAACTTCATTATATCTCCTCTGATTTTATTTTTATTTTGATGAAACGAAAGTGCTAATTCTCATCATTTTTAAGTTGCTTCAATCCTGATCACAGTTTGAAGCCACAGGTGTTTCAATGTTAATTTGGTTACCTAGAAGTGCATTGGTATAATAGCCACATTTGTAAAACTATATCATTAGGAGCTGAGGCCGGTAATTTCTGGATTTCTTCTATCAAGTTGGGTACAGAGAAAGAATTGGATACAAAAAAAAACAGAGAAACCCGGGATCAACCCGGGAAAACCAAATCTAATTGCCGCCGAAGAAAACGTCCTTTATCTCCATCACCAGGACTGGAATCCGGTTTGATTAGGGTCCCATGTTCCACCGGGATTTTACTTCAGAACAACTATTTTGGTGTTTAAATCCTTTATGGCTTAATTTGCTTAGGAAATATATATATATATATAATGTTATATTTTCCACTTTTATTTTTTTAATAAAAACTTGCTACGTTTCAATATATGATTGGCTGTATGATTTATGATTTATAATATATTAGCATTTTGCAGTATTCTAAAAAGCGGTGTAGCCGGCCGTCTAGACGCCGCCTAGACGCTAGATCTGCTTAAACCGTCCGATTAACGTTTACACCGTTTAAATTTTTAAAATATCGGTTTATATTATACGGATAGTTAAATTTAGCAAAATATACGATAATTAAATAAATTAAACGTTAATTATATGAGTTATGAATTATGTGGGATATGCAGATTTAATAAATTATTTATATCTATGTTTTTATAAAAAAAAATATTATTTAAAAAAATTTAAAATTATAAAACATTGATATTTTTAACGTTCTTAACATTGATAAGCGTTCTAGACATTAGCCGTAGGATTACCGCCCTACTGCTAGCGCTTTTTTAAACATTGATATTTTAACATGCATTACCGCAGAAAATCATTAGCATTTCTTCTCTTTTTTCCGTCAAACAGTTTCATTAGTATCAAATCAAAATTACGTAAATAAATATATGTATATATATACGTTATATAGTAAAAGTATATATTAAAGATGAATTTCGTACTATTCTATAGAGGCTAACATATTCATGAATATCAGGAAGAAAAAACGGAAATAAAATATAAACGGAGAAAGTGAAAAACCAAAAACAGAAAAAAAAAAAAAAAAAAAAAGAGCCCTACGCTTCAAGTTCCAAAATCAGAGTATGTATTTTTGCTCATTCACATTTCTCGCCCCCCTCTCCTTTACTTCCCCTTCCCCTTGCTCTGCTTTTTTTTTTTTTTCTTCTTCTTCTTCTTCTTGTTGCTCAAAAGCAGACTAGTTTCAAATCCCATGGTCTTGTGCTGATTTCCGTATACAATAGGTACTCAGACCTTTTCTGGTCTGGTCCCAGATTCAATTACAAGCCAAGAGCGAGATACGTTTGTTAAAAAAAAAACGAGGATGGTGGGCAGTGGTGCTAGGAATCCGATTCCGGCCAGTACTCGTAAGAAGATTCAGAACATCAAGGAGATCACTGTTGGAAACTTCAGCGAGGATGAGATTCTCGCAATGCTTCATGAATGTAACATGGATCCTGACCAGACTGCCCAACGCCTACTTCTTCAGGGTTTGATCTTACCCTTGTCACTGGATCCACCATTATTTTATTTCGGGGGGTTTTATTTTTAATTTCTCCTTAACTTAGGTTTTAGCATCTGATTTATTCTCAATTTTTGGGGTTTGATTTCGTTGCCTGTTCATATCTGCGGCGGAAGTTGAAGCTTGCTTTAGTTGTTCATGTGATATTGTGCTTTAAACAAAAAGTTGAGAATTTGATTTAGAATATCCGAGAATCAATTACTTCCACTGGTGATGTGTGAAACAAATAGGTATTAGCTTTCTAGGTGAATGTTTTCTGACTAGGGGGAATGGATTACTTTTTCTATATTTGAGTTCCAACCAAAGATTGATGCCTTGTAGATGATTCTATTGCTTAGAATTTCACATTATCAAGGCTTTCATCTTCTTATCAAAAATATTCGATTCTTCTTTCTCTATTATTCTGATGTTAAGAGTTCTTAAAATATACGTTTTAAGTTTTGTTTTGTTGGACAATCAGTTTTTTTTTTTTTTATCAAATCTTCTGACCTAATGTTAACACTTTTCATGACTCTGCAGGTCCATTCCATGAGGTTAAAAAAAAGCGTGATAAGAGAAAAGAGGTAGATTCTCCTTTTTTGCACTTCTTTTGGTGTTTTTGATGTATGCACTAAACAGCATATATTGTGTCATGCGGATTGAAAATGTTATCTATATGCTGCAGAACCTTAGCAACAAGGATTCTGTTGAATCACTATGGAGATCTGGTGGCCCCAGCCGTGGAAGCAGGGGTGCGCGGATGAATTTCTCTGTTGCAAAGAATTCTTTCAGAAAAGAAAACGGTCAAAAGCAGGTCACTGATCCATCAACTTCAACCTCTCAAGAGATCAAAACTAAAGATAATGATTTGGTGTCAAGGTGATTGTCATCCTACACTACTAATATTGTTTATTATTCTCCTTCATTCTATATAACATGCAGGTGTATATATTACACCCTCAGTCAAAGTAGAGGTGGACTTTTTTCTAGCATGGACATAATATATAGATTAAAATTTCTCATTATCTTTTTTTTTTTGTGTGTATTGTTGACAGCCTTTCAGCTGTGATGGATAAAAGTACTGTTGGCCTGACATCAGGAAGCTCTGATGTTAATCATCCTTCCAACCTAACAGCTACTTTAGGTCAATTTAAAGCTTCTGGATCTTCCGTCCCTTCAAACAACATAGATGGTGCTCCATCTTCTGTTGAATCAAGCAAAAATCGAGTAGCAGTTGGCTCTAGGGATGTGCGCACTAAGAAAAATTCAGCTGGTTCTTTGCCACTCCCTCGTCCATCCTCTTCTGAAGTTCGATTCACATCTTCAAATCCCAAATCAATGGGCGAGCAAACAGCACGTGAACAGCATATTGGAGAAAGCAAGTTCCATGCTAGATCCCGTGGGGTTGTGAAGACTGCTATGAATGATACTTATGTTCCGAGGCCTGCTTCATCTCATAGCAACAGCACGGGTAGTCGACCTTCTTCGAACTACAGTAATCGGTCACATCAGACTGTTGGTCCTCAAAAAGGTAACAGTGATACATTTGTTTCTGCGGTAATGGATTTCTGCTATCTGTGAATATGAAACATTTGGAATACATTCTAGGGGATAAAATGTGCATAGAAATTATAAGCATTGGCCATTGCTTTTAAGGAAACACTTTTTGTCTGCTGTAATTCTTCATAGTTGAACTTTTTTCTAGTTTACTATTTTTACGAGACTAGTCTTCTGACATCTTCATGTGTATAATGCTTGTTTCTAGGTTCTGGTTCCATTAAGGAATGGAAACCGAAGCCAGTGAGCCATAACACCACCCAGAATTCGGGTGCATCATCTACAACTGAAGCTCTTGCAGTTCCTACCGAAGGCAGTGACAAATCTGTTGAAGATGTTATCTCTTCAGCTGAGGCCACATCTAGATTGCAGAGGCAGCTTGAAGCCTTGCAGATTCAACGGCAGCATGTTATTATTCCAAACCATATCCTTGTTCCTGAGGCTGAACGAACCAAGTTAAGCTTTGGAAGCTTTGATGCTGGCTTTTCTGTAACACCAAGCTCAGTAGCTTGTTCCGAGAATGAAAAGAGATCTGCATCTCTCTCTCAGAATTCGCAGGAAGTTGAAGAAAGTTTTGAAGAGGAGGAATTTAGGTATCTACCGTTCCCTGTTTTCTTAGATATTGTTGATGTTGTTAAGCGACTAATTACTTGAATTTAGAGTGAAATTAGTTGGGAGAAGTTGATGATACTAGATTACTGAGGGAAATAGGTAAAAGTAATTTTCTATGTAGTTCGTGGGTTTGCATAGTAGCATAGCCGAAGCTTCCAGAGGACTATGATCATCAGATTCTAAAGGTTTACCGCCTATATATTTATGACATGCTGTAGAAATTTTATGCCTTGAACTATGACTATGTTTATATGTCCAATGCCTAAGTGAATTTTTCTTATTAATTCAGTCGTCCAAATGTTGTCCATTCGACTGAAAAGGAAGAAGAAAATAATGTGTGCCCAGAGACGCCTTCACAGGTTCCAGATGATATGGCTGGTGAAGGTATTACTGCGGCAAATGCAGCTACAGAGTATGATATCTCCAAACAAGAGATGTTGGAATCCGAAAGCAATCAACATTCTTTTAATCATGTTCCAGCTAATATTATTGGGCTTGTTCCTCCAGCTCCTGGGAACCAGCTTCCACAATTTGAGAATGCTGACCTTCAAGCACGTGATGCCCTGCGTATTCCCAATTTTGTGGTATGTCTTGAACATAATTTTAATTAATATTTTGTTTGTTGTATGGTTGATCACGTTTACTTACTACATAGTTTATAGGCATTCTCATCTCTCTTCTAACTGAACTATAATTTTGTTGTTTGAAGGTTCAGCAACCATTTGATACAGCGAGTTACTATGCTCAATTCTACCGCTCAGGCCCTGACAGTGATGGCCGTGTTTCTCCCTTTGTTGTCCCAGGGGTTGCCTCCAAATTTAATGGGAATGTTACAGTATTACCTCCACATCCATCTCAAAGCATGCAAGAGGTTAGTACAGGTTTTTTGGGATTAATCTAGCAGTTTATTATATATATCACACCTTTGCGATCTTTGTCTAACTTAAGATGATTCCGAGACTCTTTCATCTATCGTCACGTTCTATATTCCAATAGTACGCAGCATCAGTAGTCTAATTCTTCGTGTCAGCCACTTGGATTTTAAATCCCATTTTTTTCTTGATATAACTGAAGTGAATCTACAGTTTCTAAATGGTCTGTGTAATGTTATGTTCAGGTGCATTCTAACAGAAAGATATAACTTTACATACGTATAGTATTGCTTCTGTGTCTAAAATGCTTGAACATGTTGATTTTGCAGGGTGGAAATAACTTAGGTCTGTCTACTGCGAGTCCAACACCTCTGGTAACTCAGGCTGCTGGGCTGATGCAGAGTTCTATACCTGTCACACAGCAGCCTGTTCCTGTTTTCCGTCCCCCGGGATTACACATGTCGCATTATCCACCAAATTACTTGCCGTATGGACACTACTTCTCACCATTTTATCTACCTCCCCCAACGATGCACCAGGTCTTAAGCAATGGTGCATTTGCTCAACAACCTCAGGCAAGCGGCGTTTATCCTGCTCCTCCACCCCCTGGAGCTGCAACCGGAGGCAAATACTCCCTCCCTCATTACAAGCCTGGGACAAATACAGGGAGTGTGACTCATGTTGGTATGCCTGGTGGTTACGGACCAGCATATGGGTCCTTTCCAGCAGGATATAATCCCACATCTGCTACTTCAGCCGGTAATTCGACTTCCAATGAGGATCTCAACCCATTGCAGTTGAAAGAAAACAATGGCTACAGCACAACAGGGCAACAGGTATTTATCCCCTTGCCCTCCCAAAACTTGCTTGGTTGAGATGTTAGTTGTAGTTCCATATCATAGTATATACTTGCGGGTTCTCTGCAGAGTGAAGCATTGCCCGTATGGATTGCTGGACCAGGACGAGATGTGGCAAGCCCTTTCTATGGTTTACAACACCATGGGCAGCACGTGACTTACGCGCCAGCACAAGCTGGTCATGTCCCTTTCCCAGGTATGTATCATCCGGGACAAGCAGTAACAGCAGCAGGAGTTCATCATCCGCTCTTGCAACAGCCGCAAGGAGTGGCTGGAGCCGAAATGGTTGCACCTGCGCCTAACGTTTTCCAACAGCCGCAGCAAACACAGATGAATTGGCCAAGTAATTACTGAAACAAAGAGTGTAAAGGAGAATGATTTTGAAGATTCAACAAGTTTCAAATTCCAGAGAAATCAGGGGGGATATGGGGCGGGTTTTCATTGACTTGAGTGTGTGTGTGTGTGTGCCAGCTAACAATTACCGAGGAAATGGAGCTATGAAGTTGAAGGCGTAAGCATGAAGGGGATTGATATAGAGTGATCATAAAGGCTAGGGGAAGGTATCTTAATGAATTCAGTGTTTTGGTGTTTCTTTAAAAAAAATTTAAGCAAAAATTTTGCTTTGTTAGTCAAAAGAGGTATTTTTAGCTCTCTTTATAAGTTTTTGAGCTAGGCCAACAACTTTGCTACCTGAGTCTCTATCTGAAGACTCTTCTTCTGTTTCTTCTTTTCTTAGCCTTTGCTGTATGTTTTCAAATCCGGGCCAGCAATCAAAATTGGAATACTTTCTTGATCCGTTCGGGTCCCCTGAATTTATTACGTGTTTAATCAAGTTTCTAAAAATTTTAAATTGGTAAATGTATCGTCTGTTTTTAATGCAAAAAAATGAAAATATTAATGTTTAGTTTGTATATGTATAAGAACAAATGATGTAATACCTTATAAGCGATGTTAAGAAACAGTGACTTAGCGTATACATATTCATCGAAGTATATGATGTTCAAATAGGTCATTGGTGGATCAAATATATTATAAGAAACCTACTGAACCAAAAAATCTCGTTAAGCTTGAACCAGACAATAGTAACAGAAAGAGAGTTAGATAGAGTGGGTATCACATAACCTTTGCTGACATATCCTGAATAGTGTCTTTTAATTTACATTGAATGCCGAGTGCAAAACAGAAAAAGCATATACGAGTAGACATACAAATAGAAAGGCATATACAATCATAATGTATACTCTAAATCTCCCCTGCCTTGAACTACCAATCGAAGAACAAAATTCATGGAACCCTGATGATATCAGTCACGCCTGGAGTTGGATAATCTTTTTGCAAGGAAAGTCAGAGAATGATCCTTCAGAACAAGAATGAAGCTTTTGAGGCCAAAACACCGATTGAATCCCAAGAATGAATGATTGCTTACAAGACTTAGTCTTGGATCTGTTCAAACTAGACTAGTCCTGGATTGTTACTAACCCACAATTTCCAAGCTGCTCACTTGAAACTGCCAATAAGTAAAAAACCTTCCTGCTTTCGATTTGTCACCAATTCTATCTACTTTGTTTACCTTTCAAAGAGATTCTTTAATAGCTTCTGGTTGGGGTGAGCGGGTCATAATCATAAGCTTCACCAGCTTTGACAAATCTCCCCTTTACACGCCGTCTCACATCAGCTCTTGCTTTACGAGAAGCATACCTCACTCTCTTATCAAACCTGTTTCAAGGAAATAACACCAGAACCTCATTAGACTCACGTTTACAATGCACATATATTCATTTGCGAGTGCAATTACGGGCACTACTTACTTGCGAGCCTTCTTCTTCTCCTTGTAACGCATAACCGCGTTATTACGAGTAACAGAATGTGAGCAAGCATAATTATCCTGTGAAGTTGGAGGATACCATGGTGGCTCGCCTGAGAGCTGCATCGAAGATGAGGCACCACATTCTTGGAAATCTCCAGCACTACTTTCTCCAGTGACTCCAGAGAAAGAGATGTTTGAATGAGCTGGCTTCGATGCGAAGCAAATTATTGGCTCGGTTTTCGAACTCATGAACGAATCATTGCTACCAGCTGGCTGCACCGAATTCCCTCCCTGGATTAAGAGAAAAACAAAAGCACTATTAGAATTACACAGAGATGCATCCAATTCGATTATAGATAGTAAATCTAATAAGAAGGGTAATGTATAACAAACCTCAGGAGCTGTTTGGTGCTTTTGGAAAAGACTATCGATCCCACCATGTCCAAATAGCTCTTCAGAAGGATTAAAGGCAACACCAAAGAGCTCTTCATAATTCTCAAGTGCCAAGTCAACTTCATCCATACCGAGGTTCCCATAGAAGTCATCTTCACACACTCCAACTTCCTTTAAACCAGAAACAAACAAGAACTCCAATTTAGTAACAAAGATGAATAATGACATATATATATATATATATGCCACTTAGGTAAACTAACATATCGAATAAAAATTTTACCTTAGCAAATGATGAATTTCCTTGTGGTGCAGCACTGATTTCAGGAACTGAAGAGGATCCAACCAAGACATCTTTTTTATCCTCATTAAATTTTTTTTGATCGGTAGGACCATCATCGTCTATATTCATCATACCCATTTCTTGTTCACAAACGGCTTGTCCGGCTAAGTCCAAACAGAAAGACCAAATAGAGGCAAGCTCTGAGCTCGAAGGACAACCCGAATAGCAACTTATAGTTTGCCTCTTATGATGATGCGGCGAAGACGAAGAAGATGTAGAATTGTTGATGTTGTGGCCAGACCAATCACAGTTTTGACAAAGTGAAACTCTTTCTTCAACACACCTGACTGTAGCAGGCTGAGCATTGCATCTCTCGCAGACAAGTGTCCGAGAATGTCGTTTGGACAATGCATTAGCGGAATGAACACTCCGGTCACAGGAGAGACACAAACAAGCTGCATCAGATCGACAGTACACCATTGATCTTTGTTCACCACAGAAGTCGCACATGTAACCCATCTTTTCTTCACTCTGACTAAATCAACTTTCTGGTATTTAAAATAAGAAAATCATAAATTCTCGAATTAGATATAAAAAAACAGAGACTTGGTTTAAAAAAAAAAAAAAGCTTTAAAGAAGAAGAGAAATCGAATATATTGAAAATTTGTGAATTTAAGGATGTGATTTCTATAAACAGGTGGAGAATTAATAACCAAAGGAGAAGGATTAAATAAGAAATGAAACCTAATTCAACAAATTTTACTATAACTAACCAATACAAAAAGTTTTTTTTATATGAATCAGTCAGAGACCAAACCCCACAAAAGGAAATGAATCAGAACCGAAATTTTAAAGAAAACAAAAAAAAAAACAATTCAAGCTTCAAATCCCATATCAGTAGTAAATCAACAGTTTTGTTTGACTTCTATTTCAAATGGAACAATAACTAAAATTTCAACTCCCCATAGAAAAATCAAGCTTTTTGATTATTGCAATCATCATCACCAGAGCAAGTAAAAGCAAACAAAAAAATCAAAAGAAAACATGAATCGAAGATCTATTCAATACAACAAAAGATGGAAAATGGAAATCAAGACTTAACCTATAAACACTATATAAATAAATAAATACTAACACCAATTAGTATAAACAGAGAATCCGAAAAGGCAAGAAAATAAGAACACTCAGAAAAGGGTTTTAAGATCAGAAAACATAGAAACAACAACTCACGAAAAAAAAAGATCTTTTTTTAACTAACTTCTGAAGTTGGATCGTGTAAAATTAGAGAAGAACAGCAACAAACCCTAGAAACAGAGCCGATTATTCCAGAACTTCTTTCTCTCTCTCTCTGTATTTCTCTCTGGAAGAAAAATAATGAAAAGAAAGACGAATGGATAGACAATGGGTGGGTGTGTCCGCAAAGGGACATGTAGGCTTCTGACATAATCTCTTTATCAAAAGTGCCTAATTTTTTATTACAATAAGCGAAAAAGTGCATAAAGTTTCATGTAGGGTATGTGGGTCCCTGTCGTATTTATAGTGAAAGCAAGAAACTTTTATGGACCCCACACCTACTTTTATAATAAAAGTAAAAACAGATCAAGGTTGTATGTTTTCTCACTCGCTCGCGAGTAATAAAACAAATCTACTCCCCACGTGGAAGTTACCAAGTGGCTGTTTTTGTGGCATAATGGATTCTGAAGCGTTCACTTTTTGATGCTTTTGGACGAATCAGAAGATTCTCAGATATATTGGCCTTTGCTCATAATTATTGATAAATCTCTTTGCTTTGACCTTACAAAATCCAAAATATCTTCTTTTTTTTCGGTGGGCGTATAACAAAAATATCTTTAGGAAGAAAGATATTTTAGAGGGGAAACTAAGGAAAACCAAAAAAAAATATCTGCCAAGTTTGATCTATATGTGTAACGATGAGACCACAAAGATATTATGTAACAGTTTATCCAACCCAATATTATAATAAATAATGGATTTATAAATAGCCTAAAGCCTCTCAAATCTATATCAATGATACAACTTTTTCTTCCTTATATTATTGTTCACCGGTTTACTAAACCCATTTCTTTATATCGAAATCAATGACTAAAGAACTAACTAAAGAAAACAAAAAACATGATACACAGTTATGATTGTAAAGTCTGAGTATTGTATGTAACCACCTACAAATTTTTGAACTCGAGTTACAAACAAACACTATCGAAACGTTTTACTCATATATTAGTAATTTTTTATATGTTGTGAGCAATCACTCAATACTCATAAAGGGTGTAGTTTTCACACATTTTACTAAGATTATTTTCAAATATACAAATAAATTCTTATTTAATAGTATACCACTTGTTGCTTGATATACCAAGAGCATCTTACTCATATGTCAACCTGGTTGTGTGGTTGCTTTTCTTTGTTTGGTTTTCAATTTAGAAAACATAACTGAACCAAGAAAAAACTTGGTTACGTTTAAGGTTAGTATGATTTATTTTGTTATATACATATCACTCGAACTATCCAATCAAAACGAATGATGAAATTGAAATTTATAACAGCGTAACCCTTTAGGATAGTTATTAACAAATCTTCTTGAAAATAAGTGAAGAGTAATTTAATCAACGATAATGAAAGCAATAGGAGAAAGGGGGCGAAAAGACGCACTTACGAGTCGAAAGAAAAACGAACAAATACGAAATTTTCTGCATATGATACTGAAATATGAGTTGGATAAGATTCTACGACGATCCGAACTTTGGTACAAACGTCGTATTCTTCACGAATATAAAACCACCGGCTTAGAGCTGACGACACCTTTACTTATTATTTCCATTAAGATAACATTAACTAACTTCTTACTTCATGAGTGCTTTTTATGGACTTCACACCAATTTGTTCTCATAACAATTTCTTTATTTATCCCCCTCACACCAATTATAACTCATATCATTAATGTTATAAAATTATCCCACTCTTGAGAGTATAACTGTATACGATAACATTAGCTGTGACATACGCGGATGCTTCCATGAGTTGACCCAATATAACCTTTAAATTAGAATCCCCACTGCTTTTAAAATCTTGACGGTTTACGATTTGGTGGAACCAGAAGTGCAAAAATAACTGTTTGTTTTCATAAATATCCTGAAAAAAAAGCACACTGACATGGATTTGATTCGGCTGAGGATACGATTCTTAACAAGAGTACAATTGGGAATATAGTGCAGGGCCACGAAAAGACTCTAGTAGACTAATTGTGTTGGGTCATGAAAAAGACCAGACCTGACCTGACCTGAGAAGATTAACCGTAAAGAGCACGCCAAGGACTTTCTTCTTCTTTCGATGCCTTGGATGTGTTCCACTTGATTCTGTCTCTCGAGAAAGACAGTCCAGTACAAGTAGCCAGAAGTTCCCCTGTCTCATGGATCACCTGTGATGAGAATCACACAAACTCGTCATTCAGTTGAAATTGACCTTCTCTCCAAATAGACAATAGGGTTTTGAATCCCTGTTAATATTCTATTGACCTAGCCTCTATGAGTGGAATTACAACTCCAGGTAAAAACGAGCAGAGACTGAGTCAAATATGTTAAGCAAAAATTACCTGAAGCTCTTCGTCTAGAGCTTTATGAGACAGGGTACTACTTATTTTCCCTATGAGAATAGAGATAGGCAAGGGCTTGGCACGAGCTAGTTGAAGCAAGCATGACAAAGGTTCATAATGGATCTGCATCAACGGTGGTGGTTTCTCAATGTGAGAGGCAAATAGCTTACTGGTCTCTGTTTCTGTACCAACTTGTACATAATGAAGACTAGCTTTTCTGCTACTTGCTTCAAGGGATCTGTTATTGAACTTAAGCTTAGATGCTGCCACAAGAGAAGGAGCCACAACTGTAGGCAGAGTGGATGCTTCCCTTATAATTAGGTCCAGTAGTTCATTCATGGCACACACTAGTAAGGGAGGCTCATAGCTTTGAAGAAGAAAAATCGAGACCTAAAACAAGGAAAGAAAAAAATCAGAAAGTTAAGGTAGTTTAACCATGTTATCATCATATTTTCCATAAATGCGCAATCAACATAGAAACAAGAAAACATAATATCAAGTTTTGCAACTGAACCACAATACTGATAAACAAGTGATAAAAAGGGATAAGCCATTATCACCAAAGGCAAAAAAAATTTGATCAAAGTTAGCTAGTGTAATATCATAAGTTAGGTTGCATTTCAGTAAACAGACTGGGAAAAAAGCATTATTATAGATTTCACTTGCCATGTCAACACTTTTACATAAATCTCTAAGCACTCTAACCTAAGCAAAAGAGATTTAGGTTAATACAATCAAAGAAAGCATCCGAAAGTGAAGCGAGAAATGAACACAATGAACAGTAACAGATCGACAAGAATCAACCCTCATTTGACATTGTGAAGGTCGACTAATACTAAAGTATTTATCTTGCACTAAAACATGACACATTAAAGGCACAAAAAAGTCATCAGCTTAACTATAGTACTAAATAAACTTGGGTTCTTAGATCAAACAACAGGTTCTGCATCAAGCTTACACAGCCCACGAACTCTTCAACAGAACAGCTACTATAAAGAAAAAAAACGAACTCAAATGATTCCTGCAACGATAAAAACTTGATCGAGACCCCAAAAAGGGAAAGGAGGAAGAACCTGATAAACTTCATTTTCATCAACGAAATGAACGATACTACCCATATTTCCCACATCATGGACTCCATACTTCTCCAACGGAAGCCGGATCTGTTCTTCTCTGTATAAATTATAATGTTATGCAAAATTGGAGCTTTAAAAAAAAAGACAACTGCGAAATCGAGCAAGGAAGAATCAATTACAGTTTGCGCAGAAGGGAACTAGGGTTAGGGGTAAGAGCATCAGCAATGATTTTCGCGAATACGTCGGAATCATTACAGAGTAAAATAATCTTCTCCGCTACTTTCATTGCCGAATTCGAGAGAGATTTTGTTTAGCTTGACAAGTGAGGTAAGATGTTTGTCGTTTCAGAAGCAAAACCTTCTTAATTCTCATTTTTATTTATTTGTCATTAGTCCATCTTTGTCTCTGTCTTTTTCAAACTTTTTAACCCAATAATATCCTGCAATTTTTAGTTACTAAAATCAACATTGAAACATCATCAACTCTTACCATTTTTTTTTTTTAACTTGATAGAAGAAACTAATAGTCGTATGCAATCCAACCAGATTTTAACGATATCTATAGGTTAAAGTATCAATGTAAATGGATGAAAACATTACAAAAGACTGTATATAGCTTCTTTGCTATTTGTTTTTCATATCTGACTATTCTTCTACAAACAACAAAGCTTATCCATATTCTTACGAAGAGACGACACAAAAGAAAAGAAAAGAAAAAAAAAGGGTGACAAAAGAAAAATGAATGTCTTGGAAAGTGCACACCGGCGACTCCTCGGACCTCACCTCACATCTACTTAGGCTCCTCCTTATACCAGAATAATGATATAATCAAGCGGATCTGAGTCACAAAGATTTAAACTCTCCTAACATCATTATACTGATATGTAAACAATCCTCCTTGAATAGTTTTCAGCAACATTTTATAACTAATTCAGGTCCTGAATCTTAGATGGATTTTACAGTCCCAGACATTGATGTTTGCAATACAAAAACAACCAAGTACTTACTAAGCAGATGTTGGAAATGTTTAGAGCATTGAAGTGTCCACTGGGTAGCTTCCCAGTACCCGCAAAAAAGTCGCAAATTCCTGCCAAAATAAAAACCCCCCAAGATGCTTATTACATTCTCGTACACCGTGGAATCCATTTAAACACACAATTATTCTCAGATCAAGTAACCAAAGGCTTTACCTCGAGATGCCTAAGGGCGTTCTGAGCAACTTCATCAGCCATAGATGCTTCAAAGTCCACATAGAAAAGATAATCAAAGTATCTGCAAGCAAAAAAAAAAAAAAAGGATAGACAATTTGATCACAGTTCAGAAACTGTGGGTAAGTACAGACTTAAGGAGTGGTTTATGAGAGAAACTACTTTAGCCCTCCAGATGCTCGTAGTGGATGTTTCCTTAAAGGCCGGCTTTCAATCTGATCGAAACCACAATAAACTGATTGTTAGGGATTAGAAGCGACGACTAATTCTAAACAAGGCTGCACAATTTAATGGAAGATTTTGAACAAACCTTAGTGAGATTGATTTGCCTTAGGGCAAACACAGCAAGTGCTTTGAAAAGTACTCCAGGCCCTTCCTCTAAGGAGAAAACTATACTTGTCTAGAAGAACCAAAATATCTCATCAGTCAGATAAAAATACATTGGCAAAATACCAGAGTTGTTTTGCATTTCAAAAGATACATTGGGATATTATCTCACCTTAAAGAGTCTATTAGTTCCAGGGATAATGGGTTCCCTTGCAAGCATTAGAAACCTTGTAACATTATCACAGTCATCCTAAATTGATTGAACTTCACAATCAAATAATCCAGAAGTGTAAATATATGGAAGAAAAATGGTACATGCATTGGAAAACTATAAAACCTGGATATCTTCAGCAACTATGTTCAAACCATATATCTTTGCAGCTTCTGCGCTGGCAACTGCTGCTGCATCACTTAGTTCTTCAAAGGCAATTTGCTGCAAGTTAAATACGTAAACTTTAATTAGCTGCCACTGTAAGCAGTGAGTGTGAATATAAACATAATCATAACATAAAACTTACCTTTGCAGCACCGGCAGTGTCATCCACAGCTTCTCTAACCAATCCCAACTTGGTTAACGTGTTTTCACATTGGGCAAGAGCCTGATCCAAAGCAACGACCAAGGGTTAAGATAATACCAAGAGACGAAGAAGTTGATAATGTAAGAAAGGCATGTGGCATACCTGTGGATGGCTAAGAACTCTTCTCAAATCTTCAATCTTTACACCATGGTTAGCCAACAAACAGTGTCGAACAGCTAGCTTGACTTCGCCAACAATATGCAAATTATGTCGCAGCAGAAGATCATAGTTTCTATGGATGCTTCCACCTAAAGAGTTCTCAATGGGTAAAACAGCTCTGTCAACAAGCCACCGCTCAACCGCCTCAAAGGCAGTGTCAAACTCTTCACATGGAACAGCTTCACAGTTTGGATATGCCTTATCAGCTGCTGATTCGCTGTATGCACCTCGCACTCCCTACTTGACCAAAATCATTACTAGCCAATAATAATGATTCTCAGAAACAATTCACTTCCATTTATTACCTGATACGCTACACGAACGCGGGAGCCATTGGAGACAGGTTCTGCGAGCTGGTTTGATGATAACGGCTCTATCATTTTTTCAGGAAAAACAAAAAAAAAACACTAAATCATCACTAAATCGAGTTTATTCTTCTAACAAGTGTAGCTACTGATTATTTATAAAATATTTTCTTTCTTCTGCAAAACAAGATATGATTGGTAGCTGAGCTCTAATACTTAATATCGTCGCAGTGTTAGTAGCCAATTTTATAAAGAGAGCTATCTTTGAATGGTTCACTAACTACCAACGAATACTTTGAACTATTATCATTCCAAACAAATTTACAGAAATCGAAAGTGGGAAATATATAGAATCCGTACTAGGAAGCAGAGGCGAATCTTCCAGGATCTTCTTCACCTCCATAGCCCTCACGGAGTTATCCCTACCATTTGCATCGTCTTCCCGGAGTGACGCCAGGACGGCTACGCTACGGCACCGATTCGAAGATCCGCATCCGTATCTGAAGACAGTGTTGTGTCTGCGATTGGACGGCGACAGAGTTCTATAGATTCCGCCGTGAATCTGAGTCGCCGGCAATCGAACAGCTTGTGCCGCCATTGATGTTGAAATGAGAAGGCGTTTAACAACAATTTTTACGGCTGTTTATGATGAGAAATTGAGAAAGCGAGTTTATGGAGGGCCATATTATAATTATTATAAGGTTTACTAAATTTGTTAATGGATCAATCCGAAGGCCCAAAAAAATTGTCGGATTTATTCATATCAGTTCAATGTTAAAACAGTAAAATCTGATAGAAATCCACACGTTTACAAACAGTTTTATTTCATTTTTTTCTGGATAAATGTTTTATTTGATTAAAATCTTTTACAAATAATCTAATCGACAACTAAACGTATTAACAAAAATTATGGTGCTTGGAATTGGTCGTAGAGGTATATTTTAAGGAGAAAAAACAAAAATTATGAAGGCATTTATAAGGTAGACCATAAAGTAAGGAGTGTAGATTTGGCATTTCTGTATTCTTTATTTCTTTTTACAAAGAAGTACAATTTGAAGTAGTCTTTATTTAGCTGATCACTTGAAATCTCTTTTGTTTCAGCATCATCACTCTCAAGAATAAACACAAACGCAATAATGGAATAGGAATTAGAAAGGGAAAGGTATGAGAGAATACATTCCAAAATACTTGAACGCCTTTCTCTTGGCATTTGCCACTTTCGCTGTAGTCTTTGCCATTTTCATAGCTAAAGATAAGAATTCTTCTTCTCATCTTTATTTTTCAACATCTTCTTCACTATGGACATCTTCCTTCTCATCCGCCTTCATCACGGTATCCATTCTTTGTAGAAAGGGTATTTAATTTGCGTATAACTGTTGTGGTCTTATTGGGGAAACCCTACTCTATTATAACATGTAAATATATACAAAAGCAAAAGCAAACGCAAACGAAGTGTGTGTGTGTTTTTTTTTGTCACGGTTGAGTTTACAATTAACAACAAAAATGGTTAGAATTACGTCTAAATGTAATGGTTTTATGTTGAAAAGAAAACAAACAAGTAGTTGATGTGTCATGTTATTAAATATACGGAACATCAAGAATTATGTTTTGTATTTTCAAGGAAAAAAGAAAAAGAAACAGATCAAACCCAGGTCCTGGATCTTGGAAAAGAGACGTGAAAGTCGAAGCAGAGTTAGCAACCGCGAGGGCGTTGATCAGAGAAGCTCAACTAAACCCTAATTATACTAAATTTTCTCCCCTCAAAGACGAAGACTATGTTCCTCATGGCGACATTTACCGGAACCCTTACGCCTTTCACCGGTAAAAATATACGTATTTGTTTACTTGCCATAAAAGTTACCCTTTGTTGATACTGTGAACTCTTGGCAGAAGTTACATTCTCATGGAGAAGATGTTCAAGATATACGTTTACGAAGAAGGAGATCCACCGATTTTTCACTATGGTCTCTGTAAAGACATATACTCTATGGAAGGATTGTTCCTAAACTTTATGGAAAATGATGTCCTTAAGTATAGAACCCAAGATCCCAACAAAGCTCATGTTTACTTCTTACCTTTCAGTGTTGTCATGATCCTTCACCATCTTTTTGACCCGGTTGAACGAGATAAGGCCGTCTTGGAACGTGTCATCGTCGACTATATCAGAATTATTTCCAAGAAATATCCGTATTGGAACACAAGCGATGGGTTTGATCACTT
Organism: Nasturtium officinale; assembly: GCA_963854855.1. NCBI lineage: Eukaryota > Viridiplantae > Streptophyta > Magnoliopsida > Brassicales > Brassicaceae > Nasturtium > Nasturtium officinale. The sequence goes on along the minus strand of OY978502.1, from coordinate 1,987,463 downwards.
CATGTTGTCTTGCCATGACTGGGTAAGTGGTTCTTGTTTGGTTCTCCCTAGGTTAAACATTACCCGATGAGTCGGTCGGTCTTAACCATATTGGCAATGTTACAGGGTCACAGGGCAACATGGTACGTAAAGAAGCTATTTTTCAATTCGATAAGAGTACTATGCAACGCTAATATATCAGAATATTTCAATCCGGAGAAAGACGCTCCATTTCCTGAAATCAATTTACTGACCGGAGAAATCAACAACTTAACCGGAGGTTTAGACCCAATCTCTCGTACAACACTCGCTTTCTTCGCTGGAAAATCACATGGGAAAATCCGTCCGGTTCTTCTAAATCATTGGAAAGAAAAGGACAAAGACATTCTGGTTTACGAGAATCTACCGGACGGATTAGATTACACAGAGATGATGAGGAGAAGCCGCTTTTGTATTTGCCCGAGCGGCCATGAAGTTGCTAGCCCGAGAATACCTGAGGCTATATACAGTGGATGTGTACCGGTACTTATCTCAGAAAACTATGTTTTGCCGTTTAGTGATGTTTTGAATTGGGAGAAATTTTCGATTTCGGTGTCGGTTAAGGATATACCGGAACTAAAAAGGATATTGATGGATATACCGGAGGATCGGTACAGGAGACTATCCGAGGGAGTGAAGAAAGTGAAGAGGCATATATTGGTTAATGATCCTCCAAAGAGATATGATGTGTTTAATATGATCATACATTCTATTTGGTTAAGAAGATTGAATGTTCAACTGTTATGAACACGTTGATAACCAAATGAAAGAGTCGGTTTACTGAGGAGAAGAAAATACAAAATACTCCCTTAGTGCTCTGTTTTACATATGGACTCCGAAAAATAGTTTCCTATAACGAAAGATGATGAGAGAAAATAAGATGAACCGAGAATTTACTTTTGATCTCCTCCATTTGATATCTTTCGCTTCCTACGCTGATACGTCTTAAATATCTTTGGCTTTTCCTCTTTGGTTTCCGAAGACCTGAATGAATACAGAAGAAGAAAAAAAACTCAGTTTACTGATGTTTTCTGTAGGTAGTGAAAAGAGAAGTAAAAAGCTCACTTATTTTCACTTGGCATTGAGTCTTTGGGAGCATTATCGAATGCAGACACATTTGATTTCTTTTCGGCTTCTGGAGACCTGAACCAACACAATAAAAAAAAAGAGAGGCAAAAACTCAAAGATTAGAGAAAAAAAGAAACTCAGTTTTAGTGATGTTTACTAATAGGTCGTGAGAAAAGTAAAAAACTCACTTCTTGTCACTTGGCATTGAGTCTCTGAGAGTATTATCGATTGCAGAGACCTTTAATTTCTTCCCTTTGCTTTCTTTATTCTTCTCTTCGGCTTCTGGAGACCTGAATCAATATCAAGAAAACAATAACTCAAAGATTAGAAAAAAATAAACTTAATTTTACACTTTTAATGATGTTTGTTTGCTATAGAAACTCACTCCTTTTCACTTGGGTTCAAGTCTTCGAGAGCCTGCTTGACTGCATAGACTATCATCTTCTTTATCTGTTCAAGCAAACACACATGAAACAGAGCTAAAATACACATTTAGAGAGGAGCTGGAAAGTCTTCTCAAAACAACTAGAGATTGAGACGGAAAAAAATACCCCTAACTTGTCTTCTTTCGCAAAATGATTAGGAGGAAGTAGACGATACTCTTTTGTCAAGCGTAAACACTCGCTCACATTTTCAGGTGAGACAAAGTCTACTGCTACCTTTGTGCAAGACTGCAAAAAACAAGAGAATTCAAATGACCAACCTTTTGTTGAGAAACTAAACACCCAATTGCTCAAAATCCCACTGTTTCCTAAGTAAAAGAAAAGGTTTAAGAAGTTACCTTCAAATTTCTGACTTGATGAGGACAACCTACAGGTATTAAAACAGCATCTCCAAGCTTCTGATTAAAAGTCCAAGGTTCAATGCCTACATAATATAGCCCATTAAATATGACCAATACCACCAAAGATAATTGTGGTTAGTTATTAATAGAAAAAAAACAAAATACCATATTCTTCCTTCAGCTTCATTATATGATACCGCGTTAAATAGAAAGACTGATCATATATCGGATGAACAACCTAAAAGAAAACGTAAGATAAGAAAATTAAGATTTGACATTAACCATTGGGACATGAGAAAGAAAAGAAAAGTTACAATTATACAAAGATAATGTACCTGGGATACAGGGTAAGAGTAGAGATGTCTGAACTCCTTGTGATGTTTCTCAATGTATGCTTCCAATTTTGGAATATCTTCCCTACGGAAAATGTCCCAAAGAGCACCATCATCAGTTTCAAGATTTTCGACTTGTTGACTAGTCCTTTCAAGAATCTCCATCATTTCCTCCTTGTTAGCTACTGAGCTATACAGCTCCCTGAGATCTTGTTGAGCATGCTTTTTCTTCAGTCTTTCTATTTTGGGTTTGTTATCCTCTTTAATGGGCATTTCACACACATGCGTTAACACATTCACCTGAAATAACCAACGGGAACAGCAATTAAGATACTGGAAAAGTTAAAGATAAAAGAGAGAAACTATCATGAAATAATATGATGTCAGTTCACCTTTATAAAACTATATGCTTTTTTTTTTAAATAAAGAAAGCTTTGGTAACTCCGTCGACACATAAATTAGAAACAACGAAAATCCCACCCAAAAGAGGTAGAGCATTCCATTGATATATTTAGCTTCCAGTGATTTTTTTTCTCTTGGTCAAACAATCGTAGGTAGATTCCAATATATTCTTTACTCTTCAAATGTTATAAATAGTGTAGGGAGCACATGAGAAAGAATTTGAATCTAAAAATCATAATACAATTTTGGCAGCCTAACAATTTCACAAGTAGCTCATAGTCAGGGGTGTTAAATTAGGACTACAGTTCAAATTCTAACAAACCTTAATGCAGCCAAGCAAATTCACAAGCAGCATTAGCTAAGGGTGTTCAATTCTGATTTCAGTTAAGGTTCTGACAAATATAAATAAAATTTCATCAGCCAAACAACTTCACAAGCAACAATATATAGATAGGGGTGTTCAATTCATGTTCTAAGAAATCTTGCAGGATTGAAATTAGTCCCATATTCAACATCAGAATTCAGCTTTAAACAAAAGCAATTGGAGGACGGGCCACAACAACAAACGATAATCACGAGATCATCTATTCTAAAATGCAGATTGCATTTCAAATTCAAATTCTGATCGATAATGCCAGTTTGTGAAGATGATCAGGCAATGGCGAAATGAACTTTGATTAAATCGTCATCGCCCGTGACAGAAAAAAAAAGGGCAAATTTGTTGGTCTAAAAGATAAAGAACACTTAAAGATATCCCAAACACACAACAATAAGAAACCTCGAGTTGACCATAATGCTGCATCTAAGGACAAGGGCTACACCAAAAAAAAAAACCCGACCCGAACCAAAGCTGACTCCAAATTTCACAATAATCCAAACGGTATAGAAATTTCTATATTGGATTACCGGACTTAACCAAAATCAACTAAATCCAATACATAGAAAAGTACATATAAATGTACTAAAAATCTCTAATATCAATTAGAGATTAATTACTTTTTCATTATATTATATACTCCAGCAAAATAAAATTCAACACATATTTCAAACACACACAAAAGAAAAAAACCAAATGCCCAGGCCTATCAGAAAATTATTAATGGGGTCAAACTGAATGAAACCAAGACAATTATTAAATGGAACCCAATGAGATAAAGCGCTTTAAGCGATAAGACGCATTATTTTCGCAAAAATTGTAGCGGTCAAGTGGTTAGTCATTTGCTTCCTACTTGAAAATTTAAATTGGCCAGAAACTTTTGTGTTGCTTTAGGCAGTAAAAATATTAGGATTGGACTGAATGGAACCATGACAACGGTTGGTCCAATCCTATGAGGAACATAATATTAATAACTTGGAAATGGACATCACAATCTTAAAACACTCGAGATCAGAAGAATGAAGAATTTGATTATTGGCCTACGAACGGGATATGAAGATGCAACAAATTTAAGGAGAGGCCATTTGATATAGCTCGAATAAAAACCGAAAAAGATGATTCTTCCGAAAAGCCCAGAAAGCGAAACCAAAAACAGAAAAGACTAAACAAACAAATCCAGAAAGGAAGTAAGAGAACACTCATCCTAAAGTAACAAAAAGAAAATCTAAATGAGCTGATTTAAGTCTGGATTTAATAGGAATTGGTATCTGCTTTTAATTTTTTGTTTGCTTCTAAAATCTTTTATGGGTATGCCAAGGAAAATTATCAGAAGAGTGGAGAGATATTTGTAATAAAGAAATAAAAATGAACACAAGAAAAGACAAATTACATGGGTACTAACCGCATCAGACATGTCGCAATGGAGCTTAGTAACAGAATCTCCACGACCATATTCTTGTGCAAATCCATTTGCAACGTACGTCTTTGGCCCCATGTCTGGCTTCAGGCATTCTTTGGGAAGTTTGACAGCAAGATTCAAAGGTCCATTAACCGGGTGAGTGTACTGCTTCAAAGGCAAACTGCATAAGAACTCCTCAGAATGACGCGGCAAGTTTTCTTTAAAGCTCTTCGTTGGAGGCCAATCTTTCAGTTTCAGATTTTGTGGCCAACCCATGCAATCATAACGGCCCTCTGTATAACCAGTAAAGAATTTATGCAGATTAACCTGTACCTGCAATTGTAGCAGCAAATGAGCCATTTTGTCGTCTAGATTGAAATGAATTTGTCTTACAACTATTTGATGCATCTTCAAGAAAAGTCAAAACGCTTAATCAAGATAACGTGAATATACATTCAATGTTAATGAGAAAGACGAAGAACAGTCGGTAACAACAACAAAACAAAACAAAAACTGAAAAGTCAACACAGAAAGAAAAAAACATGAACGTCAAAACAATGTTAATTATCTAGACAAAAAAAATGATTACTAAACAAGTACCAGAGTCATTAAAATTAAAATTAAGTACTTGACAGATTTAAGAAAGAAAGACTCCAAATAAAGCGTAGGTCATAGAAAAACTTTTATAAAGAAAGGACATGGACAACAGAAGAAAAAACTGACCTGACAGAAGTCGAGACAATCAATAGCATCAACTTCTGTAAGTTCTCCATGCTTGGTGTGGCTTCTCTGACGGCAGGCACGCCACATTACCATTGGTTCCCAGCTTAAACCAGATGTAGCTTCAAGCACATTCCTCACAATTACAGGCTCACCTTTTACCCAATGGTGCTGAAAATGCTTCAGTTCATCTTGTTGATTACCCCATATACTTGGACAATATAGATAATTGTCTTCTGAACCTTCTCGACAAGCAGCCTTCAACAGTTTACAGCTGCCCATGTCAATATTACCATCAGACTTAAAACAAGGGCATTGCTCCATAACACTTTCAGGAAAATTCAAAAGCTCGCCAGCATCAGCAGTTTTTTTTACTGTATTAACCAAATCAGATACCATGCCATCAGATAGTAGGCATTTCAACTTTAAATCACCAGCACCACAATAACAAGTAATGATTCCGGCTTCATCTGCTTTCCACATAGATGGGTACTTCATTCGGTCTGCGCTATTCACCTTTTCATCTATCATTTCAATAACCTTTCCTTCATCTCCATGTGCATACTCTAAACCTCGGTTAATATAATTCCAAGACACATCCTCCCGACATGCCTGAAGGTTTCCATTCCGGATCTCAAGGCAACATGTAAGGCAAATATCAGAAGAACAGACCAGGCAACTCCTATGAAGATCAAAGATCGAAGTCTTGCAGATATCACTATAAGACCGGAGAGTTGAAACAAGAAAGAAGCAAATTACTATCAGCATTATGGCATAATAACTTGTCATATTCAATGGAAGAGAAATATCAGGGTACTTACCAGTATAGTCTTTCATCAAAGGAACATTTAGCGTTTTGGGGCTTCACCTCTTCAAACTCCAGTCCTGTGAATTAAAGAAAATTAACAGATCTTCTCAATCTATGAGTTAATCAGCTTCCCACTTGGAAAAATGAAACAACTCACCTTGAGATTTTGTTTGGAATAACTTATATAAATATTTAAAACGTAATAACATGAGAACGCAGAATATATAAAGGGATTACAAAAACAATCATTCCTTTCCAGCATAACCAAAAGCATGGAAAGTACCAGATATTTTTGCCTCAATTTCCATCTCCGCGATTTGTTCATCATTTATTTCTTTCAGATGTGGAAGAAGCCTCGGCAATATAAACTTAGAGGATTGAATGTTTTCTTCCTTGCTGACCATGAGGTCTGAACTTATCTAGATAGCATCGGAGGCAATAATTATGGTAATGGGCTAAAATAAATCAAAAAGAATATTAACAACCAAGCAAGATAAAGTGGATACGAGAAAACTTACTTGTATTTTAGTATCTAGACGCAAACATGCTCTGCAATTGCAAATACTAGAACAAAATGGGCATTTCTTGCGAATATCTTCTTTTGGTATGCGGGGGTACCTACAAGTAGTGATTAGACAAATGTTTCAGGCTTGTCGATTGATTCAAAAAAAAATGAAAAAGACAGGCAACAGCAGGAATTGATGCAGAAAATCTTTGTCTTGATAATGTTCATAAGTATACAAAGTTTGAAAGAAATAAACCATCCCAAAGAAGCTTGAAAAACTCAAAAACATCCCTTTGATACTCCCATAAAGAGGAAAGCAGTAAAAAGAAACCAAAACTATGTAAAGGTAAGAAGAGCAAACCAAAGTTCGCAGCATGGATGGCAATAACGCTTCCTCTTGCAGTTCTGACACCGTTCAACATCCCTATCACTCCCTTGACATTGATGGCACATATTGTTCTATATAGATATATATATATATATATATATATTCCAAAATGAATACAAATCAACAAGACTAAATCGTCATGTAACCTAGGATTGACGAACAAAGGTAGAAATTTTGAAGAGAAATTACTAACCGGACGGTAATAACGGCCTTTGTCATCTGGATTTAAACTCCTATCCTTCGTACGCGACTTAACTGGACCTTTGGTAGTCCTGATTCCGTCATCTCCCTCAGGCTTACTTCCAGAAACTTCAACTTGGTCACTGATTGAATCAACGGAATTCCCAATCTTGGCAGAGACTCTCTTCCTCTTCACCGGACCAGCGATTCCATTGGCTTCTTCAAGACTAACACATTGACCGATTTCGTTATGTTCCTTCTCATCGCCTCTCTTTTTCCGAGCCTTGTTACCACCGTTTCTGCCATTTGGCTTGTCTTCTTCATCTTCTTCTTCAAACAAAAAATCATCAATGAAAATCGTCTTCGGAGCTTTGCGCACCCTAAGCGTACGTCTGTTGGTTTCTTTAACCCTAACAGCATCCTCTGCAGAATCCATTTCGAAGATTGATATCTGTCAATAAAAACCTCAGAGCTTAAATTAAAAGCCCCCAATCAAATTAAATCACAATTAACCCTAATTCTCTCTGTCTGACACGTGATTGATTTTATAATCCCCGGTTTTTGGTTTTCTATATTGATGCCATGTTTTGGTTTAATTGGGTCAAATCTGTGGTTTTCTCCGCGGTTTCTGTGGCTGGGTTTTTATTTCCCGCTCATTTTTCAAAACTAATTAAAGAAATCTTCGGTTTTCCATAATTATTGATTTCCTCTCTTATTAGGATGTCTTTTTGGATTATCACTCAGTGACTGTGACTCACCATCGATCCGGCTTATAAGCTGATGGTTGGTTGGTTGGTCGGTTCGGTACTTGGTATTAATTATTTAATATCTACACTGGATCATCATCTTGGTTCAAATCTAAATGCATCATTTGTAGACGACAAATTAATCACTCACAGTTGTATTTTTTTTTCTTTTAACAATTTAAAAAGATAAGGTAATAAGGCCCAAATGTTTTACACATGAGCCCGCCCATAGAGAATCTAAATTGAATCAAGGTATTGAAATGATCCCCAACAGAAATTAATTTATATAGGTTTAACTTAATACAGTTAAACCTATATAAATTAAGAATATTATGATATATATATTGTTTAAAATTTATTTTTTTATTAGTAATCTTTGAGATAGAAAAAATAATTAATTTTTTGAGATATTAATTTCTGAGTCCCAAGGTTTAAACTGTAACTTAAATTTAATAGTACAACTTAGCGGCTTCGGCAACATGCTAGAATATACCCATTACTGTATTAGTAAAAATGTTGAAAACTATCAACCTTGACAATTTGTTTCAAACTATTTTCAGATTTCGTACAATTTCCTCTTGTAATGTTTGCTATCATACCATTTATTTAAACTCTTATATTCAAGTTTGATTTCTAACACCAAAAAAACACAAGTCATTTAAAAAGTCAACTATCTAAAAAAGTTATGAATATATATATATATGTTCGAAAGTTATAAAATGGAGGTGGATAGTAGATTTACTTGGCATTTGTCGGTTCTGAAGCATTGACTCATAAACCGCTGTACATGAATCATGAATGCAAAATGATTGTTTATAGTGGATGAAAACATACGTCTCAACAAACCTTTAGAGGATGAAGATCGAGTCCATTAATTTAATCTACAGAAAATAATAATGGAACCCCCGAAGAAGCGTAGTGCTCCTCGATATCTATAGAACACATGGTATTGATGCAGACATGTGAAACATTAAAATTGTTTGATTCATAATCATTCTTTTAATGACTCACCATTTTAATATTCTTTTGAGAATATTATAAGGCTCCATAACGAAGAACGTTCTATACAAGTTCGTAGCTTGTCACCATTTTTATTTTACTTTTCATCTTCATAAATTATAATAACATATATATTATATATGTACACGTGTGTGTGTGTTGAATTAATCGCTTGGAAATTGGTGATATCAGTTCAACCTCATACGTTCACCATGAATGAAACAAGATGTGCAATGTTTTAAGATATGGAAGTCAAATTAACATAGCATTCAACACACATTAACATAACTTAAAGCTAATTATTTCCGTAGATTATAAAATTAAAGATGATTACGAACATAAATTTTGGAAGTCAAGCATATAACATTTGATTATACAAATCGATGACAGATTACTAGTCAAAATAATGTATTTTTGATTAAGTAGGAAGATAGAGGGAAACATGTATTCTAGAGGAGACGAAGACTTTAACTCAATTCGTTGTTGCTTGTTGGTCTATTAATTGTTATGCACAACTGTATAGTCAAATAAAATATTGAGTAAAATCGTAATTGTCTAGCCATACATACATATAAAAAAAAACTATCAGACAACGGTATGTTTTAAAAAAAAAATATTAATTGTGTATCATTATTCAATCAATTTATTTTGACCCAGTCAAAAAAAAAACTATTTAGTTTGTAGTTTTGACCCGATCAAGTACCTATTTTAAATAATAGTTTGAAATTAAAGAATTGACAACATGTTTATACGAATCAGCAAGTAGGAGCAATAAAACACGTAACGAGCAATATGCAATCGACAACGAAATTCAAACTATTCGATTCCGTTGGTGTAAGCCAATAACTCATGGACCAAATTAAAAAATAAAATCAAACCTTATTTATATATTCCTCAAATTTGTGATCTAAAGAAGGAAGGCAGATAATTTTCTGAGCAAAATACCATCAACCATTCGAAGCGAGTTTCTCAAGCAGACCATACATCTCTAAACATTATCCTTTTAACCGGTCGTGAAGAAGACACAAACATGAAGGTATGTATATTCAATAAGTAATAACATCTACACCCTTGTGTGAGAGTGACTTCTTCTATGGTGTTAAAGAGGTTTTCTTACTGTATGCAGCAAAAGATCCTGATAAGAATTGCTATGACTGATGACAGAACCCGAGCTAAAGCACTCAAAACTGTGGTTGGGTTCAAAGGTAGCAAAGAACAACCCCTAGATATCCCGACTCTTGTAATTCATGTTGAAACTAATGATTTAATGCAATGATATCTATAGGCGTGTCAGCTGTGGAAATAAAGGGAGATCACAGGAACCAAATTGAGGTGACTGGTGATGAAGTCAATATGATCTGCCTAACCAACACACTGAGGAAAAAAGTAGCCTTTGCAGAGCTTGTTAGTGTAAACAAAGTTGAACCACCTAAGGATGGTCCTAAGAAGCCGGAAGAGAAGAAACCAGAAGAGAAGAAAGCCGAGCCATGTTGTCCACCATGGCCTTACGGATATGGTGTGCCATCTTCCTATCCATACCCGTATGACCCTTACAATTATATTGGGGAACCCGTCTACAATCACGAACCCAATTCCATTTGCAAGCTCATGTAAGAAGGGTTTCAAATGGAAGTCTAATTATTGGAGTTCGGTTTGCACTCGGTTCTCAATCTTTTGTACTCGGTTCACATTATACAGCATATTCTCTTATGCAATATTAAGTTTTTGTTAATGGATGTAGATTTCCCATGATTTCAGTTTACATTTGTGTAGCTATCTATAGAATGTATATACGTCTTTCTGATCGATACACAGAAATTGTCAGAGCCTCTGTTTTCCCTTAACTAATGAAGGAGATAACAGTTTATACACAGATTTGTTAATGCATTTTGATGGTTAGATTTTTCACATGAATAAAAATACTTGAGCTCCCAGAGCCACGCAAAATCTCAACTCGTACATGCTCTTATAACATGAAACGCAAAATCTTCTTATCCATGGAATGTCATTACATATTGAATATAAATCATACCAATTTCTGAATCTTATGTTTCCCTTGCAAGAGTTGCTAGATACATCACTCGTACACATTCTCCTACAAACTGAACTCACATAGCTTCAACTTTTTCCAGTGCATTGTTAACGACCTCTGCCACGACCACGCCCACGTCCTCGTCCACGACCACGCCCAACAGGCTTCCCTAAGGACAAAAGAAAAAGAGAAAGAAATAAATGGATTGATAAAGGGAGTGTTATGGCTTTACAAAGACGAATGTTATAAATATCCAATTGAATAGAGTATTACCAGCAACAGGCTTCTTAGGTTTAACTCTAGGAGTATCTTCGACAAGTAAAGTCTCAAGGTTTAAGCTATCAGGAAGAATGTAGTAGCGGATATTGTTACCCCTCAAGCTTAGATGATCCAAGGTTACCGGATTTTTACCTTTCAGACTCATTTTAACAGTCTTTAAGTGAGTATTCATGCTCACATCAACACCTGTCAAAATCATCAACCTTAACTTTAATAAACATACTTGTGGAGAGTGAATCTAATTGTGTGTTTCCTCAACCTACTGTGATCACACCGATGCGAATAGTCCAATGGAACAAAATTGAAATTTAGTGAACAGATGGCGACTTGTATCAGTAACAGCGACTAGACCTAGAAACGGAGAAATCGAGTGAAGAAAAAGTGAGAAGAGCTACAAATAAACCGAAATCTAAGTAGAACCTACCAGTAATGGTTCCATGGACCACAGTCCCGTTCTTCAGCTCGATCGACACAGTTTCATTGTTCAACTTCATCAAAAACCTATTCGATCCAATCAGGTCAAGCTCAACAAAGGGAATGAATTGTAAACAGCATGGAATCTTAAATAAATAAGAAATGAAATCGAAACAGTACCTTACGAGCTTCATCTTCGGATTGTGAAGAAGAAGAAGAAGAAGAAGAAGAAGAACAACCACAAAGGAAGAGTGACGAGGAAATAGCAAATCCGAAAACCCTCAAAACCCTTGTTTCGAAATGGAGCGGGTATGGATCCGACTCCGATTTTGGATCCATTAGCTAAAACACGATATAAGAATGGGCCGAAACAAATGTATAAGGGTCCGTCCATAAGGATATTCCAAGGCGTGACCAGTAATGAGGCTAACCAATACACAGTTGGTTTAGATAACCGGACATTTGATAGAAGAGGCGGCATAACATAACAAAAGCGTTAAAGAGTTGGCGCGTGAAGATTGAACCATTTTTTTTCTTTTTAATACGCTTTTGTATGTTCAACAATCTACGTTGTATGCGTTAAAGAGTTGATAGATCTTCACGGTAAAGAGATCGTTCTCTGAGGAAATTGCGTTAACCCTAACTCGTCAATGGCAGATCCAAGCTCCAATTCGAAACTATACACTCCTCCGCCTTATCAAAGGTAGATTCTCATTCTCTTCTCTATCCTCCCTCTCTTATTTTAACTTATTTCGACTCATCTTTACTCTTCTGATTTTGCTACTTTTTCTTTCTGTTTCTTCTCCGCCTCACAGGAAGTCTTCGGAGAGTTCTGGAGGTATGTGATCGCTCTCTCTCTCTCTCTCTTTCTCTATTTTTCTTTGTCTGGAGAAACGAGTCAAATGTTGTGGACAGTTGGTAACATCAAGAATCATTTTAAGAAACTGAAATTTAAGGTTTAGCCCGAAATTAGATCTTTATTAGCTAATCTGCTGATTGATTCATTTGTACATGTGTGTGTTCAATTTGTTGCCTGTTTTCTTGAAATATAGAACATTGTTATGATTTTGTTCTCGGATTAACTAAAGATTGAAATGCAGATCAAACAAGTAGCCAGCAGTACAAAGATGGTGAGAGAATTCAACCTGCAGGTTCTGGTTTTCAGAAGGAAAACTTTCCTCAGGGTATAATAACTCAACAGGACTGCTCTAGGAGTGAAGCTTACCAGCTATTGAGCGAACGTATGAATCTAAATTACCTCTTTAAACATTTACGTGGTTTTAATCTTTGCATTATGTCCATTTCTGATCTTTCTTCCATCAACTGCTGTTATGCTAAACTTCGGATGAGTTAGTTCTAGTTTATAGGCCATCCTCCGTGTATTAATCTCTGAACTTTATGAGATGAGGTGTATTAAAGTCACTGCTTATGCACTATGTTTATGTGCCTGTTTGATTTATATGCTCTTGATTTGTCAAATGAACAGGCTACGCAGCTGCAGTGCATGAATACAACGACCCAACAGTGGATTTATCTGGTATATTTCAGAGATCACAATCCAAATGCAATCAAATATACCTATGTTTCCACCTTCATGCCTGCATTCCAGTTAATCAAGTAGATCTGATTTTCAAGTTTCCCTACCCTTTTTCACAGAGCGACCAATCATGTACTATGGAGGGAGGGTTTGGGGTAAACTGCCTCACCAGGTGGAACCAACATCAAACTCTTTCAAATGTTTTTAGTGCTTTTAAGATGCTTGTAAATTAATGATGAAACCCTTGTCTCTTGTTTTGTGGGACGAAACACTTGCAGATCCTAGCTTCAGCAAACAAGACATTGCCCCCTCCATCAATATCGCCAACAGATTACATAACTGAAACGCGCCGAGGATTGCTGATTCCAAGATCGTCAAGTTCTAACAATTGAATGGTCATTGTTTTACTCCGATGAGTTGCAGAAAGATGAATTGTTTTACTGATGGAGCCCATCTAGACTAGTGTAATCGTGTTTGGTGTTTGTTAAGATGGCACAAGCTATGATGTGACAGAGACTTTTGTGTGAGTGTAGGATAAAGAAGAATACTTTTGTGTGGGTCTGACGTTTTCTCTGGTTCATGAAACTGTAAAAAAACAAACCAGAGATTGACCAACAATCATGTTACCATTTATTTTGCTTTATTGGTTTAAAAATACATCGCTCCGTTCATTGTTTCGTGTATTTTTCTGTCTAGCGAAGTTTGTTACTAAAAGATGCTTAACGTCCTTTTAATTCAACGGGACCCTACTTGGTTTTATGCCCATATCGCTCTCCAGACCACTGGTTTCCTCCTCGGTTTTACTGGTATCATCTGCGGTTTAGTTCTCGAAAACCGGACAAAAGCCAATAATGTTTCCAAGCACAAAGGCCTTGGGTTAACCATACTCGTCATGGGCATTCTCCAGGTTTCTCCTTCTCTAACTCTCAAAAATGAAAAATTACAGGGAAGAAGAGGATCAAACGGTTTTGTTTATTGATATTACAGGTGGTGGCATTGCTAGCTCGCCCGGATAAGCAATCGAAATACAGAAAATTTTGGAATTGGTATCATCATAACATAGGAAGAGTTATGATACTAGTCGCAATTTCTAACATCTTTTATGGTATTCATTTGGCTAAAGCTGGTTCTGCTTGGAACGGTGGTTACGGTTTTGCGCTCGCTGTCTTGGCCTTGACGGCTATTGGATTAGAAGTTATAAAGTTTTTGAACAAGTAATTTTTTATATAACTGCCTCTTTTTATTTTCTTGCTACGATATTTACTTGGATAGGACAGTGTGTGATGTATTGAACTATTTATTTTATTGACACATAAAAATGGCATGCTTATTTTTGTTTATCATTTTTTAATGTTCTACTTATTGTTACAATAACCAATTTGTGATATCTTTCTTGTTTCATTGCTGTAGGTTTAGAAATTTAACAAAATCTGTATACTTCAACATTTGATAACCGAATTAAAGGCTGGATAGTGAGACAGCGTGATAAATAAACAGAATTAAATGCTCAATAGTGAGACAACATGATAAATAAATAATCAGACCAAGAGTTTAAGCTTTACTCTCGAGTTCAACGATTCAGACTGGGCTTCAACAAAACACATTATCACAGGCTCGAAATGATTAAAGTTTCAGTATTTTAGTTGTAGGCACTATAATGGGCTAAAATAACGGCCCAAGAAAGGCCACATGGATGACGAGTCGGTACCGTTCGCCGGCTTATGTGTCACAGACAAACGGAGACAATGCAGAAATTTGGAAGAAGAGAAATGTTGAGAACTCGGGTTCTCTGGTTTACACTTGGATTTTCCGTCACCGGAGCTTCCATCGGTCATCTCGTGTGGCGAGATCTCTATGCCGAACGTTTCGCTATTTCTTCTGATGTAATTTTCCGTGTTTTTCTTAAGCTGATCCGTTGGGGAAATTGTAAACAAAATGGTTCGATTTCTTACATCAGACGTTTCAATAGTGCAGATGAAGGAGAAATTCAATGCTCTAGAAGGTAGGGTTTCGGGTCTGGAGTGTGCCGGAATCGAGAATCTGAGTCCAGCTCAGGTCAGCTCTATCTCTACCTCTCTCTCTCTCTCTCCATCCATGACTATGGTTAATCGTTAGTGAATTGATCTCGTAACTCTGGTCGATCATTCAAGCTATTCATGTGAATGTGAATTATGTAGAAAGCTATTGGTTACCATTGTTCATTGAGTTTCTCCAAAATTGTTAAATCAGTGAGGATTCAAGGCTTTGCACAAGTCAAGCAACAGTTTATAATTTTGCTCATCTTAGAAAGAATAGTTTCAGAGATTGAGATTTCACCACCGTTGATAGCCAGAAAATGTTGTTTTTTCTAGTTTAAAAACAAATTATGATCCTGTATCACTCTAAGTCTTAGGTCCCATCTCTACAGAAATCTATTTTCCATCTATGTGCAAGCCTCATTCTAATATATAATTAGATTCATTGAGTGTTTGGTAAACCAAACCACTGTTGTAAGTTAGCGAGTGATGAGTTTATAAGGGTGTATCGGAAGATTGTTTAGAATCTGGATTTTCTAGACTGTGGTAGGACAATTAGTTGAAAGTTAAGAGTCTCTCATTAATCTCTTGTTTGGTGAATTTGAATAACAAAAGCAGTTTCACAGCTTCTGTTCTTATCAGTGTTTCACTTTTTGGTTTGCTTTTCTTTCATGTGTTGGACCTTTTTATGTATAGGTGAGCACGAAGTTACATTAGTAGTAGTTAGCTCATATTGTTGTGCACCTTATAATGATTAACTCACGCATCGCTCAACTGGTTCAATCATGCATTTGCTCAACTCTGTTGTAGGATATCCAAAGAATTGTCATATTCAGACTCATGTATAATTTTCCGTCCTACTAATTTCTTGCTCGCTATTGCGTCTTCATGTAGGCTGAGAGTTAAAAGACTTTTGGAAGCTTCCAAGCCCAAACCAATCAAAGACCTGGCTTTATCTATGAGAGAGTTGCCATTCATTTGAAATCTCTACTGTTGTAAGCTAGAGCTTTTGTGTTACATACCATTTCGCTTTATTATTACAATAAATGATTCAGTACATTCGTTTCATTCTAAAAAAGGGATCGTGCGTGTGTGCATCTGTAAGCTATAGCCCTTGTAATCTCAAACCTTCCAGCAGCTTGAAAACCAATTTTATACAGAGACACTTTTACCATACCCAATTGAAATCTATTCACATCCTAAACAACGATACAACCCTAGTCATGTATCAATTAACCATTTGCTAAAACATTCAGAGAAGATGGAAATTGCAAAAGAAACTAAAACTCTATCAGTCAGGGGAAACCCCGAATTCTATCACCATTACGAGTGGACCTCTCTCTCCATTCCACGATTTATTATTTTCTTCATTGATCCCGGATTAGAGAGAGTTTTTGGTCAAAACCAACAACCATCGACTGGGATCAGTAAGATCGATCACGACTTCATTTGATGTGATGGGCGAGGGAGGATCGAATTTGCCAGCTCTTCGTTCACCTTCACTGGAAGAGGTGGCATCTGCTTCATCACCTCTGGCATGTCATTCAAGCTGCAATCCAATTGTTCAGTCAGCAAACCAAAAATTTGAGTTGAATATATTATAATAACTCCAAAGATCCAAAGAGATCCGATGACAGAGAAATATTTGATCATATAGATATAAGGGTAAATGAATTACTCGTTCAAGATGGCGAGGATATTGTCCCGAGCTTTGCACAAGATATTGACATTCTCATGCAACTGCAATGGGAAGAAAGAATCTTTGAGAAGAACATAATTGGATTTAACTAGTGCAGAGTTAAGCTGATATGGTCCAAACATATATCAATCATAAAACCTAAGAATTGCTCAAAAGCCAAAGAAACAAATTAAGTCCAAAAACCCCAGCGAGTTATACAAAACTTACTAGCTGAAAAGTGGTAGTTGAATTCACCTGGAAAGCTGAGAAATTTGATGAAACTTGATTGAACATTTGAGCATTTTGCTCGAGAAGATCTCCACTCACACCACCGATAGCTGGAAAGTGGCCAAAAAGAAACTTATATATTCCTTCTAATCCAATCTAGAAGATTAAAGCCTCAACGGAAAAGATAGATTTTTGGACAGACCTTTATACGAAATACCATCATCAGTATCTATAGGCATCATAGGTGGCGCATAAGAAGGACCATTAGGATGCACATTCAAATGAGATGTGGACTTGGCTGAAGAATCTGTAGCCTTTTCCTGCTAAACAGATATGAGAAAGAAATCAATTTGTTCCTGTAAACTTCTACCCATCCAAAATCACAAGAAATGACTAAAAAGATCAAGCTAGTTACATATTAGAACTATTTAAGGTCTGTACTTTCAATTATCTTTCTTCTATTCGTAGTTTCCCTAGCATCAAAATTGGTAAGTAGCAGCAAAGAGAAATTGAGTTTCACATACTTTCTTATCTTTGCTTTTCCTTGACGAGTGGTCTTCTTTCCTACGCTTTCCATTTTCCTTTTTCTGTAATCCATTAGCAATCACATGGATGTACCAAAACCATCAGTGCATTGTTTCAAATGAGTAAAGCCAATGGTGACGAAGAGTACTCAAGAACAAATAAAAACTAGTTCGCAGATTAGCAATACTGAGAAACTTACAGTCATAGCAAGACTGAGAAACTTACAGTCATCCATCTGCAACGCAGGGCAACATCTCTGACAGTTTTATCCTTCATTTTCATAGCAATCTTAGCATAACGAACAATTACAGGTTCAGAGGCAAACCTGTATAAATATCAATTATTAAAAAAGAGTAAACAAGATTCATAACAAAACTTACCAGTTACAACCACTCATAGCCACTCATCCTCCAATGAATATGATACATCACCAGCTAGTCATATTTTAATTTCATTCTCCTGGCTTATAAATTTAACTCTAAGCCACATACAAAACTTGCAATAAGCTAATCCAAAACCACAACTTCTCTTATTGGTAAGGTATAATTAAAAAAAAAATCCCAACAAGACCGAACTCAGAACATGAACACATTTTCTAGGAACCATGTTCAGAGAACTAGACAAAGGATGTTTGAAATCCCAAGGAAAAAAAGTATAATCTTGTCGGAATAACCAAAATTTAGAAAGAAGATTAGATAAAAGAGAAAATTCAAATCTAAAACAAAGAGAGGGGAAAAGGGAGGAAGAAAAATACTTGGCAAGCAAATCTTCCAATAGAGATTGCTCCTCATGAGTCCAATCTGTAGAGATCCCAGGATTATGCCTCAAGGCGCTAATCGTCTGAGAATTATCCATCGCCGCGCCTGTATTACCACCATTATCAACCGAATTAACAGCAGCTCCATTCGTCGCCGCCGCTGAAGAAGAAGATACCTTCTGCGAACCTTCCTGATTGTTTCCCGATGGGTTTGCGCTTGCCGCCATCAAAAACTCAATCTCTCGATATAAAAGTCGCTGGCTTTTCTTAGATATTATCACCGGAGAGTGTGAACTTTGAGCTAATTCCGGGATTCAGATATGACTGCGCCGGGATAGGAACAGAGAGAGAGAGATGGAGAAAAAAGCCGGCCGCCGACTGAAGTTCCTTCGAAATTTGGTATCTTTGTTTATAAAAAAAAATGTCAAATTTTCTTTTCATCTCTATCCTTTTTCGGCTTTTGTTTTCTGTTTTGAGATGTTAATTACTATAATTTGAATTAGAAGGAAGCAATTTAGGCAAAGATGAAAAGTATAGGGGCTAACTTATAATAATAAAAAAGAAAGTAAATCGTTTGTTTTTTTTTCTCTCTTATCGAGGTCCCTCCTCCTCCTTTGTCTTCTTCTTCTTCTTCTTCTTCTTCTTCTTCTCTCTCTCCGCGCTTGAGATAGGCGTCGGAGTTTACCAAGAGCTCTGATTCGTATCGGATATGGCGTCTCAGCCCACAGGTTAGTTCATTGCTAATCTTCCGCCTTTTTAATTTTTCTCAATTGCTGTTACAAATTGTGAAATTGATTTACCTTCTCGTCTAATTAAGGCTTGTGAATTGTGATCAGTCCATGAGACTTGTTTTTTTTTTCCTTTTCTCTTTCGTTTGTATGATTTGTCTATCTACACCTCACAAGGCTTTCCCTGTAACTTGTTTCGTTAATTCAACTTCGTAATCCATACCTGAAATCATTTTTCTATCACAGACGCATTCGGTTGCTGTAGCTATTATTAACTATAAATGAAAGCTCTTTCGACTCTGATCTTTACCATCTTTTTACCTTGGATTGTATGATTTGTCCTTGGCTGTTTCGTTATTTGATTATATGCTTTGGTTTTTTTATTGCAATTTGACGCTCTCTTATTCAGAATTGTAGTTTTACTTGATGATTCACTGATGTTACCTATACTGTTTCTATTCATCTTTACAATTGCTTCCTCAAGTCTCTTTAATGTTTTTGCATGTGTTGATTAGAGTTCAGTCTTTCTTTCAGAATATTATCTATCATGTAATAACCTCATTTTGCTGCTGCTGTAGGTGGCAGTCCTCCTAAACCCTGGGAACAAGAAGGAAATACATCTGGTCCTAAGCCTTTCAGGCCTCCTTCAAATACTAGCACAGCTGCTTCTGTTGAGGCTTCTGGCACAGCTATTCCTGGTGAACTAGTTTCGTCCGTTAACAGGACTAATACAGCTGCTAATATGAATCCAATGACTAGACCTGTACCAACTAGACCTTGGGAGCAGCAGAGCTATGGGAACACTTATGGAGGAGGTATGTTTAGATGTTATTTTTTGGCTATTGCGATAATTAAATTACATAAAGCTTAGTTTTTTAATTATATTTAATGTAGCTTATCGTTCAAATTTAGGTATAAACTCTGGGTATGGTTCAGCGTTAGGTGGGTATGGTTCAGCATTAGGTGGGTATGGTTCAACCTATGGGGGTGGAATGTACGGTGGTAGTAGCATATATAGAGGAGGTTATGGTGGTGGTGGTCTCTATGGAAGTTCAAGCCTGTATGGTGGTGGTGGAATGTACAACAGCAGTTTTGGTGGCACGATGGGTGGTTATGGTATGGGCATGGGAACGGGAATGGGAATGGGTATGGGTCCTTATGGTAATCAAGATCCAAACGACCCTTTTAATCAACCTCCATCTCCACCAGGCTTCTGGATATCATTTCTCCGCGTGGTATTGTTCATCCCTTCATACTTATTTTGTATAAGAAATCAAAGAAGTTGGTAAGTTTATAAAGAGTTCTGTAAAACACAATGTGTTCATGTTTTGATTGTACAGATGCAAGGTGCTGTGAATTTTTTTGGCCGTGTAGCTATGCTTATAGATCAAAACACACAGGCCTTTCACATGTTCATGTCTGCCCTTCTTCAGGTTCCTTGCTTTTTTCCGTATACCAACTTTTCTTTTACTGGTACCTCGAATGGTATCATGTCTTCATGTTAACCATTCAAATCATTTGTTCTCAGCTATTTGATCGTGGTGGTATGTTATATGGAGAATTAGCAAGATTTGTATTGCGTTTGCTTGGAGTGAGAACAAAGCCTAGAAAGATGCAGCAGCCACCACGAGGGCCGAATGGACTGCCTTTACCCCACCAGCCACATGGAAACCAGAATTACATCGAGGGGCCTAAAGCTGCTGCACCAGGTGGTGGTGGTGGTTGGGACAATGTATGGGGCAACTAAATTAGTTCCTTCAACTTTGTTCCAAATACATCATGAAACCAGTTGGTTACAAATAGAAGACAAGTTGTGCAGCGGCCACCAACACATAATGTGATGTGCGAAAGCCTGATTGTATGTTTGTTTACCATTGAAGTCTCTTCCCTCTCTTTCTCGCGTCTCTCACCTTTTCTCTCTTCTCAGCTTTCTGGTTGTGTGATATATGAACTGCAGATAGATGTCGAATTCAATAAAATGGAAAGTGAAGTTTAAGTGTTAAAAGATTTTGATCATTTTTTCATATAACACTGTTTGACCAGTTAAGATTTTGATTCTTTGTCACCACATTACAGCCTATTCTAGAATACATATTTTCTTTCTGTTTGCCTCTGGACAAGACCACCACATTGGTCCCTTGCATACACAGTCCGAAAAATACCTAAACTTCACAGAACCATATACTGTTGGGTACAAAATGATGCTTCATTCCCGTGCGTACAGTCTCCAGTCTGGTCCTATGACCATCAGTTCTTCTGTCCTCAGTGTTATATCGGCTCTGTGTAATCTGAACATCTCAATTGCTGTAGCACTCAGCCTTGCATTCCCGTTCATGTAGAGAACCTGGAGATTCTTGCAACCGCATCGCAGAGCAAGCAACCCTTGGTCACATAAGTTCCTACAACGGTTCACATGGAGTCTCTGCAAGTTTCTGCACCACTTTCCTACGTCTTCCCATCCCGAAACTCTAACTTCGTGACACAGAGCCAAGTTCCATTCTTGAAGCAAAGGGCAACCTTTTGCTATAGCTTTGATGGATTCATCACCAACCATTCTGCACATCCGTAGGTTCAAGATTCTAAGTTTAGAGGCAATCCCAGATCCAATAGGTACCAACCCATCATTTTGGATGTAGCAACTAGCACCTGAGATGTTTAGAAACTCGATCCCGCCTCCGCTAATGATCCCTGTTATACCTTTGGGCTGGAGCTGACAAGAGTCAGCATCCACATAGCCCAGCGTTGGGGAACATCCATTAAATCCAACACCAGTGATGCTCTTGCAGTTTGAGATCTTCACTGATTCAAGCTGCAAGCAGGCTTGTGTCAATGCTTCCACCCCAAAATCAGAAACCATAGGGCAATAGGAGAGATTTACGCGTTTTAGAGGCAAGGAAGCCCTGGCCAATGTTTCTAACCCAATGTCAGTGATATTACATCGGTAGAGACTAACAACTCTAAGATTGGGACAAAAGATAGCAATTGTGGAGATCCCATCATCAGAAATCTCAAAGCAACAATCTAGGTAAAGACTATGCAGTCTTGGACCAGGATACCTGAGAGAGGCGAGACTGGAATCATTAAGCAGAGTGCAACCAGAAAGGGAAAGATGCTCCAACCATTGAAACCGGGTGAGAAGCCTGTGGAGATGATGTGAGTTTACATCAGAATAAGGCTGAGACAGAGTAGAAGGGTTCAAGACAGAAAATGAACACTGGAACTGTAGAGATCGACGGCGTATGTTTTGGATGTTGAGGAAGCGATGACAAGTCAAACCAAAAGAATCATGGTCAGCAACATTATCAAGTCGTTGGAAGATAAAGGAAAGACAATCATCTGGAAGGTGGAGAATGGAGGTCTCAACATCATCAGACTCAGACAAATCCTCCATCCCACTTCGATTCTTGTATAAATGGACGGCAAAAACTTATCTTTACACATAAACTTCCTCCAAGTCTCAAGTATACTTCCTCCACATATCTAATTAGACACAGAACATAAACCAAAATCTGTCTATACGAAGATTGCCTGATTCAACTGCTGTGATTCTTATCTAAAATTTAGTGAGATTAACCCTCTAATGTATTTTGATCTAAAAGAAGCAATCCAGAGAACCTTGACTTCAATTGAAACCAGACAATAGATAGCCTTTTCCGAAGCCAAGTTCCAAAATGCCAATCTTAGATTGCAAGTTTACATTCCAACCAATCTCCATGAAAATCCCATAAATCCTACAGGGATTTTAACCAAAAAAAAATGAAACTTTAGAGATTCAAAATTTCTGGATTGGATAAAATTGATCGGAAAAAGAGAAGACTCGAAAAGCCAAATAAAAATTGCTAAACAAAGAATACAAGGACTGAACCACAAGTTTTGGTTACCAATATTTTAAAAGAACAAATACAAGGACTGGAAAACAATTAAAAATAAATAAGGGGTGTTTTGTCACCCGAGAGTAACTTTAACATTCACTTGCGTAAACCGAAGCAATCTTTGTCTACCCTAAAACGTATCGTGGCCGTTGATTTACATCATAACTCATAACTTTAGGCTTCTCTGTTTTTTACTCCCTTGTTTGTCGCCCAAGGTTAGTTTCCTTTGATCATCCAGTCATGGTGATGATTCATTCTTCAGTGTATTATGAGTTTGATAGCATAGTTACTAAATCTGATCATGTGTAGCTTAATATGGAATCATAGATCTTCCATACGAGAAGAGGAAGGCTAGTCTGACCTAGCGGGTAAAGTCCTTGAATTCGGCTGGTGGAGTGATTGACGATGATGATGATAAGGATGACCAAGAGTATACCGGTTTACATGAACTTGTGCCTATTCTATACCATTTTAGAACCAAGTTTTGTTCTTTTTGATGCAGACATGGATATTGCATCCTTGCTTACTAGAAATCTTTCTAACTTTTACTTGTTACATTTTACATGTTTGATCATCATTTTTAGTATTTAACAGTTGTTGTGAATAATATTCCGGTGTGAATTCCGCTGATATTAGGATGAGGTTTGTTCCCGCTGATATGACATATGCCATGCGATACTGTTTTTTTTTTGTTTTTGTCTGGATTCGACAATTGGTCACTGCATTTAAGATGACGTCAGATCTTAAAATTTTGTTATCTGGATAATTGTAAGTTCGCATTCATACTGATATATAAAAGTCTATTTTCAAAGTGATGTATTCCAATCCAAATGTTAACATGCTACTATAGATTCTTTTTAACTAGCATCTTCAAATCACATCTAAAACCAACTTGACGAAATCACTTTTGTTGCTTGAGAATTTTGAACTAAATCCACTGACGACAAAACTATTACTTTATCAATTAGTGCGTGTCCTTGGATGCTATGACGTATTGGACCTTTGCATATTTAATTCCAGTGTAACACAAAGTCTTCAGCTGAGAGTTTGAGTTCACATTCAAACTTTAACCTCGAAAAATGATAAATCCTCTTTAACAACTGTTAGATTAGACGTTTATAAATGATTATGTCTTCTGACAAGGAAAAACAGTTATCCTGCAAGATTTGGTATGACCAGTAAACTAATTGTTGTAACTTGTAATATATAGTCCGTTGAATAATTATATGACGACCATATGGGCGTGTTTTGTAAACAATCTCAATATGGCCAACCAAGTCTTCTCCATTTATAGTCCTTGTCTCTGTAATCAGTTCCTATTGATAGTAGTTCTTCTCATTGCTCCCTCTGATGCATTGCATCCCGAAAACTCTGTTGATTCAATTATATTATTATTATTATTCCACCATTTATCATTGAAAGATAGCTAGATTATATTCCAAGTTAAGTTTAGTAAAAAAAAATCATTAAAAAATTAGTAATAAAAAGCTAGAAAGCGTTTCAAATCAACCAAGTAGCTAGTTAATTTCCCACGTAATAGTTTTTAAAAGACTAGTGTAAATTCTTTCTTATACAAAATGACGAAAATCATAGATAGGACAAAAGCATTATACATTACCTTTTCCTTTTCCTTTGCAGGCATTTTTAATCTTGCTATTATACTATTGATTGTTTTGAATACAATAACAGTATATATTTCATACCCTGCAAAAAAAACAAAAATTGAACAAAATAATTTTAAAAAGGTTAAGAAATGTAGTATAGTTGTTATCCTCTTAGATAAAGATGTGAATAATGTTGCATAGAAAGAGAATATAGTGTTTTGTATAGTAATAGGAGTAATAAAGAGACATTAAAAAGTCAAAAAGATTCTTTTTGAAATAGAGGACCAAGAATTACTCCACGCAATTATTGCATTTCAGATACTTTCTTCGCCTTTTATAGATTTTATTTTTAATCCAAATTATTTGAAAACTTTTTAAAATTGTTCTCTTAAAAGAATAAGGAAACTGTAGTTGACTACAGTATAGCATTAAGAAGAGTGTTGATCCTCAGATAGTGCGCATCACAGAGAACACACAAAGTCTCCAAGAGAACCCCAAAAATGAACGGATTTTGCTATGTCATTATCTTCTCCTTGCTATCATGCGCTTCATCTCCCTTATCTTGCGCCTCACCGGCCACTTTCAGTCGCCGTCACCTTTTACAAGCTCCCCTAACTGATCCTTCCGCATTTTCGCCGCCCTTCTTCCCACTTTACAGCTCCTCATCTCCTCCTCCTCCTCTTCCTCTGCCTCCTACCCCCACATTCGCGACATTCCCGGCGAACATCTCCGCTCTAGTCCTCCCTCGTTCTCCTAAACCGCACACTGCTTCCCGTACACTCCTTATCCCAGCTATCTCCGCCGTGCTCGCCATCGCAACATTAATAGGCCTGACATTGTTTGTCTTCGGACGATGGCGAGGGCAAATCCGTCATTACATAGACGAATCCAAGACCGACATTAGCCAATCCCAACAACAAACTCCTCCTCCTCCATGTCTCCCTTCAAGAAACACCACTGAAAACAAACTCTCAGTGACTCCTACTACTTCCGATGTTCTCTACCTCGGCAACGTCATCACTTCCTCCGGTTCGGTTTTCGTTAAACCGGAGTCACCGGAGATCTCTCCTCTCCCGCCATTACCAGCTCGTAGTTTCCTGCTACATAATAACTCCGAATCTAATCCTCTCACCGATGAAGAAGAAAAAGAAGAAGACGACAACTTTTACTCACCTCTCGCGTCTATAGCTGGTCAAGAATCACGAGGAGACCGGAAAAACAATCCGTACAGTAACTGCTCTTGCTCTATCTCCTCAACATCGGATTCGCCGGCAATGTCACCATCCTGTACGATTTCTCCGCCAATGAACTCCAAGGCTCCACATTGGTCAACAAACCTAAACCCCCAGTCTCCGTCTTCGCCGGAGAGAACAGTAAGGAACGTTAAGAGAAATGGGTCGTCTCTGAGAATGTTTAGCCTTTGGAATCAAAACCTAGGATTTCCACGAATTTCTTCTGCTTCTACTTCACCGGAGAGAGGTATGATTAGAACTCCTGACGCATATCCTCGTTCTTCTATGTACTCTTCAGTTTCCACCACTCCGGATCGGTTTTTCCGGAAAGTTCTGGAAAGTTCGCCGCCGAGATGGAATGATTTCAGTCGAAATGTTAAGTCTTTGTTCCTTTCTTCCACTTCTGCGTCACCGGCTAGAGATTTTTGTATCGACATCTCTGAATCTTCAAGAATTTTGAAATCTTCTTGGGAAAATCCAGAGCTTGATACAACTGAACAAGCAGAGTCAGCTGCTGTTAGTCTTCCTCCACAACGGCCACCGCCGGCAATGCCGGAACCGCCTCCTCTTGTGCCACCGTCACAGTCTTTCATGGTTCAGAAACCTGGAAAAAAACTATCTTTCTCGGAGTTACCACAAAGTTTTTGGGAAGGAACAACAGAGCGACCAAAGCCTAAGCTGAAACCTCTGCCTTGGGACAAATTCCGACCAAGCTCTCGCCGGACAACTACCTGGGACCGTCTTCCATCCAACTCTTTAAATACTAACTCAAAACAGAGAAGTCTTAGCTGTGATCTTCCGATGCTAAATCAAGAGATCAAAGTTTTAGATCCAAGAAAGAGTGAAAATGTTGCTATTTTTTTTACAACAATTAAGCTCACCACAAATGATGTTTGTCAGGCCGTCGAAGATGGTAAATCATCAGTTACAAAGCTAATTTTTTTTCTCATTCTCGATTGTATCGAGCTGACTCTGAGTTGCATTTTCTATCAGGTCACTATGATGCACTTGGAGTTGAGCTTCTTGAGAGTCTATCAGGAATGGCACCTTGCAAAGAAGAAGCGAGAAAGTTGATGAGCTATAGTGATGATTCAGTGATCAAACTCTCCCCATCAGAGAAGTTTCTCAAGGAATTGCTTAATGTGCCTTTCTTCTTCAAACGGGTTGATGCATTGCTCTCCGCTGCTAGTTTTGACTCCAAAGTCAAATACTTGAAAACATCATTCAGCGTTATACAGGTATAAAACAAGGCTGAAGATAACGAGAGACATGTATGTTGTTGAAAACTTACGTCTCATAGAGCTATCCGTTTCTTTTACAGGCTGCTTGTGAGGAACTGCGAAATAGCAGAATGTTATTGGAACTTATTGGAGCTGTCTTAGAGACAGGAAAGAAGAACGGGAATGCTCATGACTTCAAACTTGAGGCGCTCCTCCAGCTTGTCAATATCAAATCGTTAGATGGAAGAACCACTCTCTTGCATTTTGTTGTACAAAACATCATAAAATCAGAAGGCATCAATGGGCTACAAGCTGTCGGAAATCTCAGCTCGGTGCTTGTTGATGTCAAGAAATCTGCAGAAATTGACTACGGTGTTCTAAGGAGCGACATAACAGAGCTTTATCAAGGAGTTCAGAAAATTAGTGAGGTTCTGCTATTGGGTGAGGGGGCTGGACGTAATGAAGAACAACAATGGTGGAGATTCAGGGAGTCGATGACCAGATTCTTGGAACCTGCTTCTCATGAGATTAAAGAGATTGAAAGGGTAGAAGGTTCCACGCTCTCTGCAGTAAAACAGATCACAGAGTATCTCCATGGAAATTCAGCAAAGGAAGATGCGGCTCAGCTATTGAGAGTATTCGTAATCGTGAGAGACTTTTTGTCCATGGTAGATGGAGTATGCAAGGAGATGGAGGTGGCTAGAGAAGAGAGTACTCTGGCTTAGATTTTCAAGTGTATTGAAGATTCTAGAATCTGTCGAGACTGACGCATTGTGTATGTGTTGCCTCTTAGTTTATGTACTTGTCGGAAAAAAGAAAAGTTATGTACTTATGTTTGTATGAATCGTTGGGAGGTAATTAACTTTTACAAACATGATATAAGTGGATATTTGGTGATAGTTAACAAGATATTTTCCTCTCCATCGTATCTCGTAATCCCGTGTCACTCATCTCATTCTTACCAATTACCATGTAAAGTAAATTTAATTAAAATTTAGACGCGAAGAAGTTTATTTAAAATTTTCAATTGGTCTTATTTATATTGAATATTGGCTATCTTTGACTCTTTTTTTCTTTTTTATTGTAAACTTTGTATATTTTAAATTGTTGAACAGAAGAAGTTCAGGTTCCAGATAATGGAAGTAACTTATTAATGACTTGAATTGAGAAACTTTGTGAACGAGGCTGCAAACTCTATGCACAAAACGATCTCGTGAACTAAATATGATACTTCCTCTAAATTCCGTCAAGAATTCCATCAATCGCCAGGAAGATCTGAGAGGCTACATTCTCATTGTCTGTTATGATAGCAGTACCAATCTCTGAGGTCTCTATCAGGCCACTGCTAGGATTTGTTATATGGATTATATTCTTGTCTTCTGATCCATTCTCACCTTTGATGTGTTCTATGGATCCGGTAATACCCATTTTCACTAACGCATCTAAAAGTGATTCCGGAGCCACCGAGCCCCAATGCCTTAATGGCCGAGCCTTCCCTGAACTTTCTTCATGCTCCAACCCGGAAACTAATCTGTGTTTTCCATCTTCCATCACAAGCTCACCTTTCAATCTTGCAATACCAATATTTTCATGTTGTCTTAGTTTTCTCCAGCTCAATTTGGTGGCCAAGTCTGTCGTGATCTCTACGTCTGCATTGTCTGCAATTCTTGGCACTCGTAGTGTCTTGTTCTCCGAATACAGAACCAATTTTGTCTTCATCTCACCAAGAGTGATCCTCTGATTGACAGCATCAGGGACCTGTTCACAATACGATATCAGATAAGATCACGATAGACAGATGCAAGATGGAAAAAATTCTTCAACAAAGTGGAGGAAGAGACTTATTACCAAAACAATCTTTGGCTGCAAAATGGAAAGAAGAGACGGGAGCTTCTGCAACCTGAAAACGAAGCTACAGCATTGAGCAACGGTTGACAAGCTTAATATGTGAGCTAGCATGATTTTTAGAAACTAATATTTTGGGATATGGTGAGACATTACTGGTCACCAAATAGAAATAAGGCATATGCGGAATTTAGCGATCCAATAAGACAAAAATTCCCAAGAAAAAGCTGCAATTAAAAACAACAACTACAAAGCCCCAGAATGAAATCTAGATTTAATCATACAACCAGGTAAACCTTACCTTATTCCAGACATAAATGAACATTGGAGTACTTTCATCGCTATCGGTCTAAAAGGGAGAAGTCCTAAACCCGAACTTATCCGTTCCTGCAACACATATTTCTCATCAGATTTGATTGACTAGAGATATAAACTTTATCATCTGATAGAGCTGGAAGCGAGAAAGAGAGATAAACCTCAAGAACAAGCAATGACTTTGGATCTCCCCGCCAACGCTGAAGAAGTTGGACAGAAGGTCCAAGTCGCAAACTCCAATGAGGAGCAAATACAATGCACGGTTCTTGCCAACTTGTTCTGCTCGCATAACAGAAAAAAAAAAATCAGCGATGGTTGTAATATACTTCTTGAAACAGAATATCCCAATATTTAGGTTACGTATTCAGTGTGAGACTGAGATATTTTTTACTGATGTGTCTGAACTAAGCAATGATTTAAGGTGAACAATGATGATAGTTACAATAATAGATTAGGATGACATGCGTTTGCAAACTATGAATTTACGCAAAAGTAACCCGTCAAATATGCAGAGATAAAACTATGAACCACAATACTACGAAGCAAATGGATCTTCTCACATTAAGTTGGGGGAGTGAATGGCAGGAAACAAATGGATCTTCTTTTCTTTAATGAATTTAAGATGGCCAAAAGATGGTTCTCCTGAAATTAACTGCGACATCAATCAATACATAGTAGAATTTGATTCATCTTTCAAATAAAATTTTCACCGTGATTAACCAAGCAATTGGCTGACGTATACCTTCTCCTGTCTTTGCTCGCACAGCCACTCGGGTATGGTGTTTGTGTATGCCAATAGCTCTTCTGCGACAGAAGATATTACAAAGATTGGAACCTAATAAAAGCCATACCAGAGTGGTTACTTCAGAGCTAAGAATAATTTCAACGAAGAATCACCTCTTTTCATGTGCTTCATATCCGCAAGAAAGTAAAACTTAGAAGAAAGAGAAATCGAACCTTTAGAGATGAGGATTCAAGAGAACTTGACATTAACTCTAGGAGCTGCAGAACTATCCCAATTCGAGTAAGCGTTATCAAGGTTGAGCCACCTGCATCAGCAGATTCTGCAGCACATGAACAAACAAAAGCTAGTTTCTCCACCTCTTCTAAGCTGTCTTCAATGTTTAGTAATGAGGCAGCCAAGTTCTCATCCTTCTTGTAACCGCTAAAATATTAAACAGTATAAAATCCTTGACTTTAAGACATCAAGCAAACACCTCTCATACAAGTAAAAAAAAGTCTCATATCAGCGTACCTGATTGTTGATATATAACTATTATCCGGGGAAATACAATCTTTCTCAGTCACTTCTGCAGATTGGATGCATGAGAAATCTGAGTAAATCATCACATCACTCCCTTTGAGACCATGGAAATCAAAAAATTTCGCATGATGTGAAACGAAAATGGAATTTGACACATAACTTAGACTTCCATTAGGTCCGTTGATAAACCAATTGCAAGCCCCAATATCTACACCTGAACTTAGGGCCTTAATAATCAAGGTTCCATTATAACAAACTTCTTCTGCAAACTTTACGGGTTGAACCTTCTTCATGCAACTCTCTATATCATCTAAACTGAGAAAAAGATAGGACAAAGATTCAAGAAGCAATCAACACATTAGAAACTGGAAGAGCTTGGCAACATATTGTTTGACAAGCCTATGATAGTAACCTGTACAAACGCATCCAACTGCCCAGCTCATCACCACTCTCACCGAAGACTATTTTTTTAAGCAAAGCTGGTACTTGTTCACGATTAATGTCTTCTATCCATCCAGGAAAACTGGAATTGTCGGGTCCATAAAAGCATCTGAATTCCATGTGCATCGAGACGAGATCTTCCATCATGAGCTGTCCAATCTTTGCAGTTGCTTCAGTCATATATATCTACATCTTACAAGTAATAACTCAGCACAATGCACAATCCAAGCCCAAAACAAAATCATTCAGAAAACTCAAAACTTTAGGAGCTGAAAACGTTTACCTTGGCACAAAATCTAGGGTTTTGGGTAAGAAATGGCAATCCGAGTAATCCCATAGGATTGGAGATGAGAACTAAATCAATTAAAGAAACCTCCCACAAATGCAAGGCCTTCACAGTTTTGTACCATGGTTCAGCGCATACCAAATCAGCAGGAGTCAGCTGTCTCTCCAGTTTTTGTTTCTTTGGAATTGGATTCTGAGCATCCAGAGATGGATATTCAGAAGCTTCAAAACCAACATCACATGGAAGAGGAGAGAAGATGGTGATTGCCAAAAGGTCCAAAGGGCAGTCAATCAAGATCCTAAAACCACATAAATCCAGCATATGACAAGGTGGATACTGAAAGCCATCTCCTTTGCTCAAACACGTCTGCAAACACACACACAAATTTCATATTTACCCAACCCGCAACACCTCAGACGAGAAACATAGACTTACATTAATTTATATACACATAAGGAAGATAAACTCACCAAATTCATGAGATATCAAAACGGTATAACCTGCCAAAATCGAATATCATCAATACTTGAAGTTATATACGAATTGCCTCCAAAGGAAACATAGGAAAATCAATGAGGTTAAAATTCACAATTTTTTTCTATAAATAACAAAAGCCAGACAAATGCGTATCATAGAAACTTCAGAAAAATCTCAACTTACTAACAGATGCGGGAGAGAGAGGAAGTACGATGGTCGATAGAAGGCGGTGATGGAGGTTTTGACGAGGACGAAGCGGCGGTTTTATTTCGAAACTGGT
This sequence comes from Nasturtium officinale, assembly GCA_963854855.1. Classification (NCBI taxonomy): domain Eukaryota; kingdom Viridiplantae; phylum Streptophyta; class Magnoliopsida; order Brassicales; family Brassicaceae; genus Nasturtium; species Nasturtium officinale. Next base: position 1,955,709 of record OY978502.1, on the reverse strand, counting down.
TTAGTTTCTATTCGATTCGGTTCGGTTCTGTGTTACTTAATTTAATTAAAAGCCAAATTCGGTTTGGGTTCTCAGGTTCGGTTTGATTTGGGTTTGGTGTAGCGACGATGTTGCTGAAATCTCTCCCTGAGAAAGGAGGAGGAAATTATCAGCCCCCTCCGATGGAATCAGGTCGAGAGGTTAGCGATTTCTCCTCTCGAGACGGTAGACTCACCGTCGAAGATTTCTCTGTAGCAGCTCGTGCTTTTGCCGATAAGTGGAAAACCCATAACCAATCGCTTCCTCCCTGGTCATGGGTTCCTCTGATCAGTCGAGTTCCACTTGTTTCAAAAAAGGTTAACGTCGATCGACACTATTCTATGAGAATCCGACCTTGTTCCAGATACTGATTTTTAGACTCCTTGGTCTTGTTGCGTGTAATTAGCAGGAGGAAGGTTACTTATCGCTGGAGAAAATCATCATTCTCAGTTCACTTGAGGTAGATTCACAAATCTTTAACAATGCTTATTTTCTTGTTTCTCACCGTTAAGTTATGTGTGTAGGAAACTCCAGAGGACGATTCTCTAAATGTAGAAACTGATGATTCAATTGATGACACGATCTTGGTACATAATCAATTTCATCTTTGTTAAACATCTCTGAAAGCAGGATTCTGGAACTTCTGAGATTTTTTGTTTGCTTGCTTGTTGCCCTTGTTAGGTTCAAAGCCTAGATAGTGAAGCACATTACTATGATTTTCATATAGTTTACAGTGCATCATACAGAGTTCCTGTGCTATATTTCCGCGGATACTGCAGCGGTATGTAGCAGATTGACCTTGCAGCATTGTGGTCCGTTCTTTTGTTTGGTTTCAAAATTTATCTTTGTTTTCACTTAGATGGAGAAACTCTTTCTTTGGATGTCATCAAAAAAGATCTGCCTTCTTGCTCTGTTAGTCTTTTGCTGGAATCTAAGTGGACATTTATAACACAAGAGGTATGAATCCTTCTCAAAATCAATACTTTAATGTGTATATAATTTGGTTATTGAATCTGTATGCAATGATTACTCGCAGGAGCATCCGTATTTGAACAGGCCATGGTTCAAGCTACATCCCTGTGGGACTGAGGAATGGATCAAGCTGCTTTCCCAAAGTAGCAGCTCTGCTGGATGTCAGATACCATTTGAGTTGTACTTGGTGTCATGGTTCTCTGTTGTCGGACAGGTGGTTGGTCTTACGATCCCTCTCGAGATGCTCAATTAGCCCTTTTCTATAATCAAACTGTTATGATGGACGCAATGTCTCAAAAGACAAACGACGTCAGTCACAACTCACAAGTGATGATATGTTTGATCTTCTCAACGTTTCGCTGTTTGTTTATGATCAAAGGAATAGCTTTTGCGTTTGCTGTTTGCTGTTTGCTTTCTCACCGTCTATCTAATCCGCTGGAACCGACACCACAGGCATATCGTGCTTAAACATTTTCACCGTTTTGTTAATTATGGATTTGGAGGAGCGATTATTGCTTAAGACCTTGTTTCTGACCTTTTAACCATAGAATTGGATTAGACTAGGGGAATGTATACATTATACAATCAAACAATCATTGATTATTATTTTTAGTTCGTATTTTATCATTATAATCATTAAAAGATTAAATTTACTCAAAATCAATAAAAAAAATAATCTAAATCCGCTTTTTTCCTTGTAGAAAAATCTGACAAAATCTGAAAGTCAACAACCTAACTTCATTTGACTCCGACGTGGAAAAGAAAAGTAGGGGGAGCTGGTTTCTTAGACTTTAGACAAAAATAGGGAGAGAGGGAGTAATTTGATTGAGTAGATTCATGGGCCAACCCCGACAAGCTCACTTTTAAGACAATTCATATCTTTCTTCCAACTAATCCTCCGACCAGAAGCAAACTCATTCCAGAATCAGATTCTTCTTGTAAGCTTAAACCCTATCTCTCTCTCTCTCCCTTAACTTGATTTGCCTTTTTTTTTTCTTTACCGTTTCTCCACATTTATTTTCCGAGCAGATCTGAGCCGAAAATTAACTACATGACCGGCGTTGAGAACGGCGTGAGAATGTCCTCCCCGGCGACGTCTTCAACATCCTCCGTCTCCACCACAAGTGTCCACGTAAGTGCTCTTGACGGACTTGTGAACGTGAATTCTCTCTTCACCATCGCTGTCTTCGTAGGTCTTTCCTTAGCGACTCCAGGACAACATAGCCTCGAACAACGATCAGCGTGCGATGCAAGTGCTGACGTGGCAAAGAAGCTACTGGTCTTCGAGGTCGTCTCCTTCAGCTTCTTCCTCTTCTCTTCTCTTGTAGCTCAAGGTCTCAAGCTTGCCCTTAACCTTCTCAACAGCAAAGACGTTGATGAGATTTTCAGAGCTCATATCAACATTAAGGTTTTGAGATGGGGAATGATGGCATCCGCTGTCGGATCTGTCATGGGCTGTCTCTTCTTGATGCTCTCTATGGTCAATGTTATTCAGATCCGTCTTGGGTTGCTCTCTTGCGGCAGCCAATCGGCGGCTCAGGCTGTTGCTACGCTCGTCACTCTGGTCTCCTCTGCTCTTCTGATTTACATCTCTACTGCCATTTACGCTTTCTGGCATTGATACTGATTTACTCAATTTCTATCCAGATTGGATTATACAGATAGTCTCTCAGGTTCCAAGTCCATGGCTTTATTTTGATTGGCCAATGTTTTTATCAATGTCTTTGTTTGTTTGAGAATGAAAAATATATCACAAAATAAGAACATTGGATTGAAAGGTACTTTTTATGAACAGAAATGAAGCTGCTGTGTGTTTGTCATTTATTCAGCTGAGGGGTTTGGTGAAAGAAAGTATCGGAATCAATTTCTCTAACACTTTGGATAACATTATTGATGTTAATGGAGAGATGGTTGGAATGTTCTTCCAACTCCTTTAGTGCCATATCAAGATTCTCTTGCAACGCAGCACAACGCCTTCTCTCTCGACTCAGCTCCACACTCAGCTCCCGAATCTTTGCGTCTTTCTCATCCTGAAACAAGTTTCAAGATCAATGTCAATTATGCTCAAACGCAATAAAAAAAGGCTACATCATCAAATAACAAGAATATAGTACTATATCTGATCTCATTTTTGTTTAGGTAACCAAATGAATTAGAAGCCTAAAGTCTTTTCTTCTTCTTAGTTTGATTATCATTGTTTCCCCACAAGGAAACATACCGATGTTTGAGAGAGCTGACAATTCCGACGACCATTAGGCAAGAGAGGTAAGAGGGGATGATTATGATCCTTCACAAATTTAGTGACCATCCATTTTTCAGATTTCTCTCTTTTCACCACAATCAAAGCCTTACACCCTTCTCTTGTTATAGCTCGAGGTTTTCTGCTCTCGCTTCTCCTAGGTCTCAATCTACGGAATCCTTCTTTATTACACACGAGCCTACGCCACACCACAGTCCCATCTCGCATTGACCACCTGAAAGCATCCACTCGCATAACAAAACCAATTCCTGCAGCGTAATTGTCGTAGAAAGACTTTGCAGTCTCTTCTGATTCAAACTCCATACCAATGAAAGGCTCCAACAATGGAGAATCTTCATCTGTAACTGGATTCTTTCCATCTGAATTCTCCATCATCACTACATCTTCCTCAGGTAAAGAATTACCTTCCACTGCCATACAACACATAAACATCTCAATTCAAGCCAAAAAAAAAGATGCAGAGCTAAATAACAGCTATTCTTAATCATGTTCAGCAAACCAGAGAGAGAATTATTTACTAACCGACTCTCAACTCTCAGCCAAATGCCTAACAAAACCATAGAAAATCCTTAAAAAACCCCCACACATCTCTTCAACCAACTCACAACAGCTCTGATCAGCTACATTGAGTCCTAGGGTATATATATAATATACATAAGAGTTGAGTTAATGAACTTCAAAGCTTATCAAATACACCATAGCTTGAAGATAGTAAGTTCTCAAACAGTGACAAAGGAGAACATAAACCCCTAAAATATGCATTTCTAAACCTCAATAAACAGGTAGAGAGTAGCAATGTCATCGATCTTACTAAAATTCGGAACTTTGCCAAAGTAGGTTCATAATAAAATTGAAAAATTAAAGACCAAATCCAGCAGAGATTAATTCATAATTTGATACACAGAAGCAACATAGACAAAAGATGGCAAAAGAACTCAAAATCGGCTTAGGAAATGGACGAGGAATTCAATTAAAAAAAAGCCTTAAATACAGAAACAATAAAACAATAGAAAGGAGATCCAATTAAAGCACTCACTTGGATGGAAGATTAGAAAACTCCAAATCGTGATTCTCTTGGAGAGGTGAAGTGATGATCTCTCTGAAACTGAAGTAAGTGACTGGGAAAGAAAGGGAAGCGGTAGGGAAGACGACGACAACAAACGAAGGTCTGTTACATTATTTTGTTTGGTGATGATGTCAGTCTACTCTAGCCCGTTGGATTACGAAAAGCGAAAACGGCATGCAGTGTTTGAGTTAAACATCACGTTGTTTATTTGGTAAACATTATTTATGGCATGTAGGTTTGTTGTAGTTTATCTCTCCCATTTACATGACATTTCACCTAAGAAAAAAATTATGACATCAATGGCACGTGGTTTATCATTAATATCAAACTAAAGAAGATTAAATCAGTAGTCAACAAATATATTATAGACTACAAATAATGACAAAACGTCATATAATAAACTACGAATAATGACAAAACGTCATATAACAAACTAAAAATATGTTCTATTTCCTTAAGCAAATGAAAGTTTTTTTTTTTTTTGCTTAATGCAAAATTACTTCCTTCACACATGTATGTAAGCACAAAAGTGCAAACACAGCCTCTAAAAACAAATGACCGTATATAAGAATGATATTGTATTTAACAAAATAAGGGTTTAAAATCCAATGCACCACACCCAAATGTTACAAATAATAAAAGAATCCTCAACAATTTGAAATTCTAAGAATCAGAACAAGAGCGGATTCACATTGTTATGTTTCAAAGTTCCCAAAGCAAATACATCAACAACATTTGTGTAGGAGCATCCTCAAAACAAAGCTCACACAGTTTGTTGAACCTTTTCTTTTGCAATTCCGTTTAATCGCTTTCGTGGTTTTGCCCTAATAATCATTTCGAATAAAAAAATTCCAATGATTTTTGGTCTCAACCCCAAACCCGAACCCTAAAACTGGGTTTTGTTTTTACAAGCTTGATCCTAAGGCGGCAAATCCACCACCTTTCATCATTTGCTTAAACTCCTTGAAGTTCACCATCCCATCTCCATCAACGTCCACTTTGCTTATCATCCTTTTGCAATCCTCTAGGGTTCTTCCTTGCTTAAGCCCCAAGGAAGCTAACACAGATCTCAGCTCTTCCACCGTGATGAACCCATCCCGGTTCTGATCAAACACGTTGAAAGCCTCTCTCATGTCTTCCTCCTCGTCTCTTTCCTCCATTATCGTCTGGTATAACCCTTCAAACTCTTCGATGTCCACGTACCCATCACCGTTGAGATCAATCTTTTCAATCATCTGCACCAAGTCTTTATCAGGAATGTAGATTCCAAGATTCTCCAATGAATCGTTCAGCTCTTTCTTCGTGATTTTTCCGTCACCGTTACTATCGAACATTTGGAATATCCGGCAAAGCTCTGCTTGATCCATCTTTATTGAAGTTATTAGAAGCAGAAAACGAATGAGAACAAAAGTAGAAGATGGGTTTATAGAGAAGAAGAAGAAGAAGAAGAAGAAGAAGAAGAAATAAGGCGAGAGAAGGGAAGAAGGACTGGTTCTTAAAGAAAAGGAGTGGTTGCCATTTTAGACAATTCATTACAACTGTGATCGTGGTCGGCACCAGTTTTCTGTTGAACTGGTCTTAAAATAGGTTCATGTCCTTGTAGAATACACAAAATTTTAAGTGTATCTATAAATACACATTTATCTCATAATTTCGTCTTTTAACTGTTTTCTGTTTTGATTGTTAGTTGAAGTTAAAATCTTCAAAACTCACAATTTATGGTTAGGATAGTTATTGAGAAACAGAATTCTATTCAAATGCTTATCAGTTTGAAAATGTTTGTTCCTTCTTTCTTTTTTTTTATAGAAAATATTTATTTTATCTAAGATATAATTTATTAAAAGTGAGTTTCCCTTTTTCTTTACATTTTATATGTCAATTTGAACATCATGAATTCACGATGTTTCATTGTTTCGGAAATAGAAGAGACAACTTAAAACATGACTTTTAACATAGTTAAGGGAGAAATCACTTGTCGGCAGTTTGATAGTCTAATTAGTAATTACTAAAAGATCGTATAGTAACAAGACAAAGGTTAACCAAATTATTATTATTATTTTATGCGCTGTCGTACTTATAAGGTCGTGCAGTAGAAGATAATCTGAAGCTTTGTTATTTTTTGTCCGTTTAATTGGATTCGGTACCATTCGATTCGATTTTGTTTGTTATTGTGAGCTTAATTCGAAGCTAACAAAGGGATATGTAAGCCAGCCAAGAACCCATGAAGAGATCAAGTTCACATGAACAATTTTTTCCAATCAAGTGTACATGTGATTCCACATCCTCAGAAATTTCGACGTACTAGAAAAGTTTAAGGACACCTGTAAGAAACTAATAGCTAACCACTATCCTCAATGTTGTAATTCAATCACTCTTCCACACAAAACCTATACAAGAATAGATCCTACAAAACAGATTTTTGCAAGGCTCGAATCAAATCTACCAAAACATGGGTATAAAATGCCATATTCATTATACCTCATTTCTTTCCCTAAAAGCAGTATCTACGAATATAAAACTCAGAGTGACTATTAGGTTATAATGTTATCTCAGCCTCACCAAAGATGCATAAGTAGTGATGATAATAACATAAACGGCAAGTGAAAACACCATTAGTTCTTGTATCTGAAAGCCTCCTGGGAGAACGAACTCGAACCCCAGTAGTAAAGATGGCCTTTTTCAACACAAAGCATACTGAAACATATGGTCAGTAAAAATAAAAATAAATTCTGTTTCTGAGAAGGCACACACATCAAACTACATGCCATCTTTCTCTTTCTCTTTCTCTTTCTGTATGCCTAAAAATCTTGCCGGATTGAGCTCGAGAGACCAACAGAAATTAACAACATATAAACCACAATTCTACATACAGAACCTCTTTGAACTATATCCAAATTGCTTTACCAGGAATATATTATCACCTAACAGAACAACATTGAACTTCATGGTAACCCAATACTTGAAGCAGTGAATCGTTTAAACAAGCAAGTTCTTTACCACATTACAAAATTCAAAAGTAAAGGGAATTTACAGATTCAAATCCATTTGTCTGCAAAGTACCGAATTATCCAAAGCGAATATTATTGCAAATTTGAGAACGAAGGAAAAAAAAAAAAAGCTTACGGAATATCCCAAGGCTTGGCTTCAGGGACAGCGACAACCATACCTTGAAGCTCTTGCGTTAGCACAACTTGGCAACCAAGACGAGAGTGTTTGTTCAAGACACGAGATCTTGAGCTACGCTTCAGCACATACTCCTCGTCGTAGGTACGCGGCGGGAGCTTCTCGAGCCATTCTTCTGCGATCTGAACCTCGCATTCCGCTGAACAAGCCTCGATATCTTCCAACCGATGCGATGCCGGATCAATCAGACCAGTGTGAGTCAGCGCACGAAGAAGAGTCTGACCAGATAGTCCAATTATTTCCTGCTTGAATCCATCTGGATCGATAGCCGAAAGCTTCACGATTCGGTCGGAGACTTTCTTCGATGCCAATGACGGAGAAGGAGCTGATGTGGCGGAGGTACGAACGATTAGGGATCTAGCCAATGGAGAGACGCGGTGGATTTGAGAGGAGAGTTTCTGGAGATTCGTTGCCATTTTCGTTCCTCAATTTTGGTCGTTGCAGAGATTTTTTGTGTTATAATAATTGGTTAAAGTGGTGAAACTCTTTTTTTAATATGGGCCTTTTAAAAGCTCAAACATAAATATTAGGCCCAAAACACTAGGAAACCAAATTTGGAAATTTTGTCAGGTGTGGACGTTTCTCTTTCTTTTGTTAAAACTCTTTTTTTGGTTTTTTTCTTTCTTAAAACGAATCAAATTTGACTATGTATGAACTTTGCATTTAACATTTTTACAAGAAAACGAGCGAATCATATATACAAACCATGACAGACGATTAAAGCTGAACCTGAACCATTGAAACATTAGAAAAACTACGATTCCATAACCTTAAAAAAAAAAAAAAAGGATTTCGGACCAGGTTTAAAAACATGGATTCAATGTGTTATGATGCTTTTAAGACAAGTACAAACTAATTTACCATTCGGATTGCCGCATCTCCGGCCGAATCCACTCTGTAATCCCATGTGGTACGGTCCACCTATTATTTTCCAATGACGCGTTAGAAGTTAGAGAACGGCTTAAACCAAAAAAAAAAAAAAAAAAAAAATTCCGCCTTCAATAATTTGATAAAATTTTGTTCCACTCTGTTTCAAGCTGTCACCAGAATGTCGTCTTCTTCTTCTTCCTCGCTTAAACCCATTAATTCAATTCCCTTATAACGAGATCGGGCTAAAAAAGAAAACCCCAATCGTCAATTGGGGAAGAAAAAGGAGAGGACAAAACGATGTTTCGTATTGTTCAAATCACGCTTCTATGTTTGGTTCTCGGCGCCGGGATCTCGATCTCAGAGAAGGATTCCATATACGAGATCCTCCAGGCAAACGGATTGCCGTTGGGGATATTCCCGAAAGGAGTGAAAGAATTCAACTTCGAGGGCGAAACAGGAAGATTCTCGGTTTATTTGAACCACTCCTGCGAGGCCAAATACGAGACTGAGCTACATTACGACTCCAATATTACGGGAACCATAGGTTATGCTCAAATCCGGGATTTGTCAGGAATCTCTGCGCAAGAGCTTTTCCTTTGGTTTCCGGTTATAGGAATTCGTGTCGACGTCCCTAGCTCTGGCCTCATATACTTCGACGTTGGTGTTGTTCGCAAGCAATATTCTTTGTCTTTGTTTGAGACACCCAGAGATTGTATTGCGGTTAACAAGGTATGAAAATCATCATTATTCATGTTTGCCTCAGTTCATGTCTTATTCGTATTTGTTCCTTTTGTCTCTCTTATGGATTTGTAGAACTGGAACGAACACCTTTTATAACTGTTCTGTCTTCTCAAAATTATCTTACAATAAGTTTTTACACGTGAAAGTAACGAACATCTATTCGCTTAATTTTTTATGTTTTCAATGTCGAGCTGTTGTGTATTCAGACGTTGCAGGCTTGCTTGCCATTAAGAATTTATTGTCTTCTTGAAAGAAACTGTGATATCGTCGAGTATTTTTTTTTTTTTTTTAAGTTGCTTAGCTTATCTCACTCCTCATCATCTAAAAATCTTTGATATTCCTATTCAGGTTCATTTTCTCCATTCTTGAATTGGTAGAGATTTTTTATTACTGAGGAACTGCTAAACATGTAACTTTAAGCATATTTTTGTTCTTTAGAACTAGGAAAGATGATTATTTTTCAGGGTCGTTTTCTCCATTCTTGAATTGGTTGAGATTTTTGATCGGCCAGGAACTGTTGGACATGTGAAATTGAGGATATCTTTACAAAGATTGTGTTGCATTCGTTTACATAATGGAAAATGATATAATGTGTCCTTTATTGGCTTTTGCAGGTTCAGTCTTCTATGTTGCCACTGTATCAAGTAGATCAAAATATTGGGAGAAACATTATTTAGCAGGAGTTTAAGGAATGTTGTTATACCATTCCAGAAGAAAAAAAGGAAAATAGAGCCTCTCATCAATTCTTGAAGATACTTGTACTGTTTTGGTCTCAAATCTTTGGCATGATTCAAGGTCAAATGATTCATTATTTCCTTCCCCATTCCAGTTTTTTTTTTGTATTTAATCCTCAGATTGCGCGGGGACTGAACCAAGGAGATGATTCGTGATTTTGAAAAGACGCTTAAGGAATGGCCCAGATATGGTTCAAGTGATGATAACTGTGAGGTGGTGAATGTTTTGTGTTGTATTCTTGTGTCCTGTCTAAACAGATGATAAAATCCTATATTTAGCCAAATAAGTTGTAGAAAATTGGCAATTTGCAATCATTTCTCCTTTTACCAAATATCTGGCTGCTTTACTATTGGTAAACGAATCCAAAATTTACGGTCAAATCAATTGCGACAATTCCTTCCATGCCCCTGAAGTGGAAGTCTCTGTCTCCAGTTGGGTTTGGAAGTCACTCCAAAGTCCAGATGGATCAATGAAACACTACTGCTAAATTAGTCCAACTAGGAGAAACTTGAAAACTTGTCAATTGCCTCGATATTAAAAGAGGGAGATATTTCATTTTTGTTTTGTCTCTAGTGTATTAAAAATAAAAAATTATCTAGTCTATTGGTAACAACCAATTTTCGAACCCAGCCACAACTGAGATTAATATAGAGGAACCAAAAACAACTAGACCATAACTCCTCTCGGGTGAGAGTGAGACATATGGGTTTGGATTTAGGTGGTTTGGATTATTAACCAGACTCCAGCAGATATCTTTGTTTTTTTAAACAACTGATACTTATATATATATATATATATATATATACGGAACAAAATATCTGAACTTTCAAAATCTAATTAATTGCATAGAAAATGAGACCCTACAAACCAATAAGCCAAAGTTCCACGATCCATCTAATCAAAGTCATACAATCAATCTCGTTATTGGCCTACTATTACTACTATAAGCACAGTTTATAAAAAATTAATGAAAACTAGAAAAAAATAATTGTAATGAAAGGAATCTCAGGTTGTAACAGTGATAGTACTTGTTGTTTTGGTCGAGCCAGATGGGACGTCCATGTGGTTGTAAAATTTTGTCGGCTTTGGTTCAACTTGTGGCGTGTAGGCTCATATCTAACTCGATCCACTCTAAACCCATGTCTCTCTATGATCCCATGTGGTCCGGTCCACCTACTTTTCCAACAACGCGATAAGTGTTAGAACATGGCTTAACGAAATGGCCCACAGTTAACACAACCCACGTGGCCCTCATTAATTGGTTAATCTATCAATGTACTGAGAAGCAGAGGATCAGTGCTCTTTCCTAATTCCACCTTCAATAATTTTGATCCACTCTGTTTCAAGCTGTCACCAAAATGTCGTCTTCTTCTTTCTCGCTTAAACCCATTGATTCAATTTCCCGATAGCCAACAAAGAGATCTGGCAATAACACCATTCGTGAATTGTAGAAGAAAACTCGGGGACATGCCGATGCTTCGTATTATCCGAATCGTGCTTCTTTGTTTGGTTCTCGCCGCCGGGATCTCGATTCCTGGCGTAATCTCCGAGAGCGAATCTATAGACGAGATCCTTCAGGCGAACGGACTACCACTGGGGATATTTCCAAAAGGTGTGAAAGGATTCAGCGTTAATGGTGAAACGGGACGATTCTCTGTATATTTGAATCAGTCATGCCAAGCTAAGTACGAGACCGAGCTGCATTACGACGCTAACATATCAGGAACTATAAGTTATGCTCAAATAGGGGATTTGTCGGGAATTTCAGCTCAAGAACTATTCTTGTGGTTTCCGGTTAAAGGAATCCGAGTCGACGTGCCTAGCTCTGGTCTCATATTTTTCGACGTTGGTGTTGTTCGCAAGCAATACTCTTTGTCTTTGTTTGAGACACCTAGAGATTGTGTTGCGGTTCGTAACGATGCTGAGTTTCTTGGGGGAAACAAGGTATGATTTCATGACAATTTCTGTTTGTGAATTGAGTTTTTGATTGAAAGTTATTTTGTCTCTCGTCTGGTTTTTTAGAAATGAGTTCCTTTGAACTTTATGGAAATGGCTGAAAATTTTAAGTGTAGCAATTTCTTCAATGTAGGAAGATTTTTTTTTGTCTTTTTCAAAATAATCTTCCATAAAGTGTTTACACATGAACATAGCTCAAATGTATAACTAGGAAAATTCATAGAACTAGGAAATATGTTTTTACCGTGTTGCATTAATCAGATTTATTGATATAATGGATACTGGATAATGAACTTATGTGTTTTCAATGGTTTTGCTTTTTGCAGATTCAGTCCTCTATGTTGCCATTGTATCAAGTAGAACAATCTCTTGGAAGAAACATTGTTTAGCCGGAGTTTTAAGAAATGTTGTTATACTATACCAGAAAGATCCAGAGATAGATAGATGTTCTCATCAATCCTTGAAGATACTTGTACTGTTTTGATCTCAAATCTTAGGCATGATTCAAGGTCAGATGCTTCATTCTTTCCCTCCCAATTCCAGTGTTGTTTCTGCATTGCTTCCTCAGATTGCGCGAGACTGAACAGAAAGAATCTGTGAAATGAAGTTAGACAGAAAGGACAATGTCGGGTTGGTTTGGAATTAGATGTTGAATAAGGCCCAGGTTTGGTTGATGTGATGAATGTTTATTATTGTATTATTTTTGTCATTTGTTCTGTTTTGTGTTTTTTGCATGTAATCACAGATGTATAAATAAATGTAATCATGTATTTAGCCGAAGAACTGTTAAATAAAATATGCAATAATTTCCCCTTCGCCGAAGGTATGGTTGCTTTATTTTTGGTAATAAAGCTAAGTTATAAACTGAAACTTGTCAAGTGTCTTAATTATGTACTGAGAGGGAGCAAATTTATGGAGCAACAGAGTTTAGTAGCTATGCTGAGGACGTAGGACAGTTGGTGACTAAGAGAGATCATTAGTTGAAGATAGTGATTAGAAGAGTAATACTCACTTAAAGATGCCCGTGAACAACTAGCCCTTTTTCCTCAAAAGAGGAGTATTTTGTTTATGATGTTGATTAAGACCCATGATTGGGATGGGATCTGTTAAAAAATATATACGACTTCAGAGTATATACTTTTTCATAAAATTTTCGTAACTCTTCAAGCATGTAAATAAATTGGTTTCAACATCATACATCTAATGTCAGACATTTTCTCCAAATCATTATCTCTATGTAAAAATAGTTAAACGAATATGAGATAGGCGAAGAGTAAGACAAGAAGTTATTCAAGTAATAATCTCTAACTAATTGCATAAAAATGTGAACCGACAAACAATAAACATGATCCATCTAATCCAACTCTTTTATTTAGGTTACTCATGCGATCATTCTCCTTTGGACTCTCTTACTATCTTATGTCTAGTTATATATGTTGCTCGCCTTTTAAGACATTGTCAAAACTAGAAAGAGATGATTTCACGGAAAAATATTCAGTTTTTACAGTAATATTACTTATGGTTTTGGTTCAATCAAATCTGATAAGAGAGAGTCTGGGTCACCCATGTGGTCGTACATTTTTGTCGGCTTTGATTCAGCTTGTGCCGTGTAGACCATCAGTGGCTCCGTTTAGCACATTGCCTCCAAACGAGCTATGTTGCGCTGCCATCAAGACACTTGGTCAACCTTGTCTATGTGTTCTTGCCAAGGGTCCACCAATCGTTAGTGTTGACCGGACCCTCGCTCTCCATTTACCTGGAAAATGTGCTGCTAATTTTCCTCCATGTAATTAATTTTATGACTTCAGTCAAGTGTTTCTTGTTATTCGTCGTTAAAGTGTTTTTTTTTTTTGTGTGGGTGTTGTAGTCTCGTGTGTTTTACCATTAGGTGTTCCTTTTTGTTTAAATTTGCATTTTTGGAGTTGAATCAAAGGAAAACTGTCTAAATAATCAACAATTTATAAATCTGTCTAAACCTTTATTTAGGCTTACTTGCTAAACGTGAGCAAGTCTACTATTACTAAGATAAACTTATGAAATCTGTCATGACGTAGTGTATATACTACACATAAATCTGATATGACATAGACAGACTTTCGATAAGACATGTATCCTCACTTAGCTAGAGTTGCGACATTTTGGAGTAACAATTTAATAAATTATTGTGCTAAGTAATGATGACTGATGTTCACATGCATATATAAGGGTAGAGTAGAAGCAACGCTCTGTAGATATACGTATCCAATACTTGCTCTCCTATGATGTTAACCTACTCATCCCCTGTGTATCTCTCGGCATCAAAGGGTCGTCTTTGTGCATTCCAATTCAAGTCTCTCGAATCTTGAGAGGCCGGTGGTGCTGCGTTCATCGGTGCAAAGGCTGCAGCAAGAGAGATTGTAAAAACACAACTCAAGTACTACAGTAAGGAGAACCAAGCACATAAATCAACCAAATGGGCTTTAGCTACAATCATGCAAGTTGCATTTGCATGTCAAATATACAAAGCAAAATGGTAAACCATAAACGACGTTCATCTAGTTTCATCTCTAGCGCTCCACAAGGTATATTTCAATTTGCAAATGATATGTTTTAAGCATTTTCCCCAAATTTCAAAATATTGGAGGAAATACATTAGACTTCGTATTCAACTAAACAGAGCAAACGATGCTTTATTTAACCTATGAATCAGTGCACACTTGATGCCTCAACTTTAGCTTTTAAAATATCCCAAGATTTTCTAACAGATAATATTACCAACTCCATTTTATATTCATGCAGTAAATGAAGGAAGAGCATGAACAAAAGTTCCATCATGCTAAATCCATATAATTTTTTGGTGATGAAAACTCACCTTTATCTCTCATTCTCCTTTCTCTATCATACTCAAACTTGTCCCTGATTTGATTAACTTTCTCCCAATTGTCCCCTTGTGTAGCTCTATGAAACCCTTGCTCCTGCTTTCATTTTCGATTCTCACAGAAGTCAGACTCAAAATTTTCAGAAGAACAAAGAAGGGGGAACGCAACAAAATCTCAAATCTACACAGGGTCGTAAATATCCACCAAAAAAAACATGAGAAAGATGTTACCTTGGCTTGATCGGTGTAAGACCGCCTGTTCCTGCGATGAACAAGTAGACGAACCAATCAGAAAACCATCAATCCTCACCAAAACAGCATTATCAGGGATTAAAAGAGAAACCTGTATGGATTAAAATCCTCATCATCTTCTTCAGCGGATTCATAATTAGCATGATCACTAGCGAGTTTCTTAGAATATCCTTCATCCCAATAAAGCCTTTCCCAATTCTCTCTAAGCTCATTATATAGTTCCATATACTTTTTGCACCATGGCTCATGTTCCTAGCGTTGAAATTGCAGCAAAAATAGGTTAAAGACAATTGAACTACAACTCAAATATTTCTCATTCCTATTCGTATGATTCCATTTAATCATCAACTAAGCAGTGAAATTTGTAAAAGCCTAAACATTTTCAAAGGAACTGACCGATTCTTTAAGGACGAGGCGAGTGCGGCGCATGAACTGCTCACGGAGCTGCTTACGACGTTTATTTGGGATGTTGTCCCTAGGGATTGTGAACCGCTCACGTGGAGGCACGTGATCCCCTATCTCGTGCATCTCTCCGTCGACGATCCACCACTCGGATTTCTCTTCTTTCTTCTTGAACGGAAGAGTAGGCAACTTGTTTCGCCGTCTCGGCTGACCTGCCTCCGTTCTGGCATGTCGGATCTGAGAAAAGCCGTCGTGCCGTAGCGACGGCAAAACAGAGCCCAGTCGTCTGACGACAAAGTTCATGGTGGTTTCCCGGCGGCTAGTAAAAGATGGTCGCAGAGTGTGAGACTCGAAGTGAAGCTGAAACGACCTATACCAGTCACCAGAGCTGGTTTCTTAACCGGTAATATTTGGTTGGGTTATGGACCGATAATATTCCAAACCGTACATTGTTATCTAAACCAGTTTTAGTAACCGAAATAAGATTTTATTGTTTCTGAGGTATGAATCATAGGGGTTTCATCCATGGTTCTCCCATGACGGTTTCTGGATTCGAGGGAGTCTGGTCATAGTAGATTACTAGATTTCGACACAGAGACATTAAAAAGGATTCTAGAATTGATACTAGAAATGGTGTGGTGCAGTTTGAGCTTCTTATTACTTTCTTTCCTTGAGAGTTGATACCATTAATCGAAACTCCAATATTTTTCAATACTCTAAAAGATCCAAATAATGGTTTATAAAAACGCCACTCTAATAATTGTAAATTTAGATGGAACTTTGCTAATACAACGACGACTCTATATATACTCTAAATCCTATATCATTCTATAATCCAATCTAAATCTCGGGTTATACAACTAAACCTTCAATCTCATGATCTTCCAGGTACATAAAAACCCGCATAACATTCAGCATCTGGACCAGATACAAATCTGAAAACTATTACCTATCAAACCTGGTGTAACAAAAAACATGAGATTCCCAACCAAACATGTGTATTCAACAATTGAGAAGATGCATATCAATAATAAGATTGCACATGTAATAAGGGGAAAAATCAACAACCCAAAATCTCATAATTCAGAATCAAATTAAAAGAGAAAGACCAAACTCATAAGTCTCGTTCTGCCTTTTCCTAACATTTGGGAGAAAAGATTCAAACTTCCCAATTGAATATTACAAAAAAGAGCATAAGTCTTGTTCTATCCAGTGCTGCCGTGAACAATGGATCCGAGAGTACCTAGAACCGCAAAAGCAAGCAAAGGACTAACATCAAGAGTGTCGAAGATGGGAGGAATGATGTTTCTGAAGAGATTCAAGTAAGGATCACAGAGGTCTCTAATGGCAGACAAAGGCTGTCTTTCCCAAGGGATATTAGGGAACCAACTGAGCAAAACCCGAACCATCAAAACCCCACTGTAAATATCAAGCCATTTCTTAATCCCCACCGCAACCACCGTAAGGGGCGTGTTCAAGTATCCCGGCGATCGATCCCGAAGCGAGGCGAAGAAGACAGGACCAGCGGTACGGAGAGAGAATCGAGCTGCGTCTAAAATAACGGGACTTGAAGTGTGAACGGCGAGAGAGAGTTTATGAGATAAGACTCGGACAACAGCGATAGTTAAAGCCACGAGAGAAGCGAGAGATCGAGTTGAGCCGGTGAGTGTTGATTTGGCAGGCGGGATGATCGGTGAAGACGGCGAAGCAGATGCGGAAATTGGGATGGATTTAGGGTTTTGAATGGATAGAGAAGGGAAAGGTTTAATAGGAAAGAAGAGACGAGCTGAAAAGAGACCATGGAATCTAGGGTATAGAGCAGATGGAGGAAGATGTAGAAGAGGAGAGCGGAGAGCGAGAGGTGTAATGGCGGCCATCTCCTTTCTTCCGCCTCTTCAAGATATGATTGATTATTCACGATACGTTTTTATCGGATTGGATTCCATTTCTTTTGATATAATATTTTCCCACCCTTTATAAACATGATCATAAAACTATCACAAGGCAACAATTATAAGTAACAAAAAAAAACCTGTTTTCACTATTTTTTAATATTTATATAATTAAAAACTTCAGTTAAATCAAAAATGGTCTACATAACAAGCATTTACATGTGAGTAACCTGAAAAACTTTAGTTTTATTCATCTCAAAATCAACACTTCAAGGCAAAATTTTATTACAAACTTGTTAGCTTATATTGAACTTACAACACTTCCAATATACCAAAAACAATTCAAAGACAGGGTTCTAGTTTCAGCTTTTAATTGAATAAATATGGTTTACTTCAAACAATTATTGCAAATAAATAAACTACAGTATGTAGTTGTCTTCTTTCCAGGATATTTTCTTTAAAATATATTCAATTAACTTCAACTCGTTGGACAAAAATAAAACAGAAAATATGCTGTCAAAAATAAAGACTTCTAATCACGCCAATAATTTAGATTTCACACAAAATAGGTTACAGTTTTACAATTATAATTCGGTTTAAATTAAGTTCCAATCAACATAGTGGAAACAACTGAGGACGTAAGATTGGTAAAGACCAAAGATAAGCATCTAAGATCTTAACATTTCCACCATTTGATATTATCCCTAATATGATATTTCTCATCATCTTCATCGGCTTTCCGACGGTCATCCTCCATCTCTGCACCACTGTCCGTGGCGGCCCCACCAAGAACCCTCGTCGCCGCTTTCCTAACCGCACGACTGCCCGTTTTCCTTTTCTCCGTTGCTGGGGCCACCACAGCCTTGACGGAAGACTTGATATGGCATGCACTTTGTTTCTTCTTAGCATTTTTTCCTTTTTTCGTGTTTCCGATTTTATTTAGTTTCGAATTTTGAGTCTTTGTTTGCAAGTTCTTGAACGCGGATTTATAAGTAGGAGAGGTGAGTGAGTGATGATTAATGATGTGTAAAGCTCGGTATCAAAAACACTTTTAATCATTGAAGAGGCAATGATTAATTATGAGCATCATGAAGGCCTATGGTTAGTAGGATGTTAACTTTTTTTTTTATATAGATATTCCATGTCGATCTCCCAATTATTATACTAATCAAGTAAAAGATAGATCATATAGATCTTACTCAATGTGATCAAGAAAATACATATCTTTATATAGTTTAAGCCTAAAAATACATTTGAGTTTTGGAGTTCACAAAATCATTTGTGTTACTACCATTGAGCCAGTTTTGGTGTCACATATTCTCCTTTTTCATCAATTTCCAAATTTTAACTACGAAATTTGATAGTTTATTTTATTTTATTTGATATTAAACCTTTAAAATTCCATAGTTACTAGGTTTTCTTGGACGTTTAGTTGACTTAACGATTTCATCAGTTGAGAATCTTGAGATTTCCAAGCCCCCTGATTTTATTCTAATATTTAGCCGAAAGTTCTCGTGACTTATTACACAAAGTTTCCATTAGTTTAGTTAGAATTTAGAAGATATAAGATATAGATATTGGCATTTTGTTCTATCTTTGGCCACTCTAGGACTAGTCCATAGAGGTTAGTTAGGGTATTATAATTTATTTGTTACAACATGTGAAGATGCGAATATTTAAACAGGTTGCTTTCGTGTGCGAATTCTAGACCTCAAGGCTACGTTTAGTTGGGAGAAATACTATTTCTTACTAAGAAAAGTGAGTTATCTCAATAGTGTTTTATTCGGCCTTTGGGGCTGTGCCTCGTGGTAACCATCATTACAATTTAGAAGTGACCCCATTCATACTACTTTTTATTTTGCATCTTCTTCTGACAGGATCGTACTTCCTTACATCTCGATAGAACCGGGCCTTTTAACTTTTTTCAAAATGTTTTGTAAGGAATCTGATTTAGTGTTTTAAAATTAATGCAAACTGTAGGATATATGGTCATTTTGTCGTTTTAAGGGGCAAATTGCAAATTAGTCAAATGGGTACTTATTGGGCTCAATTGGGCTCTAAACAGGTTTAAAAATTAATAATATGAATTTATGGAACACAGTTCCCGCGAATATCCCAACCTTGAAGAATACCAAACCTTTGCCTTGTTGTCTCTCTTTCTCTCTGCAACAGAGAAACAATCCTTTTCCCTCTTCCAACAATCTAAACTTTCTCTAATCGAATTATCTTCAAATAATCATTTTTCTTCTATATAATATCTTCTTCGCTTTTGATTTTTCGTATTCAAGGAACCTCTCTAAGCTCAAATCTTCATCTTCTCTATCTCTAAACTATTCAAAATGGAATCTCATGGAAAAACTCATCAGAAAGAGAAAGATGATGATGTCTCTCCCAAACCCATTAAGTTGTCAAAGTATTCGAATCGGGTCGAGTTAAAGACTCTGCTCGAACGCAGCGATGGTGGCGTAGGATTAGCCGGGGAAAAGGTTGTGATTGGTGGTTGGGTTAAGTCTTCTAGAGCTGTTAAGAAAGATCCTCCTCCGCATGTAGTAGCGGCCGTTTCACCGTCGAGTGGTGGAGATCAAGCTCATACGACGGCAAACATTCGGTGCACGGAGATAATCCAGTCGAAAATGAATATTTTCAAGAGGTTTTTCGATGTACTGAGCGGCGGTGGAAAGACTTACCCAATCTTCGATAAACAGGATCCCGCCAGTCACAAGGCCGTGCCAACACCGGAGTATGTTTTTTACTTATTGATCAGTGATGGCTCATCCGTCTTCAGTCTCCAGGTAACGCCTATGCTTCCATTTCATAGACAAGTATTGCTAGGTGTATCTACTTAGATCAGATGAGTCTTATTTTTTATTTATTTATTTTTCTCAGGTAGTTGTTGATTCTACATTGTCGACTATTCCAGTAACTCAGCTTATGGCACTAGGGACCTGCATTGTAGCAGAAGGTGTGTTGAGACAACCAATGGCTGCTTCCTCAAAATATGTAATTGAGCTTGAGGCACATAAGCTTCTTCATGTGGGAACAGTGGATCCAGAGAAGTATCCACTCTCGAAGAAACAGCTTCCTCTGCATATGCTAAGAGACTTCTCTCATTTCAGGCCCCGCACAACTACGGTATAACTATCTTTCAACGTTTATAGTGAATCTTTCAAATAACTGGTTGTGTGTTCTTCTTTGCCATTTCCAAATTTAATGTCATGAAAAAGATTTTAGTTAATATAGTTTTTTTCTTGTATTGTTGGTGAAGGTTGGATCGGTGACTCGAATCCACAGTGCGCTAACCTTAGCGAGTCACACATTCTTTCAATACAATGGGTTTCAGTATGTTCAAGTACCAGTCATCACAACTACTGGACTTGGCGAGATGTTTAGGGTCACTACTCTTTTAGGTAAATCTGTTGATAAAGAAGAGAAGAATCCTGTCAAAGAAAAAGATGGGTTTAGCATTGACACTTTAAAGGCTGCGATAAAGGAAAAGACTAAGCTGATTGATTACCTCAAGAGATCTGATAGCAACCGAGAAGCTATGGTTGCTGCCGTACATGACCTGAAGAAAACAAGCGATATTGCATCACAGCTTGAGATGAAACAGAAACCAAAGGCAGGATTTTTGGTCAAATCTGAGAAGCTTGATTTCTCGAAAGATTTCTTTGGTCGCGACACTTATCTGACTGTTTCTGGGAGGTTTCATCTTGAGAGCTTTGCCTCTGCACTTGGAAAAGTTTATACCTTTGGACCAAGATTCATAGCTGATAAAATCGACAATGAGAGGCATTTGGCAGAGATGTGGAACGTGGAAACCGAGATGGCATTCTCGGAACTGGATGTAAGATACTTCAAAACATTGATCTAGTAAATGCCATTCACTGATATGGGACAAATGATAAATTGTTTGTCTTGGATATTACAGGATGCTATAGATTGTGCTGATGAGTTCTTCAAGTTCCTCTGCAAATATCTACTGGAAAATCGTCATGAAGACTTGAAATTCATATCAAAACGGGTTGACAAGAGCATCACCACACGTCTCGAAGCAACAGCCTCTAGTTCTCTTTTGAGAGTCTCCTATACTGAAGCGATTAGTCTTCTGCAAAAGGTAAAACACTTCCTTCCAAATCCCACATAGTTTCTATTTACTGATTGTTTTTGCTAAATCATAACGTTCTGATTCTCTAAAACAGACAACCACTAGAACATTTGAAACCAAGTCTGAATGGGGCGTTGCTTTAACAACAGAGCATCTAAGGTATTTTTTCAGCTTATGGAAAATACAATTGAATCTTTGTTTCAAGATCGGATTCTTAAATCCACTGTTCACCGTTTAATGTTGCAGTTATCTAACTGATGAGATCTACAAAGGTCCAATAATTATACATAGCTACCCTAAAGCAGTTAAACCATTTTATATGCGGTTGAATGATGATAAGAAGACTGTTGCAGCATTTGATCTGGTCGTACCAAAGGTAAGAAGAGAACCAACCCAAACTTCGATCAAAAATTTTGAATAAAAAGTTGCAGAATGTCACCAAAGTCGTCAACTTTCTTTGCAGATTGGCGTTGTGATCACTGGGAGCCAAAACGAAGAACGGTTTGAGATGTTGGATGCGAGGATCGGGGAATTCAATTATACAAGGGAGAAGTTGGAGTGGTACTTAGATTTAAGGAGGCATGGGACAGTGAAGCATTCAGGAATAAGCCTAAGCATGGAACATATGCTTCTGTTTGCGACTGGACTTCCTGATATCAAAGACGCCATTCCTTTCCCAAGAAGTTGGGGCAAAGCAAACAATTAAAGAGACGACAAAAAAAAAAAAACAATTAAAGCAGCTTCAAGGTCTTATGTACAAAACTCAGTTGCATTGTTATGTAACCATACATGGTGAGATAAAAGAAGAATTGTATCCGTTATGATTGTGTGGATTGTATATTTTGGAAGAACATTGTGAATAAGCTATAAAATATCACAACGTCTAAGAAATTTACAAATAGTCCAAAATTTTAACGGATATTTGAAATTCCAAGTACTTGTTCGGTATATCATTCAAGTACATGTACAAGATTGTGTTGTGAATAGAATAATAAACTATACTCTGAATTGCGAATATTTGTCTTGTACTAATTCATTTCTGCTAGATTTAAATGTTTGTGAAACTAAAGTTGAATAAGAAAATAATGACCTCTCATTTTTTGTGTAGTTCTCTCTTTAGTCAAATTTTTTTTTTTTGACAAAGGTTTTTATAGGCTTTTGAATTTGAAAATGTTGATGAAAAATGAATTGAGCTTACAATTCTAAGATATAAGACCATTAAATTGTACCGGTGGTTTTTAAATTTTTATCGGTTAAGCAGAAAAAGTTTAAGGGAAGACTTTGGCATTAATAAAAAGCTTAAACGTAATTAATAAAGAAACAAAGAGGTTTAATAGGAAACCCCGCCAATCACGCAGCTTGTCTGTCACCACTTTACCACTTATCAAAGCTTGAAAGCCTGCAAATTTCTCTTCTCCCGAAAGAGAGAGAGAGAGAGAGACAGAGACCAGAAGAAAGAAAATGGGTAAGGAAGACGACCGAGGAGAAGAGTACTTGTTCAAGATTGTCCTAATCGGCGATTCCGCTGTCGGAAAATCGAACCTACTGTCTCGATTTTCGAGAGATGAGTTTGACACGAACTCGAAGGCGACAATCGGAGTGGAGTTTCAGACGCAGTTGGTGGAAATTGAAGGGAAAGAAGTGAAAGCTCAGATCTGGGACACTGCTGGTCAAGAGAGGTTTAGGGCTGTCACTTCTGCTTATTACAGAGGTGCTTTTGGTGCTCTCATCGTTTACGACATCACTAGAAGCTCCACTTTCGAAAGCGTTAAGCGTTGGCTTCAGGAACTCAACAGTAGGTTCCTTCCCTTCTTGATCTCACTTCTGTGGTTATTCTTTTGAAATTTTAGCAACATTGATGGATTCTATATAATTCATTTTGCTCTATTCTCTCTGCTTTACACCAATTTTTGAAAAAGTTTGTGAAATCCTGACACTTAGAATTGAGCACCATTGATGGATTATATAAATTTTCTTTCTTGTGGTCAATAGAATATTTCTTCTGATTTTGGTTATTAATCTTGTGAAATGGTGGAATAGCTGAATTTAAATCTGAGCCATACTTCATTGTTTCAATATTTAGCTCAAATGTGTTTTGGTTCTCGGAGACAATAAGATGCTCTGTTTTGCTCCCTTAAATTTGAGATTTTTTGTCCACAGTTTGTGAATCCAAGCATAACTCTTAACATTTTGTTTTTGTTTTTGTTACCTTGAAAGCTCATTGTGACACGGCGGTGGCACAAATGCTAGTTGGGAACAAATGCGATTTGGAGGATATCAGAGCGGTGAGCGTAGAAGAAGGGAAAGCTCTCGCAGAGGAAGAAGGATTGTTCTTCATGGAAACATCAGCTCTGGATGCTACAAACGTAGACAAAGCCTTTGAGATTGTCATCAGAGAGATCTTCAGCAATGTCAGCCGCAAACTTCTCAACTCAGATGCTTACAAGGCCCAGCTTTCAGTTAATCGGGTCAGCCTTGTCAACAACCAAGATGGCTCCGAGAGCTCTTGGCGGAATCTGTCTTGTTGTTCCCGATGAACTAAAACAATCTTGTTTCTACCAGAGAAAACATTAGTAACGCTATTATCATTTTATCAATTCGGACTTGTAAGATACTTGCTATTTTTACTACACATTGAGTTTCAGCTAAGGGATTAGAGCAAATGACTCGAATGAATCAATGAAATGGCGAAATCTTGGAGATATATAACAGATTCAGTGGTTGATTGGGTTACAAACTCGGCTTTCGTAATGTGGAACCCGCACCCATAACTACCGCCAAGACAAGGCCCAAACCAGCTCCACAGCTGCTGCTGACATGGACGATGACTTGGCCTGTGAACCATTTACAGCACGATTTTTGGCTAGTTCCACCAACAGTCTGTCTGTCCCACGATACCCTTAGGAACCTCACTCTCTGGTCCCTGATCCATGATTTTACTCGGCTCTGTATCGACTCCATTACTAACCTTCTGGTTGCTAATCCCTATGCTCTTAATCGGAATTCAAGACCGGCAAAACTTTCGAGCATTTGAGGTTTTTTTGAAAATGGAAGTAGTAAGGGTGATATTTGAGAAGATGAGAGAATTTCAATAAGCGCCTTAAAAGAGAACAGAGTAACAAAAATTATGTAAGCAGAGGGATGAGAGATTGAGCATCAAAAGACATATGCGCCTCCTTGAAAAATACATATTGTAAGTTGAAATAAACTCCTCTATTATTCTTGGGTGGTGTTAGCGATATCACTATTGGGCCTTAAGCCCATAATCTTTTTGAGCGGAAACAAGTTTTGGTATTTCATTGACTCATGATTTAATTTGATCAGATTCCATATCCACTGTTTGGTTTTTTTGTGTAAAAGTGGATCCAACAAGGCAAGAAGCTAAGGCCATTGTAACTTTTTTATATATATCAGCCAAGTATATAGTTCAACTAATGACAAAAAAATATAAAACTTCATTATCGAATTATATCACTTGTTGTTTGTATTCATAGCGGACAGCAATTAATCGAACAGACAATAACTATTTTGTAAGATTCAAATGAAAAGGACAAAGACACGAAAATCTGGTGTCGGTTTGGTTAATCTATTTATTTAATACTAATAGTTTTCAAATCCTTGCCGAATGCCGAGTAATTAATAGTTTATTTAAAAATTGAAGGCAACATACGCAAAAGATCAATATCTTTTATTTATTTTGAAAAAGGTCTTATGTGATTGGATCTGTTTATGAAAATAGAGCAGTGAACGGTAGACAGATCATTTAAACAGATAAGATGGTGAGGATGATGATAATAGACTAATAGTAATGGTCCATACAAATCCAATGACTCTGAAGAATGTGGGAAATGAAAACAAAGTAAATGACTCTTAAACCTAAAATGGTAAAAAAAAAAAAAAAAAAAAAAAAAATGAGAGGAATAGGAAGGGGTAGAGAGCCTCACAAAAGAGAGAGAGAGAGAGATAATATCATATGGATCAGAAAATAAATATGCTACCTAACAAAACCATAATTCCCAAATTGACCCCAAAATTGAAGTTTGTCGTCAGTGAGCCCGCGTTCCCTGGAGCTCCCGCCGCTTGGCCTGGTGTAGTCGATCCACCTGTAGCCGGCATCGGAGCAGAGCTCGGTGCATCGGCCGTGAAACTCAGCATGCGGTGGGAATTCAAATTAGCTGGAGCGGTCGGATGGATCCCAGGGCTATCATTGGTCACTGTTCCGCCGATCTGCCATACCTGATTCACACTATCAGCTCTCGCCGGAACCTTAACCGTCGTAAAAATCACGATCATACCGCCTCTCTGCGACTCTGCGCGTAGATTCCAGTATTCGAAACCAAGTGTCTTTGCGTTTTCGTCGAGGCTGTAGCCGCTAATGTTGTACGTCGTCACGACGGGAGCCGCACCGGCTCTAGATCTGTAAGCGAGGAAGGCCTGAGTACCGGCCATCTTAGTCCCCGTCGGATTGATACCCCAAGCGATCCAGCCGTTGGTTTGAGATGGAGTGGCGACGAAAGCGACTGAGAGAGACGAATTGGAGGCATTGTATGTATAGTGTAGGAATGAATTGAGTACGGGAAGGTCCATGCAATTCTCGTACGGAGCAGTGGAGTTTAGATTCTGTGACTTGCATGTTTGCGAAATCGCCGGTGAGATTAGCGACACGAAGCAAGCGACGGCTAAGATTATAAGAGTATTACAAGGAGAAGCCATGTCTGAGTTCTGGTGTGTTGTGGGTTTTTTTTGGTAAGAAGACACTTGGAGATGTTACGTTTATATAGACTGTCAAGGCCCTGAACCTGAAGTTATGGAATTTAATTCAATGAATCGCTTCTACGATGAGGGAATCAGGGATACCGTTACGATGATGCCACGTGTTTAAGTTGACCGCTG
The DNA here is from genome assembly GCA_963854855.1 of Nasturtium officinale. Lineage (NCBI taxonomy): Eukaryota > Viridiplantae > Streptophyta > Magnoliopsida > Brassicales > Brassicaceae > Nasturtium > Nasturtium officinale. The sequence continues at coordinate 1,929,507 of OY978502.1, read as the reverse complement.
GAGATAGAAAAGTCACGTTCAGGATGTGAATTGAAAAAGTCGGAGGGGAGAATTTGGGTGGTGCATGTGGAGAGTGCGTGTGTTTTGCGGAAGTTGACTATAAGTGGCGTCTCCGATCTTTTTTATATTTGTCATCAATGTTTCTGAAAATTTGTGTCATCGGTCAATATGAGTTGAAATGTAATTTTGTTTATATGCATGACTTTCAATTTTCACCTTAGATTCCTTAGAAGATCCGTTCGTATTACGCGTTTTGTACCTCTGTACATATAAAATGTTATAACTTATAAGGCGATTTTTTTTCCAATAAAAACAATTATTATTTGACAATTATAGTTTTTAGATCAATTAAAAGAAAATGAAATTATGGATATGAAACCTAAGAGGTTGGGAATGTGAGGTAGGAAGTTTTTCCAAATAAAATACAAGTATTGATAGTTGCAACTTATATTCAATTTTGAATTTGAACAAGGAATCTTCTGCAGGGACGAAAATATTGATTTTTTTTTTTTTTGTTTCAAACGAAACAATGTCAATAACGTTGAACAAGGGTAATATTGAAAATTTCCTTGGGCCATTACATGTGAACTGGGAATGTGCCAAACTATATTTCTTTGATATTTTAAGTTTTACCGTTTCTTTCCTAGTTGTTGGGCAACTTTGAATATATACGGATGCCCGTCTCCCTCATTTACTCTTTTTTTCATTTTATTCTAGAATCGATTTTATTATAAAAACCAGGTATATAGACCCACGTTAACCAAATGTCAATACCAAATTTCTGTAAAATGTTCCCGCAATTCTCTTTAATTTAGCATCGATAGGTGAAAAGTCGATGAGCTTTTTCGTCCATTAGAAAAATGGAAATGTTCCTTTCTTTTTTTTCCCCCGATTTTTTCTTGAGATGTAGGAAGAAATATGGAGAAAAAGACATAAAACGCTGCTTACATAAGCATTATTGCATACGTGACGTTTATATAGTCCCTATATGTTTCTTGTTCACATGTTTTGTGGAAAATATAATAGTATCCTCCTATTTATAGTATACACTGATATTTAATATCTACCATAAGAGCTATAAAAACAAACATTTGTATTAGATATCCAGGTATTAAAAATATAAGGCTACAGGACCGAGTATCCCGGCTAATTTCGAGATGTTATAAATAATACTAGTTGTTAATGTAGAGAAAATAACTAGATTTTTCACTTGAGCATTTTATCAAACACTTAAAATGCATCCTTTTGTGAACACACGTTTGAAATAGAAAAAAGAGTAACCAAGAACAGAACCAAAATAAAAGACAAGTGCAAGCGAGGTTTTTACGAGTTCAACGTACCAGTGTGGCAACGTTTACATCTCGCCGGAACCTTCCCCAGAATCTATTAGAAACTTGTTCTCAATACAATATTTCTCAAAGCTTCCTCCTTTCTACCTCTTTTCCCTCTCTTATCTTACCCTAAGTCTTTCTTCCTTTATATATGGTCAGAGGACTTATGTTACAATAATCTCTCATCTCACTCTAAAGAACCCACAAAAGATTGTACGGATCTCTCTCTTTGACTTACTGAAGAATAAGACAAAACCATAAGGGATCAAATCAAAAGCTAATAACAAATATCTATCCAAACCACTAAACCGAAAATTGTACTTAACCGAATTCATAACCAGAATTCCTATAGTTAATAATTTTATTTTATGTTTTAAATGCTTGTGTACAACATTATAGCAAAATGCGTTTTCATTTAGAGTAAAAATGATTTGATATTCAATGAAAGAAATCTTGATATATCCAAGTATGTAAACAAGAAATTAACACCTAATTCTAGCAAATCAAATCCAAAAGAGAGTGAAGACGTCAAATAAAGAAATTAAGCATCCGTAGAAATGGGAAGAAGATTGGGTGAATCTAAAGAGAAGAGGGTTAGAAAAAATTGTACACGCTTTTGTCCTTAAACTCTTGAACGAACGTCATGAGTCTATTAGTCATGGCTATTGGCTACCCACTCTATCGATTAAGGTGCCCAACTGCCCATTGCCCAACACATTTGCATCAATGCTTTTTTTTGTTTTTTTACATAACACTTGTAAACCTATGAATACTCAATTTCTCGCTAATCTGTGTACTGTAGTTCACTTTGTTTACATGCATGTTTATTTTTAAAATTCTAAATCTTTGACCTATATTCTTTCTTCGATGTCCAGAACTGGACTTGAACTAATGACATCTATATCAGTGGAAAACTACTTAACCAAGAGCCCCTTTGGACTAGCCGTTATTGTTCAGTATCGGGTTTTAGATTTTTTTTTTATAGGCCAGTACTAATAGCTCTTTCAAATTTCAAACCTAATGAAACTAATATTAAGAAAAAAAGTTTAAATTTTAAACATAATGGGCTTTGGGCCCAAACTTGCTTTAGCATTTTATTTATAAACGTTCTTACAAAACTAAACCTCGAGTTGATGTTCATCACTTCACTTGGTTAGGTTTTCGTGGCAGACGTAGAGTTGTTCATCAGGTACAGCCAGGACAGGCACCAGCACTGTAAATGTTCTTAACTCAACACAGATCTTTCTCGATCAATTTCAAATAATTGTCTTGTTTGAATCACAGATGGATTTTTTTCATATGAATTCTTAGCAGCCGATTTTGTTGTCATCTTTGGAATATTCTGATCAGTTATTTTTGTTTTTTTGTTTTCGATAAAGGGTAATAATCTGATCAGTTCAGATGCTTTAAAAGCAAACGAAGTAAAAAATAGCGGAATCCAAATATTGGGTATGGATCAGACAAGAAAACTCGTTCTTATTTTCCAAAAGGGTTCAAGAAATATGTTGTCCATAATGCCAAAGAGCTTGCGTTGCTTACGATGCAGAATCGGTACGTTTCATAAACATTCATTGTATTCTTAAATGGTATCTCTTACGTACATAAGTTATAAAAAGCTGTTTGCTTGACAATGATCTTGTAACTGGTTTACAGGACGAAAAAGGGGAAGGCTATAGTTGAGCGTGCTTCTCAATTGGATATTGTTGTTACCAACAGATTGGCTAGGTTGCGAAACGAAGAGTATGAGTATGAGTATGAAAATGAAAATGATTCTTTGTTCTTTTATGCCTTCAAATGTCTGTACAAATGTTTAAATCTAAGTACTCATTTATTAGTCATCTAGTTAATTACAAAATAGTGAAATACCAATTGCTACAGTGCATTCATTCAGTTTCAACGAATTAGATAATTATATTTTCTTGACTACAATTTTTATTTATTTTTAAATCCTGCAACTTGGTGAGTTTGTTGACTAAAACAAATTTGACTTAATTTGAAAAAGATAACTCAAGAAAAAGACAACCCCTTAAAAACATACACTTTATAACCGGGATATGATCCAAGTCGAACCGGGCTGAACCGATAAAGAGTGTAATCGCTTTCCATAACCAATGATTTTAAGAATTTAATTTCCTTTGCGTTTCTTCTCTCCTTCCTTCATTCCTTAAGGAAATTTCGCGGCTTCTTCTTGTCTGAAACACTCCGAAAAATTCTACGCACGCGCCGCCTCATAACTTACAGAGGAGGTTTAGGAAAGGAGAAATACTTGTTGGGTTGGAGTGCTTTAGATGGTGATAGGCGCGGCCTCCGCCATGGCGGAGCGGTTAAAGGAAGACGGAAACAGTTGCTTTAAGAAAGAACGTTTTGGTGCTGCGATTGATGCTTACACGGAGGTACATGGTTCTCTCTTTATTTTCACTCCCCTCTCTCGTTTCATTGTTAGGGTTTTGATTTGCTGGCATTTATCCCTAGAACTCGATTTAGATCTGTGTGGAGGAATAAAACTTTGATTAGATTCACTCTAAATTGGGGAATTCATTAATAGTCAACCAAACTAAGTTTATATGGACTGTCTTAGATAAATTTGCAATTGCTTAGAATTGTTTACATTTAGAATTTAGGAATCTATTGTGTGTTTATCAATAAGTTATCAATTTGCAGAGACTTATTCATATGTTTATTTTAGTGATTTTTTTTTTATCATATTCATGTAATTTAATAGGCAATAGCCTTGTCTCCAAATGTTCCTGCTTATTGGACAAATCGAGCACTTTGCCATATGAAACGAAAGTAAGTATGCTCTGCAAATATATTTTTTACTTGTCATCACTTCTTTTGCCTAATTACTTTGTTATTTATGTTTTGGCTTCTTTGCTTGTGTTTGTGGCTGGCATCAAATTTAGGGATTGGACAAGGGTTGAAGAGGACTCTCGCAAGGCTATTCAGCTTGTCCACAATTCCTTCAAGGTTTTATTCTCTTGTATTCGGTTTTTGCTATGTTATGAAATCTATAAAGTTTGTCTTTTTTGGTCTTCTTCTTTCTTGCCATTCCTTGATCCTTTCTCTTTCTCTTCATATCTGGATTTTACATTTATGTTTTGTGGCAGGCCCATTACATGCTAGGGCTCGCATTATTGCAGAGGAAACAATATACTGATGGAGTCAAAGAGTTGCAAAGGGTATGGATCCTTGTTTTTCATACGCTTTGTTTGTAAAATCATTAGTTGGCTTGATTTTTTACACCAACTAATGAACACTGATTTTAGTAAGAAACACCACATGGATGGAGTAAGTTGTTGAAATAATCGCCAGACACTACAAAACAGTAGTTTTTAATGCCTGTTTCGTTTCATTTCATGTGGTTACTTTTCGCTTAGGCTTTAGATCTTGGAAGAGGCGCGGATCCAACAGGGTATATGATAGAAGAAATATGGGAAGAGCTTGCAAAAGCAAAATATATGGAATGGGAACTGGTTTCTGCGAGGCGCTCATGGGAGTTGAATAGTTTGAAGTAGGTTCTGTCACTTTCTTAATTCGGTGCAATCATTATACTTGGCACTATACTTCAATGTGGCATCATGGAACTATTCATGTTTGTATTAGGGAAACTTGTGAGGCTGCTCTTAACCAACAACGTGCTTTAGATATGTCTCAAACAGAAGAGTACTCACATGAAGCCTATTCTTCCCATACAGAGCTATTGAAAGCTCTTGATCGAGTGATTGAGAAAGCTGCAGAAGAAGACAAACCCACTGAGGTGAAGACAAACCCAATTAACTTTTTTTTCAAAGCTTTTAAAGATCCCTTCTTCTCAATTATATTTGAGGTCAATACCATTGTGGGTCATTTTTTCAGGTGCCAGATTATTTATGTTGCAACATAACTCTTGAGATTTTCCGAGATCCTGTAGTTTCTCCAAGTGGGGTTACATATGAAAGAGCAGCAATCCTGGAACATCTCAAGAAGGTTAGCATTTATCACGGCTATCTGATGTAATGTGTACCTCTGTTACTTTTTTCATTCATATTAAGGTTTGGTCGTTTGCTAGGTGGGGAAGTTTGATCCTATAACACGTGAGAAAATCGATCCGTCCAAGCTCGTTCCAAATCTGGCTATCAAAGAGGCAGTGGCTGCTTATCTAGAAAAACATGCCTGGGCTTACAAGATGGGTTGTTGATTCAAATGGTGATTATCATACACGGATGAAGCGGATGAAAGATTGAGAAGACCTACTCAACAACTGAACAAAACAGATGAGTGCGTTTACTTTTTTTACCTGTGTTATGTTATGCTTGCCGGTGTTTTCAGTGTAAAGATTCTCTACCGTGTATATATATGTATAAAATATAATGTTTTTGTGCACACATTGGCCATATTGTTTAAGCCTATAACACACAGACAGATTTTGTTTAGCATTGAGGAAAATTCAAACCAAAATCATAATGTATTTCCTCTAAAATGCCATACTCCATATTTGGTCACCTGTGGCTGTAGCTGTGAATTTCAGCTATAACATTGAGAAACGTCTTTTATTATTTAGGGTCCAGGATAGCAACATTTTGGTTTGGATACACTGATACATACTTTGGGTATCAGATGCTTGGCATATGTTTCTGTGTTGTGGGTTTAGAATTAGGGATGTAGTTGCCCTTCTCTGATGGTAAACGATATACCCAAAATATTCTCTGCTGAGTATTTGGGGATGCCCAAGTATAATGTTTAAGTTTGGTTGAAAAATCCAGAATACTGAGGACAGGCAATTAGAAGACTGCCATGCCACCACTGCTGAAGCCATCAATCAAGCTCAGCATCTATCGGACAATTCGATATCGGTTAATTTGATATTCCACCAAGGATACACTCTCTACTTCTCTCCTATAATACTACTTTGCTTGTTTGTCTCATCCTTTGTAGTGTTTCGAAATTTTGAAAGCACAAACTCTCTTTTAATTTCCATCATGATTCATGGGTATCTCTCCTTGTGAACGAGAGCGATATTGTAAATTTGTAAATTAAACTATGTGTAGGATGGTTTATTGGTATATTAAGTTTAACATGAAAATCAAATCAAGAGTTCCAGTACCATAGACCATAGTGGTAAAGGGATTAATTAATCTGATTTGGTCGTCGACCTGATTAATGATTACAGTAGTAATTATTGTTCTTAATAGGCAACTAAATTAATAAATGATGAGATTGAGACCTTTTTCAGGTAGTCGATATTTCGACTCCTCGAAGAGAAATATATTAAATACTATTTTCCTATAATACTACATTATTACATTGGGACCAAGTAAAAGGAAAACCCACCATTGTGGATTTTCTTGATTTTTGTTTTGTTTATGTAAATTGTTTTTACTCCGTAGAAGAAAATCCATTTGATTGTTAACGTTACTTCTTGTGGATAAAAGTTGAAAGAATAAAATTCTTCTTTTTCTTGGCTTTTCTGTGAAAGTTGGGTGAGGAATAACAAGAAAGAGTGGTTTAGGATGAATCCATATTCTATCCTCTATTAAATATTCCAATCTCCAACTTTCTCATATCTAACTGACCCGTACTTATTAGTTATTACGAATCACGAGTTGTAGCTATTTCGTGATTCAATTCTAACTTCCAAGTAATCTAACAAACAAAATACATGTGAACTTATCATTACTTTTCTTGCGATGTATGACAATGTTTATACCTAAAAGTTCAAAAAAATAAAACGTACATGCCTTGTAATTAATGACTAATTCTGTTAGTAAAAATTTTATAAGTCAAACTATTATTACACTTGTTTTCTTTATATAAATTACGTTTGCTTAGTAACGAATATTTACTTATTTATAAGTAACTTTAGATTACTTTTTCCAATTAAAATTTTGGCATACGGCTAGAGGGACCACATCGCATTACATTATAATTATATACATATATTATATTGATAAATACAACTGAAATCACATCAAATGAAAACTCGTGACCCTGTAATAAACTCTTTTTCCAGAGAGAGTGGAATAAGATTGATTTGTTTTGTGGGTTCTGTTCGATGTGCGATGTGAAGAACACGACATGACAGCCATTCAAGATAATTTTTATAATGTATTTTAATTCAACAAACAGACGAAAGCTACACAATAACTTGTTGACAAAGGCATTCACAGATGATTTAAGCCAACATTGATTTTTATTGATTGATTGTTTCCCCAGAAACATCAATAGAAAAACTATTCACACAGGTTTTCTAATTACAACTCATATACGAAAACCATATAATTCAGATCCTAAAGATATGAATAATTTACAAAAATTCTTAAATCCAAGAGAAGCCAAATAAAGCAAAAAAAAAAAAAAAAAAGAGAGAGCAAGATTTAGATAATTTACATTGAGGATTTTTTTTAGGGATTCTCTCAGGCTGTGTGAGTGAGATTCATAGCTTTTCTCAGTCTGTCCAAAATCCCATTTGCTTTCCTTTGTGCCCTTGCGGTTCCTTCACGCACAAGCTTTGTTATTGTTCCATGAGCATTCTCTTCTTCTTTGATCTCCTTCCACTTTGTCCTGTCGCTGAAACATATAGTATGCAGTATCACAATTGCGTTCTCTTTGTTTCGCTTGCACTCGCTCTCTCGAGTAATCTTCAGCAACCAAGAAACCCCACCGAGCTCACCTAACTCTTCCACAGCCTTCCAGTGAGTAACAAGCATTGCTAGTATAGCTAAAAGCTCATCAACGTACAACCCATTTGAGATTTTTTTACCTAAAACGCTAACAGCTCCGTCTCTCACAGCTCTATTCCTATTTTCATGGGCAATACACAGAGTGAATATCGCTGCTGCTACATCTTTCATAGCCAATGGATTCCCTTCCTCAAGGAGATCGATAAGTGGTTTCAAGATTCCAGATTTCCCTATAAGTACTTTGTTAGAATCAAGCGCTGACAGAGTGAAGATCGCCGCAGCTGCATTGCTTCTTGTAGCCATCGTTCCACGCCTCAATGCATCAATCAAGAGAGGAATTACATTATGGTTTTCGCAGACGAGTTTCTTGTTGCTGTCATCATGTATGGATATGTTCAGCAATGTTGTGACCACATCTTCTTGAAGATTTTCATCGGGGTTTGACCCGTGTAACAATGGATTGATTAAGCGAGTGATTGCATCTGAAGATTCACCGAAAAGAGCGCGGAACTCAGTGCCTTTCTTGGTCAACAATCTTAGCTCTCTGGCAGCTGATTTCTGATCTTGAAGAATCGCAGAAGATACTTTACCGAGCAAGGAATTGAAAACCTCACGATCTGATCTAGTGACAACTTCCTCTTCATTTACAAGGTTGGGATGATATTGGTTCGTCGTCTCTAGCCCAATCTTCTTACACCATTTTGAGATCAATTCACGGATCAAAATATTAGGAGTTAAAGCTGTGTGGGGCAGAACTTGCTGAGTCTTAGGACATGTTCGATTGCCTGAGCTCAGCCACTTCTGGATGAATAACTTGTCGTATGTCTGCAAAACACACACAAAAATGGGAAATTACAATTCAATCATACTTATATAATCAATATTTTCTCCTGGATATATCAAACAAGCGAGGGGATACAGAATTATCTTCTCAGATCAAAAAATTGTTCATTTCCATGTTAGAATTTCTGAAATTCCGCGTTCTAAGATTCTCATTGGTTCAAAATTCCAAATTTCATTACGATTTTTTTCGTACCGACAAAGCAAAAAAAAAAAAAAAGTCATGAAGCCTGATTCTGATTTTCTCCGTCGGGTCGAGAAAACAGATGAAAAGGTTTCAAGCCAATCAAAATTCCCCAAAAATCTAAAAATTTCAGTGACCAAACCTAACAGAGATAACAAAACAGAAAACTGAAAGTTTCAGATGATCATACAATAAAAAGATGTGACGTTCACTAACCTGACCAGAAGCCAAAACTACAGGATCCCTCATAAGCTCGTTAGATAGAGGACAACGAAACTCCTCAGGACAAGACACAGTCTCGAGCATCTCCAGAGATGAAGATTTCGCAATCTTCCTCATCGTCACTTCCTTCAACGCAGACAAAACCTCCTGTAACTGTTCGATTATCTGAACCCCTAAATCATCCTCATCCTCGATTTTCGTCAGCAACTTTCTCATCTCACGCTTCATTTCCTTTGCTTTTGCAATCGCCGTCGGATCCGAATCGAAAACACCGGTCTTCGCCATCGCCGTCGGAATCTACCGCCGGTTCTCACCAAACCCTTCCTCCTCAGATTACGTATAGCGAAAATTTTGAATTTATTTCTCCCATTAAATTGATTATTTTTTATTTTGTTTTCTTTCTCTATTGGCGAAAGAGAGAGTAATAAATATGAGGAAGAGAGACGGAGAAGAAGAACAAGTGTTGTAGTGTAGTGAGACGCACTATTAAAAAAAATTGTGGCCTGCACCGAATTTGCCACGTCATTATTCATTCATAATTAGCCATAAATTCAAATTTTAAAGTGTGAAGGTTTTAAATTTAATAATGCAGCACGTATGACCTACCTCCCGACTAAGGTGTCAAAATTCAGCCGACACGATTAGTCACATACACTCATTCACGTTATTGGTAAGTTTGTAGTTATTATAAACCGCTATTTATTTTTTATTGGTAGTATTAGACTATTATTTTTTCTTTAAACCATAAGCTTTTGAACCGAAATAGAGTCTATCCCTAAAACTTTTTTCGGACAAACAAATATATTTATAAAAGTTATTTTTGAATCAATATTTTGGTTATGTAAATTGTTTATAATAGCCAATCACTTATCAAATTCCCAAAGGAAAATGTTTCTATATTGATTTTCTTATCCAACAACAAAAAAAATTTCAACCAGAATCTAATAAATTTGTTTTTTTTGTCGTCACCTCATAAATTTGTTTTCAACTGCTATGTTGCGATGATTCGAACCCTAGCTTTTATTTCCATTCATCAAGAGAAGATGTGTATTGAAAATATGTAAATGTGATAAATAGTAAAAAGTCAAAAGACGGTAACGGCGGCGAAATGTAGATGTGGGAGGAGTGTAGTGAAAGTGGGACCCATACAGTTATTCCAACAAGGCAACATGGGAACAGCTGTCTTTCCGCGTGGATTCTTTTGTACTCTCTTTTCTCTAACTCTTCTTTGACGTTTTTACCCCTGTTGTTTTACACACTTTCTCCTCCTTTGTTTTTGTTCTTAAAAATTCGAAAATATTAACCATGGGCATCCGGTTTTTTCGGGTTATTCGGTTCGGTTTTTTCGGATTTTCGGTTTTTTCGGTGATTTAAAAATCTGCCGAATTAAACCGAACAAAATTCGGTTCGGTTCGGTTTTATTATCGGTTTATTCGGTTCGGTTTTGATTATTTTTGTTGATTCCGAATTAAACCGATTTCTTCATTTTATTCGATATTTTCGGTTTAAGAGTCGGTTTGTTCGGTTCAACGGTTGAATATTAATTTTACTTGGGCTAATTATGTTGGGTTAACATATTAATTTAGGCCCATATTATTTTTCCTAAACCTAATATAATTTTCTTCATTCTCTACAGCCGCCTTATCTTAAGGACTACACAAATTTTGACCTACTTCTCCTCTATTTCTTCCAGCCGCCATCTCCTCTAATTCTTCCAGCTGCCGGAGCAGTTACTGTTTCATAAAAAACTAATCTTCTTCATCCTCTAGTAGCCACCATATATGTAATCTTTACACAAATTTTGAGTTGTCACAGTAGTTGTTGTTAAGGATTGTACCGGTGAAGTGAAAACAAAACGACGAACACAGATAAAGATCTGAACGGTGGCGAGAAAAGATGTAAAGAATCATAAAAATTGGTGTTCTATTTTGGACTAGATGTTGCGGCGGTTTGAAAACAAAAAAACGGAGAGGAAGAAGATCAGGAAAGAACTAAGGAATGGAGGAGAAGAAGATTCAATAGAAGAAAGAGGAAAGATGAAGAAGAAGGAAGAAGAAGGAAGAAGAATGTAAAAATAAGAAAATTGAAAAATAAACCTCGTGAGAAGGAGATAGTAGAAGATGAAATGGTTTATTTAGGAGATTTTTTGTTTTTATTGTTGCCCTTCAAACCGAAATAACCGATCGGTTATCGTCTACCGAACCGAATTGACCCGATAACCGATCATCTATTTAATTGATTCCGATCGGTTTATAGAACAATTACAATTAAACTCCGAACCCGATTTTGTCGGTTCGGACCGAACCGACCCGATTGAACCGAACCGAAGGCCCAGGCAGAGAAAATATAAAAGAAACAACGTGATTTCGACCGCGATATTGGATGAATTAACAACGTTGACTATTATTAGCCTTACAAGATTTTTTTTTTTTGCCATTGCCAAGTTATGAAGGTCTTATTTCAACATTCATTGTAACATTCTGTAGGCTTAAAGAAATTCAGTTATTAAAAAAAAATCAACCAAGCTTTAAGTTGTAAAAATGGTTAGTTTTGCAAATGTTTTAGACCAGGTTATATTTTATCCTCAGAATTTATGTTGGTATTATTTTTTACAGAAATTAATTTGTGTTACGATTTTTGTATACATTATATATATTTCAGAACTATAAGCTAGAATTCTAACTTTAAAACGTAATTGTCAAAAATTAATATTCGATTTAAATTAAGGAGTTCGGAATAGTGTGAGGGTCGAAATTTAAGTTGTTTTACAAACAAAACTAGATTAACATCACTGGAAACGAAAAAAATATCTATTTAAATTATTAGACGAAATATTTAAATAGTCACGTGTATGAATATACAATTTAGTATTCTGATGAGAGGGGACCACTCATCTGCAAACATAGAGAATCTTACAAGTGCCAAGTTGGACTGCTGCTGGTCATAAATCAGCTTACGTGGGACCTTCTGGCCAACGTGTCCACTTCTAATGCCCTCATCATCTTCGAACTGTCTTCTTTCCCCTGCTTGCGAGACATTTTGATTTCTGAAATTATTGTTTTTGTTTTGTTAGTTTTAACTTTTATGGTGTCATAACAACACATTTATCTTGACCAACTTTTAGAAGTATAACATGTCATCTCCAGAAAGTTGGCAACAAAGTAATTAGATTTTTTGAAAAATAATAATAAGAAGAGTTGATGAATCTTTGTGTAATATGTAAGCCAGCAAGTTTTGCAGATTGCGTATACTGGAAACCTACAGATGAATTTTTGTAAGTATAAATTCAGTTTGTTTTTTTAATTGTTGGCATGCAATGTCTAGTGTTAGTTATCAAAACAAAAGTGTTCATATCAAAGAAAATGTGTCAGGTTGTCCAAAAAAAAAAAAAAAGACATACTGTACAGTTGGACATATATTTACACTTTGGGAAATTTGTAGTGTTTTTTCTTTATAGCAAAATATTTTCGGTGTTAAATAGTATATGTTTGAATTCTCAAACTTCTATAGATATTGTTTTGACGGCGGAATATTGAAGTCTTCTTCTCTAACCTCTAGTAGCTCAATGATGTAGATTCCATTGGAAAATGTTGGATGTACGTCGAAATCGATGGCTTTTAATACGTAACTAAATGGTCTTACACACTCGCGAGAAGATAGTCTTGTAATGGAAGCTCATTGGTATTTACTGTTGAGTGATTTCTCAGTCCGCACATGAGAGTAGATCTTTAAGATTAATTATTTATTTGCATAATACAAATTAATCATTCTAGACTCGTACGTACATGTATACAGAAGGTCATTAATGGGGTTTGGACGTACTTGGAAGCCAATTAAAAGTGTTGTAAGATAGAAGACAAGACCAATAATTGAGAGAACTATATTATAATTATATAATATTATGATACGTGGAACATATATACTTGAGGCCCATTTGACACAAATGTTTTTTACGCCAACAACCTTATGTTTGTTCTTTTTCCTTAACATATTATACACCACTTCGTCCTTCCGATATTTTTGCCCAAGGAAGGTCGTTTCTCATTGAATTATATGTAACTGCAGAACTTTATTTAGTAATATTGCAGGGAAAAATCGATATGTGTCTCAATAAACAAGTGCGTGAAAAACTGAAAATCTAGAGATAGTGGTGTGATGTTTTATGGCTGAAATGAGTATTTAGACCATTTATAGTCAAATATATGGTCATATTATGTTATTTGCATTAATTTCATAGTTCGTATTTCGGAATTTGTTTGGGTTTTACATTTTATCTTTTCATATACGGTGAATTATGGGTTGGACATACTTGACTGATTTCAAAGACCTCATTCTAAGATTTACAGACCAATAAAGAAAACACTCTTACGAAAAAAAAACTCTTACGATTCTCTATTTTAAATTATTTTATAAATGAAAAATGTAATAGACCCAATCATATTATTGGGGTTTGAAGTCAGAGGCCTCGCAGAAAAAATACGTGTAAAGCCTAAACAAATTGAATTGATGGGTTATTAACTTATTATTAACCAAAAGACGACATCCGTATAGTAGTTTTAGTTTAGGATGCCCTAAATAGGATACAAAGTTGGGTTCAAGGCCCATTTGCTCGTTGAAGCAAACCCATCAATTAGCCAATATCCAGGACTCGTTGTTCATTTATGTCAACATTCAACCGTTGGTTCGTGGAACAAAAGGACTCTAGTTATTAAAACCCAAACAATCTTAGAGAGAAAACAAATTACGAGAAGAGGAACCCCTAAAATTTACGGAAAGATTCAGAAGAAAGGAAAATATTGTGTGTATCTAATTTGTCAAGATGGATGCCGTGTAACTGTAATAGTCGGCATTGGCAATGGCATGCTTCAATCAGCGGTCTTTGGTTTGTTTCCTAAGAGAATCATTGTAATTGGAATGATGTAGCATACCAAAGTAAAGGAGACCCAAAATTACTAAAAAGGCGATGTAGAGCGAAGAGGCACTTGGAACAATAAAAACGTGGAAAGGTGAGAGACCCCACACTTGACTGCTCCTTCCCTCATTGGGCCGCTTCAATTCTCTCTCCTTCTGCAAAAGCCATTTCTTTTGTTTTTTTTTTTCGTTTTTTTCTGCATTCTCTTTTCCTTTTTTGGTTGCACACAAAACTTATCGTATTTTGCTGTTTAAGGGAGAAGATAAACAATATATAATTATTTTTTTTCCTCCAAAGTTCAAAAGAGAAAGAGTGTGTTTACATAATTGATTCCGGCTATGAAATACCTTTATTTTATATAGAGCACATATAGTGTAGTAAAATTGTCTTTATGTGCATGGTAGTAAGAATGAACCAACTTTTTTTTAATTGTTGTGCAATCAAGCTCAACAAAATATTTATATAATTTACTCGATGAGATCAATTCCGATCAACTTTGTGGATGACTCGTTCGGATCATGAGTCATGATCTTTGAAACCTACTTGTAAAATCTTTCTCGGGAAATATACAATTCTATGTGCAGCATCACATGATTTTATCAAGTGGACCATCGACATGGAACCATAAGTCAAATACAACAACATAATATTTTTATGGATATATATCGTATTGGTATGAAGGATTAGGTCAGTTGTGGATGACAAAATCTGGTCTGAAAAAGAAAAACCGAATATTCGCATAAACCAAAAGAATAAAAAGAAATATATTATTAAACAAACCTTATCTATCCCACGTGCTCCATTTTTTTTTGTTGGTCCCATTTTTCTTCTATGCCCAAAGGGCAAAGGCTATGATCAGGTGTGGGTGAAACTACACGACAAACCCATGCGATTAGACCTGGACATGACTTCTTAGTTCTTACGCCATGTCACATTCAATGCACGACTATAATACATTATCCTCTACATCAATCTTGACGGAAACTTTATCTGTCTTTTTACTGTTCAACCTTTGGATCTGACTATTTGATAAAATCCAACGGCTATCAGCTAATGTCTTATTTGTGTCCCTGTCGCACTCGATAATTACTCCTAACCTTATGTTTTCTCATCACGATGTTCATTTTCCGCATAGAATTGTTTCTTCATCCTAAAATCTGTTTTATTTTTGCTTTAATATGTTTGTTTTTATCTCACATTAAAATATAAAGTTATCCCAGACGGAAAATTCCTTTTAAATAATGAATTTTGTTCTTGTAAATAATGAATTATCTTATTCAAAGTTAAAAAAAACTGACAAGTTACTTTTTTTTGTTAGATTTTATCGAGTCCGTACAATTTGACGGCCACCGACGGGACTATCGAAACCGATGGCACGACACATGACAATGTTAACGGCCGAAGATGACTGCGTTAGGTTGGTGGTGCGTTTGTAAGGACCAAACCACCGCGTCTGCATATAACGGTTCTTTCTCCACGGCGGAAGCGTGAGGCCACGGCTCTTAAGCGAAATCCTGGTTGCGTCGCAAACGAGCCGCAGTGTCCGCTTCAGATCGTCTCCTCTGCCTACGAAAACCGCCGGAAGCGATTGAAGCACACAGGTAAATTGTGCCGTCGGCCTCGCAATTTGAAATCGCGACACGAAATCTAAATCGACGATGTATCGAACTGTCTGAGAAGACGTGGCGGTCGGTGCATGCATAACGTCGATGAATTCGTGGTTACCGGCGGTGAGACCTCCGGAGGAGTTCCATTTGGTTTTGCAGATGGCCGCATTATGGCCGAGCTCTCTAAGGAGAGACATGACCTTACGCTGGAAAACGAGACGCTGTTCGTGCTGAGATCCTAGAGACGACAACACTTCCATCGCTCTGGCCACGTGGACCAAAACCATTCGTCCGTACGAATCTTCCCTGAGAGAATTCCTTAGAAGTTTGGCGATATCGTTGGCATAGTCAGGGGGCTCGACTTGTTCCGAGTCAGAATCCGAGTCGGAACCGGAGTCTTGATCACACCAGAGTGAGTTATCATTAACGGTGTCAACTTCATCTTCCAAGAAGCTTTGGACGAGATCCGAGAGACAAGGTGAGTCGTCGTCGTCGTCGAAGTCTTTGATTCCGTCTCCGGTATGTTCGCTGCCACTGCTAAAGCTGCATCCAACAAGACGAGCCCTAACCTCGTCAACGAGTGGATCGGTGATACGTTTCACTCTCGGGAAACCCATGTTTCTGAATGTGTAAAGAAACCTCAATCGAGTGTTCTGCAAGAGATTTAAAATCTGAAGTTTGAAGAAAGAGAGACAAGGATGAGATAGGTTTAAATAAAACTAGAGAACTTTCTTTCTGAGAACGAAAAAAGCTTGAAGAGAGAGAGGAGATGGGCTCCGAATATTCGATGGGAAGCGAAACATATATTTATATTATAACTTTGAGCAAAGAATACTATATAATTAAAATCAAATGCAGGAAAATATTATAAGGAGACACGTAATAATGGGGGAAAAAGCAAAATCGGAGGATATACATACCACTTCTTGGTGACTAATAAGCATGTCGACTTTTGGCCCGATGGTTTAGGCAAACTAAGGCATATCCCAACGGGTATATAGGGTTTAGTCGCCTCCTCGCATTTATAGTTTTCACGTATTCGTTATTGCCCTTTTAAAATTATTTAAGACCTACTGACATAGTCGTATAACGTAAATGTCTTACTTAAAATTTAGAGTTTAGTTACATTTATTCGGATCTGGATTGCGGATCGTTCGATCTTGGGTTGAATAGACCAACCAACGGACTAACGGAGATATGACAAGAAGACGACCACAAATTAGAGCATGCTTGTTTCTTCTTCTTTGCTTGATGGACTCGCTTCTAAATGATACCGTCACAAATGGTTCTCATAGATTTGACATCCACGTATGTGTTGTCGAAAAAAACTGTACTAATTAAGTTCACAACACATTACCAAACTCTCTACGTAATTCATGCATTCATCTTGATTTTCATTCTGATTCATATTTTAAAATTATACGATAGAAAATTCTTATTATGGCATTATGTTTGAAGTAACACTTAAAACAAACAAAGATGGTCCTAATTACTGTAATAGAAATACATACTTAAAAGGTGTAGACGGATATTAAGGGGTTTTTACTAGTAAAATTATAACAACTCCCCTACAATATATGATTCGAGAAAAAAATAAAAGACATTTCATCTTCGATTCGAATTTTAAATCAATGCATAGATATTACTTCAACTTCAATTTTGACATTATTTTAAACAGTTTGACGAAATATCATAAAACTATAAATATTTCAGGAGTACATTAATTTTCAAAAATTACAAAATAATATTAAATATGATAGTATATTGGTTGAAATTTCTATTGATTTTTAGAAACCGGATACGATTTTTTCATAATCAATAGAAAATTATCAATATCTGATATATTTTCTAAAGATCAATATAAATTACAAGGAAAATGTAATAAAATTTATCACTTTGTGGCTATTTAAAATTTTAAATTATAAACAGCTTGGATGATAGGAGGAAAGGATTATTATCCAAAATAAAATAATAAAAAATTGAAGTATAAGAAAAGAAGACACGTGACAAGAGAAATAACGGGAACAAAAATGTGGTGGGGCCCATATAGGTCGAGATGATTGTGAAAGGAAGCGTAGGGCCAAGAACCAACCAAAGAGCCTTTCACCTCTGTCTCCCTATCCTCTTTTCTTCATTTAATCCCATTTCTTTTGGCTCTTCATGAAAGGGAAAGGTAGTAGCAGCGTCCAGCGTTTAATAATTAAGTATTCTTTTAAAATACGATTAATCGTTGTATGCAGGGTCGTATCGTATCGTATCTATGCTTATAAAAATAAATCAGGGCTCTTATTTTAAAACAAGGAATTTGGGCTCTAATTTATTGAAAATTTAAGTGGGTATTTTAGTGTGTTTAACTCTTATCTCACAAGTCACAAGTGTCTCTTTCAAAAATTTATGAATTCACTATCACTCATAATTTGTTGCTTTACATTAGTTATTATCTATATACTTATATAATATATAACTACTTATATAAATGAAAATAATATCTTATAAATATAAAATCTTTCAACACACTTATGTATTACATTTTATTTATTTTAAATTAAATCATTTACAGGAAATTGATTTTTGTTTTCCTTCTAAACTTGCATAGGGCTTTTAAAAATGTAGACAAGGCTCTGGTTGTATGTTACCGAGATCACTTCCATCAGACGTTTTACTGCATCAAAACATGCATCTCGTACATTCTTCCCCGCACCACAAAAACCTACTAACGCTGTATGTAAGTTAACATTGAGGCCTTGAATAACGACAAGAATACGATGCATATTTTAAGAGAAGCTGGACGTATTTTGTTACTGTTTCCAGTTAACGCTGCTTGATATTTTTTTCATTAATCAGACGTTTCATTTATATCACACAATTTTTCACCAATCAAGTGTATTGGTTATTTTACAAAATCACGTTTGCCCCGTATAATAAGTTTGTACGCATATAACACTACTGAACTATACTGTATTGACAATTTATTTTTCCCGCAATACCATATATAAGCTGTCACCATTTGAACCCTAAATAATAGTTTTTTTGTCTTTAGTCAACAAATAATATATTTCGTAAGTGCTAAGTTTCTAACATTAGTTCGAAAGTAAGAGTCAAGAGATTATTCCTTATTTTGAATGAATTGAAAAGTTCTTCTATTAATTTTAAATTTAAATACTAGAAAAATGCCAATCATGAATACAAACAGAGGAACGTCCAAACAGAGGAACGTCCAAACAGAGGAACGAATATAAGCTGAATCCTTAACTAGGGTAAAAATGGTGGTAAAATGTTATAAGTAATCATTTTTCGTGAGAATGACGGTAGTGGCTGACACGTGAGATTTAGTGTTGGTGAAAGTCACGATGAAACTCTTATCATTTTCCATGTAATCTTACATAGCGTAATTAGTATTAACGAACACTCATACTCGATGGTTAGTGTTGAAGTTAATGTTGGAGTGAAATCGAACCGCTTTTATCAATTTAATTGGAGAAAAGTTGGAATTTGGGAGGTGTGAAGAGTTTTTGGCATATGAGGTATCCAACAAGTGGCAATATCTAATAGTCTTTTGCAAGAACGAAAACGTGACAAGTGGACTTTGTAAATTGGTGTCTATTTATGCTTGTTGTCCCATGCAGGTTGTGGTATAGTACTATTAAAATCAACAATTTTTTTTGAATTGGTGTCTAGTATTGATGTTTTATTTGAATTGCCAATACTCGAATGTTTTTAAAAAATTAAATTATAAATGAATCGAACTATTATAATTGTTTTAGAACTTTAAAATTTCTTACAAAATTAATAACGCTTGTAATCACGTTAACGTGTATTATCCCAGATATGAAAACAAAAACATACGATAAAATATGATTATTAAGCTGGGGTCTATATTTTTATTATTTTGTAATTATATATATATAAATTGACGATTTTTTTGTTTTTGTAAAAAAAGATATTCATTAATATATTTTCTTTGTCTAATGTAGCTACAGGCCTACAGCTCCCCCTCTCTTTAGTAGGGAGAAAACATGAGCCAGTGTAGCTTACACTTAAACGAGGAACACATTTAAATTCTATACCGTGGATGAAGCCCGTTAAATTTATCAATGGGCTTCGGATTTGAAGGCCCATATAAATCGAAGAGTAGTAAGTAGCCCAGAGGTAAAACGTGTCCTCCCTCTGTGTTAACAACCGATGTTGGACTTCCTGAGCAATTTTGTTTTCATCATGCGTGACGTAGGTATGGAAATATTATTTGTAATACAAGATCTGATCCAAATGCATATACAATATACAGTACATACATATTATTTGACTGTAGCTTCATGGAATAACAGCTTAATGTGTTTTTTTTTTTTTTTTTCTTTCCTAATCTTAAAAGTCGGTGATTATGTTCCTGAAACGTGTCACCAGAAGCGATACGCATATTATATAAATCCTGTTTGAATTTTTCTTCATTTGAACTCAGGCAATATATACATTATTACTGGTGAATATTTGCATTAGAAAAACTGATCCACCATTATGCAAATTGTCCAATATAAATAAAGCTTGACAATAGGCCCAAAACAAGAGTTACCAACACAGATGCAACACTCGAACGAAGTATATTAGAGAAGATTAGTATACATTATGTCTCCCATTATATGCACATATTTGTTATGTGAAGATCTTAGATGGAAAAATATAGATTAAGAACTTACGTATTATGAGGACATAAAAATCTCACTAAGTCAGTCAAGGCACCACTATCAGTGTATTAATAGCATTGAAATTTTAAATTTTAAATAGAAAATTATTATTGATTTTATTTTATACTCGTTTAATTAGGAAAGCATTGATTAATAATTTAATAGTTACAATTTAATAACTTAAATTATTAAACAACTTGTATATAACCTCCTCAGTACTGCCATTAACGACCTCCTCTGTTCTTCACTTTCGGAAATCTATAAACTTTATCTTCAATTTGATAAATCACTAAATTGAGCTTATTTTAGGAGTTTTCACCTTAATTAATATCTGCACTTTAAAATACTTCTTTTCCCTCCACCTAGAATTGAGATCCATGGACTACGAGCTGTTTATGAATGCAGGAGTTTCGCATCCGCCGGAGAATGAGATGACGTCACCGGAGATTCTCAATTGGGTTTCAATGGAGACCCAGCCATTGGACCCTAGTTTCAGTCGTAATATATCGCGGGATTGCGTTTTCTGGGAAAATTCAACGGAACAGAGCATCTTCGATTCGGCTCTGAGCTCACTCGTCTCTTGGCCGACGCCGTCAAATTCTAACTTTTCAGACGGTGGAGAAAATTTCATCATCAGAGAGCTAATCGGGAAATTGGGTAACATTGGCGATATATATATGACTCCGGCGAGCAACGCCGCCTCGTGTTACGCAACTCCGATGAGCTCTCCACCTCTGAGACGGATGATGGCGACGAAAACGACGCCGTTGGCGGAATTCCACACCGATCCAGGTTTTGCAGAGAGAGCGGCGATGTTCTCGTGTTTTGGTAGCCGGAGTTATAACGGCAGAACCAACTTACACTTCCCTATTAATAACGGACTAGTTGCAACCAATGAGAAAATGCCACGTGTGAGCAGCGAAGCTCTCAAGCCCATTGCTTCTCAGATTCCTGTCGGAGAATTTTCCCGGAAGAGAAAGGCAAAATCCACGCAGAATTCTGCTTCCACTGTGTCACCATCCAAGGTTCGTTCTCCAACTTTTTTATTCGAAATTTGGAGAAAAAAAAAACGAATTTAAATTGATATTCGTTTAATTTCAGGAGATTGGAGAGAAGGAAGATTCGTATCCAAAGAGAAGCAAAAAATCAGAAGAAGAAGAAGAAGATGATGAGAAAACGAAATCAATTGATCCTTACAAAGACTACATTCATGTCAGAGCTCGACGAGGCCAAGCCACCGATAGTCACAGCCTCGCTGAACGAGTCCGTCAATTTTCTATTTTCTTACTGTTATTACCAACTTTATTTATCTCATTCCAATCTTATAATTAATTCCTCATTAGTTAAATTAATTATACTTATAATTTTAATTTTATGCTTTGTTGTTTTCGATGTAAAAAAGGTTCGAAGAGAGAAAATAAGCGAAAGAATGAAGCTGCTTCAGGATCTTGTCCCTGGATGCAACAAGGTGAGAATGATATTTTGATTTAATCACTGATTAATTCGTTTTTACTTGTAATCGACTAGTCGTGATTAAACTATTTGTTTCCCTTTTTTTTTAAAAAGGTTACT
The DNA here is from genome assembly GCA_963854855.1 of Nasturtium officinale. NCBI lineage: Eukaryota > Viridiplantae > Streptophyta > Magnoliopsida > Brassicales > Brassicaceae > Nasturtium > Nasturtium officinale. The sequence goes on along the minus strand of OY978502.1, from coordinate 1,907,501 downwards.
GGGAAAGCACTAATGTTGGATGAAATTATAAACTATGTCCAATCATTGCAACGACAAGTTGAGGTAATTTCCATTACATTATTGGTCCACTTTAAACTCTTTCCATTATTTCATAATCACTTTTTAAAATAATTACACGATTTTCATTTTTTTTTTGAATCTCATTGTTTAATGATGGCAGTTCTTGTCGATGAAGTTATCGTCAATGAACACCAGGCTGGACTTTAACATGGACACTTCTGTGTCAACAGATGTAAGTCACCGTCAGTCACACTTAAACTAATTACTATTAATTATAATTTACAATTAGTAAAACAATAATCTCTTTGTGAACCAATCGTGTGCTTTATTAACTAATTTCTTTTTCTTTTCTGACAGATATTTCCTTCAAGTAACAATCTAATGCATCAGCAAGTACTTCAATTAGAATCTTCAGCACAAACCTTATTGGGTGATCATCACAATAAAAATTTACAGTTGAACCCTTACAATTATTCAAATAACATAATAGACCTTTTGGAAACTTCTGATAATAGAAGCTTCATTTCTCACTTACCAACACTTGCTGCTCATTTCACTGACGCTATTCCTCAGGTTTTTACTTTTCCCCACACTCTTTACATTTTTATGTTTCCATTTCGAATGATCTTTTAACCTTTTTGGTTTTGATTTCAGTATTCAACATTTTCTGAAGATGATTTTCGTAACATTATTCACGTGGGTTACGCGCAAAACCGGATCCATGGATTGAAGCAAAGTAAGGAAACTAAATCATACTCTCTTTTTTTTATTTAATATTTAAATATTATCATTTAGATTTGAGGTGTATGTATATCTTTTACTATATATGCAGGTTCATCAAGCCAAGTACCATCAAACATGAAAGCTGAATTTTGAACAACCGTTATTTACATTTTTACTAAACAAATATTCGAGTTTCAATTCAAGGTCTCAAGGATAGAAAGTATGAAAAGGATTGATGGGTGTACATAACAAGAAGCTTGAATTGGGCCACCCCATTTTGCGAGTTCATTTCTATAGTCATCTTCTTATATATATAACTTCCTCTTTTATCCTTCTTTTCATTTGTGGTGCTCTTTTGTATTGTCATCCGCCATTATTGTTAACGGATTCTTTATGTTTTTTTTTTGTTTGCTTAGATTTAGTATCATTGTAAGTTTTAACCCCACCATGTATACTATAGCTATTGTTTGATATATTGAATTCCACCATTAATAATTTCTCTCTCTCTCTCTCTCTCTCTCTCTCTCTCTCTTTTGTAAGTATAATTTTCGGTTCAATGGGTTTGAGATCTTATACAACAATTTGAAATTCCAAATTCAAATCTGTTATGGTGTCAGTCAATTTGAATTAGACAATAAAATGCAGGTTGACAAAAAATAAACTCCATTTTACACTCAAACAACAAGACTTTTATTTGATCACTCATTGAATTATATATATTTTTTAAAAAAAAGAGAGTTGGTAGTGAGTTTTCTTCCAGACGAGTTGCATAGCGTGACATCTATCTTTTTGCTAGATTACATATCTGTAACGTACTCGACTATATTATTTACAACAAATTAACACGTACGATAGGTAGCTTATTCATGAACTCATGAAGCAAACATCAAATCCTAGCTAAGCTTGACTTTTCCATTTTAATCTCAACTCGTGAACGTCAGTTTCAATGTTAGATCACATATTTGATTTGTGGATTTGATCGTTGCTACTGTTAACCAGCTGAATAAGGTGTTCTGTCATTTTCCCCTTTGTGTTTGTGGGGGTTATTTAAAAATAAAACGACTCATTAATAAGTCTAATACGAGTGGTTGGTTATGAGCAAAATCCCAAATATGATTAATTAGAATTTTATATAGGGATCACGCCGTGATTTATGGAAACTCTATGGATTCGATTGTAAATTTCAAAGATCTTTCAGAGAACACGTCTCTTTCTATTCACCTAATGTATAAACCAGAACCCGCAACAACAAACTATTCAATCAAGTAAAACTCCATGTCTAATCAAAAACCAATTCCCACAGTACTTAATGATAATGTTTTATCATAAAAACTATAACGAAAACAAAACAAAAACTTTTAAGCGGATAATTTATAATTGTATCACACAACTCACAAGATTCACAACAATTTTTGGATAGCCGTTCCGTTTCAGTCCGCTGAATATTGCCGACGTTCTAAATTTTTAATTTTCTTGATAATATTCGATGGAATGGGCCACAAGTAGGACTGAAAGGGCCCAATTGTTGAACCTTTGTTCTAGTAGAGGTTTTTTAGGCGGCGCTCTATTTTCGGCCCAACTAAACGCCCATAAGACCTTTTTGGATCCCTCTCAGTCTCAGATGAGCTCAGTTTTTTTTTTTTTTTTTTTTTTTGTTATGAGCTTTCATTTTTTTTTTCTTTTAATATTTTCCTCATCCTATTTCTTAAATGTCACGGTATGGTTATTGCATATATATTAAAATTTAGAATATAAAATATGGAGCAATAAACTGTTCATCCGATAAATTAAAATATAATAATTAACAGAAGCTAAAAATCAATCATTTTATCGTATTAGATTGAATATTTAGTAGAAGACCTCATGTCATTGTGATTGTCTGTCTTGTAAGTTGTAATATAGAATATTCCAGCTAGTTAAATAATACAGTATCTAGGACAACAAATTGATTGACCAAAAAAACTCACAAAAAGAAATGTGGTAAATTTAAAACTGTATGTTTTGTCAAGTAGTAATTAAAATTTAAAATTATTTTTTTGCTCCTAAATAGAAGATGACAATATAAATTAATTTTGTCATGTAAAAAAAAAGAAAAAAAAGAAAGAAAGACGTCATCTATTGTTAGTAAGATTAGGCCAATGGTGTAGTAGTCTCCTAAAAATCTCAGATCTAAGGCGAAATCCAGAAATTCATCAGCTTTGGGGGAAGCGAATCTGGTTGTCTCGTTGAATGTCTCGCTCCCAGAACGAGGAGTTTCAGCAATGGTGGAACAAGCAACGCGATAGGAACAATCACGACGTTCTCTATACCGGTGACGATGAAGCATTTCTCACCGTTGAAATCCATACTCCCTCCACCACCGTTGATCCTGATAAAGATCGGATCCGGACTCGTAGCGTTCGTCAGCTCTCTCGTCTCTATCTTCTCAAGTTCAAGCAAGTCGCATCTTCCTTACTCTGGATCGGTAACTCTCTCTTCCACCTTGTTCGCACTGCCAATCGCCGCATTGCCAATGATAATCCTCCCTCCGTTTCTTCCTCCGCTCGATTGTATCGTGTAATCAAAGGATTTCTCGTTCTTGTCCTACTTCTTCTTTGTTTCGAGCTCCTCGCTTATTTCAAGGGATGGCACTTCACTCCGCCTTCCGTTGCCTCCGCTGAGGTTGCTGCTGAGGTTCTTTACGCTTGGTGGCTTGAGATCAGGGCGTCTTATCTCGCCCCGCCGCTTCAGAGTTTGACCAATGTATGTATTGTTCTCTTTTTGATTCAATCCGTCGATCGTCTTGTGCTTGTGCTTGGATGCTTCTGGATCAAGCTCCGCCGCATTAAGCCTGTCGCGTCCATGGAGTATCCGGTGAAACCCGTTGGAGAAGGGGTAAGATTGGAAGATTATCCAATGGTGCTTGTGCAGATCCCAATGTGCAATGAGAAGGAGGTAAGCACATGTATGTAGGTCCCTTATCCCTAGTTGTATCTTGCTGTTTCAAGTCGATCTCATTGTTAAGCTGAGTTGAATTGGGGATCAAGCATCTCTAGGTAGGATTTTGTTGGTGTGTTTTACTCATATCTGAAACTCATTGATTGTATTGTAATGTGCGTACTTTGATCCGTTTTTGAGTTGTTCTAGTTCCGGTTTACTTTATCTCATCTCGTTGATTTTGGTTGGTGGCAATTCCAGGTTTACCAACAATCTATTGGAGCTGTGTGTATGCTTGATTGGCCAAGAGAAAGAATGCTAGTTCAGGTTCTTGATGACTCCAGTGAGTTAGATGTTCAGCAGCTTATAAAAGCTGAAGTACAAAAATGGCAACAAAGGGGTGTCCGGATTGTGTATAGACACCGTCTTATACGTACTGGTTATAAGGCTGGAAACCTTAAAGCTGCAATGAATTGTGAATACATCAAAGACTACGAGTTTGTCACCATATTCGATGCGGATTTCCAGCCACCAGCGGAATTTTTAAAGAAAACAGTCCCTCATTTCAAGGTAACCAATCACTTTTTTTTTTGTCTCTTGTTAAGGAGCTGTTATGCAACCAGTTTGTTTATTGTTTAAGGATATTGGTTGGTCATTTCAAAACTATAGAGAGTGGTCATACCCTGAGCTTGATGGTATTTGGTTAGAATACAGTGGGAAAATGACATATATGTCTAATGTCATTGCATTGCACATAACGCTGACTAATTCCTGGTATGTAGGTCTCCACTACAATTAGCTATGTGTGTCTCCATTTCAGTGGTTCTAGGATAAACAAACATGTAACAAAGAAATGTAGAGAATTTGTATTTTTAATAAAAGCTCTATTTTTTATGAAACGCTAACTTGATAGAACCTTCCCTCAAAACTCAAGTTATCAAATTGTCACAACCTTGTGACAACTGATACCGGCCACAGTTTCCTTCATTGGTTGCACGTATCCGTTTTTCTCACATCATGCATTCTTTATTCTTGATCTTTCACATGGTATGAAGTATGAACTTGTGTGCTCTGTTGTGCTTGAACTTTGAATGCATCTTCATTGGCCGTTCTCTCATGAAAGTTTATGTGTTTCTTCCAGGGGAATGATGATTTAGCCTTGGTCCAAACAAGGTGGGCCTTTGTGAACAAAGATGAAAACTTGCTGACAAGACTGCAGAACATAAATTTGTCTTTCCACTTTGAAGTTGAACAACAAGTTAATGGTATCTTTATTAACTTCTTTGGCTTTAACGGAACTGCTGGTGTTTGGAGAATCAAAGCCCTCGAGGACTGTGGAGGATGGTTGGAGCGAACAACTGTTGAAGACATGGATATCGCTGTTCGTGCACATCTTTGTGGATGGAAGTTCATTTATCTAAATGATGTGAAGGTATTTGTGCCAACCAAACGCTCGGAAGTTTCCTTTCAGTCACCAGATTTTATAAAGCAGGACTATTTGATCTCATCCATCTGTTTCCTCCCTTTCTCAGTGTCTCTGTGAACTTCCAGAGTCCTATGAGGCATACAAAAAACAGCAATACCGTTGGCATTCGGGTCCTATGCAATTATTCCGTTTGTGCTTCTTTGACATTCTTCGTTCCAAGGTGAAATTAAGGATTACATTGAGATTATTTGCCTCGATCTCTCCCTTGAGATTATATTTTAATATAATTTTCATCATGATAGCTCGGTCTGATCTTAATCTGGTGTTCTTATTCCTTACTGCAGGTGAGTGTTGCCAAGAAAGCAAATATGATATTTCTCTTCTTCTTACTACGGAAGCTTATCTTGCCATTCTACTCATTCACTCTCTTCTGCGTCATTCTTCCATTAACAATGTTCTTCCCAGAAGCTAACTTACCATCTTGGGTTGTTTGCTATATCCCTGGGATCATGTCCATCTTAAACATCTTACCAGCCCCAAAATCCTTCCCATTCATAGTCCCATATCTCCTATTCGAGAACACCATGTCGGTTACTAAGTTTGGAGCCATGATCTCTGGTTTGTTCAAGTTTGGAAGTTCTTATGAATGGGTAGTCACCAAAAAGCTAGGGAGGTCCTCTGAGGCTGATCTGATTGCATATGCAAAGTCAGGTTCTCTTGTCGAGTCCACAAGCATCCAAAGATCATCCTCTGATTCTGGTTTAACAGAGCTGAGCAAACTAGGAGCAGAAAAGAAAGCTGGGAAAACCAAGAGAAACCGTTTGTACAGAACAGAAATCGCACTTGCCTTTATCCTCTTGGCAGCCTCGGTGAGAAGCTTGTTGTCAGCACAAGGGATCCACTTCTACTTCCTCTTGTTCCAAGGAATCACATTTGTTGTTGTGGGTCTAGATTTGATCGGGGAACAGGTCAGTTAGTTTATGTAACCCTTTTCTCGTTTAAAACTACATTAAACCATACCACCTGAAGAAGGAACAGGACCCAAAAACCAAGTCAGGAAGGAATGAACCAACTCACTTATGGATACTGCAAGCCTTTTCATTACAGATAAATACATAAAAACAGTTCATTTAAAGTTTCTGTCTTGGGAACATGATTTTATACTGTACTTGGGTTGGTTTAGATTCTTCCTTATTTTTTTACGGTTAGTGTTAGAGAATGGCAGAAAAGAACCGTCGAAGCAAATTTCAAGGACTTGACGACCTGTCTTTCTTGTGGTATTAAGCCAAAACTTGTTTTTTGTTATGCAAAAACTGTTGTTTGGTTGTTGATTTTTGTTATGGATGTCGAGGCATAAACATTTTAATTTTTTTTGTTGTAATGCCACTCTCAAAATTCTTTTGAGCAGTTTGTTGTTGTTGTTGTTTCTCTCTTACGACTTCATTTATATACTTTTGAATTTAATCTTACATTTTCTTTACCAGGACTGAAAAAATAAAAAAATAAAGAGAGAGCTGAATGGTGCTAGTTTTGGGTCTTTTAGACGTACTAGTTTTGGGCCTCTTTTGTTTGTATTTTTGTGGACCAGAATATGTTTGACATTCTTGTGACCCAAGTTCACTTAGCTCTCCCAATTAGATCCAGAATTCAAGTTTGGGTTTGAACCTTTGATGAATTCGGGTAACTTCACTTGTTAATTAAAAAAATTACAGATGTATGTTAAATTCTCTCTGCATAAATATAAAAGTAAAATGAACAAAATAAATGTCGATGTATTCGACCTTACAAGTTCAAAGCGGATTAATATAGCATATGACAGTATCCAGTAGTTATCAGATAGGTTGCATGCATTCCCGCTTCGGAGGCTTAAACCTGACAAATCCAGACAGCAGACTTTATAAGTTACATGAGCAAATACATAAATAATAATAGGCTATAATATATTTCCTATACGGTATGAGATTAAATCATAAACCCAGACCTATCAGATCTACTCCGACATAATATCTAACAATGTAGGAATCTCAAAGAAGAAGAAAAAAGGGACAAACGGACAAAAAGTGGAGGAGAAAGAGATAGCTTTGTGCAGAGGGAGTAATAATGTCGTTCTTGTTTTTTTTATAAATAATTTAGTTGAAATTCAGTCATTCGGATATTTATTTCGTATCTATTTTCGACTCGTACACGGTACACGTATCCATACCGATTTAATTAAAGTCAGATATTGATTAAAACGGCTTATTGGAAAAATCATACCTACGAATCTTGTATTCTTTCAGTTAAATGGGTCGGAATACTCGACCTAAAGTCACTGCTTATATTGATGTTTTTAAAATATTACTATTATTATAATGAACGGTGAGATCTTTAGCATGATGTCACGTGACATCATTAAAGCTTCGGATTCGGAACGTTACTTTTCCGTTTTCTCAAACTCTTTTAGTTCTTTATTACAAGACGACCGTTGAGATTTGTTTAGAATTAAGACACAAATCACAACAGTCTTTTACCACTATTCTTTAATTTTATTTGCAGACCTTTTTCGATACTTCAATATATTCTCCCAACAATCGCCATGAGAGACCCGATCAACATTAATACATTTTTAATGAACAATGAAAGTCTGGTGAAAATTTGTTGAGAATTTTATTCATTTAGTATAAACAATGAGAGTTGAAATAAAATACTTTCAGAATGATTTTTCATTTACATATCTCCCTGAGATCTCACGGAGCATTAGCCGTCAAGAAAAAAGAATAATCTCAGTTCTCAAGACATGCTGTTTACTATTTGTTCACCAAATGATTGTTTTAATTAATTTTCCCCCATTACACATTGAATATTAAAATATTTGTATAAAAAATGCTACAAATGTTTTTGGCAATAGTTTTCTTTAAAACATCAGTTTTGAATGACTCTTTTTCTCTAAATCATGATGATTTGTTTATATTAGAGACATAATGAGTAAATGTTAAACCTTGAAAATGTGGCAAGAAACAGAGTATTTTCAACTAACAATGAAAACCTTATTAAATTAATACGAGTCAATATTTATTGTCACCATTAATAATAACAAGATAGACTAACAGAAAAAAAGGAAGAAGCCACATTCATCTTACACTTCAAAGTCGAATAAATCTGCTCATAGTATATAAAATAATAACCTAAAATGTACTAATACATCGAATCTTTTGCTAATTAATACTCAAACCACATACGTACTTTTTTTTATGGGGAACACGTAAACACTTCACATTAAATATCCCAACTCTTCTCTCGTCTTACCAAATACTACTACTTTTTTCCTATCTTCTCCAAAGCTTCTCTTTTACCTCTGCTCATCTTCATAGCTTCAAAGTCACAGAAGAAGAAGAAGAAGAAGAAGAAGAGTTTTCATCATGAGTCTTCTGTATCTCCTTGCTCTGTCTCTGCTCATCTCTGTTTCAGGTAAACTCTATCTCGAGCTTAAATAATATCCGTTAATGTCGGAATAACACTTCTTGAAATGTTTGTCTTTCCCACAGGAGCAAAGTTCTCCGGACGGCCAGGAATCAACTACGGGCAGCTCGGAAACAACCTCCCATCTCCGTCCGACTCAATCAACCTCATAAAATCACTAAACGGAAAACGCGTTAAGCTCTACGACGCTAATCCAAAAATCCTAACCGCCTTAAACGCCACTGACATCGCCGTCTCCGTCATGGTCCCGAACCAGCTCATTGTCAACATTTCCAAATCTGAATCACTCTCCGACGACTGGATCCGATCCAACATACTCCCGTTTTACCCAACCACCAAGATCCGTTACCTCCTCGTCGGCAACGAGATCCTTTCTTCCTCAGATTCCGAGCTCAAATCCTCACTCGTTCCCGCAATGCGCAAGATCCAACGGTCTTTAAAGTCCCTAGGCGTTAAAAAAGTCAAAGTGGGGACCACACTCGCCATCGACGTTCTTCAATCATCATTTCCTCCTTCTAGCGGTGAGTTCAGGGAGGATATATCCGGTTTAGTTATGAAACCAATGCTTCAATTCTTAAACCGGACCAAATCGTTCTTATTCGTTGATGTCTATCCGTATTTCGCCTGGGCCCAAGATCCGAAACATATCGATCTCGATTATGCGATATTCGAATCTACCAACGTCACCGTTACGGATCCGGTCACGAATTTGACCTACCACAACCTCTTCGATCAGATGATTGACGCTTTCGTCTTTGCTATGAAACGGGTCGGGTATCCGGATATTCGAATCTGGGTTGCGGAAACGGGTTGGCCCAATAACGGAGACTACGACCAAATTGGAGCGAATATTTATAACGCTGCTACATACAACCGTAACGTCGTCAAGAAACTCGCCGCCGAACCACCAGTAGGTACGCCTGCCCGACCCGGAAAGGTTCTCCCGGCGTTTGTATTCGCACTTTACAACGAGAATCAGAAAACGGGTCCGGGAACGGAGCGGCATTTCGGACTTTTACATCCGAATGGGACTCAGGTCTACGGGATTGATTTGTCGGGGAAGACGGAGTACAAAGAATCTTTGCCGGCGCCGGAGAATAATGAGCTGTACAAGGGGAAGATATGGTGCGTTGTATCTAAAGGAGCAAATTGGACTCAGCTTGGTGAAGCTCTATCGTACGCTTGCTCACAGGGGAATAATACTTGTGACCCGATCCAATCCGGAGGTCCATGCCACAAACCCGATTTGACCGTTTTGCACGCCAGCTACGCCTTCAGCTCTTATTGGGCCCAATTTCGTAAGTCTGGCGGGAGTTGCTCCTTCAATGGCCTTGCCACCCAAACCATCAAAGATCCAAGTAAGCCGAATTTTTAAATCATAATTAAACCAAATTCATATGGTTATCGAAATAAGTTCCGGTTCAGTTATATCTGGATGTGTTAAAACGGCGGTGTATTACTTTGTCATTTGAACAGGCTACGGACGCTGCCAGTTCCCGAGCGTGACTTTGTGACGACTTACGAGTTAAGTTACGACAATGTCAAGAAGAGATACGCACGAGGGAAGATCAGACGATGTTACGGCTTCATTAGTAGAGATGGCACGTGACTCTGCACGATGTTACGTTGCTTGATTATTTAGAAAACGGTGTTTTAATTTGCTATCTATGTATTTGTTTTTAATTTTTGCCGCGAATAATGAAAATTCTGGAGTAATAAATTCGTTTTTTGGGTAATGGAAACCGCCAAACCGGTCCCTTAGGTCAATTAATTACTAGTTTTTTTTTTTTGTTCTGTTGTTCCTTTTGCTTTTGATTTTGACAGTGCGGGGTTAATTTTAAAAATATTCGACGGCTAATTTTTCACATCGTCATTGTGGTTTATCATGTAGAATTTTATTTAGGTAATGAAAAACTAGCTCGTATGATTTAAAAAAAAAACTCTTATATAACCCATTCAAAAAGGGTAAGGGATGAAAGTGATGGTTTATAGACGTTATAGAAAAGTAGTAGAAATCGAAATAATAAAAGAAACACCAAAGATTATATACTTGGAAAGGGAAGAAAAAAGTATGTAACTGTCGAGAATCAGATGCCATGATTCTCTTCTCCACCGAGAATATCATCAATTCATCATATTCATCTCTATGTTGACGTTGCAGAATAAATGTTTTTGACCTTTTGCAGGGAAAAAGAAAACATACTTTTGCACTCGTTAGAGTGTTTCATGTACTGTATTTTGCTTTTATTTTCCTTTTTTTGTTCGCTCAGTGTCAATTAGTTATAATGGCATATATCAAGTTATTAACACAATGCATCTGAGTTTTATTGAGATTCGTTTTTTTAATTAGACCTTTGTACTACTAATTTATTTTCGTTTATTCTCATTTTAATCAAATTTTAACAACAAAACATACATTTTTAGTTACTTTGATATATAATTCACAATTTTTTTTTTTTAAACTGTCAATTATAAAAGTAACTAAAAGTTTATGTTTTTTGTTAAAATTGATTTAACTGAGATATATAATCCACACTTAAAATGAAAAAAAAAAACTTAAACCCGTAGAGTAAGTAAACTGTTTGTGAAAATATGGGTTTAGTTCAACCTATATATTTGACATTCATATCCTGAGTCCGACATACACGCTTAGACTTACATCGATCTATGCATTTTATCATGCATGGGTTCAAAGTCTAATTAAAAGCTAATTAATGTTTGTGGACCCAACTGATAGCAAACAATGTAAACGGAGTTATGATAGGAGCTATCACTTATCCTAACAATCAATTATTCAATATCAAGATTCACGAGTCATCCATATTCCACTCAAAGTCAAAACCTCGCGTGAGCCCGTACCTCATTCGATACGCCATTGCACTTTGTTTAGATGATTATCAGTTATTTTTATGATAAATAAAATTGATTATAGTTTAAATTGAAACTGGAAGCGAAAATTGTATTTCAAGTGAAATTTACGTGTTTGGTAGATTAGTGTTACACTAAATACATATCCAATATGGGTAACTCTAGTGACGTATTATTTAACTATATGCAAAGAAAGAGCGTATGAAAAATCTCGATTTCGAACACTGGTTGAGGATTATAATTATAAAAAAATATGGGTTGTTTTATATAGAAGTTTGGCTTTAGGAAAACACCAACCGATGCACAGGCCTAAAATATTCAAAGGCACAAAACATGATGGGTCGTCTTAAATTTGCTTAGAAAATGGTGCCAATAATTGAGTTTCGGTGCCAATTATATAGGGCGGAATACTACTACTACTACAAAGTAAAAAAAAAAAAAAAAAAAGTTACGCTCAGTCACTCAGTCTACGTGTACAATATCTATAAATATACAAAATCTGTAAAACATCAACCACCTAACTCTCATGAATATGTAAATCATACGGCTAATTTATGAAATGATACGATTCTGAAACTATTATTCACGTAGATGAAGAAATATCACTATTCAAAATTTTATTTGATTATTGATTTCCATAAATATCCTAGTTATATATTTTATTGAATAGAAGGATTCTTGAAATTTCTCCAAGTGGGCCAGATTCATAAGTTGAATACTTCATAATAGAAGATAAACTTGAGTAAATATATATTTTCTACAAAAAACAAGATTTACGTAAAAATGAATAAAAACTCAAAATCCAAACATATCTATCCACTTGTCAAGTTGGAGATAAACAGTAACCACAGACCGACTTTAAGGAGCCCATAGAAAAACAACAGAATCAAATAATTTAAAAAAATTAAAATAGAAGGGAATAATTAATAAAAAGATACTCTTCTCTCTACCTTATCCAATCTTTCGCCACTTCTCCAACTAATCCGCAATTTCGCAGAATCAATCTTCTTCTCCTTTCTCTCTATCACAGCAGATCCTTAGGGTTTTTCCACCGTTTCTATTTTTTTTTTTCAAATCTAATCTAAATCCAAATCATGGATAGTTGTCTCTCCACTCAAGCTGCGCTTCCGTTTCTCCCATCGCGTTTGAGGAGACAGAGTGGCGACGGAGGCGGTGGTGGTTTTATCCTCCCGGCGACGCGGAAGATCCGGTTTAGTTCGATGGTCGTGAATTCTACGGCGGGTCCGAGCCGGTGTGAGCCTGGAAGCAGCCTTGACGCACCGCTTGAGCTACGATCGGCTCAGGGGAGGTTTCTGAGAAGCGTGTTGCTAAACAAGCGGCAGCTCTTTCACTACGCCGCCGCTGATGAGCTCAAGCAACTTGCTGATGATAGGGAAGCAGCCTTAGCTCGAATATCTCTCAGCTCTGGTTCCGACGAGGCTTCTCTCCACAGGTCCGTTTAACATTTACTCAAATCTAATCTCTCAATATACACTAATCTGTTATGCGTATATATTTTTAGAATTAGATACATATACAGAAATTTGTGTAAATCATTAGTTACATACGCAGCTTATCTAATCTCTTCACTAATCAGTTTTGTGGATTTACCATTAAGCTTGCTAATTTAGATTATATGTTGTTTGATTCTTTTGTGTTATACTAGTTTCATATGATCGGCGAATCATACTTATGATATGGCTGATTTGAAACAAAAGAGAAGCCTATACATATAAAGCAAGTTTTGCCTTCTCATGCTCTGCCTTATGAAGCAAGTTTTGTTTTAGTGTTGGGTATGATTTGCTTATAAGCTTTTCTCTAAGTTTCCATAACTGCTTAACATTAATTTCCTTTTGAAATGATTAATGCAGTTCCGTCAATGTTGTTTATTTCGTTAGCTAGTTAGCAAATATTATCCATCTGTTAGTTTCTTGTTATATTTAAATTTAGCACTAAAACCCTGATTTTCTCCATGGTTTGCAGAAGGATAGCTCAACTCAAGGAACGTTACTGCAAAACTGCAGTCCAAGATATAATGTACATGTTAATCTTCTACAAATACTCGGAGATAAGAGTCCCTCTTGTTCCGAAGCTCTCTAGATGCATCTACAATGGCAGACTCGAGATCTGGCCTCCAAAAGACTGGGAATTAGAGTCAATTCACAGCTGCGATGCCCTTGAGCTCATTAAAGAACACGTAAGTGCAGTCATCGGGTTACGGGTCAATTCATGTGTGACTGACAATTGGGCAACAACTCAGATACAGAAACTGCATCTCGGGAAAGTATACGCTGCCTCAATCTTGTACGGTTACTTTCTGAAATCGGCTACCCTCAGGCACGTGCTCGATTGTTCTTTATCAGATCTCCATGGAAGTGGATATCTGAACAGTCCTGTCTTTGGATGTTCTTTCACAACGGGCACAGCACAGACCTCCAACAAGCAGCAGCTGAGACATTACATCTCAGGGTTTGATCCCGAGACATTGCAGAGATGTGTAAAACCTAGGACAGAGGAGGCAAGGAATCTGATAGAGAAGCAAAGCTTGGCTCTTTTTGGCACGGAGGATAGTGATGAGACCATTGTGACATCATTTTCGAGTCTGAAGCGGTTACTTCTCGAAGCTGTGGCGTTTGGTACGTTTCTGTGGGACACAGAGTTGTATGTAGATGGTGCGTATAAGCTCAAGGAGAGCGGGAATGCAGAAGAACCAGAAGGAAAGAGAAGCATATGAACCTGTTTGGTTAGAAAAAAGCTTTCATGATCTTCTGTTCTGATGGTGTATAGAGAAATGTTTCTGCCGAATCTCTTAAGGCAAATCTTTAGTGTATAGCGTTTGTTTTGCGTAGTTCTAAGCCTTATAAATATTTCGACGGCCAAATAAGAATGTAGTGTGGTTATAAGGAAGGAACAGAGAACGGTGGGTTTTTCTTATGGGTTCAGTTGCTTTAATGCGATTTGATCCTTTTACCTCCTACGAGCATCCAAACCGAAACAAAAATTTCCACATTTGTCCAGACTAAACAAAGCTAAAACTTGAAAGAAAGAAAATAATAATAACCGAGTCGTACTAAACCAAACTAAAACATGTATTGATCTTTGGAAGATATCCAGATAAGATGTCCTTTTAGAGGACAAGCAAGAGAGGCTATCATGTTGGGCTTTATTATATTAGGCCTAATAATAACTTTGTTTGGCCCAATAAGTTAGACCTACCGAAACCGCAATTGTCACTGAATGTAAACTTTGGTCTTTCTTTTCAATTCCGTTTCTCTCTCGCCGGAATATATCTTCAACTTCATCTCATTATTGTTCGCCACCGTCACATACTCACCGGTAAGCATATTTATTTCACTTACTTATCTTCTATCTTCCACATTAGGTTCCTCTTCACCCTGCTGCGAATCGCCTGTGATTAGGGTTTATGAAATCTAACACCTCTGGTTTCGAATTTTATCAAGTTTCTCGGTGATTTCGGACAAGGAAGATGCCAGACGTACAATCAATGGTGGTGGAATTTGTTAACAAGCTCAGAAAGCGGTAAATATTTCTCGCAGCTTAAGTTTTATAAAACCCTTTTGGTAAGAGAGTAGCTAATTTGATCATATATTATACAGTAAGATTGAAGGCTCACAGGCTACAGCCAAATACACTGTAGAGCTTCTTAGGTCAGTGATTTCTCAGCATCGGGTGCCTCACGCAAACCAGGCTGCAGCTCTTATTGATGCTGTGAAAGCCGTTGGTGAGCAATTGGTTGCTGCAAATCCTGTTGGTATGTCTATTAAAGTTCCCTTTTTTTTTCTTACATCTTTTATTTCAACTTGTGCGAAGGAATAAATGTTTTTAGGTATGGTTTTGTAGAGCTTGCGGTGGGGAATGTAGTTAGAAGGGTTTTGCATATTATAAGGGAGGATGATCTTTCTCTCACTACAGCAGCTATGGCTGGTTTGGACTTGTTGGATGCAAGTGATGATGATGATGAAGATAATTGCAAAGGAATTGGGTATCCTGCAATGTCCGCAGCTGTTGTTGCTGCTGCTGCTAGGAGTACATTACGCCCTCCATCTTTGCAAACACTTCTCGAGGGCACTCCTGAATCTGCTACTGTCCCATATACATCCTCATCCGGTGCTGATTCCGAAAGCAAAAGTAAATGTACCTTTTCCATGCCTTTGGCTCTCCTTTCCAAATGCTTTTTTTCTTCCAGTAAATCCTTTGATGCATGGCTTTTAGTTACGTCTTTGATAAGTCCTGAAGATAAGTGTTACACAGGAATAAAAAGAAAGTCAGATTTACATTCTTTTTATAAGTCAAGACATGGTTCTATTTTGAAAAACGTCTTAGAAAGAGAGTTTTAAAAATAGGCTGTGACTGAAGGTAACATATTTAAGGGTATATGGATTTTGGTTTCGCTTTGGACCTTCTACGCTTGAGAGAGTTTAGGGAAGTGTAGAAAACCCCTAGGTTACTGGCTCCGGTAGTGTACTGTGAGTTTGTGTTGTGTTGCTGAATTAAGAGATTAGTTATATCTTTTTGTTGATATTGATGGTCTAGTATACTCTTTTAGCTGCCGATAAAAGTTCAATAACTCGGAAGCTGAAGCATGATGTTATAGAAGGAGTCAACCAACTTATCCATGAGATTGCTGGTTGTCATGAGCAGATCGCTGAGCAAGCTATAGAGCATATACATCAGAAGTATTTCGCCTCTGTAACCAAAATGTTTGTTTACCAATGTCTTTCCTTGGTGACAGTGCTTGTAATGCCTACATTTTTTTTTTTGTCAGTGAGGTGATTCTAACCCTGGGTAGCTCACGAACAGTATTTGAGTTTCTGTGTGCTGCAAAGGAGAAAAAAAGATCATTTCGTGTATTTGTAGCCGAAGGGGCTCCAAGGTTTGATGTCTCCGTTTTCCTATATGTTTTATACTTACTATCGTTGTTTTCTGCTTTTGCTCAATATTTCTCTTTCTCTGTGAGATATCCATTTAACTCAGCTGTTTTATTTTTGACTTTACTTCAATTTTAATTTTATCATATTAGGTATCAGGGCCATCTTCTAGCAAAGGAATTGGTAGCTAGAGGTTTGCAGACCACTGTGATCACGGACTCTGCAGTATTTGCTATGATATCTCGAGTGAATATGGTACATATTCAATTATACCCAATTTTATGTTCCCTTGTCCTTGGCTTCTAAATGCATTAAAAATGATGTGATGACCCACAGGTTATAATTGGAGCTCATGCAGTGATGGCTAATGGAGGGGTTATAGGACCTGTTGGAGTCAACATGGCTGCTCTTGCTGCACAAAAGCACGCAGTCCCATTTGTGGTTCTAGCCGGTAGTCACAAGGTTTGGTTTCAAGTTATTTATATTGCTCAAGGCTCAAGCCATTGACTGCTCTCATGAAGCTCAAAACTTGACTTCGGATTTTCAATTTATAAAACAGTTATGTCCACTCTATCCTCACAATCCAGAGGTATTACTAAACGAGCTGAGATCTCCTTCTGAGTTGTTGGACTTTGGTGAATTCTCTGATTGCCTTGATTTTGGAGCGGGTTCTGGGTCTCCGCTTCTTCAAGTTGTTAACCCAACATTCGATTATGTCCCTCCAAACCTTGTTAGCCTCTTTATAACAGACACGTAAGTCTCCTATATATTATCTTTGGTTTTCTCTAGTTGCTAGATTTTTAGGTTGGTACATTTTCATGGTATTATTTTGTTTGGATAAGAAGCTGATGATGGATTTACCTCTTTGGTTACAGGGGAGGACACAATCCATCTTACATGTACCGTCTTATTGCCGACTATTACTCTGCTGATGATTTGGTGATGTAGCAATAAAGAATTAGTTTTGGGCCACTTGGTTGGACTACACAACACTCACTCGGTGGGTGATTCAGAATTGGAGAATATATGTACATTGCACAAAACAGTTGCTCAAGAATTGCGAATGAGAAAGAGAAACATCTTTGTGTCTGAAATTTTTCAGGCCAAGTTTATTTTTGCCGTGTCTAGGAGTATTGTTACTTGATATTTTCTCGGTAAAGCTTCTAAAATGAACAATTTTTTCTTTCTTTTAAATTAACTTGAGAAGATTTAGTACGTCCATTTCCTCTATTTGATTCAAGTTTCAAAATTTTGAGGGTATGCATTGGTTCGGTGCAGTTCGATCTCAATTAGCTGAGCATCTTCAGTGGCAATCCTCGCTACCTCCTCCATAGGAGACATCTTTGTGTATGTAACCCAATGTATGAAATGGTGGATTTGGATTATGCAACTCAACGTGCTCCCCTGAGAATCCTATAAAAACCTCAGCAAGTATTACACAACAACAACAGCAAATGAAAATTTTTCCTGTGCTTCCATTAATAAGTCCCTTGCATGGTTGGGGAACAGTTAGATCCTCCGGACTCCGGAGCATATCTTAGACCAGCATAACCGGATCTGGTTCGATCTCAATTAGCTCGTAACCGGATCACGCTATCGTCTCCGTGGAATCGAGATGCAAAACCTGCTTCTTTCGCAGCATTAAACCCCTTGTTCAATAGCGAGATAGCTAAAACCTTAAACCCAAAAGTTAAAAAGAAAACATTTTTATTGTTTCTCTTCGGCTCCTTCAATTTGTGAATGCAGATACATTTCACAAGTCCTCGAAAGATCTTCGCTTTGGGGCGTCATGTTTTGTCGCCTTCTAATGCGTTTTTCTCCGTCTCTTCTCGACGTTCTCTGTTTTCCCCGGACGAGGCGACGGCTCATGATGTCGCATCGTTGCTAAAAATCCCAAATTGGGAGAAGAACAGTTCTCTTAAATCCTTAGTCTCTCACATGAGCCCACTCGTCTCTTCCCAGGTAATTGCCCTTCAACGCAGTGACAACAACATTTGCGTTCGTTTTTTCATGTGGGTCTGCAAGCATTCATCTTATTGTTTCGACCCAGCTCATAAAACTCAGCTTTTGAAACTGATTGTTGTTTCCGGTTTTTATAGAGTTGCGCATGATGTTATTGTTGCTTTGATCAGGGAATGTAGTAGTTGCAAGCAAGAGATGTTGAAACTAATGGCTTGTTTTGATGAGCTGAGAGAGGTTTCTGGATTCCGGTTAAATTACCCTTGTTACAGCTCTCTTTTGATGTCTTTGGCTAAACTTGATTTAGGATTTTTGGCTTACGTGACTTACAGACGAATGGAAGCTGACGGATTTGTTATTGGCATAATTGATTACAGAACCTTGGTCAATGCTCTCTGCAAAAATGGATTCACTGAAGCCGCTGAGATGTTCATGTGTAAGATTCTCAAAATTGGGTTCGTGTTAGATTCCCATATGTGCACTTCTTTGTTGCTGGGTTTTTGCCGTGGTTTGAATCTTAAATATGCATTTCAAGTGTTTGATGTAATGTCCAGGGAGGGAACCTGTGCACCAAACTCTGTTAGTTACTCCATTTTGATTCATGGGTTGTGCGAAACAGGAAGACTTGAAGAAGCCTTTGGCTTAAAAGATCAAATGCCTGAGAAAGGTTGCCAACCAAGCACACGTACATATACTGTTCTTATTAAAGCCATGTGCGATAGAGGTTTAATTGATAAAGCTTTTAACTTGCTTAATGAGATGATTGGTAGAGGGTGCAAACCAAACGTTTACACTTACACTGTTTTGATTGATGGGTTGTGTAGAGACGGAAGGATTGAAGAGGCTAATGGGATTTGTCGAAATATGGTTAAAGATGGGATGTTTCCTAGTGTAATAACTTACAATGCATTGATAAATGGCTACTGCAAAGATGGGCGGGTTGTTCCAGCTTTTGAACTTCTTACTTTAATGGAGAAGAGGGCTTGCAAACCAACTGTAAGAACTTTCAACGAGCTTATGGAGGGGTTGTGTAGAGTGGGTAAATCTTACAAGGCCCTGTACCTTTTGAAGAGAGTGCTTGACAGTGGTCTGTCACCTGACATTGTGAGCTATAACGTTTTGATCGATGGGCTTTGTAGAGAAGGCCATATAAAAGTGGCTTACAAGCTACTTAGCTCGATGAATTCGTTTGATCTTGAGCCTGATTTTCTAACATATACCGCTGTAATCAATGCTTTATGCAGACAAGGGAAGGCTGATATAGCTAGTGCGTTCTTGGGTTTGATGTTGAGAAAAGGAATAAACCTAGATGAAGTAACAGGTACGACTCTTATTGATGGTTTATGTAAAGTCGGTAAAACCAGGGACGCATTGTTTATCTTGGAAACCTTGGTTAAGATGAAAATATTAAAAACTCCTCATTCCCTGAATGTGCTTCTTGATGTGCTCAGTAAAGGCTATAAAGTGAAAGAGGAATTAGCGATGCTTGGGAAAATCAATAAGCTTGGTTTAGTTCCTTCTGTGGTGACTTACACAACATTAGTTGACGGGTTGATTCGATCAGGTGATATTAGTGGTTCATTGAGAATGCTAGAACTGATGAAGTCAAGTGGTTGTTTGCCGAATGTCTATTCATACACAATCATCATCAACGGTCTTTGTCAATTTGGAAGATTCGAGGAAGCACAGAAGCTTCTGTCTGCTATGAAAGAGTCAGGGGTTTCACCAAACCATGTCACTTATTCAGTTATGGTGAAAGGATATGTCGATAATGGAAGATTAGACTGTGCTCTTGAAACCGTAAGAGCAATGGTTGGAAGCGGGTATGAACTAAATGATCGTGTTTATTCTTCTCTGTTACGGGGATTTGTCTTATCTCAGAACAGTTATGGTAATTCAAGTGAGGGTGCTTTTCCAGATATTGCTGTTATAGAAACCGATCATGAATGTATTACTAAACTCATATCTGTGATTGAACAATTCGGTGGGTCTACCAGTGGATTATGTATTTTCTTGATCACACGGTTATGCAAAGAAGGAAGAACGGATGAGTCCAAAAATGTGATCGATACTATGCTCAAGAACGGCATATTTCTTGAGAAGGCCATAGACACCATAATAGAATCTTATTGCAGCAGGAAGAAACACAGTGAATGTGAGGAGCTGATAACACATGTCCTCAGAAGTGGATTTGTCCCGAGTTTCAAATCCTTGTGTCTAGTGATTCAAGGTTTGAAGAAGGAAGGAGATAGCGAGCGGGCACATGAGCTCGTAATGGAGCTAATAAACTCAAATGGGGTTGTAGAGAAAAGTGGAGTGATGACTTATGTTGATTGTCTTATGGAAGGAGAAGAAACTGGTGATTGCAGTGAAGTCATAGATTTAGTTGATCAATTGCACTGCAGAGAAAGACCTATCTTCTAATTATTTTGTATAGCACTTTTTTTCGGGTACTATGGAACCTCTTGAAATATAAAGTTTCTATTAATATGTCTAATTCTCTTAAGTATTATTATATTATTAAACGGTTAAAAAAATAATTGTATTATAACAAATCTACCAAATAAATATCGGGCTTTAGCCCAAATGTAAGTCGCCAAAAAGGCCTTTATTCGTTATCACTCAGTATAAATTTCCATTTGCCGTTTTCAGGCCAAAGTTTGTCTTCTTGGTTGTAGTTTAGAGAGAGAGAGAGAGAGAGAGAGAGAGATTATTCATTCTTCTTCTCGTTCAAGAACAAACCATTATTAAAAAAAAAATATATATATATATATATACCCGTAATAAAAAAAAAAAAAACAAGAAGAAAATTACAGATATACATACATACATAGAAAGAGAAGGTATTTACACATCCATATGCCAACACATGGAGATTAACAGAGAGAGAGAGAAGAAGAAGGATATTTCTCACTTTCTTCGGTCTTCTTCATCTTCATCTTCTCCTTGAGATCTTCCAATCTCCTTCTCTCTTCTATATGATTTTCCAAAATAAATTAAAATAAAGTAAAATAACCGAAGCTGTTGATTTCTATTTTTCCAATAAGCTGAAAATAAAAGCAAAACATAATTTTCAAAGTGTAATTTCGTCTTGTATTTATTTGTCTCTCCCACAAAAGTTTTGAAATTTGATCCGCCGACACTTGAGCTATTAAGCTATCTGGGTTTACCCAAAGATTTGGATTTTCTTAGTTGCTATTGCGTGTGCCAATTGCTACACTTGCTAATTTCTCTTCGGGGTGCTGATTTTGTTTTGTTTTGTTTTGTGATTGATTGATTTTATTTTATTTTATTTTAGGGTTTTGATTGGATTTGGACCCTAATTGCGCTTTTTATAATATTAGGGTCACCTCTCCGAGATTACAGACTTGTCCAATGACTCTGTGTGATTATATTGTTGCGGAATTAAGTTGATTCCCGAGTTTTGGTTTCTTCTCATTCAATCAATCGGAAAGAGGCCAACTTGTTTGCGGCTGCCATTAAGGTGCTTTGAGCTGCTCTTATCTTTATCTCACTTACGAAATGCTTATGCTTTGTAATCCAATGGTTTCTGATTTTGGCTTGGCAGGTTAGCTACAAATCTCAAGCTTTAAAGCTCTAAAATTGCTATTTTTATAGTGTTTAGGATCTGTCAAGTTAGGATTCAACTGAATTTTGGGAGATCATTATGAAATTTTGGAGCTTCCAAGTGTTTTTATTGATATGGTGGACTGGATCATAGATTCTGATCTGGTCAAGTGCTGGGATAAAGGAGCGAGTAAACAACAAGAGTTGTTCAATATATACCACTTTGCGGTTTTGACGCATAAGTGCCATGTCTCGTTGCTTCCCATTTCCACCACCAGGATATGAGAAGAAGATTAGACCCGAGGAAGCAGACTCTTTAATAAAGGTTCTATATGTTAACTCTTAGGATCTACTCTCCTTTCAGATCATGATCTTTCTGGTGTTTCTAAGCTTGATTTTGTTGGAAAGTGTCTAAAAATACTTAGGTTAACACGTTTTACCTCTAGGCTTTTAGCATATCATGATATTAGGTTCTGATGAGCTACTCTACTTTTAATACTTTTATCTAATGGAGGAGAATGGTGAATGGATGAATTCGTGAGTTCCTTTGTGTTGTTTTCTATAAAATATTGACCCAATAATGTATTGGAGTAAGGGACATATAGACTGTTTATTTCACTATTAGTCTCTCTTATAAATGGAGCGTTACTGTCACTTGGTCAAGTCTGAGGTATTGTACCCAAAACAGTTATGTAGAGAAAAGGGAATGGATACATTTGATGAGAATCATCAATGCTGATGGGCTTGACCTACCTCATATGAGAGATCATAGATACGTTAAGGAATCGTCCACGTTCTATCTTCTTAAACCTTAAATATAGGTGCTGTAGTACTGCTGCCTTTTCATTTCTTTACACTTGTAGCTTCTGGTAAGCCCTAATCGTCCTCCCACTTGTATTTCTTATAATATTTCCTAGTACAGAACAAGCTTTGCAGGATCCTTGACTAACTGAAAATACTGAGATGCTAACTTATTGTAGTGAATAATGTGTTTCTATAGCTGGTGGTTTTGGATGTTAGATAATTGTCTCATTAATTATTGGCGTAAGGTTTGCCTATTTAACCTGATGTTTACTGTCAACTCCAGACTTAGTAATAACTCTAGTGTGACTCTCTGTCCTTGTATGATTTGACAAATTATGAGTATTATTTCAGAAGAGTAGTTGCTTCTGTAGCGTCTTGAGAAAATGCAAGAAATGAAACTAGGAAGAGTAGTAAGGAGCCTAAGAATCAGTATGTCTAGCTAAATGTAATCAGACTAGGTACATACTAAAATTACCTGTCTTAATATAGTGATTCACTTGGTTTCTTATCTCAAAGCTTAATTTAAGTTGACCCAACAAATGGCAAGTAGAGGTAACTAATTCTTTGTATGCCTTTCTTATAATCATCACTTATATAAGTGTGGTGTTTTTCTCCTGGTTCAAACCGCAGGAAAAACACAAGGAGAAGACGCACAAAAAGGAGAAGAAGGATAAAGAAAGGAAAGAAGGCAAAGAAGGAAAAGAGAAAAAGGATAAAGAAACAAGCAAAAACAAACATAAGGAGCGGAAGGATAAAAAAGAGAAACGTAAAGATAGGAAAGACAAAGATTGGGATAGAGAGAAGAGTAGAACTTCAGAGGACCAAAAGTCTGTTCGTGTTTTGTCAAACACTGGGGACAATGAGAAATTTGTAACATATACTCTGCAGAACAATGAAAATGGAGAGTCTAAATTTATTCAAGATCTGGCAAGAAGAATCGGAGATGAAGAAAAAGCAACAGAAAGTCAAGGTTCACATAGTTATCTTTGTGGAATCACAGAGAGCGAGATTTCCTGCCCAGTTACCCAAACAAACCATACGAAAGTGGACGAAAAGAGAAATAATAGCCATAGAAACTCGGCTATGGAAAAAAGGCCTGAAAGTACGGTTCTTCAAGTATTGTCTTGCAAGGATCAGAAGAGAACCGAGGTTATGGTTAAACCAATGGAGAAAAAAGATCAGACAAAGATAAAAGAACTACAAGAGAAGAATCACCGCAGAGAAAATGTGACAGAGAGTGATAAGCCATTGGATAGAAGTGTGCCGAAGAATATAACATATAGAAGTAGCCAAGAGAAGAAAGAGGAGAAAACAGTGGTGATAAACAAAACTGTTCCGGGGAAACACAAGTTTCTAGAGGGAAGGCCCAGATTAAAAGAGAGAGAATATGAATCTGTGGATGCTAGGGTTTTTGGAATCCATGACCTCTCAAGGGCGGGCGTCAGAAACCTTACTGCTGAGGGAATTCTTGGCAAAAGGAAAGATCTTGAGACAAATGGATTGGTCTATGGTGAGTCCTCTCCTAATCCAACTCTTTTTTTTTATTGAAAAGAGATTATATATGTGTGTGTGTTTTTGTCTTATGGAAATTCGATTTTGTTGTTTTCTGTTTCCTGCAATATCCAAATTTGTTTTCTTTATTTATAACGGTTTGTCTCTTAGCACGGGTTCTTTAATTGTTCTGCAGAGAATGGATCTAGGCCAAACAAGATACAGAGGCCAAGTGCTTCTCCTATATCATCTGTGGAAAACGGAAGAAAGTTGGGAGCATCCCAAACTCATCCAAAGCCTATTTCTGAGTTGCAAGGACCAGTATGCAATCCAGAGATCAAGGAGCAGAGAAATAACGGTTTCATCTACTCTCAAGAACCCAAAAGCCATCCATTGGTTTCGTCAGTGAAAGTGAAAGAAAACAGTGAAACCTCTGCAAAAAAGCGGCCTCATTCAGACTTAAAGTATTTGGATCAGATACTGAATGTACCAAAAAGGGAGGAGTTGCATGAGGTTGATGATGATCAACAAGAATGGCTATTTGGTCAGTCCGGTGTGAAGTTATTAAAGAAGCAGAGAGCAGATTCTGCTACTTCATTGGTTGAGACTCCGAAAGTTTGGAACCAGGCTCTTAGAATAGAATCTGCTGATATTGTAGCTCTTCCATATGTTGTTCCATTCTAGTTTTTACATCTAGATGTTCATTAACTTCAACCCAAGAGAAAGATCCTCCCTCTCATCACATTGCAGTGGCTCTTTGCTTGGTTTAGCAGAGCCCAAGGACGGTTGATGTTTCAATAACCCGGCACCACTGGAATGGGAGATGTTTCGGTATGACTGGTTGGGTTTTATGAGACGAGAGAGGCTTCCCTAGTAGAACAGTTCAAGTCAGTTAAGGGCTGTGTAGGTTTTAGAGTAAAACCTTGTTGAGAGTGATTGTTGGAAATGAGATTTGCGATACGGATCTGTTAGACCTTTGGTTCAGTTTTGACTTTTGCTGCGTCATCAGTAGATGGGATTAGCATTAAGTTGTATATTAGAGGGGATATAGAGAATAGGGGAGAGATCTTATTATAAACTACCCACTAATACGTTACATTTGTATCTACTTTGTTTCCCCTTTTCTGGGTCAAAATTATTCTTGGAATCCATACAGATTACTTTTTTCCTCTTACTGCCATTTTTAGAAACAGAAATGTAAAAGTAAGCTCTGGAATAAACTGTTTTGTAACTTCTCTCTTTTCTAAAAGAATTTAAATACCTAACAAAATTATTTTTAAAGAGAATATTATTACACCTAACATACATATATAGATTAGGCCTAGGTATAAAATCCGATATCCGAAGACCTGATCCGAACCGATACAAAAAAACTCGAACCGAATATCTTATAAAATCCTATCTGTTTTTATTTTTATTTTTTCCGATTTTGGTTTGACCCGAATCCGATTTGTATTCCGATCAGATATCCGATATTTAACATATATATAATATATAGTTATAAATATAATTATATATATTATTAAATATATAAAATATATATTAGGCTAATAAGTATCAATATTTATAATTATAAGATATATTTGAGATAGTTCCTCATGATTTTCGTTTCACATTCTCCGATTAAGTTTCTTTTTTATTTTTTGAAAAAATATTGTTTTCGGACTATTTTCAGATTTTTTCCATATTTTTTCAGTTAAATCGAGTCTTTCGGATTTATTAACTGAATCTGAAATATTTTTGGTTTTTTATCAGTTTTCATATAAAACATGTGATTTGATCCGAATTTTATAAAATCCAAAACAAACCGAAAATACAATTGGATAATATTAGAGTTATAAATTTTCATATCCGAATAATCCGAACCAATCCAAAACCTATCCGAATATGCCCATGCCTAAAATAGATAGTCAACTTCCAGGTCGAAAAACAAACGACGCCATGAAGATGAATCAAAAATCAAGAAATAATCATCGGTTCGTTTCCGAAGTTTTAAGGCTTCCAAATGTAGTTTATTATAGAATAGAAGGAAGAAAAAAAAAAGAAACAGAAACCAACCAGAAGCATAAAGAAGAAAACAAACAAACATGAAACCCTCTCACATTGACTCTGTCTTCATGGTATTTGATGTATGTATCTTGTCTAGAAAAACAGCTCTTGCGGAATGGTCAGTCGAAAACTGACCCAAAACAGCAATTGTTGCAGTACTGCTTCCAAACTTCTCAATTCCTCTAGAGATCATGCAACTATGTCCGGCTTCCGCCACTACGATCACATCCCCACCAACAAGAGGAGATAGTGTCTCAGCTATCTGTCGAGTCATCCTCTCTTGCACTTGAAGCTTGAACCCGTAAAAGTGTACAACTGATTTCATGAGTGAACTTGCAATAGGATTGGGGTTGGATCCTTCAGCACAAAAGTAGCCAATATGAACAACTCCATAGAAAGGAAGCAAATGATGCTCACACATTGACCAGAAAGACATGTTCAGTTCACAGTGCAGCCTCTTCTCTTTCATCTCCCCATTGACTTTGACAGAGTTAAAGCTGTTTAGCTTCATCCCGAGGTTGGTGTTTTGGAAGTTTATCATCCATTTGAGGAATCGAGTTGGTGTACCTATGAGTTCTTTCCTCAACGGATCTTCTCCTAATGATTTCAGAATGGAAACAACAGCAGAAACCATTTCCGGGTCTTCTTCAGGTGATAATTTAGACGAGCTTTTAACGCTCGGGCACCACTCTTTCACATACCCTCCGTTTCTGCATAAAGCTTGCGTTTTTACGCCTTTGAACTTCAAGAAACTCATAAATTCATCCCAATGATTAGAGCTTTCATCCTCGAAAACTCCTGACCCCGAGGAAACCAGTAGCTTCACAAATCCATGGTGGGTCGAGGAGTCCAAAGAGTCCAAGTCCAAATTCGGGAAGTGAATGTGAGAACATTGGAGAACAACAGCGACACCAGAGGGTTTGACCCAATGTTGGAGAGCAGAACAAATATCATCAGCCAAACGCTGAGGGTCTTGGAGCCGCTTGGCGAAAACATCAGTGACTCTAGAGAACTTGCTCAGCCCTAAAACCCGTTGGCCCGATGGGACATAACCAATGTGACACCTCACATGAAAAGGAAGCAAGCAAGATTCACAGTAAGAGTAGTGATCGAGATCTCGCACAACAACAAGTCCTCCAACTCCTCCTGCTTGCCCAACTCCTTCATCCAACCCTGCTTCTGGAAACAGAGCACTCTGTACAAACTCCTTCACCTTAAGCTTATAACCTGAAAAACAATAAGCTACCAGATTGATATTTTCCACATTCAAACTTTTTAAAATGAATGGAAACAAAGAAAAGGGAGATCCATAACAACATAACTCCAAGTATAAATGAGTCAAGTAAGAGTAGATCAATATATATATATATATATATATATATATATTACTAAAGAACAGTAGTTACTTATACAGCTACGAAAGAATCAGATGGAGAATGATAGCAAGAGAAATAGTAACCTCTGGTGCCTTCTCGGAGGGCCTTGGCAACACGGAAAGGAGTCTTTTTGATGCCTTCCCTACTAATATCTTCATGAAGACCTTGCAAGAGAAGTTTGACAGCGTCTTGGATTGCTAAAGTCTCAGGTTGGTGCTCAAAAGCAAGCTCAATACAGCCATTTTTCATTCCAATCTCAAGCTCCAGATTCGAATGTCCTTCATCTAATGCGCCCATTGACAAGCCACCACCAGATCCAACCCACGCAAACAATAATCACAAATCAGAAACACACGATCCAATCTATTTTCAATCACCTAACGAGAATCAGTAAAAGTGGGTTTTTTTCGAATCCACAAATCGGGATTTAGGCTGGAATCGAGTCGTTGATATATAATAAATCACCAAACGAATAAAATTCGGAAAGTTTTGGAGATGCCCACTAAAATTCTCACCACAACGAATCTTCCCAGAAAGTAAAAAAATAGAATTTTGTCGGAAAACTCAGAAATTTTAGAAACGAGATAATACGCAGGTGGGAAGAAACGAAGGGTTGCCGTTGATCCAGGAAATATGTGGATTCGTTAAATCCTTTAAAATGGTCACATAATTATATTATCGGAAAGCGTAATTTTCAGAGCAACCGAGATTTAAAAACCATCTTTAAAAAAAAAAAAAAAGAGAGTATAGTATTGAAAAGAAAAGTAAGGCGGCGAAGACTTTTCGAAATTTACCAAACCCTCTAGCCAAACCAATCTGGACTAGATTTTGCTTTTACAAATTCCGTTACTCTACTTTAAACACTAACCGTAGATAAAACTGAAATATTAACACAAAAACAAAAATAAATATTTAGATACAGTATTCTTAAAGTTAAAGCATTATCTTTGTGAAAAAAAAAAAACAGAGATAGTCCTACTAAAACCTTTTTAGTTACTTTTAGTCTACTAATAAAAATAAAATAAAAGTGTTGCGAATGCAAATAGATTTTAAAAAGCGTTATTTTTTTAATTCTTTGCTTAAATGAATATTTTTATTAAACTATGTGGGAAGCGTTGTCTTTCTCAACCCACCGAGAACGCCATCATGAATTCATGATCTAGGAAGATTAAACTAACAGAGTGACAAAAAAAAAAGAAGGAAGATGACATTAACAGTTTTTTCAAACAAATTTAGAGTTTATCTTCTCTTTGCTAAGCTATATGAACACTTTTATGTTTTGGGGAAGAAAGACTGCCAAATAGATAGCGGAAGCGCATTGATACTGATATATACATATACAAGTGTGTTAATTTGTAATGATCAAATAAATAGATATGGTGTGTAATGTAACGAGAAAGATAGAGCAAGAAGAAAGTACCTGCGGCATCCATGGAGGGAGGATAGTTTTATTGCTTGTTCTTGTTCCTTTGGTTGATTTATATAGCCAGAGCAATTTTAAGTTCATGTTTATGTTAAGAAAAAAACAAAAAAAAGGAAGAATAGACTTGATTTTGGTGAAAAAATCCATACATACATACATTATAAAAAGTTTTATCTTTGGATGCATGTATCTATCTACGTAGTTATCCACGTATGCCATTTTAAGATTAGTTATCATTTATACAACAAAACTTTTTGCTGGATTCTCTTAAAAGGTAATTAAATATTTATGTCCTACATAAAAGACATTTTATCTTTGACAGAAAAAAAAATACTACAAAATATTGTCTTTTTATGCATGTAAATCAATATTTACATATTGTTATATGACAAGTGTTCATTCACAGACTATATAAATATAACAGTAGTTAACTAATTCAGTTTTCCATTAATCACATTCACATAAGGTCTGCATATGGTGAAATTTGTTATCAAATTTTGAAGTGGACCAAATACATTTCAAAATGTTTAAGTAAGACCAACTCCATCAAGTGGTAATCAAGAAAGTTTGGGGAAGTCCTTTAAGCATTTAGTCTCCTAATAGTATTCCAACTTAACAATTTAGGGGATGCATATAATAAAATAATTTAAGATGATTTGAGTTTAATTGAAATTTGAGAGAATTTAGTTAAATTTAGTTATTTATGAAGTTTGTTACTAAATTATTATGAATTTTTACATAAAACTATAAGATTTTGATAATTAAAAAATATCATAAAATTTAATCTGAACAAACCTAATTCTTTAAATGTTTTCAATAAAAATAAATTGATAATCTATTTAAAAATCAACAATAACATAATATTATTTTTAAAAATATATTTAAATTCATATTTTGGAAAAATATATTTATTATTTTAATTCATATATCTATCTCTAGTTCGGCAATATAAATATTTGCCATGATCTTAAATAAAAAAAATGTATTTAATTTCTCTAGGGCCCAAATTAGTAATGATAAGGCCTGCATCCTCCATAAACTTATGTCATATGTCAGTAATAATAACTTCTAAAATAATTTTATATGAATATTATGAGTATTAAAATCCAAATGGCAACAAAAAAAAGTATTAAAATCCAAGTCTTTTTTGAAAAGGACAGAATTGAATGTGAATGACCACCTTTATAAGGTCAATTTTTTTAGCAAATATTTTAATCTTACAAAATTTGTTAGCCAAATATTTTTGTGGAGCATCGGCCTTTTTCTGGTTAGGTTTATCGTTCCTTTTGTAATACTGTTTACAATGAGATTATTGAATGATGTATTCAACTGTTAACTACTTACAATGGACCAAAACTTATGGTAGACCGTAGACCGCTCTAAAACATAAATGGTTCAGTCCGCTTTTATATGTGACATCTATTACCTAAGGATATGACAACAAATATGTCATATCAAAGATTTGTTTGTCCCATGGAAATTGTTTTTATGTTGTGTTCCACTTTGTGATAAAATAGAATGGCTGATATAATCGCTAGGTAGTGTCTTTTCTATGAGTTACGTTCCCACGCTTTATAGTATTGTGCCAAATTAGGTTAGATACTTGGTTGAGGTGGATAAATCTGTGATGTAATTTGCGTTGGATGAATAGAATTAAAGTAGATATTGAGCCAAAAACGGAATATCATTTGTTAACGGTTTGGTCTTTGGAGAGACAAAATTCATGTTGCTGTCTTTTCATTATCTAACAAAAACAAAATCCAAGACATTTAAATAAAAAAAACCATACGACGCCACTTGCAAAACCACGTCATGTGGAGATGACCATTCTTTATTTTTAAAAGAAAATGAATGATGTATTTATTTTTTATTTTTTTAATGAACGATGTATCTTCACCAAGTTGAAATCAGTAAACATACACGCGAGTTGGTGTACCAACCAAACTATAAATAAAATAAACAAAACAAATGAAATGAAATGACCATTGATCAATCAAACCGAAGGCAGTGTTCATTGGGTTTGGTTTCCCACGTCCCAACTTGGGATCGTTCACTAAATTCCGAAAATATAGGGTCAATTGTAGGATTTTAAGAAAACTCTTTAATTTTTTTTTTTAATCAAATTCTCATAACCTTTTTTATTTTATTTTTTGTTAAACTGTAAACGAACTTTTACCGGGATCTAATGGGATTACTTAGTTGGAATAGTATAAGATTTATGTGATCTCGATCATCAATAAGTCGGTTTAAAAAATAATGACCGAATTTTTGAAACCCAAAATATAAGGCAGGCCCATTGGAAAACCTGATTTTGATTTGAATGTTTGTTATTGTAGAATTGCAATCAATGCGACAGCGATAGTATGCTCACAAGTCACAAGTAACACCTTTATTTTATTTCTGAAACTTGACAACCAACATAAATTTTCATTGTACAATCATACAGACACGGTCTCATACAGTCATACCCATATTTCCCCTTCGTAATAAAATTAGATATAAGATGAAAAAGCACTAACAAGTAAACATGAGAAAATGCTTTACTTGGGCCTCAGCTAAAAATATTAGCCCATTAACTTGAACCGGCCCTGGTAACCTTAGTCAAACAGAGTCATCTGATAAGCATTATATGAATATGAATCATGCGAATGTGATATAGTAGGAAGGAATAGAGCACATCAACCGTCGATAAAAGCAAACTCAGAGAAGACAACTGAATAATAGAGTAGGAACAATCGAAATAATGTAACTAATTAAAATTATAATGATAATGCCGTCAAAATTTTGTCAAGAGAGTTTTTTTTTCGTCAATCGTCAGTCAAGAGATAGCTTAAAGTATGGTTTTCTTTACTAAAATCTTTGTTTGAAATATTTATATCAACCGAAAATTCATAACGATAAAAAGGACATTACCTTGCTATTTTCCCACGATATGTATTCAAAGAATCTTCCCTTTTCCACTTTCCAGGTGCAACTCATGCAAGATGAAGGCTGGAACTTTGATAGCTAAGCTATAAAGCAACCTTTGCAAGCTGTTTAAATATTCGAAGAAAGACACGTGTCATCTTTCTATAACATGGTCCTTTACAACCATTTGTCATCAACCACATGCCCATGAATCTTGCTAAAATGAACCACGTGGATACATATCAATCACCTCAGATGCGATGTCTTAACGGCGGAACTGGACTGTCTAACTTATTACACTGTTTTCGATGTATGTGGGAGCGTATTTAACAGATGTTCGCCATATGTCAAACCCACAATCGAGTTCACGCTCGAGATTCGCGGAGTCAGATAGGAGACAGAAGAATTGAAAACCAACGTGTTCTCTTCAAAGCCAGCAGGATCTCTGGGTACACGTGTTACACGTGGCGACCTCGTGACTTTTAGCCAAATCTCAACGCTGATTTTGATAACCAATGGAAATGGAAACCAACAAAACAAACGAAAAGGCGTTACTGATAATCCGAGATTATAGCGCTAATAAAGTTTCTTAGCCCTTCTCCTAATTTACTGATTAATAATGATTCATACGTGTAATTTATAAACGCCTATGTCCACTATCCTTATCGGACACGTGTCATGTTACAAAGCGTTTCTCTTCTCTTTTTAATTTTCTCCGTCCCTCATATGATTCCTTTCTCATAAAATAATAAGTAGAGGAAGCTTCAAACCCCTTCCAAACAAAAATTGCAGTACATAAGAAACCATCGCTTTTGAATTTTCTTTTTTTGACATTACATGCATTAATGGCAACAAAATTTGGAGAAGATGAGGATGCGGAGGTCGAGCTCGAGCTATGTCTTTCTCTGGGAGGTTCTTTCAAGAGAAGAGAGAAATCTAAACCAATAGCACAATCTAACGCCGTAGGATGCGCGAAGGACAACAGCGGTAATATTGACTGCGGAACGACGAATGTGACTAGGAGAAAAGAAACACGGAAGAAGCGGGAAGTGAAGCAACAGCAGCAGAGAAGCGAAGAAGAAGGAGCGTGCAAGAGGATCAGATCAGAATGTAACGGAGTTGCCAACGGCGTGAATTTGGATTTGAGCTTTAACGGAATCGATAATGGTTACGGGTCGGGTCAACTTAAGGAAAACAATAAAGACGTTCCGATTGGGTCACCCATCTGCACCTCCTCCGACGTATCTGATCCCAGCTCTTCTCGCCAAGAAGGTATATAACAACATTTTTTTGATAAATGTTTTGTATATTACTACTACTATTTAACTACAGAAAATTACACACACACACACACATATATATATATATATGTATATAATTGGATTTTGTTGACAAAAGAAAATAAAATTGGATTTCTCTTGACAATATCTTTAGGTAACCTTTTGGCATTTTAAATAAAATGTTAATGTTAATTTTCAAAATTTAGATTATAAAGTTGAGGAAAAGTCTTTTGTAAGAAAACAAAGTATTTGATGAGGTTGAATTTGATAGCATCTATTTTATAAGTAGTTGTGAAGACCGTATATATATATAGCTATTCATGGAAAATATAGTATTTACAGAAGATGATTTGGAGTTATATGGTTATATTCAGGTGGAAGTTGCGACTTTGGGGCACCGTCTAGCCAATCCAAACCGGTTAGTATTCCGGTTGATAACATTCGGGTCGGTAAAGAGGAAACCGTGCATAGCAAAGACTGTTCAAAGGATGCGGTTGTAGTGAGACGATCCAACTCTGTTATCGGAAAGCCGCCAAAACCACGTCCCAACAGTAATGGTGACGGAGTAAACGGCAGTTTACTTCCGTTTGCTCAGATGCCTTGCGTGACTAGCACGGGTAACGGTCCCGAGGGCAAAACCGTAAATGGGTTTCTGTATCGGTACTCAAAGTCAGAGATCAGTATCATCTGCGTCTGCCACGGAAAGTCTTTCTCTCCGGCTGAGTTCATCGTTCACGCCGGTTGGACCAATGTGTCACATCCATTGAGGCATATAACCGTTGTTCCTTCAACTTTTTGAACTTCAGTTTCATCTTTTGTTACTTGTCTTGTGTTTTGTTTTATGTAAATATGTTTCGCTGATGGACGTTTACGAGTTCGAAAGAACTCGCTTTCAGTGATTTCTTAGATTTTTTTTTTTTTTAATTTTAATAACATTTTTCAACTAATGTTATTAAATTTCTTAGGTTTATTAGTCAATTTGGTTTCATATAAATTGAAATTGTCAACAAATATTCTTTGATGAAAACATATAGTTTTAATATTTTTATATACAAGGAGCGAGTTTGATGATGGGATCGAGAGAACCAGAAGTTTATGACATTCGAAACTGGCCCAACTGGCAGAAGTCAATGACAGAAGAGAGTAAGTTTAAGGAGGAAGCGGGAGGATCAGGAGTTGATCATTCTTGGGAGTATAATCAGATAATGGAGGAACATAGGAAGTTTCATGAGGACCAGAGGAAGTTTCAAGAGGAGGATCCGGGTGTTTTTGACTATTGGAAGTGGGATAAGTTAATAACGGAGCAACAGAGGAAGTGTAAGGAGGAACAGAGGAAACTTTGGGAGGGAAGAAGAGGAAGAACATAATCAAAACTGAACATGGCTAGTTTTGTATCGATATATAGGGTGGAATTTTACATACATATATACACGCTTACAATGACAGATTGATAGAAAGTTACTAATTGATTGATATATGAGTTTACTAAAAGGTTACTATCAAACTTGGCAAATAAAATAACTTGGCAAATTAAACAGCCATTACGAGTATCTCTTCATGATTTATGTATCGTATAATTGCGATTTCTAATTGATCCGAACACTAACTAAACCGATAACTAATTCAGTTAACCATAACAGACTTACAAACCAACTAATGTACGTCCAATTTTTATTTTATTTTTAATAAAACGGTTACCGGTTAGCAGTGCTCAGTGGCAACAAATGTAAATTAATGCATCTTACGAAATTTTATAAATAGGACTCTACGACTGGTAAACAAAAAAATCTCAGCTCTTTTCTCTTCGTCTTTTACTCTGCTTTTTCCTCGTTGCGAATCGCCATTGGAGTAGGTTTCGCTGAACTCATATTCATTACCACAAACTTCTCCTTTTCTCTCGCTCGCTATAATCTCAGGTGAGTTCGTCGTTCAACAATTTTAGGTTATCATTGGTGCGAGGATTAGATTAGCATTACGTCTTTCGCGTTTGATTGTGGAAATCTAGTGAAGGAACGCGAAATCAATCTTCACTTTCTTCTTCATCATCTTGTCAAGATTACTTTGTTAACCGTTGCTTGCTTCTCACCATTCCTCTTAATGTTTATGTTCGCAAGATTTAAGGATTTTGCGTTTGGAATCTGATCGGTTAGGTTTAGGTTTAGGTCATTGCTTATTTTCTGAATCGATGGATCCTGATGCACGACCTACTGCTAAAGAGGTATTTACTAATCCAATCCAACTACTGTATGCTCCGCTCCATACGATTTCATCTCTTGTGTCGTCTCTGTGATTGTAACTCTGTTTAAATGTAGGTTGGAGATGCATTTGCAGAGCTCTACTATCGCGTCTTGCAAGACCACCCCAGTCAGCTCCATAAGTTTTACAAAGATGACAGCAACGTTTCACGCCCTAGACTAGATGGAATCATGCGTTACTTCACTTTCTCGGTAAAGATTCTTTCTTGATTGAGTCCACGTTGGTGAAATCTTGGTTCTGACTCGATTATTCCTAATCATGGAGCAGGATATAGATGAGCACGATCTTAATATGCTATATTCTGGAGAGTTTAGTTCGGTTGAGTTAACTAGTGTCATTTCCCAAGACTCTCTAGATGGGAGTGTCTTCGTCACTGTTGATGGCTATTTCCATTCAAAGGAGAGACGATGTACAGTGAAATTCATCCAAATTTTCTTTCTTGCACCCCAAGAAAACGGCGGCTACTATGCTTATAACGACTTGTTCAGGTTGATTGACATATCAGAGGCTCCTACTTATAATGGTGGGTAACAAGGCAATGGATTTTGTTATAAGTAACTTCCATATTTTGATCTAGAGTAAGTGTCTAAGACCATTATTTTATGTGGTGAATGGTTCAGTCATAGAGGAGAACGTTCCAGAAACGGAGGAAGTTGCTGATGAATCATCGAGAGTTGAAGATGTTTCCAAGACATCTGATGCCTCTGTTGTACCAATAGGTCAAGGTCAACATGCTTCGTCTTCTGATCATTCTCCAGAGATAAAAACTGATGCAGTAGAGGACGGTACTGGGAACAATCAGGAGTCTCAAGGTAATGAATTCGTTATGTACCATTGGTTTCTTTGTTGGTCTATTTATCTATTTATTTAACCTTTTGTTTGATTATTCATCAGCTTCAACCGATGAGTGTTCAACAGTCTTCGTTAAAAGGCTTCCTCCAAATGTAACCAGCGACATGATGGAGAATACATTTAAGCAGTTTGGACCAATTAAAAAAGGAGGAATTTCAATTAAACACCCTGGATTGGTAAATGTCAACTAACATACTAACAAGCTGTTTTCGAACTCGGCTTATTCGTGGATATACTAATTTGTCTAAAACTGGTAGGACTATTACTATGCTTTTGTGAACTTCGAGGAAGCAGATGCCGCCAAAAAGGCAGTAATGGTACGCGATTTTGGACCTGGACCAATGCTTGAACATCTGGTCCGACTCAGTACATTCAATTTGATCTCTTGGAGCCACAGTTGTACAACTGTTAGATTATTTTTGATAATACTGGCATGAATCTTGTCCAGGCGTCTCCTGTGTTGGTTGGTGGGCGAAAAGTTCCCGTGGCAAAGAAGCTAGGGACAATTACAAGTGAGTGTTGTGGGGTACCATAAGTAGCAACTCTCATTGTTTAGCCTCTGAAACGTTCAAAGAATAGTGCTCAAGGCTCCACCTTTTTTGTTTGGCTTGACAATCAGGTTCCTTGCGGGAGTGGAAGAAGTCAATGGAGGAACAGATGAAGATTCGGTACGAAGCGAGGAAGCTTTAGGAGCAAGAAGAAGAAGAAAACAGAATGTTACCAAAAAAAAGAAGAAGAAGAAAACAATGGAATTTTACATATATACACTAGTTATAATGATAGGATCTTACCAACTGACTGTTCGGTTTTGGTTGTTGTGGTAGCAACAGCGGTCAGATATATTCGGATTCAATGAATGCTGTGCTTTCTTTTTAGTGTTTTGAATTTTTGCAAATTAGTCTCGCAGAAACTTGTCTTCTTCTTTTTTTGTCGACACTCGCAAAAACTTGTTAGGTGGGATCAATAGAAGAACACCCTCTCTTTATGCTTCCTTAAAACTCCACAGAACCATAAGGATATATTTCCCAAATCTATACAAGTAGATAAGAGGGTGGAGTTTTTACATACATTACATAGGTATATCATTACAATGATAAAATCATAAAAACTTATTTGGGAACATATTTTATGATATAAAAAACAGAATCATAAAAACTTAGTGACTGAATGTTTTGTGAGTAGACTATGCAGTTTACATTAGCATCAATGGTTAGATATATTTTGGAGAATAATGGGAATTGACTCGAATAAACTAGCCACTCGTCAGTAGATAGATAAACCAAACAAGGGATTAGCAAAAGAAACAAACTTAAATTTTCATTACAAAGCTGCTTTGAGCAGAAATATCATACCAGCAAGGTAAAGCAAAATTACAAACAGGTCTAGTTTATTCATTCATAACAGGTTTGTTGTCGCTGGCTTTGGGCTTCTGTTCTCTTGGCTTGTCCTCAACTTTTCTGATTAACATATACAGAGATAGGGTGAGAAATTTAAATGTATATATCACAGTATAAAAAACAACGTATTCAAATCTGGGTACAACATCAATCATTTCGTATTTGGAACAGACAGATAAGATTCTATACCTTTTGTCGGATGAACTGCCCTTCTGGCTCAGGAAGGATCTAAAAAGACCAGAATTCACATCATAGATCATCTTCAACTATATCTTGTATGGTTATCTCAGGATTTTGCTTATTCGATCTCAGGATTTGGCTTCAATGGCTACAGAACTAATGAGAAAACCCTAGGTATCCACATTCAACCATTTTATATTGTCTGAACACATCTACTTGAGCCAGTTCAGATAATTCTCTGTTTGGGCCTTTTTATCTTTTATGGGCCTAATCCATCAAACTTAACAATTTCACTTCCTATCGAACTTTTTTTTTCTCCCAGATAGGAAGTAAAAGAGTTATTTTAGTTGCAAAGACGTAAAGGTTGGTGTTTTTGGTGCAGCAAAACGACAAAGCGTGTTACTCATCAATGTCAAGAACATTTTACATATATAATAATAACGTAACAGAAAAGAGAGAAAAGCTTAATCCGAGTCACTAAGGTCAAGTTCTCATGAGAGTAGGGAAACGAGAGAAACAAATTCAAGGGTAACTCTTCCCTTTGATCGAGTGTTGATGACGAAATGCTCAGGATATTTTCTCAGCAGCGTCAGTAAACCGTACCATGGTTTACCCTTTGCTTCAGGGATAGCCCAGTCTTCTTGAGTTAGATACCTTCTTACTCGACTGTGATGCCACACGTTTCCATATGCCTTTAATATCTGTCACAGACCAACCACTATCATGTAATAGCCATTATATTGAAACACTAAGGGCATCCTTTACAGAAACAGGCCTTAGTTGCCACCTCTAGGTTATACAAAACCTGTGGACTAATTGACGTACTTTCTAGACTCATACACAAGTAAGCAACGCAATGCTATTGGAAAACTGATAAAAATCACCTATCTTCACACTAATTCTCAGAAATCTACCTGGACACCACACACAAGTTTGGTTTCAATGAAACAAGGCAGGGAAATTTCTAGTAAGAACTAACCATGGCATGAAGTTTTTCCATAGGCATCCATTCTCCCGGACCACATAAATCAGAAAGCACAGTGGCAACAGACGAAACAACATCTTTCTCTTCCAGCTGCAAAACTTGTTGATCATCAGCTTCACGATCTATCTTAGATCTTCCCTCTCTCTTCTTCTCTATACAACATGACAACATGGCAGAGTTACTATCACGCAAATCTAAGTCAAAGAAACAACTTAAACTCAAACTCAAACAAGCATGATCTGATCAAGTAAGCATCAGATTCTATTTACAATTAGGTTTTTACCACCAGAAGCATATTCTTCATGTCCATCTCTCCATGTTTTCTTTCCACTGCCTCTGATATCTTCTTCATCATCGTCGTCGTCCTCGTCTTCATCATCTTCATACTCATAGAGCTCTCTACTCCGTCCGCCCTTCTTACCCGAACCAGAACCTGGACCGGAATGATAACTATGCTGCTGGTAGGGAACAACACTAGTCTGCCCTGAGACGTGGTGCCTAGGTCCCAACGGCCCGCCTAAGATGCTCCGAACAGGTAGAAGAAAGTAGAACTCTTTGTCACCAATCTGCAAAAGGTCCTGTGAGTCTAGCTTGACGTTAGGATTCCCAGGGAGATGGAGGACACCTTCAACGAAGCAGCCATTTTTGCCAAGGACCTCGAGTGAG
This sequence comes from Nasturtium officinale, assembly GCA_963854855.1. Lineage (NCBI taxonomy): Eukaryota > Viridiplantae > Streptophyta > Magnoliopsida > Brassicales > Brassicaceae > Nasturtium > Nasturtium officinale. The sequence goes on along the minus strand of OY978502.1, from coordinate 1,868,007 downwards.
AAGCGGCGTCGCGTGAAATCATAGAATATCCGAGCATGATTGCGCGAAATGTTCATCCCACCGCCTAGAGATGATAGGTCGACGTCGACGGTCGATTTCTTAGAATTCCGGCCGAGCATAATGGAGTATGACTGCATATAGTATTCGAAATCTTCACCTTGGAGCTTCGCAAATCCGACCTCCACTTCGCTGCCACCTCCAGCGGCTGTAGCCATCTCGTGAAATTATCCGATTTGATCAACGAGGAACGGGAGTGTCAAATTAGGGTTAGCAAATTGTAATAATTTCTGAAACGAGGAAGATAGATATGTTTGGAAACCGGTTTAGCTTATCCAAGGTCCACGTAAGATTGGAATAGACGGATTAGATTATCCATGTCTAAGTTTAAGGAAATGACTGTCATACCCATCAGGTTTAAGCCCTAGCGATACGAGCGTGTTTAAATAGCTGAAAGGTTCTACATTCCAGTGTGGAGGCGAGATCTGCGAGTTTAGATTTGTTTGAGCATTTTTATTTTATGAATTGCTTCATCGCTGTACATCATATGCTCGGTTACTGTTATTTTAAATCTGGTGGTGATTTTTTTTTCATCTTACAGAATCGTTCTCTAGTTAATTTTCGTTTTGGCTTTTGAGATCTCTAAGTTGTCAAATGATGATTGAAAAATTTTGCGCAAGGGTTTTGAGTTTTGGAAGATCAGAGGTTACTCTGATCTGAATGAACCGTGACAAAATCATTTTCTAATACTATAGTCTGATGGCAGCTGATCAATGTTAGATACAACAAATCTTTGAATTGGATAGTCAGAATCGGAGTTACTTTTATTTATATGGTCTTTTGGTTACTCAGAAAATAAGTTTTGGTTAAGGGAAAAAAAATAAAAATTTGGTTACTAATTTGTTTTGGTATTGTAAGTTCAACTTTGCAGGATATTGCAGAGGCAAACGAATTGCTTAGCGGAAACGGAGTAGAGGTTGTATCTGATTGACATATTCTGCTTAACCAACCAACCAATGTTATATAGTACTTGTATGGATTCCTATTTTCAATGTTCGTTTCTTTCTAGTTTTTATTTAGATTTTAGTAATGTACTTTGAGAAACTGGGATTGCAATTGGAAAATTTTGATAAACCAACAGGCTTGAACTATGTTGTAATTCTGTTAATGGAAACGTACTTGTAATAGAAATATTTTTTCTTGGCTTGATTTTTGTCTTGTTAATATATAATTTATGACTTCCATATGGTATTCTTGAAAAGTTTTCGCTCACTAGCCTTCACAGTTAAAACTTTAGCTCGAGTTGGTTTGATCATCTTGAAGGAAAACGTAGGTCTTCAACACTGATAAAAGAAAATAAACTTGCAAGAGCTTTTTTTTGTAAGTTAGATCTCTAAAAAGGATTATTTGTAATGGTTTTAAAATGGTTAAACTGAAAACCTATACTACCATTTGGATCAATTACCGAATCAATCAAGTGATGAAACCCGAACGAAATTATGATAACACAAAAGTGACATGCAAAGAAAACAAATGAGCAATTATCATTCATAATAAGCAAAAAGATCCATGTTCATCACATGGACCAAGATCCTCCCAGACTATCTGTCACTCTAGACTTTTCCCCCTGTTCGCTCCTCCTTGCAAAATGGCACACTTGCTTGAACCCGGAAAAAAAAAAAAAATTCATTTTTGGATTTTCCCAAATTCCTAATAGAATAATTTTGAATAAAATAAAGTAGTAATTTTCCCAATTTCCTAATAGAATAATTTTGAATAAAATAAAGTAGTAATTTTCCCAATTTCCTAATAGAATAATTTTGAATAAAATAAAGTAGTAAGAGAAGAAGAAGAAGAAGAAGAAGAAGAAGTCGAGCTTAAAGAAAGCCCATCACTTTACTCACTTCACGATTCCCCCTCGAGTTTTCTCCCATTCTTTCTTGAGTCTTCTTCATCGAGAGCAAATCCTGAGAAAGTTGATGTTTTTACAGCCGAAACAGACACAGACACATACATGTGTTGTGTCCCCATAATCCCATTATTATTAAATAACCTTCAATTCTTACGTCTCTCCTAAATTCCCATCCTTCTCAGATCCAACACCCAGATTACAAAAGAAAAGAGAGATAATTTGAACAAACCCATCTGAGAGCAGAGTTAGAATGGGAGTGATATTGGACTCATGGTGCTTTTGCAAAGGTGTAGGTAAAAGTGAGAAGATGAAAGCTTCTATTTTCTCCGGTAAAGCTCCGGCGATGGCTCGAATCTCTGTCTCAGGACCAAATGGAGTTACTTCCGGAACAGGATTCCTCATTCACCGGAATCTTCTTCTGACCACTCACCTCAATCTCCCTTCCATCTCCGCCACTGAAACCGCCGAGGTCCGCCTCCAGAACGGTGTCGCCGCTGCTCTCTTCCCTCACAGGTCCTTCCTCTCTCTCTCTCTCTTTTATACTACTCTTGAGTTTTATTCGATTCCAATTTTGATTTTCTTCTATTGTCGGTAGCACGATCCGGGCAAAGTTTTAACTCAATGCCATATCAAAATTCGCTCGTCTTCGCATTTGAAATAAGGCTTTTCGTCAGACCAATAGAAAATAAAAAGTCATAAGCTTTATACTGTAGTTATGTATATTTGGTAATGATTCTGAATCTATAGCTGTATTTGGTAAGTTTTAACTTTATTAAACCACAACATTCATAATTCACCTTGTAATTATTGCAATCTCCTCAGCATTTTTTATGAAACAATAAAACTCGTTTTCTCACAGATAATTCATTTCATGGAGAACAATATGAACTGTGGATTGTTTGATGTTCTCTGTTTTTGATCTATGAGAAATTAAAATGTCCTAGTATTTGGTGCCATTTGCAGGTTTTTCATTACAAGTTCGGTTATTGATCTCACTATTGTTGGCTTAGACCTTGTTGATGGAGACTCAAATACCCAAACCCAACAACCACATTATCTGAAGTCATGTTCCAAACCAAACCTGGATCTAGGAAGTGTTGTGTATCTTTTAGGCTATGCCGCTCAGAACGAGCTCAAGATCGGCGAGGGAAAGTTAGTGGTAGCTACCGACAATCTCATCAAACTCTCAACTGATGAAATGATCTGGAGTCCTGGATCTGCTGGTTTTGATGTTCAAGGGAATCTCGCATTCATGATCTGTGATCCGAGGAAACTAGCCACATCACCAGCTTCTACCTCCTCATCTTCCTCTTCTTCCCTGAGAAAAGATAACAACAACAAACTTATGATGCAGTTTGGTATACCCATACCAGTGATTTGTGACTGGATGAATCAGCATTGGGAAGGTAGTTTGGATGAAAATGTGACAAAACCTAAGTTGCCTCTCATTCGGTTAATGTCTTCTGGTCAGAAGAGCGAGCGTTATTGTACTTCATTCACCATGCGCCGTGTTTTCAAGCCAAACGACTCTGCTGATCTTGGAACACCATCTTCATCTAACACTAGAGATCAAATTCATCCGAGTTCTTCTACGGCCGCTGATGAAGAAAAAGAAGAAGAAACTTCTAAAACCAATCGACAAGGCAACACTACTACTACTCACGCACAAGGTATCCCAACACCTGAGATATATGAATCCCCGAAGTTGACTTCTGTTCCTTTAAGAAAGGAGACAGATCAGGTACATCTTTTGGATATCAACTTTCCTCCACGGATACCTAAAGCTACAACCTTTCTTCTTGAGCACAATTTTCCACAGGGTAACCATGTGGTGGAAGAGGCTGAGATTGCCTCTGAGGGGTCAGATGCACAGATTGCTTCAACAGGTTCAGTAAACGGTGCTCTCAGTGAGGTCGTCTCAAGTTCACCCCCAGTAGAAGCTCATTATGTATTTAACAATCATGGATACAGCAGCGAGGAAGAGACTATGTATTCTGCAGAAACAGCAGAAAGCAGAAATTATCCAACTCCTCCAAGAAAAAGCGAGTTTCATCATGAGAGAGTAGGGAGGAGCCAAAGCTTTGTAAGCTCCAGCAGATGGGGAACTCCTCAGAGGAGTTTGAATAGTAGAAGAGAAATGCTGGAGAAACAGAGAAGCTTTGTCCATGGAAAGAAGATGCATTCACAAGGAGCTACCTCGCAAAGGAGTAATGACTATTACACCCCAACGGTCTCATCGATTGTAAAGAAAAGGAATCATAGTTCAGAGCATCAAACTTTCAAACCCGTACCTAGACCTAGAGCTGTTAGTTCCTCCCCAAGATGGATGTTCTGAGGCCAATACAGACTGGAGAAAGAGAGACATCTTTGTTTTGGTTTAGATCTCTTGCATTCTTGTATAACTAATTTTATTTCAACTCTTGTGCAGACATATTGAAGAAAACCCAACAAATTGGAAACATATACAGTTTTGAAGCGTTTGGGGTTAAGCCTCGAAAGCAATCTGTGATTTTTAAGTTCCTGGAAGTTAAAAATATGTAGTTTCGTTTTTACTATCAGACCATAGGGATTATTGTTTCCTAAATGACATAGAGGGGCACTTGAACGAGTAATTTGCAAACAAATAATAAAATAGAGTGAAGCTAATAATGACCAACAAATATGGCCGTGATTTAGGGGTGTGTTCTTCGAATTGTACGGTCAATGACTTCATAGGAATGACACCATAAAACAATCATATCACATAAATATTTGAGGAAACTGTGGACCAAAGCTATTGGCACATGCCATTCACTGCCTTCTAATTCTTATTGTTAGCTTATACTCTGATTCAACAGATATACCTAATACAAGTATAAAACTGTAAGGAAAGTGAGAAGGTAACAGCGCATACAAGAGGCTCAAGATGTAGAATGCTTTCTTAAGATGCAACATTTTTCCGCCAAAATATCTCAACAATAACTAAACAGTAAAAAATGGCTCAGATAATGAAGATCAACAATGAACAACATCCATTAGAAAATAGGTCTTCCATCATTCACAGATAATTCTCACACATAACAGACAGATATTGACATAACAAACTACACCTGATGAGCATCTCTTCACTATTCCTAAACCAATCTAGGGGATAGAGTCGATATACCATTAACCTGCAAAAGAGGAATCTTGTTTGTAAATTAACCAAAAAGAGTTTCTAGAATCCAAGACAGAAACAAATTTCTGTAGCTAGATTTACATGGTTACTGATGATGTTATTGTCTCATTCATCTGGTGGTTGGAAGGAATACCCGGATCAAGTCCTTGGCAGTAACTTTTTTCCTACAGGTAGGGCATTTAGCTTGAAGAGATATCGCATTCTTTATGCAACCTTTGCAGAAAATATGACCACACTTTGTTGACACCTCCTCAGTAAATGGACACAAACAAATTGGACAGTTAAATATTGGTTCCTCTACAGGAGCAACCGCCTTAGATTTTCTCTGAACAAGCAAATGAAACTTGGTGAGCCTAACTTCAAACAGAAAACTAACCTAATAAAAAAACATATCAAGAAATCTCTTACCGACTTGGTACGCTCAACAGAGTCAGCATTAGCTTGATCAGACCGAGGCCTTGTACGGTTTTTACTTAGTCTAGTACTACCATCTGTACTCATACCATCACACAAACCAAAGTGAACAAAGAAACACATAACTGTATACTCCCAACTATATAAGACATGATATTGCATTTGCACCACAAATTTACCATTCAAATTCAGGTAACTATGCAAGAAAAAAAAACAGAGAAAATATTTTAAATCACCTGACTCTACATCAACTACTACTGGTCCTCTGCTTGAGCGTCTCGATTTGATTTTAGCCTGACAAAAGAATGAAACAGTAATAATAAACTTTTACGTAAACACCAAGCTTTTAAAAGGGCAAAACAAAGGAAAAAAAGAGAGCAGACTTGAGCAAAAGCAGACGCAGTTGATTCAACAACATCATCATCATCATCTTCAATAGCATCTATATCGATCATAGGAGGATTAGGAAGAATTGGAGGAACCGTTGGTGCTTGTTCAGTCCCTTGTTGATCTCCCTGATGCTCACTATGTGTCCCACTCACACCAGTCATCTGTTGTTCCCTCCTTCGAAGTCTCGTACTTGTCCTCACCCCCCGGGAATTCATATTTCAACTTCGAGTTAAGCCAACCTTTAAGTTTCATCACAAACAATATAAGTCACTATAGAAATGGGACTTGGGGTTCTCTCAATTTCAGTTCATATTCGGAAGAAATAAAAGACAAACTCATGAGCATACTGTTTTCAGAAAAAAAAAAATAACAAAGATTTTGTAACATTTCGTAAGAGGAACTCGAGCAGAAAGTTCAAATTTTTATGTCAAATTGTGGCTCAAGGGAACTTTGAAAAAAAAATCAAACTTTAGAATATCCAGTAAGGCGGTAAATTTGACTTCTCTGAGGAAGATCTAGCAGGGAGAGTGGAAATGGAAAGCCACAAGGAAATAACCGAAAACAAGAAAGAGAAGAGGAATATGGAGAAATCAATCGACAGATCAATAGAGAGGCATGGGGGAAAGTTTGTACCTTTGAAATGGGGGAAAGAAGAAGACGATAAATGAGAATCTGAGAGTGAAGTGGAATGAGAGAAACGAAGCCAAAAGGTTTTTTATAAGGAGATGGTTGCAGTGGATCACACTGCTTTGGATATGAGATTTGACGCCGTAGTCTCCGTTACACTTTTTGTGTGGTTGCGTCCACTCTGTATCCCTTAAGTAATGAATGACTTGTACTTTGCAAACTTAGTTTACGTGTCACCGTACATACAGAACAGTCGTCGTTTTCTTTGATTCGTTGTGGCTACTTGGTACCAAGTCTTTCCACGACTCAAACTAGTTACTGGACCTCGCAATATGTATGTCCAAGGCCCATGGGCTTTGCTAATGTAAAGTAAAACACTCAATTATTTGTTGATACGCAAATGTCGGTAACTGAAATACTGTATAACAAAATTAAATTCACAACACAAACACATGACTACAATACTTGAGTAACAAATTTAAATATATTTTTCTTATAAAAATGGTGGAAGAATTTTGTTAGGTCAACAAAAAGTTCACTCCTTTCGTTACAAAATAAAAAAGAAAGATATAAAATGAAATAGGGGAAATGTGGCAAGTCCATAAATATGTACATTGTCTTCAATAATTACTTCCCTTCCGGGACCAAGGGAAGCAGCAGATCTGCGCATTACATATCACAATAATTAATACATATATTATAAATGTTATAATAATGTATCGATTTCAAAATATAATTGTATTTTAGATAATTACCTTGGAGGGGGATGGAGCCGAAGATTCATGACCGTTGATGGGGCGAGAAGGGGTGTTGCTGGCAGTTCCACCGTAGGGTCTGCCACCAATACCATCTCGGTTCCTCTCTTCTTTCACTTGGTCGAAAATGTGTGTGTAACTCATGTTCTCCCCTGCACCCGATGATCCTGGGAATGGTGGAATCGTAGCTCCCTATCATATACACATAAATGTTACTCTTCAAATTAATCATTAGTATCATATACCTTACATTATAAATGTGGCTACTATCTTCAATCGCCTGTCTCTACGTTGATGACAAAAGAAATTGATAAACATTTTCATATTCTGATATGATTAAACATGTTCACTTTTTCCTAAACTGTTGCAAAATTTCTTCTTCCCATTAATTACCAAAGAAGTTTTGTTTAGAACGCTTAACGTTGTAGTTAAATTAGGGGAAAAAAACTCTGCTAAAATATGTAAATGCAGGGATCATGGTTTGTGTTCATACCCTTCCGTTGTTGCCGCCTCTAATATGCACAGGACGAGGAGCTGGTGGCTGCCGATGGTTTCCTGATCCTCCTCCACCTCCATCTCCATAGCCTCCGTATAGTCCACCTTCGCCTCCGCTACCGTAGAGTTGATCAGCCGGCGGAGCTCTGACTCTGTTTCTCTCGGTTGGTGGTGGTACTCTCGGCGCATCCTCCTTAACCGGTTTTGCTGGTTCCGGTCTTAGGTTTTTAAGAGCAGGCTGAGGAGGTTGTGCTTGAGTTTTGGTCTCTGGTTTCTCTAGAGATTCGTACAAGTCTTGTCGTTTATTCGTCCTTGCGTTGTCGAAGACGACCGTGAATGGTTGGTCTTGGTTGCTCCAATCCCCAAACTTTGGAACGTGTGGACGGTTCTGCAATCACTCATTTAGCGATGAAAATGGTAAGTGTTTTAAGCTTTAATGACTTCGAATATCAAACTTGGGATCCAAGAAACCGATATGCATGTGAACCCTGATTAGATTCAGAACCATGAGAGCTAGTTCTAGCTTCACATCATATATTGGAACTCATTGAATCCAGAATAGTAATACATACGAAAGTCAACTGATCTGAAACAAAACCCAGATCTCTGTTCTGATGCGATCAGGCAAATATTTAAACATTCATTTGGCAAAGTAACATATATATAAATTAGGATCGATAAGCTAAAATTCTGAAAAACTCTGATGGTTTCTTCATTAACATGTTTTGATATAAAGAAAGATTCGAGATGGGAGTAAACTAGAGGAGGATAAAACATGATTGTAAGTACAAAATTAACAACTTACTGCCATATTTCTCGATCTAAATGAGATTTGCTTCAATGGCTAGCTCTGATACCGATCCAAAGAGAGAGTACAGAGAGAGAGAGAGGAAGAGAGATGTCGGATACATATAAAATGTGTGTTTATATAAAGGCGTTGACCATTCATAGTCGTTTTCTTGTTACTCTGTAAAGTTTGAATGTCTCCGTTCTTTCTCTCGGTCTACAACGATTCCATCAATACCTTACGGCATCAATAACTCAAAAATACTCCTACAATATTAGTTTGATAGATAAAGACCTACAAATATATTAGTATGGTGTGTCTCTTTTCCTTTTTATTTTATTTTAAAGATGTTTAATAGTTATGACTTTTTGTGAATTTAGCAGTATATTATTTATCATATGAAATTATTATTTTTATGAATATTTAATCCAATTCTGAGAAAGCAAGTATATGATGGATAGGGAAGAGGCAAATTGTGTGAATGAGGGTCGTGCAACTTCCCATTTTTGTTTTGTTTGTAACTGGCATCTGAATCACCTACCTAGCTGCAATATAATTTCCTTAAAACTATTGTCGGAACTTTGTCCAATAAATAATTATTGCCGGAGGCATTCTAAAATAAACTATTTTTTATATGTAGTGAAAAAGAAAAAAAAATAATTTAGTACCGTATTCGTTAATTTTGGCGTCTCATGGTTAGCTGGTGAAAGCCAACATGGTTACAACTGGAATTAAACTATTGGTCCATCGTATTAATTCACTTGTTTTCGGATATTGAAATAGTAAATAGCTACATGTAATTCGTAGTAGAAGTTGCCAAGTTGATATGGTGGGGTTTTGTTAACTCATTGTATTAGATTGTGAAATTAACTCATCAATGAAAATGAGTAGCATACAACTAGGCTACACTGTTATATTGTTAAAACAATGTTATACTGATAAACTCATTCATAGAGGTTAACAACTAATTTCACACTTAAGAGTTAAGATAGAAAGCACTATTAGAGTTTACACGTGAATGAATGTGGCCTGCATCCATTACTACTATCCTCAATCTCCCATAAAAGGCGGGAATTAAGGAATGAGATTTTCTTAAATGAACAAGATTTATACTTTTCAAGTTATGACTTATGATTATGTTTGAGGATTATTCGTAATGAGATTTTCTTGAGTGACTAGATTTATACTTTTCGAGTTATGATTATGGTTGTGTTGTTATTTAGTTTTTTTTTTTTTTTTTTGGTTAGGGTGGTCACACAATTTGTATGATTATTTCTACTTAACCAATGTCCGATACCACTTTTTGACTGGTCGTCTCGGTTAGTTACACTGACACATACTTGTTACTAGTCTCGGTTTATTTTCCAGTAGTCACTGAAATGTGAAATCTAATCGTGGCCGTCGAACTCTTCTAAGGTTAAGCAAAACAACACTTCGTATTTTATGAACTCGGTTCTGATCCCCTCCAAATCCTTGGCTTTGCCTTGTTATTCTCTGTTGCGAAACCGATCGTCTTCTTCAAATTCTAGAGTTTTTTTCCTCCACAAACCCCTCTTCATTTCTTTATTACTTGGTGGTATAATTAATATAGCCGCTGAATTTGTGGGAAAACAAATGAATTTTTGAGAGTTCCCAATTTTGTTCTTGTTTTAGGGTTTGCCGATCTAGGTTTTGCTTTTCTGCTTCACAGATTGTTGCCCAGGAAAGTTACTGAGGTTTTTTTTTTTTTACTTTGTTTGTGAATTTCGACTAAAAAGACACAAACTTTACCTATTTGGTGGGAACTAGGAAGGGGAAATCATACATGATTCAACTACTGTTTCTGGTTCTGTTTGTAGAAGGTGCGATTGCGTTCTTACTGCTGGTGAAGATTGGTCCTTTAAGAGAGCTTGTAATAAAGAGCTTGGACCAGCTTAAATTGGGAAAAGGTCCAGCTACTGTGAAAACCATAGCTGGAACCATGTCTGTGATCCTCTTGTCGAATCTCATGAATATCATCAAGATCCAGAACAAGGGTGCGAAACTTGGGACAATGTCTCCTATGGATCAAGTCCTCTGGAGAACACACCTACTCGAGGCTTCTCTAATGGGTCAGTTTCTCATTTCTTTCATTTGAATGAAACTATGTTTCTCAGATAGAAATTTGGGGCCAATTCAATTAATTTTCCTCTCCTGTGCCTAGAATTCTAATCCCCATTTCAGCTCTTACTCCTAGTGTAGCTGGTTCCTGGTAGAAAGTTGAAGTCTTTATAGTATTTATGTTTTCTCGTCTGCTGATTTTGCTTGAATTCCAAGGCTGATTCAACATCTACTTAGTTATAGATGGAGGATCATATGAATAGAGAAGCAAACAAGAGCTTACATTGTTGTAATTTTAGTGAGCGGGAAAACTTAGAATAATCTGTAGAGATATTTTGTAGTTCATAAGCATGTTACTGATTTGCGTGATACATTACTTTAGCTAGGAGAATCTCAATGATTGTCCCCATTCCGGCAATACCATAGTTGTGCTTGGTACTGTTTGCGCTGGTTTTCACCAAATGTAGGATCTTCCTCTAGATTTGAAGTACTAGTGAAACTCGATCTAATATTGTTAACCCTTACACCTCATGATCTTGCAGGCGTTATTCTCTTTCTCGGATTCATTATTGACCGGACACATCATTACCTCGGAAAGCTAATCACTTTAAGAAGCAATGCTGGGTCATCGAAAGGAGAACTAGAACAACTTAGGAAGGAGAGAACCGAACGGAAGGAGAAAGAAGAGAAGACATCCAAGGAAATTAAGCAGCTGAAAGAAAAACTGACATGTGTTTTAGAGAATCTGAAAAAAGTAGAGAAGGAAGACAAAGAGAAAGATTCGAAGCTCGGAACAGCTGAAGCCCATGTTACAGCTCTTCAGCAGCAGTCTTCAGAACTATTGTTGGAGTATGATAGATTGCTAGAAGACAATCAAAATCTCCAAAGCCAGATTTTGGTTGGAACCAAAAAAACCTGAACTGATGATATAATATTTTTAAGAGCCGTGTAATAGGGGGGTTAGAGTGTTTGTAACGATTGTATTCATAATAGCTATGCAGAAATGGTATTTGGAGGTATTCTTGTAGCAATCTTTTGGTTTTAGAAAGCTCACACGCTCTTTTTTTTTGCTGGAAGTTAATAAACTGCTTTTGGTTCTTTTTCTACCTATTGCTGCTGTCTTTAAAATGTTGTTTTTTACGTTACAATAGCTGTGTAAAGAACTATTAAAGTGATGACAAGGGGGGAACAAAAAAATAATGTAGCAAAAACACAAAATCGTACGCCGTCTGTGGGGATCGAACCCACGGCCACGTGGTTAAAAGCCACGCGCTCTACCACTGAGCTAAGACGGCTATTGAGGTACTGTTTCCACTTAGTTTAAAAGAACTCTTTGAAAATGCACATCGCACGGACAAGTATAGGCAAATGTATAGAGCAAGTGTTGTGACATCTTCAACTATCGGAAAAGCTGATGGAAGAAATCTCCGATGATCTGAATCCGACAAGTGACACTTCGGGAATCATGCCGAAGTTTGATCCAAAGACTATGCGTTCTACCAAACCTGGATTGAAGCGTCTTTTCATCACCACCTCTGTGCTCTTTTCATTCCTTATAGGTATTTGTTTTTGGTCTTCTTCATCCCTTGAGCTCCGACTTTTAGTTTTTTCTTCCTCTGCTTCTGACCTCATTCCAATTTCGGAGGTTTCAGGTCTGCCATTTCTGTGGAAGTCAGTAGAAATACATCGCTCTCCGTTACCATTCCACGACATCGACTCGCTCTCCGATCAAATTGAGTCGACGCCTTTACGTTTCCCCTGTAACTTCCACGCCGTATTTGTTGGTTTCCGATCGATGGATCCGGATAATTTGCGATCTCAGATAGAAGATGGCATAACTCAGTTGACTCATCCAAGTTCACAATGCGGTTCTTGCGATTTCTCCCTCTCTGTCACCATTCAAAACTCAGATGACAAGTGCTCAGAAACATTTGCGAACAATTCTTACACGTGCTCTTATCGTTGTGGAGTGATCGAAAGAAATGTGTTTGGTGTTGGATTGGACGATACAGTTGATGAGTCACTGAATGATGTGTTTAGTGGATGTTCTGTGCATAGCAGGAAAATGTACAGTGTTGTTGTGGTGAATAAAGATAATGCTAATGGTGAAGATAAGGTGAAAGCTGTGGTTGGTAAGCGAAGGCATGCGTGGATTGTGGGGAGTGGATTAGAAGAGAGATATGGTGATATGGTGGCTAGAGTTTCTGAGATTTTCGTTAAGGTGTTTATAAATGGTGGAAGAGAAGAAGACTCAATTCATGGAGAGTTTATGCCTGTGGGATCAGATGGGAGGATTGTTCTTTCTTTCAGTCTATTAAATTCCAATCCACGTGATTGGGTATACGATTGGTAATACCTGGAACTTTTTGCCAAATTTTCCCTGTCACCAATGGCTTTGGCTTTTAGGAAATCCAGAGTTTACTGTTTCATCATTTCTTTTGGATATGTTTCTTTACTTGTCTGTGACTTGTTGTCTGTGTACTACGTTGATAGGGACTTTCAGAAGATAGATGAGACACTTTTGGTTCCGGTGACTAAGGCCTTGGCACCTATAGCTAATATAAGTGTTGAAAGTCAGGTATCATTCATCACCCTAATCCCTGACATCTTTTCTTGTGAATTCCTGTTTTTAATGTTTTCTCTGTTGTTAGGTTTTGTATCACACGCCTAAGTCTTCGTTTTCCTCTTGGGATGAAAAACTTCACAGCTACATCTTTAGGACCAGTGATCTACCTTTCTTTGTATGTACCCTTTCTCAAAATATTTGTGACTTCTTTTGATATAACAAATTGTGTAACAGATAATATTAAATGGTTTTGCCAGGTGAACTCGAACGAGTGGCACTTGGATACTTCTGCTGGAGCCAGTGGACGGTCCAAAATATTGCAATTTGTGGTGTATAATATTCTACTCTGCCCATGATTGCTTATTTGATTATTATTTTTAGCATGATCATGCCTATAGATGTCTATGTGTATTCGTTTTGTTTCCTGATAATATGAGTATCTTAACTCTATGATCTTTCTTCATATTGTCAGATATATTCCATCTGGAGGCGAATGCCCTCTTCACTTGCAGTTGTCAAGTGGGAAGATATCTAAAACAAATGGCTTCATATCTCCGGTTCGTTATCACACATTGACACTTGCTTTTCTTCTGCTTATCTGTCTGTAGACCTTCTTCTTGAAAACAATGTCATCTTGTCATTTTTTTTTCTATAGATGTGGGGCGGTGTGATTGTCTGGAACACAGGAAATTGTAAAAAGGACTCTGAAAGTAGGAACACGATTTCGGCTCAGGTCCGGTTCCCTTTTCATACAATATGCTTTACACCAATCAGATATTGATTGACATTTTGGGTATTTCTATTGAGTATTTAGAGAGCCTTGAAAAGATAACTCAAGTATCATATTGTCTTTGCACTTTCTGAAACAGGATCTCGAGAAAATAGTAGAAGTTTTCTTGGGGCAATTCCGGCAACTATTTGGCTTTAAGTCTGAAGCCATTTATACCAGTGGATTGGGCACTTACAAGATTTTACCTAGTGAAAGAGGCTTTACAGAGTGGTAAGTATGTGGTAAATAATGTGACAAATCCCAAAAGCAATGTGATCTTTGTGTAGCTTTGGGGCTCCTCTCTGCATGTGGGCTTATGGACCAACAAGGTTTCTACTCAAAGCAAGGGATGCTCATGAGGAATGGTTATTGATGACTGTTGTCTTTCTCGGCGTTTCATTTGCAGGGAACTGGATTTCTTGTCACGGAAACACACATGCTTCAATCTCCATTCTTGTTCAACAACCCTTGGTTCTCTCTCAAGATTGGTGAGTTATTAACTTTACGTGACTGGTTATAGCTTCCTCTGCTGCATCGTTGTGTTTCCATTTCAACCTTTTCTAGTCTTCATCACTTGGCACTTGCAGGTTCAGTCACTCCCCAGGATGATTATCAAGGATGAAATTGGAGAACAAGTATGTTTCTCAACTAGAACCCTTTTCTGGGCACTTTTTCTGTTCTGTTTATTTCACTGTGTTCCCCCAAACCAGGTGGAATATTCTCTGAAAGCAGCAAAGTTAGCTCAATCTAATGCCTCTCTGGGAGGATATAGTTCTTCAGCCAGTATGTTACGGTTAACCTATACTCAGAATACTCTGTTAGACACTGTAATGTTATTGAATCTAATAAGAAGTTGCCATTTTGTGCTCTATGAAGGTTCATCTAGAGAAGCAAGATCCCTAGCTGAGAATGCCTTCTTCCATCCATCCATCATGTCTGTCAGCTACTTCTCTTATGAGCATTGCTTTGCAGTGTACTCGGTTAGTTTCAAAGTCTCTACTACTGGTACAATTATCATTGGCATCTTCTTGTTTCTCTGATTCTCATGTGAATTTGCTTTCTTGGACAGCCGTTTTTCTTGCCTGTTGCAGGACAAATTGTTTTTGCAGCCCTACGAGAATGGAAAAGATACAGACAAGAGAAGGCAAAGTATTTAACATGGCTATCCAGAAAGAAGACGGCCTAGGACTCTTTAGTATGCTACATATTCTCTGTAACTCAAGTTTTTGGTTGTTTGAGTATAGAATTATGATAACAATATTACATTGAGAAAGAAAATCTAGATTTACGGTACATTATATTAAATTTCTGTTTTTTCTTCATTGTGTTCATCTTAAGGCGCTTCTCTCACATCAACAGTCGTGCTCAAACAGTGTATGTATCACCGAGTTTAAGATTACAGATGTCTAACCCAAAATTCTAAGCTTTTAAAATGGGCAAATACAATCAAGAAAAATAAGAGAGAAAGAAAGCCAAATCCGGAATCATTTCTGACAATATCTTAATGCAACGACTCCAGAGACCGTTCAGCTGAACTTGAAGCTCTCAGCGTTTAGATCCCAAAGCAAGAAGTATCTTCTTCCTCGGACCCTGAAACAAAAGCACAGCTTGTTGAAAGAGAGCCTAGCAATGTTAAACAAAGAGCTTGCGTGTAATTTGGCCATAGCTTTTTCGTGTTATAGATCAATAAAAGTAAGTAAATGACTTTCATCACAATCTGTAGGGTAGGCTGATATAAAGGTGAGTGATAGTAAATGTTTTGTGGCAGTTTAACAGAAGCTTACCATCGGTATGAGCATAGCCTTCAGGTCATCATCTGTCATATGCATGAGAGCATCCATATCAACCTGGGAAAGACCAAAAATGATAGGAGCGTGGGGTTTTTGATAGGTTAACTTCAATAACATAATACATATATCAATCTAATAGAAGATATTACATACTTCTTCCACTTGAAAAGCCGTAGAATATTTCTCGAGACCCAATGATTCCAGAAAGCTATCAACCGATGCATCAGCCTGAGCCAAAAGATGTCAAGATAAGAAGCAGTAGTGGATGAAGTGTGGAATGTACGAGGCATTAGAAAGCTATGGGTCTAACTATTTGTTAGCATCGGTCAGAAAAATGGTTTCTACCAAGGTATAAAGTACTGATGGAAAAATAGAGTTGAGAAAAGTGAATCATATTGCCTGCTGAGATTTCTTCCTGGTAGAAAGATTGGAATTTTTTCTAGTCTCTGTTTCAGTGGCTACGCTCTTTGTGCTTGGTCGAGTAGCCTCCACTTTAGATTTTGGCGGGTCGCTGTTTTTCGGTTGCTGATTCATAGTCCCAGAGAGCTTTTCCCGTAAATCCCGGACACCTGAACCAGCTTCTCTCCCACTTTGAGACCCATGATGTTTCTTCTGGAGCTTCAGGCGAAGATCTCTAGGACCAACTCTGGGATCTTAGTAAGTTACCCAATAGAGAGAATCAACAACCAAACGGAGATACTTTTGTCATAATAAAATTTCTAGTGGTAAAAATATGTGAACAACAAAAAACATACTTGAAAGTTGAGGTTTGTCACTATTGAAAAGATCATGCTCCCATTTGTCGTCCTGCCTTTGCCTGAAAGCATGAGGAAGGAGAAAAATGAGATAAGTAATTAACAATGGAAATTACAGAACGAGAAGAATATAAATCATTATCAACCATAAAATAAGCATAGTTCATCACACAAAAATTCAATTAAATTGCCTTAAAGCCCATATCAAAAATCAATATAGATGGATAACATCTCCATATTAAACTATGCAGGAGGGCACTCAAATTTGAGAAGCTTATACATAATGTGGTTCAGTGAAGTTGTCTAAGACTACCAAATGAAAATGGGCACTCATATTTGAGAAGCTTATATATAATGTGCTTCAGTGAAGTTGTGTAAGAGTGCCAAATCAAAATGGGCAGATTAAAGAGTGAGAAAAAGGTATTAAGCAAACCAGAAGAGCAGATTCCATACCCTAATTCACAGAGCTAAGCTGACCTTACACCAAGTACCAGCTAAACAAGACTTAAGGAGAGCAAGCTAAATCACGATAAAAGTAAACACAGATAAGACTGATAAAAGGAGAAAAATTAGAACCTCTTGCCAGTGACTTGTCGCACGCGAGTAGAGATGTCGCCAGAACCGCCATTGATACGATCCTTAACGACCTTCCTGCTTCCAGACTCAGCCTCCAATATATCAGCATACATCTTAATCTTTCTTCTTGGATGAAAAACACAGAATTTTAGTTATAACCCTAAATCAGGAAAACCCACAATAGAGAAAACGAAAAAGTCCTCAGGTCTATGAGCAGCTCTCACAGGTATCAAAGAGACCCAATTAGAAACCCTAGAAGAATCTATCCAGAGAAACAATCCATTAATCTAAAAAGCTGTGGATTTGCACTCCTCCGTTTTGTTCTGTTGGTTTCACGAGGGTCTACGTTGATGAGACTACTCGGAAAATTAACATCCAATCAACTTATTAAGTCGGGCCGGGTCGGGTTGATGAATCAGGATTATACGCTCCGACCTATCAGAGAAACCTTTCATCAATTAAACCGGTTTGCTTCTGTACGCGGTTAAGTTTTTTTTTTTTTTTTTTTTTTCTTTTGTCAACACGCGGTTCGCTTTTTTTTCTTGTTTTGTCGCCAGGTTTGCTTTTTTTTTCAAAACACGATCCGTTCCTTGTATGTAATGTTAAAAAATCAAAAATAAAAAAATCCCTAAAAACGAAAAAGTTTTGAAAATCAGAAAAGACATAGGGAGCTAGCTTTTAAAGCTTTTCTTCGCTAATTCTTCTCATTTCTTCTATGAGTGATCCAATTTTGCTGCGACTCCATATCTGATTGGCTTTCTCACGTCTGATTGGTTAACTCCCCGGTATGATTTTTTTTTTTTTTTTTTTGGGGTTTATTCCTTTCCTCTGTCTTTGTTGTTTACTTGTCTCGTTCGTTGCAAGTTGAGACGCGACAAGTCCAGATTCAGAATCCCGATTTTTTTTTTTTTTTTTGGAATTGACTACAACTAGTCCGAGGGTAAAGAACATCATAATTTCTTTTGTTCTCTATAACTTACGGTCGGTTATATTGCATTTTCAGTTGCGTTTAGGTCACTTTTCCGAATCTGAATAGTTTATTGTGTGTTCATGGATTTGATTACTTTTCGTTTATGTTTGTGCTGTTATTGGGGTTTTTTTTTCTTCTTCTTTAGTTTAAGCAGCTGCTGAGTTCTTTGATGTGTTTGTTTTTAGAAAATGTCTCGTGCGGAGTCTTTGTGGGAGAGGCTAGTATCTGCTGCTTTACGAAAAGATAGAACAGGAGGAGTTGGTGGTAGTAATCAAGGTAGTATTGTTGGCTATGTCCCTTCATCACTAGCTAACAATAGGGACATTGATGCAATTCTTAGAGCTGCTGATGAGATCCAGGATGAGGATCCCAACATTGCAAGGATCTGTAAGCTTTTACTTGTTTTTTTTCTTCTTTTACTTCCTCTTATCTAATCCCACTGTTTGTAATCTTCTTGATGGTTGTTTTATTGCAGTGTGTGAGCATGGTTACTCACTTGCGCAAAATCTCGATCCTAATAGTGAAGGCAGAGGTGTTTTACAATTCAAAACCGGATTGATGTCGGTTATTAAGGTATGTTTCTCTTTTGTACGTTCTATGTTTGATGCGGTCATCCATATGTTTGTAACCTACCCCTTCATCGGATATGTTTGTTATGTCACTGGCAACTGCATGATTTCTGTGATGCCTTTGATATTTAATTGTTAAGCTTGTATTGGATGACCAAGATTGTATCAGACAATTTGGAAATTCGAATCTGTTTTTTAAAAACTTGAATGCGTTGTTAGTAAATGATACGATAGACTTCTTTGAATTTTCTATGTGATTTATCCATGGTTTTACATCCTAATGCTTTGTTCTGCCTTGGTTAATTTCAGCAAAAATTAGCAAAAAGAGAGGTCGGAACCATAGATAGAAGTCATGATATTCTCCGACTACAAGAATTCTACAGGCTATATAGAGAAAAGAACAATGTTGACAAGTTGAAAGAGGAGGAAAAGCAGCTCCGCGAGTCAGGGGTTTTCACTGACGAGTACGTATATAAAGTTATAAACTATAGAACCTAGCCTATTGAAATTGGTGGAAAGTTTGGGCTTACTACTTTCCCCTTCGTTTTTCGGCACTTTGATTTGGAATAAGTTACCATTTCACATAATCTATGTTCTTGCTATGGTTGTTGAACGCCAAAATTTACCCAGGCATCTTAATTGTTGTCCATATGATATGATATTTACTTCCAGGCTGGAGCGGAAAACAGTAAAAAGGAAAAGAGTTTTCGCAACCCTTAAAGTTCTGGGAAGTGTGTTGGAGCAGTTGGCAAAAGAGATTCCTGAAGAGGTGTGTACACCTCTCATTTCCTTCTTACATTTGTTGAACTGAACAAGGGAATTGTGAGGATGAGAATGTTACTCTAAAACAAGTCTCTGCAATCAACCTTTATTATTTATTCCGATTTTTGGTCAAAGAACCTGTATACAAGTTTCAGCTAATAATTGTTTTTATGTACCTCTACAGCTCAAGCACGTTATTGATTCTGATGCTGCAATGAGTGAAGACACAATTGCTTATAATATTATTCCTCTTGATGCTCCTGTCACGACAAATGCCACTACGGCTTTCCCTGAGGTTGATGCATTTTCTAGTTACACATTTGTGCTTGCTATGTCGCTTGTCTTGTTTTGTGACCAAAGAAATGTGAGTAGGTTCAAGCGGCAGTTGCAGCATTGAAGTATTTTCCAGGCTTGCCAAAATTGCCTACTGATTTCCCCATTCCTGCTACTAGGAATGCTGATATGCTTGATTTTCTTCACTATATATTTGGGTTTCAGGTTTGTCTGTCTGAGAAGCTTTTATCCAGCTTCATATCTCACATGAAAGCTTCTTCTGCCTTTTTTTCTTTCATTTTCTAATATGTCAATTTGTATGTCCTCAGAAAGACAGTGTCTCAAATCAGCGTGAACATATAGTTCTTCTTCTCGCTAATGAGCAATCCCGTCTTAATATTCCAGAAGAAACGGAACCCGTGAGTACCAAAGATATTTGAATTTCGTATGATTGTTTTCTCAAAAGCTTCGCGACACGAAGTTATAATCCATGATGTCGGGTTTGTTTATAGTATTCAAAAAACAAACTTTACCTGTCTGACTTTTTGTTTAGAAGGCAGTGAGTTGAATTTAAGGTCTGATTAGTAATTTTGTTTTCTTATTCTCAGAAACTGGACGATGCTGCTGTACGTAACATATTCTTGAAGTCCCTAGACAACTACATCAAGTGGTGTGATTACCTGTGCATTCAACCTGCTTGGAGCAAGTAAATTATCTTCACTCCCTCCTCTATTTTTTCCGCTACCGCACTTGCATACTCACTCCAAACATTACGTAATTGCAGTTTAGAGGCCATCAGTGGAGAGAAGAAACTACTGTTCCTCTGCTTGTATTTCCTTATTTGGGGAGAAGCTGCCAACATACGGTTTCTTCCAGAATGTTTATGCTACATATTCCACCATGTAAGTTTTTTGGTGACTGCTTATTTTTCTCCATATGTTAATGGGTTTCTTATGTCTTTTCTGTAGTTTTAAGATGAATGAAATCTCCTAACTACTCACCGCTTTGACTTGCTGCTGATTCATTTTTGTCATGATATACTGTACGTTTGGTTTTTTGTGCTGATGCTGATTATTTTCTATAGATGGTTAGAGAAATGGAAGAAATCTTACGCCAGCAGGTTGCTCGCCCAGCGGAGAGTTGTATGCCAGCCGATAGCCGTGGCTTTGACGATGGTGTATCATTCCTTGATCATGTCATTGCTCCGCTGTATGGAGTGGTTTCAGCGGTATGTACTCTGAAATATTATTTAAACCTATACTTCTTGGGATTTTCCTTTCCCTGCTCTCTTCATGATATATATGAAATATCTTTCTTGATCATACATTGCTGCTTCTTAATGTACAAAGATACTTCATGGAGTGTAGCACGAGCATCTTTGCTAATTTCTTAGGTGAAAAGACTTGTCTTAGTCAGCTCCTTTAGTAGATGTAGACTGATGATTGAATTAGTGATCTACTACTGTTTTTAGTTGGATAGACATAGGTTTGTCAAAAAAAAGAAGAAGATTGGATAGACATGGATCTCTTTAATTCAATAGCTTTGAACTAGCAGACAAATTTGCTTTTCGTTTGATATTCTTGATGGGTTTTGTTACATTTTCTAGCACTCATTCAAAATGTGGACATAACTTTCATTGCATGTATATTTGTTTATATAATTTATGCTGTTTTCGACTCAAATGTCCTGTATCAAAACAGACAGGATGCTGTTTTTATCATGCTTATGAACATTCCCTTTTTAAAATGTTTTGTTAGTTTTATTTAATAATCATGCATAGACATCCACTGTTATTTGATGGGGGTATGTGCAGGAAGCTTTTAACAATGACAATGGTCGAGCACCTCATTCAGCTTGGAGAAACTATGATGATTTCAATGAATACTTTTGGTAAATGTTTAAATATTTTTGTCAGTTGGGTGAATTTTATTGCCTCTATTGGCTTAAGTTTTTTATTTTCAAGGTCGCTTCACTCCTTCGAGCTTGGTTGGCCATGGCGTACCAGTTCATCTTTTTTTCAGAAACCTATACCGAGACAAAGGGTCTGCAACTGCCCCTTATATAATATTAATATGATTTTGTATTCATAGTGCTTTTGTTGCTTTTATAATGCACATAGCCATTTGTTACCTTCAAGATGGCAATTTTATAACGCTGTAAATCAGCTCCCAGACCTTGTTTCAGAAGTTGTATTGAAGTTATGTTAGATGACGTGTGGTCTGGCTCTTGTGCTTATTTAGATTCTTTGTTGCTAATTAGGTACACGTTTTTGTATTTGATTTTATTTAGAGAGGTTAAGTCCCTTTCTATTTAGTATAAGATCTAGATGCAGACCTCTTTTTCCCCATAGGTGTCTCTGATGTTGGATATACTGGTTATCCTTGCAGTATGAGATTAAAACTGGCAGGGCAAAACATCGTGGAAAAACTTCCTTTGTCGAGCACCGGACATTTTTGCATCTCTACCACAGTTTCCATCGATTATGGATATTCCTTGCTATGATGTTTCAGGTTTGTAATCCTGTGTCAGGGATCTGTTTATTTGTGATGCTCATTCTCGATATTTTCTAAGTAGATACTTACAGTCGACGCCTATCCTTGGTGGTGGCTCACTGTTTTGTGGGACTGTGTTGTTTAATGGTTGCACTATCTATTCATGATGTCTGTTCCCCTGCTACTATAACAAACTTCTTTACAGGGACTAGCCATAATTGCGTTCAATAAAGATAACCTTACTTCCAGGAAGACTTTACGAGAAATTCTCAGCCTGGGTCCGACTTTTGTAGTGATGAAGTTTTCTGAGAGTCAGTCTTAAACCTCATACTCTTTATTTTATCATTATGAACTACTGAAGAAAATGCATACGTTTGATGTTAATAGGTGTTCTGGACGTTATCATGATGTATGGTGCCTATTCTACAACAAGACGTCTGGCGGTTTCTCGCATTTTTCTCCGTTTCATTTGGTTTGGCCTTGCTTCTGTTTTCATATCCTTCCTCTATGTGTATGTGAACATTCTTTTCTTGTACATTCTTCTACTTTTATTTTGCATTTGCTAGTTTCCTTTATTTTGGAGTAGCTTTTGCATTTCTTAGTTTTATAGTTCTTTTTTGTGTGCAGGAAAGCAGTTCAAGAACAAAATACTGACTCGACCATATTTAAGCTTTACGTGATTGTCATAGCCATCTATGGTGGTGTTCAGGTCTTTTTTAGTATCCTGATGCGTATCCCAACTTGTAACAACATTGCTAATAAGTGTGACCGGTGGCCTATGATTCGATTCTTTAAGTGGATGCGCCAGGTTTTGACCCTCATATTTCTCTTTCGGTCTATATGCTTGAAATTTGGATAATCGCTTAATTCTGATAATCGCTGATGCTTACCTGTTTGTTTTTTTAGGAGAGACACTATGTTGGCCGTGGCATGTATGAAAGGACATCTGATTTTATAAAGTAGTCTCTTCACCTAATTTAAATTTACTTAGTTATCTGTTTTCTGGAGAC
This sequence comes from Nasturtium officinale, assembly GCA_963854855.1. Taxonomy (NCBI): domain Eukaryota; kingdom Viridiplantae; phylum Streptophyta; class Magnoliopsida; order Brassicales; family Brassicaceae; genus Nasturtium; species Nasturtium officinale. The sequence goes on along the minus strand of OY978502.1, from coordinate 1,844,862 downwards.
TTTCAAAAGTTGATCTAGAAATATCTGCTACTGAAGAGACTTGGGCAGCTTACTTCCGATAAACTATAATGATTATGAAATTGTGTTTCTCACTAGTGTGGGAGAAGCAGCAGATATACATTTTTTGATTGATATCCACATACTTCATCCCGCATGGTCTATGTTTTAATTGTAAAGGATATTGACCCAGTCTTACAATGCAGGTACTTGCTATTTTGGCTGGTCGTTCTGTTTGCAAAGTTCTCATTTGCGTACTTTCTTCAGGTTGGTGCTTTTAGCTGGAAGCATAATTTTAACGTGCTGACCGTATTAATAAAGATTGTGATTTTGTATGAAATATATATGTATATGTTACATGCATAAAATACTGCAGATGTTTCCAAGTGTTTCTTCTCTTTGTTAATCTAGATTCTCCTTTTGTATGCATTATAGATTCTAGTTATACACTGAACTCTTATAGTTGGAAGTAAATTAGTGAATGCAGGCGTTCAATTAACAGATTGATGGGCATTTCTCTTCATTGCTATATCTTGCAGTCACATCCTGAAGCAATTATGCGATCAACAGGGAAAGATACTTTGAGTGTGACTCGATTTACTTATTTTTCTCATGCTGGTGAATTTGCAGATTGAGCCGCTTGTTGGTCCAACAAGGATGATAGTGAAACAGAACAATATTCGGTACTCCTGGCATGATTTTGTGTCAAAAAGTAAGTATGGAATATGCAGATTTTGTTTAGTGAGTAGAGTTGACTATAGACATAAGATTTTTTTCATGTACGATGCTTACTTTTTCATTAGCCTAGTTGAAGGATTGTCGTGTGTTATGTTATGTCTCTCTGGAATCGTACACCTATGTTTGTTTGCAGAATTTAATCTCAAAGCCGAACTCTTAAATCAGTAAGGTCCGTCTAGGGATGTTGTTACCTCTACTATTGGGTTTTGTGGTGATAACTGTTCTGATAATGTTGAATAAATCGTTCTCCTTGAAATTTTATTTGGTGTGCTAAGATTCTCATACTATTTTTTTTTACTTGGATGCAGAAAACTACAATGCTCTGACTGTTGCCAGTTTATGGGCTCCTGTGGTGGCTGTAAGTTTACTGGTCTTTACTTAAGGGTTGTTACTTGTGTTTTTCTATCAGAAATAACTGAATCAAGTAGTTGTCTCTGGAGAATTACTTCTGTTTTAGATGGATATTGTTTACAACTGTTTCACCAATCTCTATGAAGTTTATTCTGATTAGGATGACTGTTGCTGCTGTGGGTTCACAGTTAAGTTTTCCCTCATGATACTGTAACAATCTCTTTCATGTAACGCAGATATACCTATTAGACATCCATATATTCTACACCATTGTCTCTGCTTTTTTGGGGTTCTTGCTTGGTGCAAGAGATCGTTTGGGAGAGGTAAGTGTGGTTATGCTTCTCTTTGTTGTACAAATGTCAATTTTCAGATGTTTAAAACTGGTTGTAAGAGGTTAGGTCCTTATGTTTCTTATGCTTTCTTTGCATTTCTCACAGATAAGATCTTTGGAAGCAATTCACAAACTCTTTGAGGAGTTTCCGGGGGCTTTTATGAAGGCTCTTCATGTTCCTATTACCAATCGGTTAGGTTCCTTTCCATCTGTTATCTAAGAACTTAATTTTTTTTTGTGTATATCCCTTTATATTTGGTAAATATTTAACATTTTCTCATCTTCATTTTTTTGTGCCTATAATTCAAAATCATGTGCAGGCCATCTGATCCTTCTCATCAGGTAGTGATACTTTTCCCTCTTCTCGTTTTTGTAGCTGTTGGCCTGTTTTACATTTTATGAAGTATTAATCCTAAGTAATCTAAGTTAAAGTTTTGTCCTCGCTGAGTCAAGGGGAGTAGCATGTTAATTTCCTTCTCACTATTGTTTTCCATATTGCATGTGATTATCAATTTAAAGGCTGTGCATAAGAACAAAGTAGATGCAGCACACTTTTCTCCATTTTGGAACGAAATTATAAAAAGTCTACGAGAGGAAGACTACATCACTGATTTGTAAGTGCCTAATGCTCTACAGTAACTATACTTTGTGCCTAATGCTCTAAGCTTCTGTGTTCTTATATTTTTGCTTTTTTTTCTATTTTTCTCATCTGGAATCATTTTCTAGTGAGATGGAGTTGCTCCTGATGCCCAGGAATTCTGGTAAACTCCAATTGGTTCAGTGGCCACTTTTTCTTCTTTCCAGCAAGGTGCGTTTGTTACTTTCTGTATCAGATTCGGCGTTTTATTGTGTACCTGGCTAGCCTCGTTGCTTTCCATAAAAATTGTATACGAGGTTATTTACTAATGCGAGTTATTTTTTGATCATCAACTGCAGATACTGTTGGCCAAAGAGATTGCTGCTGAGAGTAATTCGCAAGAGGATATTCTGGAAAGGATTGAAAGGGATGACTACATGAAGTATGCTGTTGAAGAAGTCTATTACACTCTCAAACTTGTCCTAACAGAAACTCTGGAAGCCGAAGGGAGGATGTGGTATTGGATTTTTGGCCCTAAAATGACTTGCACCTATTTTTGCTGGATAAAAGGATTATGTTTATTGTGAATTTTGTAGGGTGGAGAGAATCTATGAAGATATCCAGACCAGCTTAAAGGAGAGAAATATACATCATGATTTCCAGTTGAACAAACTATCCCTTGTTATCACGAGAGTGACTGCACTCTTGGGAATCCTGGTAGGTGTACTATTTTGTTATTTCCTTGCATGATACTCTATATTTTGATTTTGATTTCTACTCAATTGCATGGACAGAAAGAAAATGAAACACCGGAGCATGAAAAAGGGGCCATCAAAGCACTTCAGGATCTCTACGATGTTATGCGGCTTGACATATTAACTTTTAATATGAGGTGCATTATAAATCTGATGCTTTGGCTTTGTTTTATGCAACAATCCGTTCATTCTTTTCTTTTCTTTTCTTCGTTTGACATGTTTTCAAAATTATGTTGGTCTGTTTAGGGGTCACTATGAAACATGGAACATGTTAACTCAAGCCTGGAATGAAGGTCGGCTTTTTACAAAGTTGAAATGGCCCAAGGATCCTGAGATGGTATAATGATGATTCTTGTTGTCAAGGCTATAACTGCTCTCATTTATTTTTCGTCAGTCTGATAATTGTCTATTATTTGCAGAAAGCTCTAGTTAAAAGATTGTACTCTCTATTTACTATCAAAGATTCTGCAGCGCATGTTCCTAGAAATCTTGAGGCCAGACGCAGACTGCAATTTTTTACCAATTCTCTTTTCATGGATGTGCCACCACCAAAATCTGTCCGCAAGATGCTATCCTTCAGGTATTTCTTTCTCCATACTTTCATCATATTATCCAAGCAAGCTCCTTCACAAGCTTACTGTATTATTTCGGACTTTGTTTTCAGTGTCTTCACTCCATACTATTCCGAGGTTGTGCTATACAGCATGGCTGAACTCACCAAGAGAAATGAGGATGGAATTTCAATCTTGTTTTACCTTCAGAAAATATATCCAGGTAGATCAGCCTTGTGATTTCCTTAAAAAAGAGTGACTGTTGCCTAGCTTTTTATGTTTCTTGAGCTAGTTTACTTGCTTCTGTATGCTTCCTGTGCTTAATTGTGTTACCACTATAGATGGGTGCCTAAAATATTTCTCATCCATATTTTCTATGTTTCAGATGAGTGGAAAAATTTTCTTGCACGCATAGGACGGGATGAAAATGCGTTAGAAGGCGATCTAGATAGTGAAAGAGACATACTTGAACTTCGATTTTGGGCCTCTTACCGTGGACAAACGTTAGCTAGAACAGGTAAAATAAACAAATCACTACACTTCTTTTCTTGCGGATACAGTATTCACTTCATGATCTCACATTGCAAGTAATAATGGTATCTCTATCAAGAAAGGGGTCTTACTTTTCAGTTATCCCTCGCATATATTTTCTGTTATATTCTTTACGTGTTATCTGTCATTATACCTGCAGTTCGCGGGATGATGTATTATAGGAAAGCGCTCATGCTTCAGTCTTATCTGGAAAGAAAGGCTGGAAGAGGTAAGAGGCTAAGAGCTGTATATATCACTTTTAGCGAAGCTTTTTCTTATGGCTATCTCACTATTACAGATGAGGAGTCTGCATTTTCTGGCAATGACGCAACAGATGCTGAAGGATTTGAGTTATCTCCTGAAGCAAGGGCCCAAGCAGATCTGAAGTTTACATATGTTGTCACATGCCAGATATATGGAAGACAGAAAGAAGAACAAAAACCTGAAGCTGTTGACATTGCATTGCTAATGCAAAGGTAAGAGGACACTTTTCTGGATTCTTCTCTTGGTTATGGAGACGAACTTTTCAGGTTTAGGCTTCTGTTATCATTCTGTTATGTATATTGTCTTACCAAGGCAATCTCTTTCACTCTGTTGTCAGAAATGAAGCCCTTCGCATTGCTTATATTGATGTTGTTGATACTCCAAAAGAGGGCAAATCTCATACAGAGTATTATTCAAAACTTGTGAAGGCCGATATCAGTGGAAAGGATAAGGTAAGCTGTCCTTTTCTGTGAACCCATATATGAGATTAGTGTTGTTGTTTCCTTGATGTTTGAAACACTTGAACACGCTTTAACTGATGGGCAAACTGTGATTGCGCTGTAAAGGGAATTTGTGTTTCTCCCTCTGGTTTCTCTTTGGTTATATGGAATGGCCGGTTGTTTTTAATTATGCAGGAAATTTATTCCATAAAGTTGCCTGGGGACCCGAAACTTGGCGAAGGCAAACCTGAGAATCAAAACCACGCCATTGTGTTTACTCGCGGAAATGCAATCCAAACTATTGATATGAACCAGGTTAGTACGCAATCCTTCTTTCTTCTCTTGGCAGTTTTGTCTAAATGCTTCTTTCGGGATCTTGTGTGGGTTTGATATAGATAAGTTTCTCTGGAAGTTCAACAACGTAGATTTGAAATATATAGGCTTTGTAAATAGTATCATGTTCTGTTCTTTTTAATTCCGCTATTTTTAGGATAATTATTTTGAAGAAGCTTTGAAGATGAGAAATCTTTTGGAGGAATTCGATCGAGACCATGGAATTCGACCACCAACCATTCTTGGAGTTAGGGAACACGTCTTTACGGGAAGGTGTGAACCAGACATTCATATATCTATTTCCTTATATTATATCGTTACCTTACATAATTGTTTGCGACAATATGCAGTGTCTCCTCCTTGGCCTCTTTCATGTCCAATCAGGAAACCAGCTTTGTAACTCTAGGTCAACGAGTATTGGCAAAACCCTTAAAGTAAGTTACTACCAATAAGTTTATCTTCCTTGAACAACCTGAACTCATTTGGAATCCTTATTTTATTATTTCTGAATCGTAGGATCCGCATGCATTATGGTCATCCAGACGTGTTTGACAGAGTTTTCCATATTACACGTGGTGGTATCAGCAAGGCCTCCCGGGTCATCAACATTAGTGAAGATATATTTGCTGGTAAACTCAATTAGTTAATTGACAGTTACCTCCTTCAAAACTGTTCGGTGTTTTAAGACAATAAAAACACATGAATGATGAAAAGTGAATTCTGAATGTTGAGCCATTTTAAATCTAAATTTCTTCCACACATGATGAATGTTGATTCTATGATGCTATGGTTTCAAGGTTTCAACTCAACTCTACGCCAAGGGAATGTTACTCATCATGAGTATATTCAGGTCCGTACTTCTTATCTCGTTACAATTAAAGTGATAAATATTAAATATATATATATATGCATTAATTCTTTTTACAGGTGGGCAAAGGGCGAGATGTTGGGCTCAATCAAATAGCTCTGTTTGAAGGCAAGGTTGCTGGTGGGAATGGGGAACAGGTTCTTAGTCGAGATGTATACAGACTTGGCCAGCTCCTTGATTTCTTTAGAATGATGTCATTCTACTTTACAACTGTTGGCTTCTATTTCTGTACAATGGTATGTGAACCCTCAACCGAGCCATAGTGATTTTATTCGCCATTCACCATAGTTTTGATGTTGACACCTGCATCCAGAGTGTTTACCCTGGTTTAAATAATGCAGTCTTAGCATCATGGTTCTTATTTTACCTCCATAAAAACACTTGGCAGTCAATCCTGTCAAAGAGGTTTACGAAGAGTCTTGCACTTGTAATTTTTGTATGTGGAGCTGTTACTGATAAGTTTCAAGTTTCCAGTAAATCATACTGATCAATTGATATTTACATGGCCTCTTGCAGTTGACGGTGCTTACTGTGTATATTTTCTTATATGGGAGGGCATATCTGGTAAGCATCATTACCTAATGTTGGTTATGACACGTGCTATCTTCGTGAATGATTATTGTACGAATTATTTTTGCATGTTGATGCTGGGTGGAGGTCTCTATAACCTACTTGTTTTTAATTTTTCATAGGCACTTTCTGGAGTTGGAGCTACTATTCGAGAAAGAGCTATTCTTCTGGACGATACTGCACTTAGCGCCGCCATGAATGCTCAGTTTCTGTTTCAGATTGGTGTCTTCACTGCTGTGCCAATGATTTTGGGATTTATTTTGGAACAGGGTTTTCTCCAGGCATGCAGTTTTTACTTTTTTGAGTATAGGCATGAATTTTTACTTTTCGTGTGTTTGCTCGTTTATAGAACTCAATCTTCTCCATCTTTCATTGTATAGGCAATTGTCAGTTTCATAACAATGCAGTTTCAGCTATGTACTGTCTTCTTCACATTTTCCCTTGGCACAAGAACCCATTATTTTGGACGGACAATTCTCCATGGTGGTGCAAGGGTACATTCTAATCCTCGGTTCTAAAATCTCTCTAAATTGTCTGGAATGTGATAAATAGTGTTTGTCAACAGTACCAAGCCACTGGAAGAGGCTTTGTCGTCAAGCATATCAAATTTTCTGAAAACTACCGCCTCTATTCCAGAAGTCATTTTGTCAAAGGGTGATCTCCTCGTATACTCTTTGGTTGTTATGCATTATATACATATCTTATTGGTACCACTTTAGACGAAGTAAAAGATGGAAAAATTCATTAATATGGTACGTTTTTTTGGTTTTCTCTAGGATGGAGGTTATTCTCTTATTGGTTGTTTACCTCGCATATGGTAATGATGAAGCTGGTGCTGTTTCCTATATTCTTCTGACTGTTAGCAGCTGGTTTTTGGCTGCGTCTTGGCTGTTTGCTCCGTACTTGTTCAACCCTGCCGGATTTGAGTGGCAAAAGTAAGTAGTGTCTTAGTTATATCCTGTTGAGTATTATGTTCTCTCATTGAACAATATATGTTTTCTCCTCTCAGAGTCGTGGAGGACTTCAAAGAATGGACAAATTGGCTCTTTTACAGAGGTGGAATTGGTGTGAAAGGGGCTGAAAGCTGGGAAGCATGGTGGGAAGAAGAACTGGTAAGAACTACAGGCTTTAACAGTGAACTTTTGAGAGATGTTTCAGGAATTTCTTGCTTGCTTGACAACCTAATTTTCTACCTTATTTGTCAACAGTCTCACATTCGGACCTTGAGCGGAAGGATAGTGGAGACTATTTTAAGTCTACGATTCTTTATCTTCCAGTATGGTATCGTCTACAAACTGCAGCTACAAGGATCAAATACATCATTTGCGGTACAGTGTTTCCCTTCGCCAACTACGCCTTTGCATATATTAGTTTACTAGTTTTTATGCTATAAATTATATTTAATGAGCCTTTTGGTGCCTTTTACACGCTTGGGTTCCCTCTGTTAACTAGTTGAAGAGGAGGAGAACTCAATTATGATTTTGTGACGAAGGGGTGCTTTATGTTCTTTGCTGTTAAGGCAGCTGCTTTATAATACCACTTGTACATCTGCAGGTGTACGGTTGGTCATGGGTTGCATTTGCAATGAGTATAGTACTTTTCAAGGTCAGTTTATTCCATCAGCAAGCTTTGTTTCCAATAACCTTAGTCTTCTGACTAAATTGCATAACATGAGCTGAGCTATCTCCCATGTGTTTTTTTCTGGACATTGAAATAGGTCTTTACATTCAGCCAGAAGATCTCTGTCAATTTCCAGCTTGTGCTGAGGTTTATACAAGGCCTTTCCTTATTGCTGGCTCTAGCTGGCATAGTCCTAGCGGTTGTGCTCACAGATTTGTCAGTGACAGACATATTTGCTTGCGTATTGGCTTTTATACCGACAGGATGGGGAATTCTTTCTGTAAGTTATTTCTTCTTGTTTATTTGTTTCACATCTTTGCAGAGTCCTAATCTCACAAACAAATCCTCTCTTGTTGTAGATTGCATGTGCTTGGAAGCCAGTCATAAAGCGAATTGGGATGTGGAAATCGATCCGTTCGCTAGCAAGACTATATGATGCACTAATGGGAATGCTCATATTTCTTCCCGTTGCGCTCTGTGCGTGGTTCCCTTTTGTGTCCACCTTCCAAACACGTATGATGTTTAACCAAGCCTTTAGTCGCGGTCTCGAGATCTCTCTTATCCTCGCAGGAGACAATCCCAACTCCGGTCTTTGAAATTTCCCCGTTGCAAGTGCTATCTATTTATTTATGTTTCTCAAACATTTACGAGTGTAGTAGTAGAAATGATGAGAGCCTATTTGTATTTGTAGGAATTTTATAAGACTTTTGTATCATTATTTATTTTTCTGTAGATTCAATACTTGTGACTTCTGAGTGTAAAATCAAATAACTTTTATGCGGACGTAGCTGTATTGAGTTGTAACGTTCGGGCGTTGAAGGCCTACGTCTGCTTCTTGGCCCAACAAATAAAAAATACTGTACGTCTGACAAAATTTTGGTTACCGCATCAGGAAATGGTGAGAAAAGCCCAATTAGCAATAGGCCCATCCGGCATTAATGGGTCCAATTCCAAAGGCTGGAGAGAATCGCTAGGGGAAGTAGAAGGTTCGAGAAGCTTACAAGGGTACCGTTGAGCAGCTTATATGTACTAGAAAATTCAAGCAAACTCCAGAATTCGTTGGAGAAAGAAAGAGAGAGATGGCGGGGGAGGAAGGTCAAACTCTTTTGTCCCTTGTTATCGAAGATTGAGGAGTGGGTTGTTTGGAGCGACCAGAAACTGGACTTTAGAGGCATAGCCGCAGCTTTTGGGCTCGAACCATCGACTGTGAAGCTCAATGGTCACTTCACAAGCAGAGGTATTGATCTAATCGCCATAAGCGTGACGTGGCAATCTTTCCTGCTAAAGGCTTGTCTACTGGAAAACACGAAGCCGATGCTCTCCTCGTCCACGGCAAGCTCTCTAGAGTCGGTACCAAAAGTGAGTTTTCTGTTTTTAACAACTTTTCAAATTCAACTCTTTTTATTACTCATTTATATTTCCTGTTCCCAGGAGCGCACACTGATCTTCAAGAGGGCTTAACTAGTTGTAACGATCTCGGTCTAATCAAACCCAAGAAGTTGAAAGCTAACTTTTCAGGTATGTTCATTTTTGCGTGGCTTCAAGTATTTGATTATCAGGTTAAAAATTTGAAATTTTTCATTTTCCTTAGTTGGAGAATCTCTGATCTCTGGATGCAACAAGAGAAAGGTATTGTCTGAAGATACACACTCGCTCAAGAAACTAAAACTCAACGTAGATGATAGTTTTGGCAATAATAATAATTCCAGTGTAGTCTCTTCTTTCTATGTGCTATGAAGTTTATAGATGCTCCAGGAAAACAAGGTCGAGTCAGCGGGATGCAGATTTTCATGAGAGATGATGGTCTGAAGAGAACAAGAGAAGATGATATGATTGCTTCTGCATCTTGTAAGAAGATAGGATGAGAAGGGACAAAGTTGAAGAAATTGAGTTTTTTTTTCTCCCTGTAAGTATTTGAGAAAACAAGAATGCATCATTCCAACTATATAAAAGGAAATTATACAGGGAACAAAACTACCTTGTTGATACATATGGTACAACAGGGTGTCTTTTCATAGTTTTAAGCCTAATTTTCCGTGGAAAAATATTGCCATGCCGCAGCAGCTCCTGCAACTAATATGATTTTGAAGATAAGTTTACTAGACAATACTGACGATTGCTCCTCTGATGATGATGATGATGATGATGTTTCTTCGATTGGTCTCCCTCTAATCTTGGCCGTCAATCTTGATAATAACTGCCTAAGCCCACCTTTTTTCTTTCCTGCTGGAGAAAACAGAAAATATTATAAATTAGACAATTTTGTCAGCTTAATTGAGCCTCAAATGATCTTGAATCCTGGTCTCGGAGCATTTGGTGACTTACCTTGGCTTTTGAGAAACCTTTCTTCTTCCCCAACCCTTCTACGTATAACATTGAGCAATGATCCGAAATACAATGCGAAGATGGTGCATGTGATAGTGATTACATTGTAAGGCATGCTAAAATCAGGTGTTGTCAAAGGTACGAGCAATACTTCTGTGTAAGAGCGCACTGAAGATTTTTCCTGCAATAAACCACAGGGCAATTGATATTGTTGTAGATGTTGATTAAGGGGACAAAGGCAGAGACTTTTAGAGTGTTATTTCGGTTCTATACCTTAAATTTTGATAATAAAGGCGAATTGCGTAACTCTTCTTTGAAATTTAAACTTGCATGATAATCGGGGTAGCTTATCAAAGCCGATGGTATATCAAATCCTTGATTAGCGTCAGGAGGATATTCATCTATATGTAGAAAACCCTGTTGAGCAATTTTCAGAAACAAATTATTAACACGAAGAGTTTTCTGACACCCAAGATTATACCAGGTGAAGAAAAGTACACATGGAAAGCATGGATAACGTAAGATCACCTTATCATATTCGATTGATATGGCTACAGATTTCACCCCATATGGTAGTTCCAGCATCATCTCCATCATGCCAGATGACACCTTATCCGTAGATGGTGACACATTGATCTTCTTTAAGACCTCAGTGCCTGTCTTTTGTTGTTGGTCCACAAAGATTAGCAGAGTATGATAGTAAACCTTAACGTACCATGGGAAAATCTGGAAAATATTCACTTTTATTGGACAGCGTTCATTAGTGAGATTTCTACTGGGTAACTTCTCCAGCGATTCTGTTTCTTTTAACAAGATGGCTATTGCACCCCTTTCATTACCGCTTCCCATCAAGAACCGACTCGCATGTAATGGAGCTTGCTGGCATGACCATTTCGAGGGACGCTTCCAAGTAAGGCCAAGATCAAATGGCTCGCTGTCACTAGATTTTTCAATAGCAAAGATAAAAAGAAAGCTGCTGATTTCTTGAAGAACCCTATCTGGCTTAATAGACAATTCAAAGTCTGCGTTCTTCCAGAGTTTGTGTGCTTCTATATCTGGATCCACATTCTTTAGTTCTTGACCAGAAAGACCCTCCAATTGAAGATATACATTACTTGACTTTGCAAGAACACATCTTCCAACTACTTTTCTCCCAAAGAGAGAGTTGAGGGACCAACTTGGCTGTATATTTCTTTCGACAGAAGTAGTGTCAGGTTGAAGAACAACAGTAAGCGTCTGCTCCAGCACTATGCTAGAACCCAATCCCTCTTGACCAGATTCGACCGTCGATAAATGCAACCGCTGAGAATGATAAAACCCTCTGTAAACAGATGGCCTATTCATTAATGCAGAAATTCCATCCTTGTCTCTACACGGAAGCAGCTTTAGCCACGGGGTCAAGTTCTCGGTACAAACAGCTTCACGTGGCAGTGAACCATACCTCAACTTGTCTGAGTTTGTACCAAAACCCCATGTAGGAGCCAAATATGAAGTGGAAGATTCTAGAAAGTTGATGGAAGCACAGAAAAGCCCAGACAGTGCGTGGGTTAAGTTCTTCCAAGAAGTATCAACTTGAGACAGAGGAACATCAAACACAGCCCACAGCTCTACCCCAACAGGCTTGGCGTTCATACTTGATAGAGGGTCAAATCCTCCCCAATGTTCATGGTTCCAACGACCTTGAGTAAAAGATAGCTCCATCTCTTTGACCCGGAATTTCTGAACCTGTTTAAGAATTTATGTTTCAAAGATTACATATAACCAAAACAATTATATTAACCAGGAATAAATAACTACGTTTGATGTGTTGTTACAAGTCTACATCATTGCTAATCGAAATCAAGATCACAAGAGATAGAATGGTATTAAAATCTTCAAAGATATTAAACCTCCATATTTCAAATTTCAAAGGATCTAAGCTAAGAATATATCAAATTTGAGACGACCTAATTGCATCCTAGCTAAATTTTCTGGTTCCCTCATTTCTAAGCTCAGTACATAATAAACAAGTAATTTACCAACTGAGATATAGCTTTAGGGAAGAGATGGTGATGGCGGCCATGGGAGTTTGACGGAGGAGCTCGGCTCTCGAAATGGAAGTGAGCTAAAACTTTTCGATCAGGCAATGGCTTCAACAGCAATGCCTCACTGAATTCTTCAACTTCTTTCGACCCAAAAGCGATCGAAACCAAAAATGATTGCAGGATTAACAAGGGGATCCAGGATCGAACAAGTCTATCCATAATTAGATTAGGTGATAAACGCCGGAGTTGGTGACTGACTTTTTTTTTACCGGGGATCGAGCATGGGAGACTTATATCGCTGAGCTCCGGCGAATGAACTAACCAAAATCGGAATTAGGAAACTAAATCAGTGACCCCAATTGGTTCCTTGTTACTCTGGTTTGGGATTAATCTTGGTTTAGTTTAGTTTCTATTCGCCGGTTCACTCAAGTCTGACCAATATTATAATGTATGTGACCTGGATCATCTCGGACTGGTTTAAGTGTAGACGCTGGGCCGAATCATGTTGAAGCCCAAAACTCCGATTAAAGGTGTTTATTTATAAATTAGTATCACCATAATTTGAGAACAAAAATTTTAAAAATAAATGATCGAATAACAAAAAAAGATTATTAAATATCCTATAAATCCTTATTACACTACAAAAAGAAACCAATATATAAATATTAAAGTGGATAAACTCAAAGCATAAAGACACAAAACATTATGGTTAAATTCTCCACCATCGATAATAATTTATATAGCCAAAAACGTCATGGTGTAGAGAGTGATCATTCCCACATCGACACAGAAAACTAAACGACTTTTAAAAATCTAATTATTTAATTATCGGTCTTAATAAAGGATGGTCTGGTAGTGTACTTAGTTGCGAGTTAAGTGAGTAGATAAAGTAGAGAGTGGTCATTTGTGTAACGATAATGACTATTTATTCGGGCATTTACAACTTTACTTTTCCCAACGTACCCCAAGGCCAATATTAAAATAAGAAAGAAACTAGCCGAGACCCGCCCACTCCATGAAAACGCTCCGCCGCCACCCTGCGTAAACGATGACGTTTCATAACAATTCTATCATATTCCGAATAGGACTGCTCTTCTTCTTTCTCTCCCCGGTAAGATTATCTGCCGTTGCTATCCCGTCAACGTTGGACGGTCCGTTCGTTCCGGTTACGGTGCCGTTAGACACCTCTCTCCGGGGAAAAGCCATCGATTTGCCTGATACTGATTCCCGCGTCCGCCGCCGCGTCACCGGTTTCGAGCCGGAGCAGATTTCTCTCTCCCTCTCCTCCGATCACGATTCCATCTGGGTCTCTTGGATCACAGGTTCAGTTTTTCCACCTTCCTTTTATCATTTACCGAAAATTACGTCATTTGTAATCCTCTGTTCTTCTTCTTCAAGCTAATTTTATATCCCTTCCTTTTACAGAACTGAATTATACTATGTACTAAATGCTAACTCTGACATAAGATAAGAGGAAGCATCTTATGTTTTTTTTAAAAAAAATAACTCTGTCTAGTTACTTCAACAGAAAGTTAATATCTGTAGATAATTATCAAAATAAAATAAGATAATGATAGTTAAATCTTGTAACGGGTTTGATAGGTGAGTTCCAAATCGGCAAGAACGTGAAGCCATTAGATCCGACAAGTATCAACAGTATTGTCCAGTTTGGGACGTTGAGGCACTCACTGAATAATGAAGCCAAAGGACATTCACTTGTTTATAGTCAACTTTACCCTTTCCACGGTCTCCTTAACTACACTTCTGGAATCATACACCATGTTCGCATTACAGGTTCATCTTTTTACTTTTCTTAATTTTAGGCTAGCTATATATTTGCCTTATTTTTTTCTTTTGCTAATAACATGAAATATATATATTTAAACCTGATAGTAACACATTACTAACAAATGTCACCAAACTAAATGAATAAATTGGCATTTGAAACATTTGATTCTTGATACTGGTTTAGTTTTGGTTTTCTAATACTCAGGGCTGAAACCAAGTACTGCGTATTACTATCGATGCGGAGATCCTTCAAGACGGGCTATGAGTAAGATACACCATTTCAGGACAATGCCGGTTTCTAGGCCTTCAAGTTATCCAGGCCGAATAGCGGTTGTGGGTGATCTTGGTCTCACTTATAACACAACGGATACAATTAGTCATTTGATTCATAATTCTCCGGATCTTATTTTACTGATCGGCGATGTGAGTTACGCAAACTTGTATCTAACGAATGGAACAAGCTCAGATTGTTATTCTTGTTCTTTCCCAGAGACGCCTATACACGAGACATACCAACCTCGTTGGGATTACTGGGGTAGGTTTATGGAGAATCTGACTTCTAAAGTTCCTTTGATGGTGATAGAAGGGAACCATGAGATCGAATTGCAAGCTGAAGACAAGAAATTTGAAGCTTATAGCTCCAGATTTGCTTTCCCTTTCAAAGAAAGCGGCTCGTCTTCTACGCTCTATTATTCTTTTAACGCTGGTGGGATTCACTTTGTCATGCTTGGTGCCTACATTGCTTATGACAAATCAGGTTCAATATTCTCACACTCTTGACTTTTAAGTTAACATGTTTGCTAAAGATTTTCTCGGTCTTTGCAGCGGAACAATATGAGTGGCTAAAAAAAGATTTGGCTGAAGTCGATAGATTGGTGACTCCATGGTTAGTAGCTTCTTGGCATCCACCTTGGTATAGTTCCTATACAGCGCATTACAGAGAAGCAGAATGTATGAAAGAAGCTTTGGAAGAGTTACTTTATTTTTATGGTACTGACATTGTCTTCAACGGACATGTAAGACCCCATCCAACACGCTGTCTCTTATAGTTGCCTTTCGATGTGATATGATTGACAGTTTACCTTTTATCTTGTGAAAACATTTGTCCAGGTTCACGCTTACGAACGGTCGAACAGAGTTTACAATTACGAACTAGACCCTTGTGGTCCGGTTTACATCGTGGTTGGCGATGGAGGTAACCGTGAAAAGATGGCGATTGAGCACGCCGATGAACCCGGTAAATGTCCCGAGCCGCTAACCACGCCGGATCCATTCATGGGTCAGTTTTGCGGATGGAACTTCACTACGTCTGGTAAATTCTGTTGGGATCGGCAACCTGATTACAGTGCCTTGAGAGAAAGCAGCTTTGGCCACGGAATTCTAGAGGTATGGATTTAAATATCTCGTAAACGCATCAAAACAGAGCCTTAGCTTTAGTGTAACCAAAAGCCTAATCACTACGCAGATGAAGAACGAGACATGGGCACTATGGACATGGTACCGAAATCAAGACTCGAACAGTCAAGTCGGAGATCAGATTTACATTGTGAGAGAACCCGATCGATGTCCCCATCACAACCGCCTTGTTAACCATAGCTAAGCTCTAAGTTTAAACAGGGTTGGTCTAATAAAATAGTATGGAGTTTTTTTCTCCCAAGAAAATAAAACAGTTTCAAAATCTATTCCAAAAGACAAATAATATCAAAATTGGGTTCTAAAAGATTTCAAGAAATTCAAGGACGAAACTGCTGCAAATAGGACAATGACCTTTCTGAGCCATAAGTTCTTTAGAACAGAGCTTACAAAACGTGTGACCACAAGGTGTGAAAGACGCGCCTTTGATTTTCACATAGCAGACGCAACAACTGAGCTCTCCTTCTCCTCCTCCTTGACCATCTCCTCCTTCCTCGTAATTCTCTTCTTCTTCTTCTTCTTCTTCTTCTTCATAGTCTTCATCTTCGTCCATATCGTATCTTGATCCTGTTAATCCCATCTGTCGATCTGTCTCTTCCAGAAGATCCATTAAAGACATCGTCTGTTTCGGCGAAGAAGCTGACGATGATTTATTGTGCTCTGTTTCTCCTGAATCATCTTCGTTGTCTTCTTCATCGTCGTCGCTTCCCCCAGCCGCAGCTGCTTCCGCTTCCGCCGCTTCTTGAGCCGCCACAGCTTCTCTAGCCGACATCTGCCTCTCTTCCACGAACGTGACGATCGGATGACGGCGTCTGTTGTTATCCTCTTCGACGTCTGCGTGATCTCTAACGGAATCGTGCCGTGATAACTGCGGCTTAAAGCTTCTAGACGGTGGTCCATCTCCTAAAATGCTGACGTCAGGCAAATCGTCCGGGTTTTTACTCGATCCGACCCGCATTGAAGATCCGCGCGAGAACATAGCGCGTCCTGAAGAACCAGGAGGATCCGACATTGGAATAGGGTAAACCGGATCTTGGATGTTAAGTTTATCGTTGGTTAAACCGGTGGAGGGTGATCGGAACGCCGCTTCAAGAAGTTTGGGATTGGGGATAAGGATATCCGAAGCGGGGATAAGAAGAGACGAGGTCCAAGCAACACCAGTTCGTCTGAGACGGAGTTTTTCACGGAAAATCTGCCACGTGGTACGATCCTTGTGCCCTTCGTTGGCGTATTCCTCACGTATGATATCAAAAAGTGTTTGTGTTGTAGGGCGATGTGGTACAAGGGATTTTGGCGGTGAAGGTGGTGGCGATGGTGGAGATGAAGGTTGTATATCGATCTCGCCGCCAAGCACAGCGTCTAGAGTTAGTCCGGCTAACGAGTTACTACGGCTCTTTAACGCCGACATTTAACTCCTCGCCGTTTCCCAAAACCTTTCTTCGTCATCGGAGTTCGATTAACAACGGTCAAAATCAAATTATAAAATGTTCCCTAGAAACTAAGATGGAAATGTTACCTCTTGCGTTGAATTTAGAGAGTGGAAAACATCGTATTTGTTTATATTGAAAATTGTTTAACTTCTGAGATTTTCTGCAAAATGGAAAACAAATTTGAGATTGTCTTTTAACTTTTTATTATCATTTACGCTTTGCTCTTTTTTTTTACCTCCTTATGTTGAAAGAAATTCTGTGGGTAAAAAGTGTCCTGTAATGGATAAAAAAGAGTAAGGAGAACGAGTCTTAAGGTTAAAAAGAAATTATCTAAATTAAGGATGTCTCTGATACTCTTTTCGTGGAATTAAGAAAGTTTTAAACTTTTTTTTTCAATGATCATTGTGATCCATCAACCTGTTCATATGGTTGGAGAAGGAACGTAGCGATATTATAGATATGGACGTTATAGTTAATGAGTATTAATTCGGATTAGTAGAGATGCTTGTTGATCACGAAATACAAGATTTCTACTTACACTTTGGCTTGAAGGATTTTGGGTGCTTATCGTACATTTACTTACACTTCACCACTCCCCACTTAGTTATTGAATGTACTAATTATATATATCCCTGTTGTTATTTGACGCATTACAAAAGTCTCGAAAATGAAGCACTACAGTCTCGAAAATGAAGTTTGGACCCTATCATGTGAATTCATGAATGGTACAACTACAAATCTTCTGATGTACAAAACTATTATTATATTTAACATAAGTTTAGAAAGTTGCCTAAACAGTCAATATGTCCGAGTGGTTAAGGTTCGAACCCTGCTGTTGACGTAAATTTTTCGTTTTTTTCTAAAATTTTGCGGAACTTTTTATATATAAACTTTGCATACCAGATACAACAAACCGTTAGGTCCAGCTCCGTATTGCCATTGTTTTTGTTAAATATAGTTACGAGCAGAAAAGTAAGCATCGAAACGAATTTTGCTACGACAAGTGAGTTGGCTTAGGTTTATGTCATGTTAAATAGTTACGTACTATTGCGACTTGCGAGTAGTACAGCAAAACGTTGAAAACAAACTAAAGTCGAAAACAAACTAAAGTCGAAACTCAGGAAGTAAACTAAAATCAAAATCGCATACATCATAGTCTCAAGTCGGAGCATAGAATAACGAAACATTCAAAAACAATAAAGTGATAAATTTCAGTATTTGACGGGTGCAAGAACGTCCAATTGAGAACCAAGTTTCTCTTCAGCAACCTTCTCGGCCTTAGCTCTAAGTTTGATAAGTTGCTTCTTTCTCTCATAAACCACTTGAGCTCTTTCCTTTCTCTTGTTCTCCAGCTCCTGCTCATAAATATCAAATATACATTCTTTAGCTCCCAGATGAAGACAAATTAGCTGCTAATAACGTATCCATCTAAACATATGCATTAGAGTGAGTAATTCATTATTTATATAACAAGATCCTAAAGAATTTTTATTCGTATGCCTAGTACATATACCATATAAACAAAACTTGTGTTCCTCCTCGTTTAAGGCAAATTAAAACATACCTTGATGGTATCGTAGTGGTTCCACCCAACCTCAGATGAAAGACGGCCTAATAGACAGTATTTGTGGCCAGCCTGTAGCCTCAATACCCTGAATGTGGAGGAGATGATTATTACAAGTAGATAAAAATGAGAGAAAAAGATATACAGAATGAAAAAAAGGTAAAGAGACAAACTTGAGAGCATCAGGAATGACCATCCTTTTGATCTTGTCATATGGAGTAGGAACACCTTCAAAGACTTTCAAGCGGGCAAGTGCATTAGCTCCACGCTTAGTCTTGTGCGGAATCATACTGCAACCACCAAATACAAGATCTATTGATACAAATCTTAAAATACAACTTACCAATATTTGCAAGCAGGAATTAGCAAGCTGTTTAAATACACTATTCACAGTACAAGGTTCGTAAAAATAGGAGCTCGAATCACTAGCAAAAACAATTTAAAACAGAGAGAGAGAGAGAGAGGTTGGTTTACGAACCCGCGAACGGTACGCCAGAAAATCTTGGACGGAGCACGGAAGTGAATAGGTCCATGAGAAGGTTTAGTGTTCATACGCTTGCGGAGGAATCTCATGTACTTCATCTTCTGACGAACAAGTCCACCGGAGAGACAAATCTCCTCGCATCGGACTACCACAACCTTCTGGCCATTGAGCAGCTCTTTCGCCACAATCGACGCCAACCGACCAAGCATGTGGTGGCGAGCATCCACGACCACACGCTTTGCGCATATTCCTGATCCAGACACCATTTTCACTCAACTCTGATCAGCCGCCGGGTTACGACTGCACACCACAAATACAATTTGTAGCAACTCTTACAAACTAGGGTTTTGTGGTACCCTTTTATTGGGCCGACAAAACTTGTGGCGTTGGGTTTTGTACTCCGAGGCAATTAGGCCCATATTTCCTATCGGTGCCATTGCTAAAATGTAGATCGGGAAATAATATAAACTATGGGGGCATGCTTTATACTCTTGCATTCTGATTCTTCCGAACTTTATAACATTCATCAAGTACGATGTACGCATAATTTTAGATTGATGTCATTCCGAACTCGTACTTGTTTTTAAAAATATTTGAACAACTTTCTTAAATTCTCAAAATATAACTGACTTTAATTATTTACTCATTCCGAAAACCATAATCAGAAAATGATTTTGAAAATTATATCATCTTACTGTTACTGTATTTTTAAAAAATACATTTGATAATTTTTAGAACAAATATATCCGTAGAAAATAACGGAGAAATATTGAATGAAGAGATACAAAATTGTAAGCCCAAGTGTTGGCCCATAATAAATAAGATCGTCTGTTTCGCTGCGCTGGGTGGTTGTCCAAATCCGTGTCAAATCTTCTTAGGGTCAGACGATCTGAAGGCGATCGCTCAAGCATCAGTTTCGTGCTGCGCAGTTTCTCGAGTTCCCTTCATCTCTTAAGGTAGTCTTCACTCTCTAATCATTTCAGATTGATGTTAATGTGGAATTTTAGCTGATATTCAATTCAATGGTTATTGATCCAGATCTTTCAGATTTTTAGAAGAAGGGAATTTTCAGATCGTCTTGCTCGAAAAGAAATTGAAAAAGAAAATTAATTGAAATAAAGGAACTGTGAATAGGAGAGGGCCTGATTTTGACGAGATCTAAACCATCGACGAAGATCTCGTCTCAAGGAAGAAATAAGAGTATTGCACAAGTTACCAATTTTGAAAGCTCTGCGATCATATCAGTAAGCTTCCGATTTCAATAGGCGGATCTGTATAGGTCAGCACTGTGAAACTGAACTACACCAGTCTATATTCCAGATGATATGAAGATTCGTTGAACGAATCTGGGATTGTATCTGATCTGGTCCATTGCTTCTAGTTTAGGTATACAAAAGCTGTAAACAATTATGGATACGGATAAGCAGGGATATCCAAATTTTCCAGCAAGACCTTCTTCCTCTCCGTTCGCATCTGCTCCGCCACCAAGGATTCCCCCTCAATCTGGTGGACCAGTTCCCGGATCAGATGCGGTTGGCTTTAGGCCATTCCCGCCATCTGCTTCCCAACCTACAAGACCTTTCACACCTTCTGGTCCTATGAGGCCTGGCCAACCTTCTCCAGTATCTCATTTTGTTTCTCAGACTCCAGGGAGTAGGCCTCCACCACCATTGTCCAATTCGTTTCCTTCAACAGCATATGGTCCTCCTGGTGGTGCCCCTTTTCAACGTCCTCCACCCCCGCCATTTCCGACTACACAAAACCCTCCTCGGGGTCCACCACCTACTCAAACTCTTGCAGGTCACTTATCGCCTCCAATGTCTCTTCGCCCACAGCAACCAGTGCCGCCTGTAACAATGGGACTTCCGCCACAGAGTATGACGTCTGGCCCACCCGGAGCAATTGCTTCTCCCCCTGCTGCAGATTTTCATATGCCTTCCAGGCCTGGTTTTCAACAGTCTATGCCTCCAGTCACTCCGTCTTATTCTGGTGTGGGTGGTTCACAGCCATATAATCCTGCTTATACCAGCCCGCAGGTCTTACAGGCTCCTCCAATGCCATTCCAGACATCTCAGGGTCCTCCGGGACCCCCTCCAGTCTCATCATATCCTTCTCACACAGGAGGTTTTTCTCAGCACCCAAATATGGCAGCACAGCAGAATCTCCATCCGGGCTATGCACCTCCTTCTAGTAACGTTCAAGGCTTGGTTGAAGATTTTAACTCCCTATCTGTTGCATCTATTCCTGGATCGCTTGACCCAGGAGTTGATCATAAATCATTTCCAAGGCCATTGGATGGTGATGTGGAACCAAATTCATTTGCTGAAATGCACCCCATGAATTGCCATTCTAGATATCTACGGCTGACAACTAGTGCTATACCGAATTCCCAGTCTCTCGCTTCTAGGTGGCATTTACCCCTTGGAGCTGTGGTTTGTCCACTTGCAGAGACTCCTGAAGGGGTCAGTATCTGTTAACAAGAAAGCCTTCTAAATTCTTTCATGTTAGACTCTTCACGTAGTACATATGAGCCACATATAACTTTGCCTTTTATTTGCAAATTGTCATTTTTTTATCTGTGCAGGAGGAAGTACCACTTGTTGATTTCGGCTCAACTGGCATAATCCGCTGTAGAAGATGCCGTACCTATGTGAATCCTTATGTGAGTTTTACAGATTCTGGAAGAAAGTGGAGGTGTAATATCTGTTCAATGCTCAATGATGGTAATTTGTCCAAAACTTAACGATTGGTTTGTTAACCACTTATCTATTGGTGCTTAAGTCATGTGATATCGTTTTTCTCTGGTTTTCTTATTTGGGGAACGACTATATATCAGGGTTCTTAGTAGAATTATTGTAAGTGGATCTAATGAAATTTACAAGGGTTGTTATTGCTGTTGTAGATGTTTCCTCCTTTGTTGTGACCTATTGCCTGATCATATGATTGTCTTCTTTTCTCTTTCCGTAAATTACTTGATGTTTAAATACTTTCAGCTGAAGTTCTTCAGATGAATATTCATAGTTATTGGTCGACTTTTTTTCCAGTGCCTGGTGAATATTTCGCACATTTGGATGCTACTGGCCGAAGAATGGATATGGATCAACGGCCTGAACTGACAAAGGGCAGTGTTGAAATAATAGCTCCAACTGAATACATGGTTCGGCCACCGATGCCACCAATCTATTTCTTCCTCATTGATGTTTCGATTTCGGCTACTAAAAGTGGGATGCTTGAGGTAAGCATGTTTTATTTATATATTCCATTTTGTAATTTTGTTGTGCATCGGCTTTATTGTTCCATAGTCAGCAAGTACCGTTTCGCTCCTGTGTAATCTGAATACACTAGAACAGATTTTGTTTCTTTGACTTGCTTAGATTCGCTCTCCCTTTTAGTTGCAAGCTTTCCTAAATTTTTATCTTTATATTGACCTTTTTGCTCCTTCCTCAGGTTGTTGCTCAAACTATTAAGTCTTGTTTGGATAACCTGCCTGGTTATCCCAGAACTCAAATTGGATTTATTACTTTTGACAGCACGTTACATTTTTACAACATGAAGGTAAGAGAATCGTGAGCACGCATAATACTTTGTTTTGAAATACTTTAGCTGCCATCATTTATTATTTGTGGACTTTGGCAATGCAGTCATCGTTGAGCCAGCCGCAAATGATGGTGGTATCGGACCTAGATGATATATTTATCCCATTGCCGGATGATCTCCTTGTTAATCTATCTGAATCTAGAAATGTTGTGGAAGCCTTTTTGGACAGTCTGCCTTTGATGTTTCAAGATAATGTCAATGTGGAATCGGCTTTTGGACCAGCACTCAAAGCAGCGTTTATGGTTATGGTTAGTTCATATCCTCCCATGTCAAATAATTTTCACATAATTCATTGAATTTGAGTGTCCTGTCTGGATCCTCATCTGAAATTTGTATCAGTTTTACTTGACTCTGTTTTCACTCTCTGTTTCAGAACCAACTTGGGGGCAAGTTGTTAATTTTCCAGAACTCCTTACCTTCTCTTGGTGCTGGGCGTTTAAAGTTGCGGGGAGATGATCCTCGAGTCTATGGAACTGACAAAGAATATGCTTTAAGGGTAGCTGAAGACCCCTTCTATAAGCAAATGGCTGCCGATTGTACCAAGTACCAGATAGGAATCAATGTTTATGCGCTCAGTGATAAGTACACTGATATTGCGTCCTTAGGTATGTGAATGTTATGGTTATCATTTGATGTTTATTTCACGGTTTTGGAGTCAATGGATGATAGTTAGTGATGCTTTCTTCCCTCTTAAAATATGCTGTTCTAAATTATGAGCCTGTAAATGTTTAATAATATTGCATTGGTTTGTGTAGGTACTCTTGCAAAATACACTGGAGGACAGGTGTACTATTATCCAGGATTCCAATCATCTGTTCATGGAGATAAATTGAGACACGAGCTGGCTAGAGACCTTACAAGAGAAACTGCCTGGGAAGCTGTTATGCGAATAAGATGTGGAAAAGGTTCAATAGTCTATGATACAAATATAATTTGTGCTACCTGTTATGTCACTCATTATTTGATATATGTGATCTTATATTTTTTTGTATGCAGGAATTCGTTTTTCTTCCTACCATGGGAACTTCATGCTAAGGTCTACTGATCTGCTTGCTCTTCCTGCCGTTGACTGTGACAAAGCATATGCAATGCAGCTATCTCTAGAAGAGACTTTGCTAACAACCCAGACTGTGTATTTCCAAGTCGCCTTGCTGTATCCTTCAATAGTTGATATTTAAAAATATACTTTGAAGTTTGGTTTTCAGCTTGTACAATGCATCATGTGGTTTTTCGTAATCCTTTACCGAACTAAGATATACTGCTTCTTGTGGAGAGAGACGTATAAGGGTACACACTTCTGTTGCACCAGTTGTTGCTGATCTTGGAGAGATGTATAGACAAGCAGACACTGGTTCTATTGTCTCTGTATATACTAGATTAGGTAGGATACATTCATGTTTTTCCTCCATTAGCATCATATGCTACGTTCGATACTATTAATGACCATGTAAATGCTGCAGCAATTGAGAAATCTTTGTCCGCAAAATTGGATGATGCACGGAATGCAATACAACAAAAGATTGTGAAAGCCCTCAGAGAATATCGTAATCTTCACGCGGTGCAGCATCGGTT
The DNA here is from genome assembly GCA_963854855.1 of Nasturtium officinale. Lineage (NCBI taxonomy): Eukaryota > Viridiplantae > Streptophyta > Magnoliopsida > Brassicales > Brassicaceae > Nasturtium > Nasturtium officinale. The sequence continues at coordinate 1,820,739 of OY978502.1, read as the reverse complement.
GGGGTCTAGATTAATCTACCCAGAATCTCTGAAGTTCTTGCCATTGTACGGATTGGCAATTAGTAAGTCCACACCACTTCAAGGTGGCCCTGTTGATGCTTCACTTGATGAGCGCTGTGCGGCTGGTTTCACTATGATGGCTTTGCCTGTCAAAAAGCTATTGAAGCTGTTATACCCCCATTTATTCCGTGTTGATGAGTGGCTCTTAAAGGTTTGACTATCTGAATCTCTATGTCCATTATCAAACATCAGTTCATGAAATCTGAATTATTTATGATGCATGTTTTCAGCCATCAGTGAACCACGATGACTTTAAAGACGTATTAAGGAGATTGCCTCTGGCTGCCGAGAGTTTGGACTCTAGAGGCCTTTACATATATGATGATGGTTTTCGGTTAGTTTTGTGGTTTGGCCGGATGCTCTCACCGGACATTGCTAAAAATCTTCTGGGGGATGACTTTGCAGCAGAGCTCTCAAGGGTATGTATTTTTGTCCACATGCATCCTTAAATATGAATGTATGAATGGCCGTTAAGCCCAATGATGTACATGCATCATTTTTTTTTTTTTCTCGAAACTGAAACATCACATTCTGTGTGAAACGGTGTATTTCTTCGTGTTTGGTCATAGGTTACCTTTCAAGAGCAAGAGAATGGGATGTCAAAGAAGCTAATGAGGTTGGTAAAGAAACTGAGGGAGGATGATCCTTCTTATCATCCCATGTGTTTTCTAGTAAGACAAGGAGAACAACCCCGAGAAGGTTTCCTTCTCCTCAGAAATTTCATTGAGGATCAGATGGGTGGTTCGACTGGTTATGTCGATTGGATTCTGCAACTTCACCGCCAAGTCCAACAAAATGGTTAATATAGCTCACAATGGTAAGAAAGAGATCTTCATTCCATATCATAACACTTGCAATAGATGCTTAGAGTTGAGTATAATGTTTGACTCATCTTATGAAGCGGTATTTTTTCAGCCAACTCAGGTATGCGCCTGGTTGTAGCCATTGAAGAACTCTTGAGCTCAAATTTTCTTCTGAAGCCATTAAATGGTATCACAAGGTAAAATGGTCTGCTTCCTTGGAGCATAATGTGTTGTTTTGGAAAAAGAAAACACTACTTCATTTGTTTTCTATAGAACTTTTCTCAAGTCGAGGCTTTTATTTGCCTAACCAGAATGGTTTTGTCCCTAAGATTAGACGTTTTTAATCTTCTGTTGCCGTTTTGTTTTTCTTTCCAATTTATCTTGTGCGTCTGTACCAGATTTATTTTGGGAGTTACAAGTAGTTCATCATTTTTTCTTAATCAGGGATATTAACAAGGTGACTTCTGTTCAAATTGAAGTATATTTTTTTATAAATTTTGTATCCAATCCATCTAGACTACGTATTATCGCTACCAAAAATGGTTAGCAAACTTGTTGACTTTTGATGGATGCTAATATGCTATATTGAAACTCAGAATTTAATTGTATGTATATAAGTAAAGAGTTATTTAAATACGACTAACACAATTTATTATACTTGTTCTATTAAGAACTTTGACCGAATACTTTGTCTTTCTGCATAACCAACTAGACTTTTATACATACATATTTAATTGCGGGTATTGTATCAAAAATAATGGTCGGTCGAACGGGGACGGTTTGAGTAGGGGAAGAAACGTGTCAATATCTTAGGGTGGTAGTTTCTGGAAGGTTGTAGAATAATTATGGGGTAATGTTTCTTAAACGACGTCGTCTAAGAATCTTCGATTTTCTAATCGCTTCCCTTTATATAAACAAACCTCTGAGAACAATTGTGATACAAGAAAGCTTCAGATTTGCGAAACATCGACAATTTCCGAGCTTGTTGGGGGAAAAGAGAAGAGCGATTTTGTTTTTGTAAGTGATACTTTGTTTCTTGCTCTGCTATCGCAATATTTTTACAGATATTGTGTGTCCTGATTTAGCGTCGTGGTTTCTGGATTTGATATTTTCTTGATTTTAGATTTTCTATTTGCGGATACTCCTTTTAAGGTTTCTTATTGTACGTATTTGACCTGCAAAATTTGGAATTGTTATTTGCGGAGACTTTTTCTTAGGTCTTATAGTTTTTGTTGGGAATCTTCTGTGGTCTTGTAGCTTAGATCTATTGGGTTGTATATTTGATTTGAATTTTATTTTCAGGTGTTTTAAGGGCAATTAGAGCTTTACAATTGAAAATGGCTGAGGTATGATCTCTTTTTCATCTCTGGGTTGTAGTCAATTGCGTAGCCTCGTTGTTAGTTTCATTGAAAGTGGTGATGTGGCAGGAAGCGAATAGGGTTACCTTGAATGTCTATGACCTAAGCCGAGGCTTGGCACTTCAGCTCTCGCAGTCATTTCTGGGAAAGCTTATCGAGGGTGTATGGTGAGTTATCTCTGGGACTTATTCGTGCAATGTGTTTAATTTGAATTTCTTTTATCTGTTGTGTGCAAATCCATTCTCTTGTCTTATCCCAAATTTTTGTTCAAGCTTCGAACTTTGTTCTGGTTAGTGCTGCTTCAGCGCCGTTCACAGGGTTTAATATTTAGCTGTTGAACATAGTTGCATTTAATTAACAGTATCTATATATTGACATGTTGTATGTGTCTAAACTTCAACCTAAGTGTGGTTTTCCTTTTGGCCATATGAACCTGCTTATTGTTAAATTTGTTTGCTTTGTATTCTTTTTGTTTCTGCTTTGTCGTATACATCTGAGTGTTAAGTCCGGTAAAGTCACATGTGAGCTATGCATCCTTTTACCAGGCATACAGGAATAGTTGTCTACGGAAATGAGTACTTTTTTGGAGGAGGAATACAGACTCTGCCTGTTGGAAATACTCCATATGGAACGCCAACACGAACTATAGAGTTGGGTGAAACACATGTTCCTAAAGATGTATTCGAGATGTTCTTGGAAGAAATCAGGCCTCGTTACACAGCTGAAACCTACAATTTGCTTACTCACAACTGCAACAACTTCAGCAACGAGGTCTCTCAGTTTTTGGTGGGTAAAGAAATTCCAGCCTACATTCTTCAGCTTCCCACTGAGGTTCTGAACAGCCCCATGGGTGGTCTTATAAGTAAGTCTCTCATAAATTTTAAAACTTCGCTTCGACCCTTTTTTTCTAGATTCTCTCATTGATCTGATTTCGTCTCCCCATTTTGCAGTGCCTATGCTACAAGGCCTCGAAACAACTCTAAAATCTGGTGCTGTTCCTCAAGTTCCACAGTTTAGGCCACAGCCACAACCTTTTGGAGCTTTTGGTAAAGATGAAGGTCCAAAACTTGAGAAAGCTGCCAAGCCTGAGGATGCAAAAACCTCTGCTGCAACTGAGAAAAAGCCATCTGTTGTTCCACCATCAACTAATAAAGCGAAAGTGAAAGAGGACCCGTTGGGTGATGCTAGGACCAAAATTCAGGAAGAGATTACTCGTGAGTTTGCAGCTCTCATGGCACAAGGCACATTACGAGCAAGTGAGGCAGCTGCTATGGCGACCAAAAGAGTCATGCAGAAGTATGGACACCTCAATGTTGCCGCTTAATCCAATAACAGAGATGAAACTGCTTTTTTATCCTGTATTGAAACTTGACCTGAATGATTAACGATTGTATTACTGCTAGACCACTATGTTTCGTTTGGTATATCATGTTCGACGCTTTACAGATTAATGACCACTATAAACGAGAGGAAAAGACAGAAAACAAGGAGGAAAAGGATAAATTTAGTAATGGAACAACTAAGAAACAACAGTCTCTGAAGAATCTGCTCTTATGCTATCCCTCACAATCTGAGGAGGAACTGTGAACGACGTGCCAGCTTCTAACTCAATCGCTGGCTCTTTGGATCTGCAAAACATCTCTGAGGGAATATTGATCCCTGCAAAGCCAACCATTACAGCTGCAGCACCAATGTAGTCAGTGAAGCTTGGTTTGTTTCCTGATAAGCTGTCTACAATGGCTGCCAATGGAACCTGAATGGTTAGCCCAGCCGTTGCCACAGTGGTAGTTGTCAATAGCACTGCCTTTGCCCATAGGTAGTCACTCAGCACATTATCTAACAAACCTGAAATTGCAATAGACATACATAAGTTTTCAATCAGCATTCCAGAATCAAAGCCTAATTTACTACTTGCGCCATCAAATCCCGTAGTTATGAATGAATGAGAAATATTTGACCATAGCCTAAATGGAAATGAGATAATGGCAGAAATAAAGGATGGGGTTTGTATACCTTTGCCAACAACTAGACCAAATTGTTTCAGGGTTAGTGCGTTGAAGCGTTCTCGCTTTGTGAAGTTGAGTATTAGAGCAGGGGGAAGGAAAATGAAGAAATTAAAGAGACCGAGAAACCCGAGGAACTGAGCCATACTGACACGGCCGTTTCTTTCATCATCATCGGGAAGCTTTTTGCGTATAAGAGTGATGTAGACAGCGTAGAGCGCAGCTGAGATCAGTGAAAGAATATCTCCCAAAAGAGGATTTTTAGCTACTGCACTTGAGCTGGATTCTGAGTCACCCATACTGACAATTATGGTCCCAGACATACAAAGAAGAACGCTGAAGAGTTTCAACCACGTGAACTTCTCGCCCAAGAATATTAATGATACAAGAAAGGTGAAAAGGCTTGATGCACTGCTTAGTATGGTATTTGACTGCAAACAAAAATATAAATTCTTGAGCCAAACATAGAAGTAGATTCAGAATGAGAAACAAGAATGAGGTTTTGATTATGTTCTTACCGTAACTGTTGTGTACTTAAGAGAGACATTAAAAGTAAGCTGTGCCAAAAACCAAAAAGGACATATCAGAAGGCTAACTTTAGCAACTCGCATCCGTGTCCAACGACCTTTCTCATCTAATCCTTTTCTACATACTCCACTAGCTTCACCATTACCATTGACGCTAGTATCAATCTCAAGTTCTATATTTTCCAATCCAGATTCAATTTCATTACCATCCTCAATATATCCTTCCTCTATCACACCAACCCCTGAACTCTCAGATGCATCTAACTTCACACCTGAAGCATCTTGTCCAAGCAAAACAGCCTTCTCTGATTCAACCAATTCTCGTAAATGCGACCTTTTGTTTCTCCAAAACAATAAACTCCCATACGCATCTTCCAAATATCGACCAATCTCAAAAAGTGGAAGATAAACAACAAACAATGAATTACAAATGAATGTGATCAAGAATGGAGAAACGCCAGCTTCCACCACAGATTGGACTACAAAACTAGCTGCAATCCAAATCGTGGCAACGGCAAATAGATATATCAACCCTAATACCCATCTCCATACCTTACTTGACATATCTCCTCGAATCCCAATCAGGAAAGGGAAAAAAAAACAACTTTAGCTCACAACCGATCGAGATCAATGATGCATTTTCTAGTGAATGCTTCTAACACCCATGAATCAAAGATGTCATGCAACGGAAAATTTTACAAAAGGCTGAAATGAGAAGGATCTGACCAAAACCAATTGGTCGAAATATCTTCACACCGATAGATATTGAGATCGATGGCGTCAATTTATTCAATCAATGGCGAAATCAGATATTTATGAAAGAAAGAAAGAAAAGGAGATCGAAAAAGAAGCGAAATCTAAACAGCGCGAACGAACCAGAGAGCGAAAGAGACAAGTCAGAATATATGGGCCGATATTTGAAATTCATTTATGGGCTTTTATCAGCCCAATACTGTTCAAAGCCCTAAAAATAAATCATGATATGTCTTTTTGCAGCCCAATCATGTATAAAAGACACGAGACGAGAGAAACCATAAAACCTGAATTTGCCGAAACAAAAGTCATACCAGGACTTTCTCTTGTTGTTTTTTTATTTCATTTGGATTAGAACTTGATTTTCGGTATTAACAAAGTTTCAGAAAAGAAAAAACAAACACGGAGTCTCTGTTCAGTACTTGATCATGCCTCAAATTCATATACCAACATAGCTAAAGATGAAGATACTAGAGTCACTTCCAGGTGATGATATTGCTAGGTTTCTTGTGTTTGTTCAGAGTAACGGGATCTGGCCTCAGATAATTCCTTGTGGAAGCAAAAGTGCTTGGCTTCTCAGTTTCAATGTTCTGTGACAAAAAGGATATAATTACTAAAGAACTAGTATGCAGAGCTTGAAACCAAGAATAAGATTATGTTCCATGAAAAATTGCATCCTCGACCTATTAAAACCCAGCTGGAGTATACACATTCAAACAAAACAGAACGTGACAAACAAAGAAAGGGTGACAATTCTATCACTATCGCTCTGAGATTTAAAACAAACACCCAAAATAAGATAAAATAAAACAACCAAACCCAAGAAGACAAAAAAAAAATTAAAATCAAGAAGCACTTGGGTTCCGGGAATGTGCTCTTGAAGCTACTCCCCACTCCATTGCCTCAGCCACGGCTCTTTCCCGTTCTTCCGCTGTCACAGGATCCTCACGGGACGTTTCATCTGATGGCTTAGGAGGAGGAGGAAGATCGTCATAGTGTGGAACAGAGATAGAGCCGTCAGGAGCAGTTCCCAAGAAACCAAGAGCAGTTACTACGTCACTTATTAGTGGCCGTACCGTTGCCTCTTCCTGTAAACACATTGCTGCAACCGCCACCGCCTGATTCAGAGCTTTCTCCGGGTACACTCCCTCTAGACTCGGATCTGCTAACTCTGGGAATCTACTCGGTTCTTTGAACACCGGTTGTGCCTATAACACACAATCTTTTAAGCAATTGAAGCTAAAGCATATGTGTTTTTTTAATGTGTATTAACATAATCTGAAACAGAAAAAGAAAAAACTCACCCAAGTCACTAGATTCTGTTCATCTTTGGGTCTGGTCGTATCAATGACTCTTCGTCCGGTTATCAGTTCCAACAACACAACTCCGAAGCTATAAACATCGGATTTAGTAGTTAACTGACCGGTTCTCTGATACTCTGGAGCACAATATCCATAAGTTCCCATAACTCTGGAAGACACATGTTGTTTGTCCCCCACAGGACCTAGCTTTGCTAACCCGAAATCAGATAACTTGGCGTTGAACTCACTGTCTAGAAGGATATTAGCTGCCTTGAGATCTCTGTAGATCACTGGAGGACTTGCCTTGTCGTGCAAGTATTCAAGACCCATTGCGGCTCCTAGTGCGATTCTGATCCTTGTGTCCCAATCCAACGGTATTTGGTCCGGTGTTAGATCTGTAAGCATTTCGTTGAACAATAAAACATTGAGAGTAATTCAATAAATCAGTCAATAGTGATCCTTAGGTTTGTAATTTACCAAGGAGATGATCTTCAAGTGAACCACGAGACATGTACTCATAGACGAGAAGTCTCTGATCTCCATCAGCACAATACCCAATGAGATTCACGAGATGCTTGTGATGCAAAAGACTTAACATTAATACCTCTACAATGAACTCTTTGTTCCCTTGTAACCCATTTCTATCTAACTGCTTCACTGCCACAATCTGAAATCGAAATAGACCATTTGGAAAATTTAAGAGTTTTTTTTTAAAAAAAATTTGGGTTAAATTTTAATAGATTTGTTATAGAATAAGTAGAAACAGAGACCATCATTTACCATATTCATCAAATTTTAACGTTTCAATTTTCATTCAAATATTAACTCAGACATCTCTGAAATTGTTTTAACTATTCCATCATTATACTAAGTAGACAAATGAAAATGGAGAAAGATGTTTGGTAATTACCGTGCCGGTTTGGTCAAGTTTTCCCTTGTAAACCCTACCGAAACCGCCTTCACCGATCAGACATTCTTGTCTGAAATTCTTGGTTGCAGTAGCAAGCTCCCTGAAGGTGAAAGTCTGAGCTGCGATGTTGTTCGTCACTTGTTTGTTTTCATCATTGTTCTTGTTCTGCTCATTTCCATTCTTATTACACTTTGGAATCTCTGTAAATATCACAAAGATTAATGAATCTAGACTTCTAAGCCCTAGTGGATATATATATATATATATTTAGATATGTGTAATATAGATTTTCTGAGCTTACCAGGGTGTGTTTTGTTATTATCTCTACCCGTCATCTCACCATTTCTCCGGCCATTGTTATCTGAATCTCTCGGAGTTTTTTTCTTTTCATGGAAATAAAAACATGAAAAGCAATTCATTTTCTTCTCTATTCCCTTGCAAATAACCCAATCTCAAGAATACTTTAATCTCTCTTTTTTATTATTAGTTTTTTTCTTGATATTAGAGATTTATAATGACATAGAGTATATTCAAACCGCCGGAATTCTGAAAAATCCCTATTGGATTCGAACTCTGAAGAAACTTATACAAAACAGAGTCTGAGATCCCCCAAATTAAGACAAATACTGATCTTTGCTCGAATCTTATATTCAATATATGCCTGCATTGACAAGAAAAAGGGACATTTTCAGGTAAAGAGAGGGATATCATGAAAATAAACGTGGGGTTGTTGAGAGAAAGCATAGCAAACCTTTGAATCCTTCATAAACAAGGGTTGCCCCTTTACCAAGAAACTTTTAGGGTTTTCTCTTTATCTTCAGATTAAGGGTAGTTTTTTTCGTCAAAGATCTACAAAACCCAGATCAAGAAAATCAACACCAAAACCGTTGGGATCTGAAGCGCGGAAGAGTCTCCTAAAAAATTGAAGGGAGAAAGGTTTTTTTTTTGGCTTAGGTTTCTCAATTTCTCTTAATATAGACATTTTAAACTGCTGTTTGATTAATAATTAAATATGAAAAATGGGATCCATATCTCAATACTCTCATGTTTGTGTACCTCACATTTCTTATGAGTTTTGGTTGGGTCATTTAAATTTTAAAATAAGCTAACAACCTTCCCCACAATTATATATATTGAATTTAAAACATATATAAAAGTACTTACAAAAAAATTATAGTATCACTATTCTCTGATTTGAAGAAATGGGAAATAGAGAGAAGAAAGAGAATTGAAAAAAATGGAGGATAACATGGAGACCATGAAGTGATAAAAGAAATGCAACAAAAGGGTCGGATGAAATGTTGATGGTTGCACGAACTAAATATTTCGAGATCAAATGCGAATAATTGTAACATTATTATTATTCCCAAAATCTATTTTAAAATTACAAGCAAATAAGAATAAAATATAGAAGAAAGGCAGACATGAGAAGCAGGAGATTGGAATGACTGGGTAATGATGATTTCTCTGTCTCCTTAAGGATCTTGAGATATCAATTTGGATGATAGAATTTTCTTCTCCACTATGTATCAACCCACACAAATATGTAATAAATTGAAATATTAACATTATGCATAAACAAATACTGTATGTACTTTAATTTATTAGGAAAGTAACTTTGTTATGTTACCTATAATCATTTTATAATATTCTTGTTTACCATGAAACCACGAACGGAAAAGAAAAAAAACACCGACTTATTTCGTATTTCATAAAATGAATTGAAGAAATCGTTAATCTACTAGTATAATGTCGTAAACTTACAAAGGTATTATTTAACTCATTTTTACCACCTCAAAATAAATAGAGTAGCCATTGATTGGTACTATGCAGATGACAACGAATGAAGCAACGCATCAGCATTTGCACACGCTCCAATCATCGTCAAAGAGAAACATCAACCTCAATAGAAGAGTCAGTCAATATTACGTCTCTTGAGTTACCGGCTTTTGGATGATCCATCGAGTCTAACCTTATACGCACATGCACAGGCTTCAAGAAGACAATGTCTTTCATTTCTCTCTTTGACTTCAACAACTTTTTCACAAATAACTCTTCCTTCATAGTTGTCATGTTCCGTACTGGTTTTAAAGTCTCTGCTATTCTACTTGCCAGTTCTTCCTGGCTCGCACTTTTCGTTTCTTCGTTTCTTGCCAGTCTTAAATACAATGCTGCATAAACAATAAGCTGCACACCAGATTGAAAAAGTTAGTAAACTTTGGCTCTTGTTGATAACAGAGACTTGAGAGAAGATTTTAGACATACCTCGCTTGTGCCACGACTTGTTTTGATAGTGAAATTGATGTGAATCCGTCTATCTTCTTCACTTTCGATCTCAGAAGGGTTACTATTGTCTTCTTCTTCCTCTTCCTCAGCTACTTCGAGGTTAGCTATTTATTTGGCGAGGCTGTCTAATTCATCATACCATTGTTGTGAGACTCCAACCTGCAAGTCATGAAAACAAAATGTCTGAGCCACCTAGGAAACAAAACAGAGAAAATGTCGGGGATGTAATCCTCTTAACCTTTTCAGAAGGTTCCACTGCACTTCCAGCACTCGAGACATCAGTAATTGCACCTCTTGTCTGTCGCCATATGCAGCTTTCTTGTATCGGTTCAACAAGCTCCGTGCAAGGAGGAATCTCTATGTTCAAACTTACGCTAATTTTACCTGTTAAAATGAAAAAAATAGTAGTTGAGTCAGACTGGATGCCGGCTAGACCCAATGTCAAAAGACTCAAAACCATCTCCATGCTGCCGCTAATTGGGACTAGGTTGATGAACTTCTAACATCAAGACAAGCATAAGCGTATGAGCAACAAAATTAGGGTTTGTCTAGAAAATCGCACCTGGCAATAACTGAAGTTGCTGAGTATGACTGAGCTGTGCTTCCTGAACTCCATTAGCTCTGTTATAATTTAGCCAAAAGAGCACAACACTAATTAGTTAGTTTCAGAATAACACAAGTAAGGATAATGGATAAGGTATTGAAAAACGAATCACTAACAGACTGAAAACTTTCTCCAGGTGAATAAACAACCAATAGGGCAACCCAATGATCCCAATGTTTGAGAATTGAATGCTAGAACATGCTCCAGATTCTCCACTTAGCTTCAACACTCTCTGACAAGCTTAATGTACAAGACAAAATGAGTTAGTTGATGCATAGAGATAAAAAAAATATATGTAAATGTCGTTTACCTATATCTGTCATGACAATGTTGTCTCCAAGTTTAGTAAAAGAAGATAAAAGAGCAGCACTTGGCTACTTATTGCACGAGGCGATAGCCTCAGTTTGCTGTTGCAACCACTTAGAAGGCAAATGTTTCAACACTGATAGCTTCTCTGTGATCGAAAGCAAATGTTCCGTTTAGCAAATGTCCAGCGACAACTACATAAGTTTCCTTGTCCTTAAAAAGCTGTTTATTTCCAATGTCTCGATTCAACCAATGATGAGAAGGACCTAACAGTTAATTATCAAACTCTCTTTACAACACAAAGTGATGTCTCAAGCCAATAAAAACGATGTAAGAATCAGTATAAAAATAAGTTACCTTCAAGTTTATCAAGAGAAACGCTAATAAAAGAGAGTAAATCAACAAGTGGAGAAGAAGCAGAAGCAGCTCGAGATACTCGTTGTACTGATGAGAATCTGAAAGAGACTGCCCAATACAAATTAGAACACAAGAATACACTGCTCAAGGTAATTCATATCATACCCGCGAGAGAAATATTGTTGGACCAATGTCTTGGACTCAATCTTCAAGTCTCTATCGAGTGAAGGAGCTAAACAAGTGGCTGGAGTAGTAATGGGTTGGCGAAATCGCCCTTAAACATTGTCTATTGAGCAAAAAAGACAGTTAAAACGCATAAATAGTGACATTTTGACTGGAAGAAGACCACCAATTAACGAAACCTGAAACAATCCGAGAAGAAAGCCATGAAATTTTCTTCAATTGGAGGCTTCTGATACACATTTCTGTATAGTGGCTTCAGTTTTTTTTATCTAAAGCTCAACGAAATATAAGGATTCTCAGGTTTTTGAAGGGTTTAACGGCCAGCATCGGAGCCGGCGGGGATCTTAGGAAAAAATCAGAACTCGAGAAGAAACCAAAATTGAATTAATATTATAAATGTAAACCAATGAAACATCGGGGTGGTGGCGCAGTTGGCTAGCGCGTAGGTCTCATAGCTGTCTGAGTAATCCTGAGGTCGAGAGTTCGAGCCTCTCTCACCCCAATATATTTTAATATTTTTAAGTTATGTCAAACTAATAGGTCAATATCCAAGTATTAGCAAAACCCTAATTTGGCGCCGATATCTTCATCATCCTTCTCCATAAACCCTATTCCTGCTCTCTGTTTTTATTTATTTTTGCTACTCTCTCATTACAAGGCGAAATATGGTGAAACGGAGTAAAAGTAAGATGAATCCTTCAATCACATTTCTCTTGGTTGATGAATTGAATCAGTTGTTCAGTTGATGATTTGATTTGGTCTTTATTGATTGTTTGATGGTTTTGCAGAAAGCAAGAGTAAGAGAGTGACCTTGAAGCAGAAGCACAAGGTCCTGAGAAAGGTTAAGGAGCACCACAAGAAGAAGGCAAAGGATGCTAAGAAACTCGGGCATCACCGTAAGCCAAGAGTAGAGAAGGACCCAGGTATCCCCAATGACTGGCCTTTCAAGGAACAAGAGCTCAAGGCCCTGGAAGATCGACGTGCACGTGCTCTCGAGGAGATCGAACAGAAGAAAGCTGCCCGCAAAGAGAGGGTATACTTATTCTTAAACTTTGTAGCTCCTGTCTATGATTCTCTTAGTAATCTATGATTTCTGGTTTTCAGTAATCATATTATCAAGTGTTATTTTTCTTCTGATCTCTCTTAATTAATATATTCAGGCGAAAAAGAGAAAACTTGGTTTGGTTGAGGATGAGGACACCAAAACAGAAGAAGAGAGCAGAGATGACTCAACTAGACTTGTCAATGTTCGAGGTTTGTGTTGTGCTTTCATTTTTATATCTTTTCCCTTATGTTAATGTGGTTCCTATCCCTCTTCTTTTATGCACTTATGTCTTTTGTTTGACAGATAATTCGGAGAGAGCTTTTTACAAGGAGCTTGTTAAGGTCATTGAATTGTCTGATGTCATTGTGGAGGTTCTTGATGCCCGTGATCCCCTTGGCACTCGTTGTACTGACATGGAGAGGATGGTGATGCAAGCTGGTCCCAATAAGCACCTTGTGTTGCTGCTGAACAAGATTGGTAACTTCTTTTCTTAAGTCTCTACTCATGGGCTAATAAAAACTTATTAGCTTCCTCCGGGTGCTGTCATTACTTTTTGTAACGGATGCTTTTTGTTCAGATCTCGTTCCCCGAGAGGCTGCTGAGAAATGGCTTAAGTACCTTAGGGAAGAATTTCCAGCGGTTGCCTTCAAATGTAGCACCCAGGAACAGAGAACAAACTTAGGTTGGAAATCATCCAAGGCATCAAAACCAAGTAATCTTTTGCAGACAAGTGATTGTCTTGGAGCAGACACTCTAATCAAATTGCTGAAAAACTACTCTAGAAGTCATGAGGTTGGGTTTTCGTAATTTACACACCCTTGTATGGAGCTATTTGATTCAGTGAGTTATTTGATCCAGTTTCGAAAATATGTCCTTTTGTTGCTCTTTTGCAGTTAAAAAAATCTATTACAGTTGGTATCATCGGACTGCCTAATGTTGGGAAGAGTAGTCTTATAAACAGTTTGAAAAGAGCTCATGTCGTCCAAGCCGGTGCCACTCCTGGACTGACTAAGTCTCTACAAGAGGTTCACTTGGACAAAAACGTGAAATTATTGGATTGTCCTGGTGTTGTGATGCTTAAATCTTCAGAAAATGATGCTTCTATAGCTCTCCGGAATTGTAAAAGAATCGAGAAGTTGGATGACCCAGTTAGTCCAGGTAATTGGAAATAAGTTAAAGATAAAATCACCCGTCTCTTTGTGCTTTGTCTTGTGAAGGCTATAAACAACAGTGAACTAACCTGGAAATCTTTTTATTTGTGGAATAATTTAGTCAAAGAAATTCTTAATCGTTGTCCAACACCAACATTGGTGACTCTCTACAAAATCCCAAGCTTCGAGTCAGTTGATGATTTTCTCTATAAAGTAGCCACTGTAAGGGGTAAGCTTAAAAAGGGTGGTATTGTGGATATTGAAGCTGCTGCAAGGATTGTTTTGCACGACTGGAATGAAGGTGCGGTTGTCTTCTTTTAGTTTCTCATCAACTTGAAGTATAAAGAATGTTTCAAAACCAGTTTTTCCAAGTCATCAATTGTATCTATAACATGAGTATGATGAATTGTTTTGCAGGTAAAATTCCATACTATACAATGCCTCCAGCGAGGGACCAAGGTGGACATGCAGAGTCAAAGATTGTGTCGGAGCTGGCTAAGGAATTCAACATTGATGAGGTTTATAGTGGTGAATCCTCTTTCATTGGGAGCTTGAAGACGGTCAATGATTTCAGCAATGTCGAAGTTCCTTCGAATGGTCCTCTCAATTTCGATGAAACTATGATGGAGGTTGGTTAATTTTTTCTTGATTCCATTTGCTTGGCAACCGTTCAGTCTCATTTAATCTTGGGTGTGTTTCACAAAAACCACAGGATGAGTCTAAGACTCAGACCGAAGAAGAGCCTGGCATTGACAATGATGATGAGTCCATGGACGAGGAAGAAACAGAAATGAGTAAGGAGAAATCGGAGATGAGGAAGCAGAATAAGAAGCTATACGCAGAGGAAAGCATGCTGAATACAAAAAAGCAGAGAGCGGATAAGAAGAGAAGGCAGAAGAAAGCAAAGAAAGCAGCAGGTGGTGATGATGATCTGATGGATGGAGATTATGATTTTAAAGTGGATTATGTGAAGAAGAAAGATTCCGCCATGGATGAAGGAGACGAAGATGAAATCAAGGCTAAAGTTCCAATGGCTGGAGTTGAATGGCCTGAAGAATGAGTTTTGAAAACAACGTCTTTTATTTATGTTTTTGGAGTTTTGAGTTGTCGATTAAAAACTTTTTGATATATATATGTTTGCTTCATGAAATTACTGACACTAAAGCAATTTTGATTTCCTACAGTTTATTTAGCTTTTTAGTTTATCTATGTTGTAAAACTCGCTAGGCGCTACTCGGGCGGCAAGAGTGGATCTAACACCTAGAGAATTAATTAGGGAGTAAACGGAAATTAATCGGGTATTAATTTTAGGTTATTTTAATATTTTAAAAATATATTTATTTATTATATTAAACTTTTAAATAATATTTTTTTAAAAATTATAGTAAATACATGAAAATGTAGTATTAATAATTTATTTTATGATTTTTATTTATATTTTTAATATAATTTTATTTATATTTTTAATATAATTTATAGATGATTATGTGGAAAATAATCGGATTAGACAGGGATTAATCAGATTAGGTGGGAAATAATCGGTTGACTGACTTTTTCGAATGATTAGTCATTAAGGCGGCGAGGATGAATATAATGACTATACGAGGTCTAATCGGAACTAAACGGTGATTTTTATAACATGGATATTTACCAGGAAACGATTTTATTTAATTTCTATTCTCATTCACCTTTGCGTGTATATTTTTCAATCTAAGTTCCAAGTCGAAAGTGTGAAAGCAGCTTAGACTCGTGTAAGGAGAAAAAGACGACGTTGACTTTGTTGAGATAATTGATCAAAATGAGATGTGGCTGGGAAAGTGTAAATCTGAGGAAGGTGGCTTTGCTGAAATACAAAAAAAAGAAAGTAAGAAGATACGGTGAGGTCAAGCTAAAGAGAAGATGAGTTCAGCTACTATTGATTTCGGGATCGGAAGGATTCTTAGTATCATAGAAAACGAGACCTTGTTGTTGTCCGGAGTCCATGGCGAGATTGAGAAGATGAAGAAAGAGTTGCTTATCATGAAGTCCTTTCTTGAAGACACCCATAAACATGGTGGAAATGGATCCCCAACAACATTAACAACACAAGTCTTCCAAACATTTGTGGCAAACACAAGAGATTTGGCTTACCAAGTCGAAGACATTATCGACGAGTTTGCCTTTCACATCCATGGTTACCGTAGCTCCACAAATCTTTGGCGTGCATTTCATTTCCCGAGGTATATGTGGGCGAGGCACTCAATAGCTCAGAAGCTAGGAATGGTGAATGACATGATTCGATCCATTGCTGATTCCATGAAAAGGTACTATCCTTCAGAAAATTATAAAGGAGCAGCATCATTATTGCCTATGGATGCAAAGTTGGTGAACAACATCAGCGAGTCATCTCTTTTCTTTAGTGAAAATAGTCTTGTTGGGATTGATGCAGCCAAAGAAAAGCTCTTTAGATGGCTTCTGAGTCCAGAACCTCAACGGATAGTCGTGTCGGTGGTTGGAATGGGCGGTTCAGGGAAGACTACACTTTCAGCAAATATCTTTAAGTCCCAAAGTGTCCGGAGGCATTTTGAGTCTTATGCTTGGGTAACAATCTCGAAATCTTATGTGATTGAAGATGTGTTTAGGAGCTTGATCAAGGAGTTCTACAAAGAAGCAGAAACACAGATTCCAGCTGACTTATACTCCTTAAGTTACAGAGAGTTGGTGCAAAAACTTGTGGAGTATTTGCAGTCAAAGAGGTACATTGTTGTGCTTGATGATGTGTGGTCCACTGGTCTATGGAGGGAGATATGTATTTCTCTACCAGATGGTATATGTGGAAGCCGTATTATGATAACCACTCGAAGCATGAACGTGGCTTCTTACTCATATGGCATTGGGAGCCAAAAGCACGAGATTGAGCTTTTAAAAGAAGATGAAGCTTGGGTGCTTTTCTGCAACAAAGCATTTTCAGGAAGTCTTGAGCAATGCAGATCGCGAAATCTGGAGCCGATAGCACGGAAATTACTTGAGAGATGTCAAGGCTTGCCATTAGCTATTGCTTCTTTGGGGAGTATGATGTCAGCCAAGAAGTTGGAATCAGAATGGAAGAAAGTATACAATACTCTGAATTGGGAACTGAACAACAATCTTGAACTCAAGGTTGTTCGAAGCATTTTGTTGCTTAGCTTCAACGATTTGCCATACACGCTTAAACGTTGTTTCTTATATTGTTCTCTTTTCCCTGTGAACTATCGGATGAAAAGAAAGAGGCTTGTTAGGATGTGGATGGCACAAAGGTTTGTGGAACCGATCCAAGGAGTGAAAGCAGAGGAAGTGTCTGATAGTTACCTCAATGAACTTGTTTACAGAAACATGCTTCAAGTTATCTTGTGGAATCCTTTTGGAAGACCCAAGGTGTTCAAGATGCATGACGTGATAAGAGAGATTGCTTTGTCTATGTCCAAAACTGAGAGGTTTTGTGATGTGTATAATGATAACAGTGATGGTGATGATGCAGAAACAACTGGGGATTACGGCACTCGCCATTTATGCATTGAGAGAGAGATGAGATCAGGTAGTTTACGTACAGCGAACCTGCACTCTCTTTTGGTTTGCTCTTCTTCCAAACAAAATTTTGAATTACCTCCAAGTCTGAAATTTTTGAGAGCCTTGGACCTTGAACACTCTGCCATCACCAAGCTGCCAGATAGTTTAGTAACTCTGTTCAACTTAAAGTACTTGAATTTGTCGAAAACTCAGGTGAAGAAACTGCCAAAAGACTTCCATAAGCTCATCAATTTGGAGACATTAAACACAAAACACTCCAAGATTGAAGAACTTCCTCCAGGGATGTCAAAGTTGCAGAAGTTGCGTTATCTGATTACTTTCCGCCGTAATGATGGACATGGTTCAAATTGGAACTATGTTTTAGGTACAAGGGTTTCTTCTAAATTTTACATATTGAAGGATTTGAAAGTCATGGACTGCTTCAATGCGGAAGCTGAGCTCATCAAAAACCTCGGGAACATGACTCAACTCACAAGAATAAGTCTTGTCATGGTTAGAAGAGAACATGGAAGTGACTTGTGCAATTCGCTGAATAAGATTAGAAGACTTCGATTCTTATCTCTAACTTCGATTCATGAAGAGGAACCATTAGAGATAGATGACTTCATAGCAACTGCAAGCATAGAGAAGCTCTTTCTTGCTGGGAAACTGGAGAGAGTACCAAGTTGGTTCAACACTCTTCAAAACCTCACCTATTTGGGTTTGCGTGGATCTCAGTTGCAAGAAAACGCTATTCTCTCTATCCAATGGCTTCCTAAATTGGTATGGCTTTCAATTTACAATGCATACATGGGGCCTAGGTTGTGTTTTGCCCAAGGGTTTGAGAATCTGAAGACTCTAGATATAGTTCAGATGCAAAATCTGACAGAGGTTGTTATAGAAGAGGGTGCAATGATTGGAGTTGAGAAACTTTATATCAGAGCTTGCAGAGGATTAGAGTCGGTCCCAGAAGGGATTGAGAATCTTAGAAATCTTCAAGAACTGCATTTGACTCATGTTTCTGATCAGTTAGTAGAGCGGATTCGTGGAGAAGGGAGTATAGATTGGTCAAGGGTTAAACATATTCCTTCCATAAAGCATTATTTCAGAAATGATAATGGTTCTTTCTATGTGAGTCTCTCATCTTGAATGGAAAAGAAACACAACCAGCTACCCTAAATCCTAAACATTATCACCATGAGCTTACCAAACAGGTTGTTTTTCATCATGTGCTAGCTGCCATTTATACCAAATATGTGTTGTCCTTGAACGTCTAGAATCCGGTTTTCTCTTGACGCTTCACTTAAAGACACAACAACAGTTTTATGCTGTTCTCAAGACCAAGTACAGCTCACCTTTTTTCAACTGCTTATTTTTGGGATATGTTAAGTTGGTTTAACATGCTATAAGAAGATGTTAGACATCTGTTAAGTTGGTTTTCAGCTATTATGTTCTGTTTTATATCAGACTATCGGTTTGAATCTAAACATTAATTTGAGTGAAAGAACTTTATCTCAAATACTCTGTATTACTCTCAAGTCTGATACATAATGCATGATCAGCTTCGAATTTATCATATCATTCAAGATCTTTTCACATCATTACTAGTCAACTAAATGTGTAAAGTCAAAAACCTTTAGTAGTCTTCTAAATTAAAGTGGTTTACACTTTACAGTCCCTCATTCCACTTTTTTGTCTCCAGAATTTCATTCAAAACAAATCCAAAACTGATCGAAAAGTTAAAAAAAAAAAAACAACGATCCGTGGCGGTTAAAAGGGAGATTAAGTGGAAATCTGACCATTCGTGTTAGCCACGCGCAAGTGACATAAAGATCTCCACAGAAATATCGGATCCGGATCCGGATCCGAAAAAAACCTAACCCGTTTTGAAGCGGTTTAATTGTATTGTAATTCCAAATACTAGTATCGATTTGGGCCAGTGCAGTGAGTGAATAAGCTCTCAAGTCTCAAGGCTCTTTGGTGTCCCGATGCAGTAGTTGTTAATCTGGGAAACTCACAAATCCTAGTGTAGGTCCTATTAGGGTTTTACTCTAAGGGTTTCTCTTTTTGCTCTCTCTATCCAAAAATCTCTTGTCTCTATTTATTTCCCCAGTGCGATCACTAAAACCTACCTAGGGTTTCCGATATTTTCATCTGCTGGTGGTATAATGGATAGATACAAGAGAGTCGAGAAACAAAAGTCTGATTCTCCGATCAACGAGAATGAGATCCGTATCACTAGCCAAGGCCTTATCCGAAACTACATCACTTATGCAACTAGTCTTCTTCAGGTTCATTTCATCCAATTCATTCTCTAAACATCGTGATTCCCTAGATTTGTGTGTTGGGCTCGTGATAGATTTTGTGTTTATTTTGGCTTTCAGGAGAAAGGTGTGAAAGACATTGTCTTGAAGTCTATGGGGCAGGCTATCAGCAAGACGGTCGCCATCTCCGAGATATTAAAAGTCAGTGATCATTTTATTTTTACCTTTTCTGATTTATACAAGTCGCTAAAACTTTGTAATTCTTACTGCAGAATAAAATTCCAGGTTTGCATCAAGATATTGCTATCAGTTCTATGAGTATTACTGATGTATGGGAGCCTATTGAGGAGGGTCTTATACCGTGAGTTTCTTGCATTATTACTCTCGTCGTTGCTTTTGTTTTTTTGGTGGCTTTAATCCATCTAAAATGTTATGCAGGGTGGAGTTGACGCGTCATGTTTCCATGATTTCAATCTCATTGTCGCTGACTGAGTTAAATAAAGATTCTCCTGGGTGAGTTTCACTTTTTTGTTCCTTGGAACTTCTAAAGTCTTCATTCTTATTGTTCCTTAGCTTTTAGTGGTGGACTCATATTATTATGGAGTTTTACTTCACATTGTCTCCTCCCTTCTTAAAGGCCTATAAATTTGTTCAGGTACCAAGCTCCAGCACAGGCAGATCAGTCTAAGCCTCAATATCAGCCACAACAAGGAAGACAACCCCGCCTACCATACAATGCTTATGGTGACGGTGTGATGCCTGCAACTCTCTTCACAACATGAACTTGTTAATGTTGTTAAGTTATACTATAACACCTTTTGAATAATTGGAATGTAGATTCGTATGGCCGAGGCAGAGGTCGTGGCAGAGGGAGAGGCAGTGGAAGAGGTGGATATGGAAACAATCAAGGGAATTATCAAGGAAAATACCAAGAGAACTATCAAGAAGATTATCAAGGTATTGTTATGCCATAAGAGAAAATCATTCTGTTTCCTTATTTGGGGAATCTTTTGACCATTTAGTGTTTCTGAGAAACTGGTATTGATTTTCTTAATAAGATAATGCAAGTTTTAGTTTGTAACTGATTTGTAGCTTTATTGTGAAACCATTAGATAATGAAGGTGGGTATTCAAACGGGGGCAGAGGCCGTGGACGTGGAGGACGGAGCTATGGCTATCGTGGTAAGTAAGATAATTGTTCAACTTTATGTAGACCCCTTCTTTAGCTAGTGTTATCCTCCTTTGGTTTCAATCTTTTTGAATTAGATTTTTTATTTTGTACCACTGGCTTTGTGTCAGGTGCTGGATATCAGGGTGGCAGAGGCGGGTATGGTGGTGGGAGAGATGGCGGATATGGTGGAGCCAGAGATGATAGATATGGTGGTGGGAG
The DNA here is from genome assembly GCA_963854855.1 of Nasturtium officinale. Lineage (NCBI taxonomy): Eukaryota > Viridiplantae > Streptophyta > Magnoliopsida > Brassicales > Brassicaceae > Nasturtium > Nasturtium officinale. The sequence goes on along the minus strand of OY978502.1, from coordinate 1,799,914 downwards.
AAATGGCGGATATGGTGGAGCCAGAGACGATGGATACGGTGGTGGGAGAGATGGCGGATATGGTGGAGCCAGAGACAATAGATACGGTGGTGGGAGAGATGACAAGTATGGTGGAGGAAGAGATGATGGTTATGGTGGAAGGAGAGACGATGGATATGGGGGAAGAAGAGGCGGATTTCGAGGTGGTCAGGGTGGAGGTAGTGGTGATGGATACAGTGGAGGCAGAGGTGATGGTTATGGAGGAGGCCGAGGTGATTGGTATGGTGGAGGCAGAGGTGATGGTTATGGAGGAGGCCGAGTTTACGGTTATGGTGGAGGCAGAGGTGATGGTTATGGAGGAGGTCAAGGTGATGGTTATGAGGGAGGTCGAGGTGGGTACCGTGGAGGAAGAGGTGGATATGGTCGTGGGCGTGGAAGGATGGGTAATGGTGGTCGTTCAAGGGGTGATGCTAGTAACCAAAACTAAGCCTAAGCTGTTTCAGTTCCCATTCTCTAAGCTATATGGGCAATTTGCTGCTTCTTTTTCCCTTACTTAAAAGACCCTTAAAATTTCGTTGCACAATCTACCGACCACTCCCAAGGGTTTTAAATATGTTTCTTAAAGGTTATGGTTAAATTATGTGATCTTCTTCGGAAGACGGTTCTGTAAGACTCCCTATGGTAGTTTCCATATTAAAGCCCAAGGGAGTTTAAGGAAGGGGTTACTTTTTGTTTTCTTATCTTTAACTATATTCTGCACAAATTTAGCTTATGTGCAAAGTCAGCTTATGCTGCTCCTTGTAATTAATTATGGTCCCTTTTTAAGTATTTGTCTAAATCTCTCTTATGTTATGTTTTGTACACTTTATCAATTGCGAGGAAGTAAAATTAAATGGACTTTCAGTAGGTTGAGAAGATTTTGTATAATATTGGATGAAGTAAATGAACAAGAAACCTCCCTCTAGAATCAGGATTAGAAAGAAAAAGAAAAAGTGAACAAGTTAGGATGAACTAATATATTTGGATGACTTCATGGAAGAAATTAAGGAAAAATCATTATTCTTATTCACATAATTAATTGATTTGAAATCTCTTATAAAACACATATCATATTACACCACTACACCACAGCACCAAACGATCATAGCTTGACGTTTAAAATTTATATTACAAACAGTTAGCTGTTAAGGGCAAACTAAGTAATATGATTACCACGCGAAAGCATTTTGTAGACATAACATTACTAATTTTATTTGATAAAATCATGGCTCAGTTTTCACAATTAAAAGAAATACATTTGTCTGAGTTAGAGACTCTAACTGAGAGCGAGAGTGGTGAAATGACTAACCGATCAGTCTTAAAATACGACAGCGTTTGAATAACATATATTTAGGGAAAATTGATATGTGAATATAAATTGACGGAATTATCCATTACTCCGACAGTTGATTGTGAATGTGAAATCCCCGCCTGAACCGGAGAGAACCATCACCAGAGCCAGTGGGACGCGTCTTCTCTTCCAACCCACTTCGTTCGAAACGTGCCGTGACAATCGAACCTTTTCATCTTTTATAATTTCAATTTCTAAGAATTACAGTGAAAGCAAGAAACGAATCTTTATAATTTTATTTTCCTTCACTTTCTTGGATTCGAAAACACGCATACGCAAATTCGAACAAGGATTTGTGGTCCAGATCGTTTGTGCTGGTGGAGAGAGACAGAGAATACGATGCCGGAAATATTGCCGGCTGAGCTCTCCAGGGTTTCTTCGTCTTCGTCTTCTTCTTCTTCTTCTTCATCTTCTTCAAGTTCTGGTAGAGCTTCCGTGAAAATCGAGGAGATTGAAGGCGGTGGCGTTGTCATTAGCTCGGAAGAGCTTGACACCAATCCGAAAACTGTTGTTTCCTCCATTGCTGATGAAACCGAGGCTGAATCTTCAGGTTTTGTTATTTATTTCACCTTCCAATTGAATTCTTTTTTGGATGATTTTGAAATTTGAGGTTTTTACAGGTACTGCCAATAAAAGCTTTTCACGAACAAGGACAATGCCTGTGGAGGTATCATCGAGCAGTGATAGAGGTGAATCTTCATCATCTACAAACCAGCCTAGGTTGGATAAATCAAAGACTGAGAGGCAGCAAAAACTTACTCACATTCTTGCCGAGGATGCCGCTAAGATTTTCGATGACAAAATCTCTGCAGGGAAGAAGGTACAAGCTCTATTTTTGGCTTCTTTTCTTCTTCTCTTTTTTTCTATTTTTAGTATTCTGGTTATATATATATATATATATGAAATCTCTCTCGACTCTGAATCCTCTTGATTCATACCTTTTTTTTTTGGGAAGCTGAAATTGCTGAATCGTATAGCTACTGTGAAACATGATGGGACAGTTGAATTTGAACTTCCAGCAAATGCTATCCCTCAACCTATTACTGTTGACCGTGAAGATTCCAAAAACGGTGTTTCTCCTGATGAATCTATTGATGGGGTTGACCTTCAGTACGTCCCTCCTATGCAGATTGTGATGTTAATTGTTGGAACCCGTGGAGATGTTCAACCTTTTGTTGCAATCGCCAAACGCCTTCAGGTTTCTACATTTCTTCTTCTGTATAATACTATAGTTGTGAACCTAAATTGTTTTGGAGGAGGATGTAATTTATTGTTTTTTATGTATATGCAGGACTATGGGCATCGAGTTAGACTTGCAACTCATGCAAATTTTAAAGACTTTATTTTGACTGCTGGGTTAGAGTTCTATCCTTTAGGCGGAGATCCGAAAGTGCTAGCCGGTTGTACGTATCTACCATTCTTTCGTCATCCTTGTTAGCTATTCTATATTTATCAGCAGTTCACCGGTTTCCTTGCAATGTTGTGTACAGATATGGTTAAGAACAAAGGCTTTTTGCCATCAGGGCCTTCAGAGATCCCAGTTCAAAGAAATCAAATGAAGGACATTATAAATTCTCTTCTTCCAGCATGTAAAGAACCTGATCCAGATTCTGGGATTTCCTTTAAAGCAGATGCAATTATTGCCAACCCTCCAGCATATGGTTAGTTTTTAGCAACTTTTGAATTACTGGTTACTTTTTACCTCTGCAATGTCATTCACAGCTTGAGGTGTGACATGTAGATCTTCGCGGTAAATACATGCGAGGATGCTAAAGCTTGAGATGTTTTGTTTTTCTTGTTTACCAACTTATCATAGATTCACTTCTAATGGCCACTAACTTGGGAATTGCCATTTCAGGACATACTCATGTGGCAGAAGCACTAAAGATTCCTATTCACGTCTTTTTCACAATGCCATGGACGTAAGTCTTGTTTGGCAACATATTGTGGCTGAACTGAATGTTATATAAAAACATTTTCTTTACTTAATTCCGTTTTTGAATCATTCACTATCTTTTGTCTGTCAGGCCAACCAGCGAATTTCCACACCCTTTGTCACGTGTCAAACAACCAGCAGGATATAGAGTGAGATTTGTTTGTTGACTTATTATTTTCTTTTGAACTTAGACTTCTTTGTTCTACATTGACTTAATGCAATTTCAGCTGTCGTATCAAATCGTTGACTCGTTGATCTGGCTTGGAATAAGAGACATGATTAATGACCTTAGGAAAAAGAAATTGAAGCTACGGCCTGTTACATATCTAAGTGGAACACAAGGCTCTGGATCTAATATTCCATATGGATATATGTGGAGTCCGCATCTTGTCCCAAAGCCAAAAGGTAGTATGGCTCATGATATTTTTTTCTTTTTCTATGAATACTAGTTTAGATTTTTACTCTCTCTTTTTTCTATATTCAGATTGGGGGCCTCAAATTGATGTAGTCGGATTTTGCTTCCTTGATCTTGCTTCAAACTATGAACCTCCTGCAGAGCTTGTGGCATGGATAGAAGCTGGTGACAAACCCATCTATATCGGGTTTGGTAGTCTCGTGAGTCTTTTTCTACTGAATAGAGAAATTGAAAATAATATATATGGCTATGTAATTAACTATCTTATGAGAAATTGAAAATAATACATATCTCTTTCTGTTTAACTGTCGTAAAGCCTGTTCAAGAACCAGAGAAAATGACAGAAATAATTGTAGAAGCACTTCAAAGAACCAAACAAAGAGGAATCATCAATAAAGGCTGGGGTGGTCTTGGAAATTGTAGGTCCACCCTTTCTTCTACCCGTATTACCTTTCCACTATTGAATGCTTGCATGTATGGTATATCTAGTATTATAATATATGTTTGATGTGGTTTTCATACAGTAAAAGAACCGAAGGACTTCGTTTACTTGTTGGATAATGTCCCACATGACTGGTTATTCCCGAGATGCAAGGCTGTGGTATGTCTATAAATAATTTGGGAATCTTTGCAACTTAGTCTCTAAACAACTTGTTGCTTTATTTGGTTCTGAAATCTTTTAGTTCTTTTTTGTGGTGGTTGATATTTTGTTATTTCATTGCATTTTGTAGACCTAGTCACACATTTTGCTTGGCTGGGATGAGTATTTTATGAATCTCATCAGTAGGATCGTTGTCTGATACTGTTGTTCTTGTGCTTTCAGGTTCATCATGGTGGTGCTGGAACAACGGCTGCAGGTCTTAAAGCGGCAGTAAGTTTGTTTTGAGTACGAGTTAAAGTATGCTTCCTTAGATGGAATGTAGTAGTTGATATGAAAGTGTTTTGTTTTGTTCCTTAAACACAGTGCCCAACTACGATTGTGCCTTTCTTTGGGGACCAACCTTTTTGGGGAGAGCGAGTGCACGCTAGAGGAGTAGGTCCTTCACCAATCCCAGTTGACGAATTCTCACTTCATAAGCTTGAAGATGCCATAAATTTCATGCTTAATGATAAGGTAAATACTTCTATTTCCGTTTAAGCATTTTGATTTGATTTATTTGACCATCCCTAGTTATGATCATATCATGGTTCTATTACAATGAAACTGAGCGTTTAAGTGGGAGCAGGTGAAGAGTAGTGCAGAGACGCTAGCAAAAGCGATGAAGGACGAGGATGGTGTGGCTGGAGCCGTGAAGGCCTTCTTTAAACATCTCCCGAGTACGAAACAGAATCTCCCGGAACCTATCTCGCAACCTTCTGGATTTCTCTCTTTCAGAAAATGCTTTGGCTGTTCGTAACTCTCTCCTCCCAGAATCTTCTCTTTTCTCCTTTACATTGTTGTCTCTTGTATATCTGTTTTTTCATGCTTCCTTGGTTTTGGTTTTACAACAAGTCGATTAGGAAAAGGTAACATTTGTGAAGTATTTGGGACTATGATGTTTTAGGTGATATATGTAATTGTTATAAGCAGCAAGAAGATATATTTAAATTCTTTAAGATGTGCAGATTAGTGAACATTGTGGGATCGATTTTGATATCATATGACATATTTTGTTTCAGTGCCTTGAGCTGCAACTTCTGTGGAGTGGGTACAGAAACAACACATTTCCATTTTTCTATTAAATTGTATGTTTTTGATGTCTTTATTTGCGTCAGTAATTAGTCTATGTAAGAGCTTGCTTGTTTGCGTGTTGTTGTGATAAAACTGTTACGACAGAAAAATTGATTCCCAAATTTGGTTATTTATTTGTGTTTATTTCTTAAGTCATTCGTATAAATTTGAGTAATTAGACGGATATTTTTCTTCTAAATACTCCCACGTTCCATAACTTATGAGAGGGCAATTGTTTGGTCACTACACTTGGTTGTGGACCTTATGGCCATGTAATGCTTATTGCCGCCGACATTAGTTGAGATGTACATACATTCCAACTTTATGACCTTAGAAAAATGAGTTATTTAGTAATAATGACTAACTAACAGATTAGGTTGTTACGCCATTTGGTTTTATTTGTATAAATAAACGTCGTTAGTTGAAGAATGTGTAAACAATATTTCTGTAAAATAGCTTAATTTATTTGTCGGAAAAACCAAAAAACAAATAGACGCCTCGTTCGCTTATCCAACTATGATTAGTTTATTATTGCATAATGTTTAACATTATTAGCGGTTAAAATTAAATGATTTAACTTTTTAATGAGCATATAGGTATAAATTTAATAGTCACATGGGAAAAGTCAATGTGCTGAAATAGAGAAATAAAATTATCCGGACAATGTGAGACCTACAAGTTTCAGTTAGTTGTCTAATAACTTTATATGGTTTTATTTATATATATTTTTATTTTCCTTTCGTTGTCTCTTTACAAATTATTATCCAATGAATTGCGAGAGAAAGAAGATGAGGAATACCAATCACATGACATGATACCGTTGTTGGCCAAACTCATTATTGTTATCAACGTACAATTACAATTATACAAGTACACATACACAAATGTTTTCATTTTCTAAGGGAAACAAAAAAAAAAAGTTACAGAAATATAAATTTTATACTTGAGAGCTTTTATAAATTATGCTTGAAGGCTTATACTGTTAAGTGGGTAAAACACTTTGTATGGATTTTGTCGGTTGGGTATGTATAATGCATGAAAGATGACTTATGAGTCTGTGACAGCAGTCAAGTCATATTTTTGTAACCTCGTTATTATTGCCACAAGAACATGTAAAGATTAAAAATACTTCTGATCCGTAACACTGGAAATAAGATAACTATGGAAAATGAACAAAACATATACCTTTTGTTTTTACTAACTGTAATTTTTTATATAAAGAAATAAACTTTCCTTTGAAAAATCATAAAAACATGAACAGAAATTTAATAAAATTTGTATTGAATTTGAAAACGTAAATGATATACACCATAATGTTAAAGAGAAAATTACATCTTATTGGAAATTGAAATATGGGTGAATGATTTCGTCATCATCTACATTACCAATCACAACCCAGATTCATAACTCTGTGGTATAAGAAATTGCAAATATGTTTTTGGATATAATTTTAATTTAACAATACTTTTAGAGTTTTTCTTTATATATTTATTTCCCATGAAATTAGGCCAATAAGATAATGGGAATGGTCACGCAATCTTCTTCTTATATACCTTCTCTCTCCCGTAGCCTTTCTTCTACTCTTCTTCTTCTTCTTCTTCTTCTTCTTCTTCTTCTTCTTCTTCTTCTTCTTCTATTCCTCTTCCTTCATTTCTTTTCGAGAAAAGCTTCTGCCTCAGACTGAGAAAACTAAACAGAACAGAGCAACAAAAACACAGCCATGACAACGGCTGTCACAAAACTTAGCTTCTTTGCTTCTGCATTACTTCTAACAACGCTCTTTGTCGGCGTTAATTCAGCCAGGTAACCACTTGTCATCATCATTATTGTCATTTTTAATGTACATTGATTAATTAGGTATCCTTTTAAAGATTTTCTAGCTAATCTTAGCTTAATGCTACGTATTCTAGTAATCTAGTTCATGGAACCGAGCGATTTAGCTTAAATAGCTCGTCAAGACTCAAGAGTGCCAAAAAAAAATAAAATGATCCTCTCATAAAATTTAAAAAGTTAAAGAGGTTTATTGTCTGTTTCGATCGATGGGTTTCTGAAAACAAATTATGGATCATTTCAAGACTTTGCTATTCATATTAGCGTCCCTTATTCCAATTGAAAATAAATCAAATTTTAAATCATTGTGTACTACTATATATATATATCTGTCATAGTATAAGTGAGACAATAATTGTTAGATTGTGTAATAAATGATTTGCAGGTCCAATGAAACATGGCATGAACATGCAGTTGAGAACCCAGGGGAAGTAGCTGCCATGGTGGACATGTGAGTTTCTCTATAAAACAAAAAAATATTCCACGAATATATTTGTTTCTTTCCCTTAACATAAGTCTAATAAATAGTTGGAATTGTTTTCGTCTATTATGAACGTAACTATACTCAACTAATAGGGATCCAGCATTTCGTGATGCGTTTCCAAATAATAAATAATTAAACTTTTTCATAGTATTTGATAATTGTAAAGTTTTATGGGCTTCCAATTAAAAACCAATTGGCAATGAGTGTATTGGCTTATATCTTTTATATATTAGTGTTAGTCTCTTCAGTTATCCGATATGGGATCCTAACACGCTCCCTCGAGATGATAGTTCTTACCATCTTATCTCGAACCGAATCCCATTTTAGAACCGGTTACAAACCCTTCTTGGGCCACCCTACTTGGGTCAATGAGACTCTGATACCATGTAAAGTTCTATGGGCTTCCAACTCAAAACTAACTAGCAATAAGTGGATTAGCCTATATCCCTTATATATTAGTGTTAGTCCCTTTAGTTATCTGATGTGTAATGCTAACAATAATTAAGAAAAAAAACAGGTAGTAAAATTTATGACAAAGCAGAGCTCACATCACTTTCATATTCTAGTCAAAATGGGTCCACCCATAGCCAAGTTCCTCTGACTATTCCCTTTTCTTTCCCCTTTTTATTTCATTATCGATAACTATATAATGATTTTTTTATTTAGTTACTAATACTACATTTTACCCATCAAATACAAGCTGTGATTTCAAAGACATTGAAAAAATTACATGATTAAGTTTTATTTTGGGTTAAAATTTGGATGATTTAGTTAAACAATCAACATATAGTTTTAAATTTTGTGGCATCGAAATGCTTAATGGCAGAAAATCCATTTCAGCGTGAAAAAACCCCCGAACCAAAAAAAAGGAAGACTCTAGTCACACAATTTTCTCTACCTTTTTCTACTTTTCTCAACACCTAGAAAAGGAAATTAGAAAACATTTGAGTCATAAATGCATTTTAAGTCTCACACAATATAGGTAAGAATATATATATATATATATACTTGTGTCATACAATAGTTAATTAATTTTGGTGATAAAAATTGGCAAGTGAGAGGTACTTTATGCTTATTCTCCCTATTGCTCACAAGTCACATGTAAAGTCATCGGTGGCTTCTTCATTAAAAGGCAATAATGTAGTTTGATTATACAACTGATACTATTCTTTTAAATTAACTTGTTATTTTCGGTAGTGAAATTTTGTTTGAAATTGATACACTCCCGCAGCTTTTTCACTAGTAAATCCTTTATCAATTTTTTGTGTGTACATTATTAAGTCATCGGTCCAGTCTCGAGTACATGTGTAATGTTTCAGTAATAATTTTTTTCGAACAATGATTTGCCAGCACTTGCACATGCTGTGACACGTACACACTTCACGACATGTATTGATTTTTTTCTTTCTTTTTTTCCATAAATATCAACAATTCGTTGAACCTGGATATTTTTTTTTTTTTATTTAGTCGATATACCATATATATATACACACTATTATCTATGATAATTGTTAAAACGATGGCCATGTCTTCAGTTTGAGTTTGACAGTACGAAAAAGACTTTCTACAAGAGCAGTTTTTTTTTGGGTATAATATCTACAAGAGCAGGTTTATTTACTTAATTCGATTTCCTAACAAAATAACTTTTTGGCATTTCTCCCACAAAAGATAAGAATAATAATGCATTTTCGAAAAATCCTACATTATCTGTAAGATCATTTAAGTATGGAATTAGCCCTCTAAAAGGTTTATTAAACGGAATGTTTGTATTCACTAATTAATTTTATTGATAAACGGATTAATCGATATAATTTTTGTATTATTAATCGATAATTTGTTGAACTCCAAAAAAGAACAGAACGAAACAAAACTCGTGAAAATAGCAATTCTGCTATCTTAGAATGTGTGTTTACATTGACGAGAAAAGAAAAAAAAAAAAGAATGTATGTTTACATTACTTAACATATAAAATACTTTAAAATGTTACAAAATTGGGAATTAGTCATATACATATTTGTAATTCCCCTAATTAGGTTTGATAGAATGATGAATGATGAATGATGAATGATGAATGATACAGGAGTATTCGCAACAGCACCGAACGGAGACGGTTAGGTTACTTCTCCTGCGCCACCGGCAATCCAATCGACGATTGCTGGCGTTGTGACCGTAAATGGGAGCTCCGGCGAAAGCGTTTAGCCGATTGCTCAATCGGATTTGGTCGCAACGCAATCGGCGGTCGAGACGGCCGTTTCTACGTCGTAACCGACCCAGGAGACGACAATCCGGTTAATCCAATACCGGGAACACTCCGTCATGCCGTGATCCAAGACGAGCCACTGTGGATCATCTTCAAACGCGATATGGTCATAACCTTGAAACAAGAGCTGATCATGAACAGCTTCAAAACCATCGATGGTCGTGGTGTCAATGTTCACATCGCTAATGGTGCTTGCCTCACGATTCAATACGTTACCAACATTATAGTCCATGGGATTCATATTCATGACTGTAAGCCTACGGGTAACGCTATGGTTAGAAGCTCTCCGTCGCATTATGGATGGCGAACCATGGCTGATGGTGATGCCATCTCCATTTTTGGATCGAGTCATATTTGGATTGATCACAATTCTCTTTCTAATTGTGCTGATGGACTTGTTGACGCTGTTATGAGCTCCACCGCCATTACTGTCTCTAACAATTTCTTCACACACCACAATGAGGTTAACCATAAATTACTCTGTTCCATGTATTGGAATTGGGAATTTTTGGGTTTTAGTAATGATTGATTAACGATTTGTGTTGATCAGGTTATGTTGTTGGGGCATAGTGATTCCTACACAAGAGACAAGGTCATGCAAGTGACTATTGCTTACAACCATTTTGGTGAGGGCTTAATCCAGAGAATGCCAAGGTACTTACTTTACTTACAATCTTAAAATCCTCTGAACAAGTCTTAAGATTTCTAAGAAAATATTTTGGTCATTTGCAGGTGTAGGCATGGATATTTCCATGTAGTAAACAACGACTACACGCATTGGGAAATGTATGCAATTGGTGGTAGTGCTAGTCCTACCATTAACAGTCAAGGCAATCGATTTCTTGCCCCAACTAACCCATTTGCCAAGGAGGTTTTTTTTTTTTTTTTTCTTTTCTTTTGACTATCACTTGATTCAGACACAAACTGTGACATTGATGTTTCTAACACGATGGTTGCAATATGAGATTGATGATTGGTGTTATTGTGGAATATGGCAGGTGACGAAGAGAGAGTACACTGGACAATCAAAATGGAAGCACTGGAATTGGAGATCAGAAGGAGATCTTTTCTTAAATGGAGCATTTTTCATAAGTTCTGGAGCTGGAGCTGGAGGCAACTATGCCAGAGCTTCGAGTTTATCAGCTAAATCATCCTCACTCGTCGGCACCATGACCTCCTACTCCGGTGCTCTTAACTGCAGAGCTGGTCGTCGATGCTAATGGATCATTAAGTCAGGAAAAACCTTTTTTTTAAAAAATTTACTTTTGGGGTTCTTGCTATATACACTTCCTATCGGATGTGGAAGCCTAATTTAAACGGGCTCAACTGTAATATAAAGTTGTATGATTATTCTTTTCACCTCCGTTTATAAAAGTTAATTAAGTCGTTGTCTTGCTTTAGTGGCCTTAAATCACCAAGTGAAAGCTCAATACTTGGTGGGTTGCTTCAAGAGGAATCAATAGTACAGTGGTTTAGTTGGATTGAGGCATGAAGGAAGTGAATGTGCTGGGCACACATGGAACTTAAAAAATGAAACAGTGAAGAGACAAGAAGCACATGAGTGCAAAGATATAAATGTGCTTTATAGAAGAAAAGTCTCTTTTTGATTCATGTGATGTTTAACATGTAATTGCTTCTCCTCCATTTCAACCGATTTGTCTTTTCTTCTTCTTGGCTTTCCATAAAATACGTAATATGTCTCTCTACCGATAAAGACCCGAGAGTTACGACATTATCTACCAACGACAAATTTTATTTGTCTGTGCAAAATGTATTTGGTTTCAAAGAATTTATGAGCACCTCCACACCTAGTTATGCCACCTAGTTATGCACTATAGTTACGTCTTACCGACCAATTTTTTTTTTTTTTTTCAAAGCTTTATTATTTTTTTTTTGTGCTCATAAAACAAACTTCATGGTTGGCTCCAATTATAATCCCAGGTGAACCCAAAAAAAAAAAAAAAAAAAAAACTCCCAAGTATAATTCCATTATTAGTGATTTCACACCCCATAACTCATTATCCCCCTCCACACTTTTGCTTAAATTTTAAATTTATTTATGTAATGAATTAACAATAGTAGACGGGTATAATGGTTATATATTAATCTTAAACTACTCATCCAGAATTTACGTGGCTATTAAAAAGTACCGTTTACGAGTTTTGGCCAAAGAAAAAAAAAAGTCAATCAAAATTGTCAACAACTAGCATTCATATTAATATTCAGATATATTTATTAATTTGTGATTGACGATCTTCAAAACATTTTGATTATTAATTGACTAATGGCCGCAACAACATGTATTGGGAACGTCCCAACCGACACATTGGCCAACATCTTATCCTCTCTTTATACAAGCGGTCCAGCATCCATAATCCACTTTGCATGGTTCAATTCCAATGCAATTTGGTTTCGCTTCTACTCTATCTGTATTTCATTTAAAACCAAAAAGAAACAAAATAATGAAATACCATAACACAATATTAGTATTTCCCATAATTTGCTACTTAACCAAACGAAATGAGTTTTGCATCTCATAAACAGCCTAACCTGAAACCAAGAGAAAAAAAAGGAAGAAAGCTTAAGTAATCAAAATCACAAACAAGCTCTTGAATCCAACCTTGTAATTCATTTTCGTTGTATTGCCAATATATCACTTTGATTTGTTTTGAAATATTAATTGTTGCAAACCCTTTTTATTAGATATTCAGACTCAATCAAAATTGATTATATTAGTTTTTATTGAGTAGCACAGTCAAACATTTTGTTACCAATCCAGAGATGATTTTATGTAGAATATACTACGTACGAATATATAAGGTAACTTGATTGTATTAATTTTCATTGTTTGGTAATTGGTATATTTCAATTATGTTATTCCCAATTAATGTAAAGAGACTCGAATCATTTTTTGTCATGCAAAACGTAATCATACATGGAAGTAGACAATTTCACAGTATTCAAATAACATACTTTTATCATTGCAAAATAGGATACGGATGGACAAATATCAAGAAGGTACACAGAGATCCTTAGCTGTATACTTAAGATAAATGTCTTGATAATGTTGGTTAGTGGTTGAAATATGAATTAACATAAGCTAGGTTGTGAATTCATAAGCGTTGGGGACATCATGAACCGGATGACCCTTCTGGTTTCGCTCAATAATCCTCCGTGCCAAAGCTACTTGCTTCCCCACCACAAAGATGAAAGCCTTTCCTTCACCTCTAGCTCCTCTTGCTGTTCTTCCAACACGTCTAACATATTCACTAGGGTCACGTGGAAAGTCAAAGAGCACCACATGATCAACACCAGCGAAATCTATTCCACGGGAGGCTCTGCCATTGTTTTGAAAAAAAAAAACATTAACATCTTCATTGTTCACAAAAACGATACTTGTAACCCAAAATGTAAGTACCTATCCGTGCAAACCAGAAACAGTGAATTTTCTTCGGGCTGAGATGAGGTGAATTCTTCCATGTTTGTAAGCCTTGACTCTTGTGCGAGTGCTGCATGAAAAGGTAGGACCTGCAACTGCCGTTCCTTTCTATCAACCCGCTTAAATATATTCTCAACTTTCCTACATGTCTCAATCTGCAAATAATATGGTATAATTTTCTACATCAAACTCATATTTCCTAATTTTCAAGTAGTAGCGATAAGCACTAGGTGGGGGACCATGGCACCTTATTGCAGAAGATGATAGTTTTCGGAACAGGGTTGTCCTCGATTATCTGAAGAAGAGCATTTTTCTTGTTCTGAAAAGCAGTTTCAGGAGTTTTCTCCGCATTATCATCTCCACTGCAGTCAACAAGAAACTGCACAGTGCAACGCAACATTGGTCAGGGATGATAAAAAGAAGATTATGCAGCAACCAAGTTTACAAATAAAATTCTGCTATATTGTTGTTCCCATTATATATTTCCCAATCACTTATGTTAATACAAACCTCTTCAAGAGCATTGCTAACACGGTGAACTCGAGGTCCCATTACAACTTCACAATCAGGGAAAACTTCAACAAGCTTGTTGTATATCTCAAGTGGTAAGGTTGCTGTAACAAACAGATACTGTGCAGTAACAGGAGAAGAATTTATCAGACTTTGCAGGGCTGCCTCAAACTCATCGTCGCCAAAGAGTATATCCACCTCATCCAAGATGGCACTGCAAGACAAGTTAATTTTCTCAGAGAAGTTAGCCAATGTTTTCATCTTCTAAATGAAAGATTTAGCCGATGTTTTCAGCTTCATTCTTCATAATGAAATATCTACAGTACCATCTCAAATTTGACAACCCCAAAATTCCTTCTCCCATTAGGTACGTGAAACGCCCTGGTGTTGCAATCAAAACGTCAACACCTTGCTCTAAATTTTCTAGCTGGGTTCGTTGCCTGAAGCCACCTGTCACTACCATGGAACGGAACGGAACCCCAGACTTTGATATTGATCTACAGTTAGCAAGAACCTGCCAAGGATTTTATACTGATCAAACTATTGTCTTCTGATAAAACATTCGGATACAAATAAGCAATGAATCAACCTAGAAGATCATTTATATATAAAATAATCAACCTGGGATGCCAACTCTGCAGTCGGTACCAGAACAATAACACGAGGACACCCAGGAGATGATTTGCTCTGTCCTTGAAGTTCTTCTTCTCTGAGACGTTGAATAACGGGAACTAGATATGCAAGTGTCTTGCCTGATCCACTTTGATCAGCTATGATACAACTCTTTCCATCAATAACTGGTGCAAAAGCCAAAGCCTGCATCATAATAAATAAATTGATAAAACGATAACAGTCAAAAAGATTTGTGTACATACAAATGCACCTAGATGATTTATCAAGAGAGAAATAACATCTGAACTTGAATATGTGCTGGGCGATCAAAATTTTGTTCCTTTAAGGCCTTCAGCATATACTCACTACATCCAATATCTGCAAAAGTTTTCCGGCTGAAAAAGCCAGTCTCCCTAGTAGCATTGGTTTTATTCCTTGTCTCTCTCCAATCATCCATATCTCTTGCATATACAACAGAACGCCTATCACCCCAACCCCGAGTGTTAGTATCAGAGCCTTTTGAATATGAAAAATGCGATCCTCCTCTTTCATTGTCAGTGAACCTTCGAGGATTTGAAACCTCATGATAAGCTTTATCACGTCCCTGAAATGTACTTATCTCTTTGGCAACAAAACGCCTATCTTCTCTACCCCTTGAGTTAGCAACATAACCATTTGAATATGAACTACGTGATCCTGCTCTCTCATTATCACTAATCTTTCGAGGGTTTGCAACCTCATCAGTAGCTTTATCATTTCCTTGGAATGTATCTAAATCTTTTGAAATCGAAAGCCTATCTCCCTTACCCCTAGAGGAGTTAGCAGCAAAACCTTTTGAATATGAACTCCGCGACCCTCCTCTATCATTACCAGTAAACTTAAGAGAATTTGAAACCTCATCAATATCTTCATCATCCTCTTCCAATCTATCTAAATCTCTTGGCTCTCTAGATTCCCGGACTTTGCTGAATCTTTTTACCTCCTTTCTCTCAACAGATATTCCTGATCTAGGAATAGCCTTCATAGCCAGCTTCTTCCTCATCAAATCCAGAATTGATGATGAACCAAACCCTTCATCCGCAGAATAATCGTCATCATCCTCGTCTTCTTCTTCTTCTTCATTGTGACTCGAATGCTGTTTCTTCTGCGTTACCTTTCCAACAAGAGCTTTCACTTTCTGGGCCTTTAGCCTTCCAAAACTCGCAGCTACTCCTCTAGAACGCGAACCATTTCTCCAAGATTCTGGTATACCATATGAACCACCAAAATCATCAAGACACAGTTCCTAATACTAACATTCCACAACCACTAAAGTTACAGTTTGAGAGCTACTAAATACCTGGTGGAATCGAAGAGAGTAAATCGGAAGAAGGCGGAGGGTAGAACTCATTCTCCTTCTCCGCCGCACTGATGATGATGAATCCATCATCGGTGGAATCATACGAACATGAAGTTTCCAGTGTCCGCCGGCGAGTCGCTACCACTCCCCCGTCTCTGCCGTGACGAAACAACCGCACAATCTCCCTCCTATTACAAAAATGATTCCTCGCCGGCAAATTAAAAGACGGCGGTGGAGCTCTGGCTAACATCTCTCAGGTCTATACTTTTCCTAAACCCAGAGAGGGAAAAGAAACGGTCAGATTGAGAGATAAGATTCAAGAGAGATTTGGAATTAAAAAATAATAATAATCAGAATTTAAAATGTTTAAATAATTAACATATGTTGAGGGTTGTATTTTGTATTTTACAAAATATAAAATGAGGGCCGTATTTTGTATGTTATGGAGGATTACTAGTTTTATTGTAGTTTCTTTTCATTTTTTTTTTATTCTAGATGTTCGAATTAACAATTTTTAATATTGCTTTTTTCCAATTGGGTAGTTGAGTGTGGTTCCCTTTCAAGAGAAATAATGATGTCCTCACAAAAAAAAAAATAGGGTTTTTCTTCTACTTTGAGATTCGGTTCTTGCTAGCTCCTTTACTTGAACTCATACCATCTTAGGTATTTGTTTAATACTATATAAACTCCTACGCACTGCTTTTGGAGAGGAATCAAATGTAGCTATATTAAGTGGAATATAGGCTATACATATATAACAAAGTTACGTATTTCTCTACATTGTACGTATTGTTTAAAACTGATCCATATGGTTTTATTTTTTCTCACGATGAGAATTTGTACCGTGGCTGCTACTACGTCCTTCCCTACCCCTCCTGATACGATTAAATATTTGGTTCACGTGATTAAGCTTAATAGTACATAAACAAACTTTGATAAGAAAAAAAAAACACATTTGCTCATCATAAACATAAACAAAGAGAAAGGTAAAGTAAAAGGCGTAATACATGTTCCCGAAAGGTAAAAAAAAAAAAAAAAAAAAAAAAAACCCCAAATGGGAGAAGTTTCCGAGAAGGTAAGAATTTAGAAAGGTGAAGTGAGCAAGCCTAATAGCCTATATATAGAATGTGGATACTTAACCACCAACTAGTGGTAAGCTGTCTTTAACAAATGTAAGAAAGACAGAAAAAAGTAGGCACATGTATACGTGACAACAAATACACTTCTTTCTTCTTCTTCTTCTTCTTCTTCTCGATTATACGCATATCGTTCTTTGACTGATTCTGATTGCTTTTGTATCGATTCCTGCCTACAAAAGCTTCTTCTTTCTAACATATATTCGTTTTTTCTTTTCCAATTAATTGTATAAAGAAGTGAGTTTTTGGTTTCGATTATCTGGTGCATATATGCATACCCTCTTTTAATAAGAACGGACTCTGGTTATTGCGATTTATTATTAGACACCTACCCTCGTGGCCTCTAATTTGTCTAGTGAACCCCTACATTATAAATAAAACCAGAGTAAAAAGATACGACGGTAAATTATACACACTACTGGCTTCTTTTTGCATCAATATATATATAGAAAATTACTAAGTAACTCATAGTCGTAGGACATAGATAACTCTAACCAACCATTTTAACCTGGAGAACAATCTTCTCGCCTTCCAAGACAACTTTTTAAAAAAAAAAAAAAACGATGACCCTAGAGACACTTCAAGATTTGACCAATCAGATGTCTAATTAGGCATTTTAAATCATCTAGAGGATCGGCTAGATACGTTTGCTTCCATTAGACATTTTAATGAATGTGTAATTAAAATTGTATGCATAATTAATATTTCTTGATTATGCATTTGTTTGTTTGCGATTTATTTAGGTGTAAGGTGAAATGACGTGAAACCGTAATTATCTATTTAGCATTTTACAAGACACATCCATCGTTTTATTGTACACATAATCAACTCGGTATACTTGACCAATAATTATGGTTATGTTTTTATTGAATATCACATAGAAAAAAACACACTACAGAGACCCCAAAAAACGAATAAAAAGAAACAATTTTTCATCCGGACTAATACGTTTCAACGAGCTGAAGGGTGATGGAATCAGTCGCGAGTCTCGTGAAACCTTTTGATGAAATCAGTGGATCTCCGGTTAATAGCTGGTTCGACTAGGTACCAATTATAGAAGTTGGCTTCACTATCTTCAGCATACATCTCGTCGTCTGTTCCTGCCTGGTTCGATCCCTGTCTTCGTTGCCACCACGCCTTGAAGCTGCCAAAGAAGCTAAACAAGAAACGCCAAGAACCTCCCATTATGATCCTTAATTTAGAGATAGAGAGAGAGAGAGAGAGATGTATTTTGCGTGTATATATAATATCTAAAGATACAAAAGCATGTGAAGGAAGGTGAGTCCAATGGTTTAGGGTTCAAAACTCAAGGTCCCTTTATATGTAAGGCTGGACAACTTGGAGTACTAGAGGAACCATTCACGAAACACCCCACCAACCAGAACAAAAGAAGAACTTTTCACTTCTATAAACTTTTTTTTTTGTTAAATATTCAGAAAGAATAAAGACTATAAAAAGCATCGAGATATTATTTGTCGCTAGCTGCAGCTATTTTAATCATTACTGGTAATTTAAACAAATATCGTTAAAAATCACGGAAAATCAACCACATATTATAGCATATTTCAAGTTAACAAAAACTTTGAAGTAAAAAGAAGTATAAATTGAAATCGGATTTTGAAGAACAGCCAGTTTTTTTTTTTACTTTAGGACAAATGATACCCATGAAATTAAAAGTTGTGTTTGTTTAGATTATACACAAATATGACCAAGTTGCTTGTATCAACTTTTAAAGTATTTTTATTTATGCATTCATGTATCTCTTATCTAATCGGCACACAAAATATGTAAACTGGAACAACGTTTTTATAAAACCCAGTAATCCACAATACATTTTATTTGACCACTGAATTCATTTGTCACACAAACAAAACATATCAACAGTCGCAGCATCTGTCACCTAAATTTAGGTGTTGTACTTGGGGCCCGAACAAGAACGGCAGGCATTTTTATTAAAAACGGCAAGATGTTTATCCAGCAAATCCAGAGTAAGACAGTGTTTGGTCTTCTCGAGGCCAGCTGGTAATAGTTATCGAGCGCCGGCGGCGGAGACGACGGCGATGAACAGACTAAGATGGATTGATGAGGGCGACATTTGGGACCTCGATATTCCGGTAACACTTGAGGCTACCGCACGAGCTGTTTCCGATGATCCTCTTCCTCTAGGACTCTACAGAGGCGCTCGTCTCTCTCGCCCTAAGCAAGTTGAGTTCTTTCACCGCTTCATGACCACACCTCTAGTCTCTTCCTTCACCGCTCTCCGTCCTACCACCGGTGATGGAGGCGGTGGTAGAGTATCTCTTCAAAGAGTCCTCACCCTCCCTTTATCCAACAACTGGTACCTCACCAAAATCAATTAAAATCCTTTTTTCTGATACTCTCGGTGAAAGCTCGGTAATTGATTGCTTTCTGTGAATCCCAAGGTTTGTGTCTCTTCTGGGCCAATTCGATGTTCAGAGATTTGTCTCGGAGATAGAAAAAAAGAATGAATTTTTTGCTCGAGGGTCTTCGTCTTCAGCAGCTTCTCTTTTAAACACGATTGGCAAGCAATTGAAGGATAAATCGTTGTACGCATTGGGATTTTGCTCTGAGTTTTTGTTAACACCAGATGATACTTTGCTTCTTAGCTATGATACTTACAAGGGTGATCTTGAGAAGAATCCTAGGGCTAAGGCTATCTTCAATCACAAGGTAGTTTTTCTTACCCTTTTTCAGTTTCTTGACTCTGTTGTTCTTTCACAATTTTGTTGGAAATGTGATTAATTTTATTGATTTGGATTATAGAATTTTGGGTCACTGAGCTTAAGAAGTCTGCTAGGTTCTTTACTCCTACCAAGTCATCGAACTAGACTTGGGATTTTATTGTTTTGTTTCACATCTCTCCGAAGAACATATATCCTAGAATAGAAAATCATAACTTTTGCTTTATTGTCTCTATAGGATTTCCGCTTCACAATCTGACAGCAGAAGCTGTTTGGCCTGGACTATTTGTAGATAAACATGGTGAATATTGGGATGTGCCATTCTCAATGGCTATTGATCTAGCTTCTCTTCCTGCTGACTCTGGTCCAAGTTACCATTTATGTTAACACCATTATAGCGGATCACCCAAAAAGTTTAATTCTGATACTTTTGAAGTGCCTCCACCGTCTCTGCTTCCTGGTTTGTCTCTAAAATCCGCAGTCTCTTATAGGAAAAACATGGATCTCTGGAGAGGTACCACTCCAAAGATCGAAAATTTCAAGCCCTTTGACGTCTTCCTCAGTAGTCCTCATGTCATAGTATCTGGGATTATCGGTATGATAAGTTTCTTCTATTCATAACAGGAGTTTTTTTATATTCAATCCCGAAAGTTTTCTGATTTTGCTTGTGTGCAAATCTGATCATCTGAACCCTGCAACTCTTCCAGAACTAGTACTTGAAATGGTGAATTAGAGGGATTTTTTTTGTTAATTTGTTTTCCTCTGATTGAAAGTTTTATGATTAAGTGAGCCATTTGCTGAGGAAGCGGTGGTCGTTTGGAATGATATTCTTGGCGTTACTAATATTTTTCATTAATCCCACAGGCTCTGTGATGACCGCAGCATTTGGTGACAATTCAATCAGATCAAAATTTGTGAAGGACAATGGCAATGTTGGAGGGCTCTCTCTTCATCTACCATCTCTGAATTCCGGATTTATGGCTGATGCCTTTGGACGGGCATCACTCACAGCTCAATATGGAAACTTCCAGAAGCTCTTCTGTGATCTCACCCGTTTCCATGCTAGATTAGACTTTCCGTATGGTCTGAGGTTTCTTACCGGCGCCACTAGTGTTGCACAAGATCTTTTGAATTCTCGGCAGCCTAGTTTAGAAGCATTTCAGAAAATCTGCCCTGAAGTATCAGTTTCTCTGCAGCAACATAGTTGATATCGATCAATGTGATTGTGACTGCAAGATCTGGCGGCTAACGGGTTTGCCTTGTAGTCATGCAATAGCTGTGATTTAATGTATAGGGAAAAACCCGTATGAGTATTGCTCTAGATACTTGACGGTTGAGAGTCACCGGTTAATGTATGCAGAGTTGATTCAACCTGTCCCAAACATGGACAGCATGATGGTGGATGAGGCGGCGGAGGGGTTAGTTTGCGTGACTCCTCCACCCACAAGGAGAACACCAGGGAGACCAAAGATGAAGAAGGTTGAGCCGTTGGAGATGATAAAACGTCAGCTACAGTGTAGCAAGTGCAAGGGACTAGGACATAACAAGAAAACGTGCACAGCAATTTAGTTGGTTTACATAAACAATGCGATTAGATGTGTTGGTTAGTTTAAAGTATAGTAGAAGATTTTGGTTCTCTTCTCTTGTGGTAAAGAATAAAAAATTTCGCTGAACTTGTTGATCTATGACATTCACATTCAAACTTGTTTATTATTATTATATGAAATTGGTTTAAGAATTGAAAAGAATTGGGTTTAAATCGATTTTGTACCTTATAAAGGGATTTGGATTATTAAAGCAGACTTTATGGTCATAGTAAATAACGAAAATGCCACCGCATCATACATTACTCCTTTCGGCGGCTTTAACTCACTTCCCTCTCAAAGAGCTCCGAAGCTGTCAGCAGAAAAACCCTAAAATTCTTAGCTTCGTTTACATATACAGATACTGTATCTGTACATTCGCAGCGTTCTGTAACAATGGAGGTCTCTCCTTTAAAAAAACTTGAGCAGCTGGAGTTCTCTCTAGACTCAGTCACTGATCTCTCATCCGCTTCCGTTTCGTCTTCCTCTCCTGCTATAGCTACGTTTTCCTGCGTTGAGGGAGTCACGGAGCTCCGAATTCTTCTATCGGATTCGGCTCATTGTTTCAATTTTGATCTCGCTTCGTCTCAGGTGAATGTCGGTTCACATCCTTTTGTTACTGTTCTTATCGGTTTATGTTTTTTCATAGACTTGCATGAACTAGTGTAGTGAAGCGTTCGATGATTTTTCCAGATTTTTTTTTAGTTACTTTGTTGCTTCACAATTTGTTTGAACTAATCTGCAATCGCAGTTTCATTGATCTAATTGTAAACTTTATTTGTTTCCCAGTTATTCAAGTTGGGGCCGGTCCACTTCATCTGTGTATCTGATAGTTCAAATGAGGTACGTTAAGTTATTACTTCTCTTCTCTGATCAATTTGGCCTTCTTCATTAATCCTTGAGGGCGTCATCAGTTATGTGTGACAAGATATATATACATATATATATATATATATATATATTTCTATCTGCATGATGAATTAATGCTTTGTTGAAATAGAAATCATTCTCCCAAGGAGTCAATATAAAATTTAGAGATGAAAAAGATAGCAAGGATTTCTGTAATTCTTTTGAAGAGTTGAGAAAGGATGCTGTTGTTCAAGGTGCGCCTTTCGAAGATCTCTTTTCCTTTATTGGTTTACTTCTAGACGATATAGCATGATTGCCTTATGTTCGTTTTTCTCTGGCTTTTACGTAAGGAAGATGATACTGCATTATACAATGCTTATATGAGAATTTGAGTTTGTTCCTGACTCTAAAGAACTATTTTCTCTATGTAACGAGTAACGACTTGTGTATCACTATTGTGTCCTTTACTGTCTTCTCATGCTTCTCTATGTAGGATCATCCTTGCAAAATGGTACAGTTTCAGCTAATAAAAGCAAGTTCGATGATAAGATTGAAGCGTCCTCGGCCAAAATGTATTTCCATTATTATGGACAACTTCTACATCAGCAAAACATGCTACAAGATTATGTGAGGACAGGTAAAATATCTAGTCTCAGTGTATTGTTTGTCTCAGAACTGTTCCAGTTTTCTTGATTTCGTAGGATGCTAATCCATCATAAGAACCTTGTCTGCTTTCTTCTAACCGATTTTTGGCCTGGGATAACTATTTAAGAACCTCATTCATGTCTTCAGGTACATATTATGCTGCAGTCATGGAGAATCGTTCAGATTTTGCTGGTCGTGTTGTGGTCGATGTGGGTGCTGGGAGTGGCATTTTATCTATGTTTGCTGCCCAGGTATGCATTATTTAGAACTAAAGGTTACAGGACTAAGGTTTTGGATGCTCTGAGATAAAATAGATTTATAAATAGGCAGTATTTTGTTCTTTAAAGCTAGAAAATGGATAAAGAAGACTTTTTTTATTGAGAGGTAGTTATGTTATTTGTGCAATGTTTGCTTCTGCTTCGTCACATCTATCTATTCTTTTCTGCTATGTTAGGCTGGTGCCAAGCATGTTTATGCTGTCGAGGCATCAGAAATGGCTGAGTATGCACGTAAGCTGATTGCTGGAAACCCATTGTTTGCTGATCGGATCACAGTAAGACTTTTAATTCATTTTGATCAGTATATTTTAGTGTTATATGCATTTGTCTGATGTTGTTGAAGCTGGCACAAGTATAGGTCATCAAGGGTAAAATTGAGGATATCGAGTTGCCTGAGAAAGCAGATGTTTTGATCTCTGAACCAATGGGTATGTGTTTCAGAGACAAGACTTTTTAATGGTTCTTTTTCCTTGAAGGTTAAAATCTTTGGTCAGAAAAAATTGTGTAAAAACATCACTAGTGATTGAAAGTCTTTTTTGTCATTTGAGTGACATATCTTATATTTTAAATCAGGCACCCTATTGGTCAACGAGAGAATGTTAGAGTCGTATGTAATTGCTAGGGATCGTTTTATGTCACCGAGTGGCAAAATGTTTCCCACTGTTGGAAGGTAAAGCTAACCGTTGGGAGCTTTTCGTTTTTTTTTCTTATTATGTCTTCATTCTAACTCATTTTTATCACTGTAGGATTCACATGGCTCCTTTTTCTGATGAATTTTTGTTTATTGAGATGGCTAATAAGGTACAGAATGCCACTGGTTATTCTAAGAATTATCTTTTAAGAAAAATTGCCAAAATATGCTGGGATAGTTATTTTTTTTTGGTTTGCAGTCTTAATCATTCAACAAATACACTTTCTCCTCTATGCAGGCTATGTTTTGGCAACAGCAGAACTACTATGGAGTTGATCTGACACCACTATTTGGATCAGCACACCAAGGTTATTTTTCTCAGGTATAGACACCAGCATATTGTAGATATATGATCCTTCATTAACTAACTTATTTGGTTTTTACATCATAACCAGTATTAATGAATCATGTGTGCGAATTTATAGCCTGTAGTTGATTCATTTGATCCGAGAGTGTTGGTGGCACCTCCAATGTTTCATATGATAGATTTCACTCAGATGAAGGTATAATCATGCTACTTAAGAGTTAAAGACTATTCCTCAGTGTTCTTCAGTTTCAAGAAATTCGTGGTGAGGGTGAATGACTTTCAATTTCATTTTATCCCTGGATTTATTTTCGCAGGAAGAAGATTTTTACGAGATTGATATTCCATTGAAGTTCACTGCTTCCATGTGCACCAGACTGCATGGACTTGCCTGCTGGTTCGATGTTCTCTTCGACGGGAGGTATCCTGCTTTAATTTTTATTACTTCAAACCTTCTTATTTTCATGCTTATGTTTGCAATTGAATATTTAGATTTTAAAACTCTGTTTCCAACAGCACGGTCCAAAGATGGCTCACAACTGCTCCTGGCGCACCTACAACGCATTGGTACCAAATCAGATGCGTTCTCTCACAGCCTATTTACATAATGGCAGGTCAAGAGATTACTGGTAGACTTCATTTGGTAGCCCACAGTGCTCAGAGTTACTCCATAGATCTAACTCTATCAGGTCCAAATTGCTTTTCTATGCGTTTTTATCATTTAAAAGCATTATCATCTCACTTTCAACTTATTTTTTTCTGATTTGAGAACAAACCTGTGGGGTCTTAACAGCTAAAATGTGGGGTCCTGGTGCAAGTCAAGGTGGAATACTCCAGTCATCGACATGCAAATTTGATCTGAAAGAACCTTATTATAGAATGTCTCAGCCACAAGTATACCCTGTTGCACAAGAACCACCATTACAATCGCAACAGCTAAACACAGAGGTTTAAAATATGCACTTAGCAACTAGTAGTATGAGTGCTTTCCTTTTTATTCGTGACAATAATATAACATGGCATTTACGAGCAGGACATACAGACACATAATGATGAATTAGAAGAAGAGTTACTGCAACAACCGCCACAACTCTCAAATACCCAGCTCTAAAAGCTTAAAAGTGAAATGAAGGTGAGAGGTGATACTATCATCATCTTTAAATCTGGTATATTTGAACTTGGTTTGTTTGTAAGACCAGAAAATGAAATATTTTCTGATTCCTTGCGACTTTGGGTTTGGCTCTATGTGACGTGGTGAAGCATGGAAAGATCTTATCTGTCACCTTGTTTCTCCTTTGTTTTTTTTTCTACCACACCCAAACGTAAATTATCTAAAAGATTTACCCACATAACTTTTTCTATTCTGATAATATCTACACTCAAAATAAACATTGCTTTAGAGATGAAATCTGTTGGGGATAAATAAATGGTGAATCTGTGATATGTTTCTGAAAAGTAATTAGTACGTATGAATCGAATTCTTTAGTGTGATAAAGTGATTACCTTAGATGCTCTGAATCAAGAATCGTAAGAAAACGATCATAAAAGATCAAATTGATGCTCTGTTATATATTGCAGTGTAAAAACTAACAAGACTAAGCTAAAGAGGCTTTTTCTTATGAAATTCACTTTCAGTCACAATCTTCTTCAAGTTTCTGCTTCTTAAGGAAGGAGCTGGCTCTTGAGTCAGAGAAAATAGCACCTTTGAGATGAATAAGAGCTCATACTGTGGTTGACATACAGACCGAGCAATAGTCTTCGATCAAATCCTGCAGAAAGTGGAAATCATAACAATCTGAATGTGCTGCTATAACATTACGAAGAACGCATAAGATAGATCTGGATGGGGAAAGTTACCACCGTGAGGGTTTTGGTGGTTCTCAAGAACTGAATCAAACGAAGAACGGAAAGACAAGTAATTATATGGTGTTTATCATCCTTATCCCACAGATTTAGGCATGTTCCCAGTGACGAACGCCCATCTCTCTCGATGTATGAATGCTGACAAGTGTCAACCTAACATTTTCCTCTCCAGAAACTTGGGTTCAGAGCCATCACTAGACTTAAACAAGACGTAGCCCAACGTCTCTAGTTGCCCTATACAAGAGCCAAGATTATAACTGTCTACCAAGATCGTGCAGCATGCCGTGCCTTTCCAGTTTCCCTCAAAACAGCTCCAACAATAGCCGCCTGTTCAAGACAATCATTCTTATGCAAAGTATCCAAAAGAACAACACAGGTTTTTGTATGGATATGTAATCCTTTACGACGTGTTTCCTCAAACAGAGAAAATGCATCCATTGCCCTATTTCCATTACTGAGACCTTCGATCATGGCATTATAACAAGCAGAGTCCGGAACACCACCATTTGCTTTAAACCGATCAAACAGCGCACCAGCCTCTGCAATATTCCCGGCCTTTGCAAGTCCTGATATCATGGTGGTGTAGGAAATAGTGCTGGGTTTCATACCCTGTTTCTGCATCTCTTGCCAAAAGACAAAGGCTTTATTGAACTTCCTGACCTTACATAGACCATTTATTAGGATACCATAAGTAACTTGGTTTGGCGTGCATTTCAATTCTTTCATAGACTGAAAACAGACGAGGGCTTCATTAATTTCCTCAGCTTTGACCAATGCATCAAGCAATGAGTTCCAGGTATAAACATTAGGTGTTAATCCTTTCTGCATTAATTCTTCCAAGATAAGGTAAGCTTCATCTATCCTACCAACTTTCCCAAACCCGTCAATGAGACTACTGTAAATTACCACGTTTAGTTCTATTCTCTTTGATTTTGCTTCCTCAAAGAGCATATAAGCCTCATCAAGCCGATCTATTTTCGCAAGTCCGTCAATTACTGAACCATATGTAACAACAGTTGGTTCAAAACCTTTTGTCTTCATTTCCTCCAGTAGCTGATAAGCTTTGTTAACTTTCCCGCATTTGCAGAAGCCGTCAATGACAATATTGTAAGCACGTGTGTCCAAGACACAGCCTTGCTCTTTCATGGAATAAAACAACTCATAAGTTTCATTCGCAAAACCTGCTTTTATTAGTCCATGAATTAGAATCGAGTAGCTTCGAGCATCAGGGACAAACCGACGGGCTTTTATTTCTTCAAACATTGCCCTTCCCTTTTCTGGTTCTCCAGCCTTGAACATGCAATCCATGTACGTATTAAGAAGCTGCAAATCAGGAGAGCAATTTTGATTGATCATCTCCTTGTATATCTTGTGTCCATCTTCTTTTCTACCGTGGTTGAAGAAGTTCCTTATGAGGGATGTGTAAACAATAGAGTTAGTTCGACAATCAGAATCCAACATCTTCTCGTAGATTCTGTAAGCGTCATCAACTCTTCCGACTTTCCCTAAGCCATCTATGAGGGAACAAAATGTAATCTCATCTGGGGTACAAACCTTATAATCCATCCCTTCAAATATAGCACAGGCTTCATCAAGTTTTTGGGATTTACAGAGTCGATCAACCATTATGTTCACAGTCCTAACATTGGGAAACAGACCAGCCTTCTGCATAGAATCGCGTAGCTCAAAAGCACAGTCAAGTTTACCAGCTCGACAAAGCATGTCAATAAGAATGTTATACGTGGAAAGATTTGGAGCAGCGTCTTTTTTCATCTCCTCAAACATTCTCAAAGCTTCATCCACTTTTCCCATTTTCCTTAAGCATGTAAGAATGCAATTATATGCGATCACACTTGGTATAGATCCTTTCGCCCTTTGTCTCTCAAGAAGACTGTATGCTTGATCAAATTTTCCAGCCGAACCATAGCCCATAATCATGGTGTTGTATGCATAAGTGCAAGGGACCCGTCTCTTCTTTTCTAAATGCTCAAACATCTCTACAGCTTCATCCAATCTGTTGGCCTTGCACAGAACTCCTATCATGCTAGTATAAGTGACTTCATCAGGCTTTAAACCATTGGCTTCAATCTCATGAAAAAATTTCCAAGCCATATCAACCTTGCCTACTTTACCAAAGCTATCAATACATACATTATAAAGAACAATGTCGGCATCAAGAGAGCTGCTCTTCATCTCATCAAGCAAAGATAAAGCAGAATCAACTCGACCCTCTTTGGCAAACCCCCGAATCAATGTTGTAAACAAATGAACAGTTGGTTCATATCCTAACTCCTGCATCTGCTGAAAGAGAGTCAACATCATATCAGAATGATTAACTGCTGAGAAAGCACCGATAAGAGTTGTGTAAGCTGAAAAAGCAGGTCGGAACTTGAACTTCCTCATAATCTGCAGGACATCAAAACCTTCCCTAAGCTTATTCGCCTTAACACAGCTCAAAACCATCTCAATACAAGTGTTAACAGACGGGCCAAATCCTGCGACACTCATCTCTCCAAGAATCTGTTCCAAAGCATCAAAATTTCTACAACGAGCCATCACCAAAAGCAATGAGTTGTATGATTCTGGACAATGAGGCAGCTCGGTTCTTCTCTCATACCATCGAAAATAACCAATCGCCCTATTAACATCTTTCAGCCTCCGTAAAACCCCAATGACAAATTCTGGTTGAGGTTTAAAATTTAGAGCAGATAGAGAATTCTCAGCTGAAGGCCCCCATGGACCAGTCTCCAAAACATTGCAAATTTCATTAACAACTAGTCTATTACCCTCAAAAAATGTATTTGGGTTCTCACGATTTTCGCCATTATCAGACAAAGATGATAAGTGCTTACAAACAGCGACAGCACGAGAGGATTTTGTATTGGTGTGAAATATAACTCCTGCAGAGTAAGACAAACATAACGCAAATCAGGATCAAACTAATTTATACTAATGAGAGGGGGAAAAAAACACATTTTGTTCTTGTGAATACCACCACAGATTAGTTGTCATAAAGAGAATAAACTATAATTCAGCTCAATATAGAGCAGATTATATACTCATTTCATCAAAGATTGAAAATTTTGTCAGAAAGTGAAAAGCTAATAAACAGATTACCTGGTCTTAGTAGGATCGGCATCTTTCTAGATTTTCTGGTTCGAAACAACCTATAAATCTCAAAGTTGAATACGATCGACTACAAACATATATCTGAACAAGAAGATAGAAAAATTAAAGCTTTATTCTTTGACAAAATTCTCAAGTGAGCAAACAAGGGTTTAACGAGACAAAATAAAACATAGGTTTAGCCGGACCCAGAAACCTCCCTTTTGTCCAGAGGGTACGAGATAAGTCGAACAGAATTGAGTTTGACTTTGACCTATCTCTTCGAAACAAAATCGTCTGAATCGGATCGGGTCGGGTCGGGTCGGGTCGGGTCGGTGGAAATTGCCTAGCCTCAATCTAGGATTTTAAATCCTGAATTGGGAATTTTGACCTTTCAATTCGATTTTTGAATTCATAAGGTTAAGGTCCAAATCCAATGGATGGCATGAAGAGTTATGGCAAACCAAGCGCTTGTTTAAACCCTTTAGAAGACTCAAGTTTTTCACATTCGTCAAGAAGCCATGGCTCCAGGA
Source organism: Nasturtium officinale (assembly GCA_963854855.1). NCBI lineage: Eukaryota > Viridiplantae > Streptophyta > Magnoliopsida > Brassicales > Brassicaceae > Nasturtium > Nasturtium officinale. The sequence continues at coordinate 1,770,320 of OY978502.1, read as the reverse complement.
AATTACCGATATCCAGAAGTGAAATCTCCGCTGCGGAGACAAGTTCATGCGCCTTGGCGGATTCTGAAGAACGGTCTCTCTCCTATGATAGGACAGATAGGTCGGGATTATGGTAATGCGTTATGATATTTTCTCACAAGGAACTATGACATCTTAAAACAGAGTGCACTTGATTTGTCTTTGCTCTCTAGAACGGATAAACAAGTGATTGATGTTGACGATGAGCTTGGAAATGTGGAGATAATATCTGATGATTACAGGTATGGAAGCTATGGAGATGGACAACAAGGAAAATGGATTGTCTTCTCTGAAAAATGGGAGCTTTATGGACGATGATGCTTCTCAAGCTAATAGTTCACTCGTTTTGAAACGCCCTGTCACCGATGTCTCCAGTTTTGAAGCATACAGAAAGATTATTGACTGTGCTGCCAACAGAACTTTGAAACTGAAAGACAGAGGCTTTGGTGATTTTGTGATACAAAGGTGTCGTGCTTTGCTTCGAAGCTTACTTTCGTTTTTCAAACAAGATGAAGAACCAGTTGATGTTTGCCTACTTTCCGGGATATGAATTGGTTTATTCCTTTTGATTTTGTCTCATTGTTCTTTATTTGATTTCAGGAAGTGGAAAGCGAAGCGTTTCTACCTATTTCCAGAGAGGAGGATACAGTAGTCAAGCGTGCATTCTCAGCTAATAATAATATGTATGCTTTTGACTATTCGTCTCTTTTTTTATGTGCTCTGGCAATTCATATGTTTTCTTGTTATGTAATGTCTCTCGCTGCAGGAACATCTTGGTTACACATAAAAACTCAAATATTGACATTACAGGGAAAATCCTGTGCTGCCTTGAACCAGGTGAATGGTTGAATGATGAGGTTAGTCAACGCTATCTAAATTTCATGTGGTTTCTGTATGTCTTAGAGATTGATTATAATAATCTTTTCTAATTACAACCTCTATGATTTAATAAAATCTCGGACTTTGGTCTGTGTAGGTCATTAATCTTTATCTGGTATTGCTGAAAGAAAGGGAAGCTAGAGAACCAAACAAGTTTCTTAAATGTCATTTTTTCAATACATTCTTCTTCACCAAGGTTATACACATTCCAATGGCTTGTGAATTTAGGGTTTCCCCACTATAAATTTTCATGAATTTTTTTTACCTTAAATCACACCTCAGTTAGTCAATTCGGGGATTGGATACAACTACAGCGCAGTCAGAAGATGGACTTCAATGAAGAGGTTGGGCTACCATCTCATAGACTGTGACAAGGTAAACTTGTTGTGTGCTTCTTCTGCTATCGCTGTCTGTATAGTGTACTCATTTCTTGTGATACTTAAAGTCTAATTTCCATTTGACCATCTGTCTAAGAGACCTTGTTTGTTGTCAGATATTTGTCCCTATCCATATGAACATCCACTGGACTTTAGCTGTTATTAATATAAAGGACCGGAAGTTCCAGTACCTCGACTCATTCAAAGGAAGGGAGCCTAAAATCCTCGATGCACTGGTAGTAATTGAGTTAGTGAAACTGTATGTGCTGTCATAACATTTATATCCTGATTCTCTAGTTTTTTTTTTTTCATTTGTCAGGCCAGATACTTTGTCGATGAAGTCAGGGACAAGAGTGAAGTAGACGTTGATGTAAGCCGATGGAGACAAGAATTTGTCCAGGACCTTCCTATGCAGAAAAATGGGTATCTTTTCTTATAACAAGTAGCTACTAGTTCATACATCCATAACAACTTTATTAACTTTAGCTCTGCAATATGTAGATTCGATTGTGGAATGTTTATGCTAAAATACATTGACTTCTATAGCAGAGGTCTGGATCTTTGTTTCACTCAGGTAAAAATTACTAAACCTGATATTGTGTTTAGTAGGTCAATGTCGTTGTGAGAGACTTAGACTGCTTAAACTTAGAAGCTGTGTGTGTGCGTGATTTTTGGGCGGGAACAAATGCCATATTTTCGGGTTAGGACAGCTAAGGAGATTCTGCAACTGAAAGCTGAGTAATGTCAGCAAAGTAAGGAAACCCTTTATGTAGATAGTGTTGAGCATGTTAGATTCAGTTAGGTGTTTGATATTTGTATGTAGGTAACAATGTGGTTCTATGATGAGGCTTGATTGTGAAAATTGAATTATTATTTAAAATATCTGTTTTCACTACAGTACTATCACATGCTTTTGATATTCAATATTACTTTTTTGTACTTTAAGATTGTTGTTAAAAGAAAATTTCTCAGAGAATTTTCCCCGCATGTGGAAACATGAAAGGGTACGAAAAAAGAGAAATACGAAATTATTATTCAATAGGATTGCAAATGAGAAGCCAGAAAATGTCACAGTTCCCACGTGGACACGAAGGACGAGTCCGAAACTCCAATGTGTCCCCCATCAATTATACTCCACATACATCACCATTTCATCAAAATAAAATTTTATGGTTTATTACTCTTTATCAATTTTGCTACCATCGATTCAACTATTCAAATTTGGTTACGCACTAGGCCTCCGCATTTGAGATAATGATTAAGAAAGGCTGATAAAATGGGATTACATGCATTGGCATATTTCAGAACATGAGATAATTGGAATTAACTAATCATAATCACATTCACATGTCACATTGGCTTTTACGTAATTATACAACCCTAGTGCACTCATCAGCAACGTCACGTGACTCACGTGCGTGCCTACATACTAAAACTTGCTTTATAGTTTAAACAAACCAAAAAAAAAAAAAAAACTAAATTATTGTTATCCCAAAAAAGAAAAAGAGGGAAAACCCAGATCTGGAAAAATGACGCCGCATCAGTCATCGGAACCATCATCTCCGCCGAAGATGGAGAAGCGATTGTAGAGTAAGAAGAAGATCAGGACGAGAAACAAAGCGACACCAACCGGAGAGCCGCTAACTCGGTGAATTGATTCTGGTTCTCCGGTAGAGAAAATGGCAGATACGAAAGAACCGCGTTCCGAAGAGAGGAACTGAATGGTGAGGAGGAGAACAATGGGGAGTAAGAGAAGTCCCACTGGACTCAGAAGCTCTGCGATTGCATCTGTAATGGCTTCACCACCGTCTCCGATGAAGAACGGAACGAGCACTACCAATGCCACAACGACGGCGAATATGATTCCGTGTGGCGCAGATCCGCCACCGCCTACAACGCCTTGCCGGTCTTGATACATCACTCACTGTGAACCACCGCTAGAGAGTGTTTTTTTTTTCTTTTTTCCTCTTTTGCTTTTGTTACAGTTGAAAAATAGAAGAGTAGAGAATTGCTCTGTGGCTTTTTTGAATTACGTATAGGGAAACGATAACAACGAGAACGAGGGACGCGTTTGTCTTTTTTAAAGTTCAAAGCATTTTCCATGCCGCTTTTTATGTTTTCTTCGAAATTCGAGGGACGTTTCCTTAAACATTAGAATTTATTTACAATTGTATTATTATTATCTATTACAATACTATTTAAATAGTTTACAACGAATATTAACATTCGATTGGGTATAATAAGCTCTTTGACTATGTTTTATTATATTATGTCATTTTTTGTGTATGGTCCAAGGCTCATCATTTTTCCTTCCCCGTGACATAAACTTATCAAACGTCGTCCTTCCTTTTCTTGGGGCCCAACTGTTCCAACCATTATTTTTTTCATTACCCTAAAGCCATACCTAACCATCTTTAGAAGACAAATTGAGTTCTGGACATATTAATAAGTTCCTTCATCTAACTTATCGTTTATAAGTGTGTATTAGAAATTTAGAGTTTTAAAACCTAGAAAGAAAAAGATAAATCAACAGTATTTTCTTATCAATTAAGCTAACATGATTAGATGATAAAAAAAACAATAACAAAAAAATAACAATCACCCATTTTTGGTCATATTCCCCAAGCTTGCGGCGTAGGTTGTGATGGAGTAGATTGTTAGTCTAGTGGTTTTCTCTTTTCATTTCTTCGAGCTATGGTATGTATGGGTTTCAAGTCCCACCTAAAACAAGTTTAAAATATTGGCAAAATATATTGTAAGGAAATCATTGATGGACATTCATAATGTGGTTGAATTAAGATTTTTAAACTGAGTAGTTCCCATTCAACCGTCCTCTTCCACTACTTACACAAATCATAGCCTCCTTTACATTCTTCTTAGAATGCTGGCTTGATGTTCAATATGTGTATAATAGTGACCACGGAACCTTTTAAATATGGCAACGTAATAAATCAATTGAGAAACTCAACTAATAGATATAATTTAATGAGACTAGGGTTGGGAAGTGAAAGTGAATTACTGATATGATTCAAAAGTTAGAATTTTTTTCTCTTACGTTTTCCTCAGACACACGCAAGACGCAACACTCTTGACTTTTGTTTCTTGTGTCCTTGTGACAGCAAAAGATTACAAAACAGGACCAATCATTTTCTTTTTCTCTGGACTTTGGCTGGTTCCTTCACGAGACTACATTGTTCTTACACACACACACCAACTCTTAGACTCTTTCTCTCTAATCTCTAAATTCACTTCTTCTCTCATCTTATCCCATTAAACTATCAAAACTTGTATGCACCAAATTATGTGAAAATGGCTTACCTTTCTCCATCTTCTTCGACCTTTATCTCCTGTAATGAGAATTCACCTCTTGATTCGATTGTGCTTTCAATCAACGATTACATTCTCGGCGTCATATCAGACCCCGAAGCTTGGATTTCCCTTAAGCAGAAATGCATCACATTGCTGAGCATTGAAGAAGAGGATACTCTGTTTGAATTCTCTTCTGAACACTCTGCTCTCTCGAATCTCTATTGGGGAATTGATAGCATCGAAGCTTCTATACAACCAGAATGCTCGGAGGATAAGATGTCTCGTCTGAGAAACTCAGAGAGAATGCTTCAAATGCCTGCGTTGCTTGACGAACAAGGGACCACCACTTCAGGGGTTCCAAACACTATCTTGGTTTCTTTCTCTTACTTTTACCTCTCTATTGTAAGCTATCTCCAAGGTAATTTCTTGCAGACAACATTGCATTTTCTCCAGTCGGTTTTGGTCTCACCGGAGATTGTAAGAACTGACATTGCCCCGGAACTCTGCGAGAGCATTTTCTTCACTCTTGGTGTGTACAAGTCAGATGAAGACATCAGAGAGATGGCAAGCAAGTATAAATACAGAGCAACTTATTGCCAGGTTATGTCCTACGGAGAGATTCATCAGCCGTCAAGTGATTATACAGAGAAACCGCTTCAGAGGAGACCGAAGAAATATGGGTATGGTTCTGTTTCTCTTCATTTTTGCTTCCTGAAACTGTAAAAAATCCAATAATCATATCAAACTTTTTTAAGCATTTCATTACTAGAAGAAGTTAACCCTTTCATACAAATTTTATGTTCCTAACAGTAACTTCTACATATGAACAGGCAAAAAATATTTGAGGCTAATGGACATTCATTTGCAGAGAAGGTAGGGTTGTCAGAAACCTGTGAGGTAAGTTTTATTCTTGTCTTTTGTCTTTGGAGTTTTTTTACTAATATTTTAATCATAAAAATTAAGGAAAAAGTACCTTATGTAACTTCTTGGTCTCCATATTGAAGAAGTTATCGCAGTACCAGAGCCTACACAGTGTTGATTTTCAAGAGGATGAGCTTAATGACATCTTCAACAAAATTAAAGCATCAAGGAAGACTGAAAAATTTGCAAACAACATCCAAGGTTCTACATATTTGGATTGGAACCTGCAAGAAGTCTACAATCCAGAAGTTGGAACAAGTACAAGAGTCAGGTGCCTCAATGAATTCTTGAACGAGTCTCAGCCAGATACGGTAATTTCTCTAACTTAACACTTTTATTGCTTTTAAGTTCAGAGGAAAATAGAGCACTAACATCTTCCACAAACTGTATTGTGAATCAGGAAACATTAGCCAACATCTTCTGTGTTTCCCAACAACAAGCTCACAAGGAAGGAAACAAAGCATGTAATGAGGACACATTAGCCAAAATATCCCACAGTTTTATCGGTCATTTCAACCGTTCCATCACTGATATTCAGGCACAACAATCAAGGACAGCTTGGAATACCCACTTTGAAGATGACTCTTCTGTGAGACAACTACAGTTGGAAGAAATCTCAGTCTTCGGACACAAAGAGTCCATAACTTTTGAAGGAATGAGGAGAAATTTGCATACCAAAAAACGAGGAAACGGAGTTGAGACACATTCTAGAAGAGCTCGGACAATGGATTTGTGGAAGAACCTTCAGAACTTGATAAAGGAAGTGTTAGGTAATGCCGATGAGAAATATGTCTCAGAGGTTACAATGATTTATCAAATTCTGAACAGAAAAGAAGGATTCAAATATAGCATGCTAAAAGATGTCATCCTGGATCAGCTCTTTACGGCTATTTCTAGCTCCGAGGAGAAAACTGTGATAAAGGCATCAATGACCGCGCTTACCAAGATCATATCAGTCAATAGAACAGCTCTTGAGGAGGTCAAGAGGAAGGGTTTAAATTTAAGTCATTTAGCAAATGCCCTGAAACAAAATGTGCAAGAAGCAGCTATTCTCATCTACTTGATAAAACCATCTCCAACAGAAATAAAGAGTCTTGAGCTATTACCAGCTCTTGTGGATGTTGTTGCGTCCACTCCTTCGTCTTCTTCTTGTTACACATTTAGACCTTCACCTCCTCTTTTGACGCCGCCAGCGGCATCATTGATGATAATTGAAGTGCTTATTACTGCTTTTGATCATGCTACAAACACAATGCACTTGGCTGCAATAAGCTCTCCTTCCATCCTTGGTGGACTTCTTGATGTTGCAAAAAGTGGGAATTCAGGGGAATTCATCTCCTTGGCCAGTATTTTAGTGAAATGCATGCAATTTGATGGACTTAACAGGAAGTATATTTATCAGCATACTCGAGTGGCTCCTTTTGCACATCGCCTGCAGAGCAAAGACAGAGAAGAAATTTTCATTGCTCTTCAATTTCTTCATGAGGTCCTCAAGATACCGAGGTAAACATATCTCAGCAAAAAAAAAAAATTATCTTTTTAGAGTACCAATCACTCTTATCATATGAAATACTTGTAATTTCAGGTCATCAGCAATTAATATTCTGCAGCAGATAAACAAAGAAGGAAGTTTTGACATTCAGGATACATTATTGCAGTGTATTAAACAGTTGCAGGGCGATCATAAGCTCTATGCAGCAGATATATTGCTTCAACTGAATGCACTGGTTAGTTCCAAACATTAAAATTAACCATGTCTTACTGATTCCAGATATAGTTTGATATCGAAATTCTTAACAGGATTCCCCACCTGAGAGCAAAAAGTTCAGAAATGAGGCCACCAGAGCTCTCCTTGATGCAGTTACATTTAGTGAAGGTTCAAATACGCAGATTTTATCAACATTCATTCTTTCGAATGTTGGTGGAACTTATTCATGGAAAGGAGAACCATACACTGCTGCTTGGCTAATGAAAAGAGGAGGTCTAACTTCTACGTCACACATGAATATGATAAGAAACGTCAACTGGTCAGATGAATGCTTACAGGTACTTTTTTAAACTAAACAATATTCTAAAAATAACTCACAAGCCAAGCCAAAAAAGTGGTCACTACAGAAAACTATATAATTTTTTTCAGGATACAGGAATAGATGGATGGTGTTGTAAGATGGCAAGAAGAATAATTGATACAGGCAAAGCCACGTTTTGCAGTTTACAAGAAGGGCTGAAGAGTAAAAACAAGAATGTTGCAAAGGCGTGTCTTATAGCCATAGCATGGCTCAGTATAGAGATTTCAAAAGGTCCAAACAGTTTAAAATATTCAGCATGTGAAGTCTTACTTGATGAGATAGCACAATTTCTACACCCTGGCTTGGAGCTTGAAGAGAGACTTCTTGCTTGTATATGCATCTACAATTTTAGCTCTGGCAAAGGTGAATTTCCCAACTTTGAAGTGAAATAATAATGGTTGGAATTCATATCATACGAAAGCATGCGACTGCAAGTTGTATACTAAAGTGTAATGTTCACACAGGAATCCACAAACTGGTCAATTTCTCAGAAGGAGTTAGAGAGTCTTTGAGACGTCTTTCACATGTGACCTGGATGGCAGACGAATTACATAAAGCAACATACTATCTATTCAGCAAATCAGTAAGTTTATCAATTTCTTCAACTCCATTCAAGTTATTCAAGATGTCAGGTTGTAGTGGAAACTCATAATTCTGACCATTTTACAGGACCAGCGCATATCTTGTGTTCATACACAAACCATAGAGATGCATCAATCTGGAAGTGGATCTGTAACAGCCCTCATCTACCATAAAGGCTTGCTCTTTAGTGGATATTCAGATGGTTTAGTAAAGGTATGTGTCGTCATACTATAATAAAAATCAATAGGAAAGCAAATGTTTAAAAGAAACCTAAACATTTGAGCGTGCAATGTTATCAGGTGTGGAATGTGGATGACAAATTAACCACGCTTCTATGGAACATCAAGGAACACAAAAGCGCCGTAACATGCTTCTCAATCTCTGAAACAAGAGAGAGTGTCTTAAGTGGATCTGCAGATAAAACTATTAGGGTATGATAATGACTCAGCTCCATCAGTGTGGATCAGGAGAAATTGATATTTCTTGTTCTCTTATATAGATATGGCAGATAGTTAAAGGAAAACTTGAATGTGCTGAAGTCATAAAAACAAAAGAATCAATTCAGAAAGTAGAAGCATTCGGCAATATGATCTTTGTCATAACCAAAGGGCACAAAATGAAGGTAGATTATCTCTTCTTATGCCACAAGAGGGCAGAGACTCTATTACATAACAATATCCCAAAACAGCTTAAATACTAAGAGGCTAATAATCTTCTCCAGCTACTTGATTCATCAAGAGTATCTCAAAGTATCTTCAAAGGTAAAGGTGTGAAGAGTATGGTAGCAGCCCAAGGAAAGATTTATGTAGGATGCACAGATTCAAGCATACAGGTATCTCTTGCCTTTCATCCAAATGATACTGAATTATAGGACCACAAAGTAACATAGTATTTCAGGAACTAATCGTTTCAAATAAACGGGAGAAAGAGATCAGAGCACCAACGAGGAGCTGGAGAATTCAAAACAAGCCCATCAATTCTGTGGTTATGTACAAAGATATGTTATATAGCTCAACCTCACATGTTGAGATGTCTAATATAAAGGTAAAAACTACGTTAACATTTGTGAAATTGTGATAAACTAAAGAAAGTGACTTAAATAAAATGGCTTACAGGATTTGAGAAGGAACTATGAGCCCCAAATATCAATAACATCGGAAAAGGGGTCCAATATAGTAGCCATGGGAGTCGTTGAAGACTTCATCTACCTCAATCGAAGTTCATCTACAAACACTCTTCAGGTAAGAACCATATTTTACACTTGCTAGCTTGCCAAAACCATATTTTTAGCTCAATCATGTAGGATCATAAGATATATATATATATATTTGCTTCAATTTTTTTAATCATCCCAGTTGTAGCTGACATTAAACTAAGGCCACATGGTTTGTGAAAAAATAAGGTTTGGTTGAGAAGGACACAGCAGAAAGTGGGAAGGTTATCAGCAGGAAGCAAGATAACAAGCCTCCTTACTGCTAATGATATTGTTTTTTGCGGTACAGAAGCTGGAGTCATAAAGGTGAATTAATACTACACACAAAAGCTATAGAGTTCTTCAAGGCATAATAATAGTAATATTACATAACCAGTTAGACCATCACTAATTTCTGATGACAAAACAGGGGTGGATTCCGTTATAGCACAAGAGACAAGGATATGAGGTAAACGTTACATTTTCAACATGGGTTAATGTTGGTTTATGAATTTGAAATTAAACCTTAGCCATTTAAAACCAATTCGAAACCGAAATCTCTTAACCAAACCCACGTGAAATCAATTGTAAATCACAAATAAACTCAAACCCATTATATCACACAAAAACCTCAAAATCGAAAAATCCCCAAATCATTGAGCAAGAACCCTAGAAACCCAGATTCCAAAATAATAATTTAATAATTCTGAAAATTTCAAATAGTTTGAACAAGTTTTTCATTTCATCATATAACCATAATTTTTTGGACCGGCTCCAGTCAGATGTTATAATTTAATACTGGTTTTCTCATACAAGTATCAAATATATTGTCTAGGTGATGAATCTGATGATGATTCCATGAGTTCCCCAACCATCATTATCGAGAGCTCTATCCAATATCAAAGATACTTTTTATCTGTTACGTGTGACTTTATCAAAACGATTTAAAACATTATATTTTTTTTAAGATGTATGAACAAAGAAAACCATTTGACAATAACCACGTACAACATATCTTCAAAAGGATGAGTAATTCACGAAAATGATTTATATGAATAGTAAATTTATCTCTCTGCAGAACTGTTACAATGCAGTTTCTTTTACCTTCTATCTCTCTGCAGATTTGTTCGTCTTTATTTCATCTCATGGACCCCTTTTGACGTCCTTGTCCCGACCATCTGTTCCACACACTATATCATCTTTATTTCAATCTGAATTTATTATTGTATCGTAACAGTTCTGCTAATCGGTATGAATTTAAATGTATCATTAATCCATAAAACAGTTTTGTTATGTATGTGAAAGAAAGAGAAAGTAAATTTGTTATGTCGTGATCGACTTGACATGTCAATGTTTTCTTTTTCTTTTTTGTTCCTCTTATAGTATGTATGTATAAACAAAAACAAACTTGCGGGCTTGTCGGACAGCAAACTCAATGTTTTGGTTTGGATAAATGTAATTTATATAGAGATTAGCTGGTTGGTAATGCATTGATGATGATGATGAAGACGATGATTGTAGTTTTTAATAGACATTGTTGACTTCTTGTTGTTGCATGTCTTAATTCAAGTTTGTGGGGCTCAAACAAACAAAAAAAAAAAGATAAAACTATGGAGTGTTGGCATCATAATGCATGTGCAAAGGCATGTGCCTTTCAAATCCACTCATTTTAATACTTGCAACCCTAAAACATGTTGACTGCTTTTTTCAAGTGGGTTCTATCACTCTAACTCTAAGCAACACAACTGGTTTACCATTACATTGACACCAAAAGACAAATAGTCTTGGAAGAATTAGACAATGTGTATAATATAATACATTAATAAGAAAACAATCATAGAAAAATAAGACTAGCCAAATAAATAAATCATAGAAAAATAAAGACAAATGAGCAAGTATCCTAAACGCTGTGTCCTATGGAGGTTTTAAGCTTTTATGACAAAACAACATATAACCAAGATGCTAAACACATAAATGAAAAAGAAAAGAAAAATAGTGTGACATTGCATCACTAATTTAAACCAAAAGATGAAACCAATGTCCAAATAACAAAAGAACAACCTAACGACAAACACATGAATGAAATATGAAATATCTAAATCAAGATTAAAATGCTTAATGTGTCTTTTTTAGATTTTCAAAGCCAATAACGAAGGAATTGAGTCCAAATTTGAAGATGTGTTCTTGTCAGCTGTAGACTCTGTAATAGTACGACCTCTATGAGTAGTCTTAGCTCTCATTGGACTTGCAAAAGCCCATCCCCAGCTTCTATTCCCCATCTTATGATGATTATCAACCGTTGACGATGATGATGTCGATGATGGTGTCATAATCATAAACCCACCAAAGATGCCACCACACTTGACCATTTCACTCATGGCATCCGTTGCTTCACCACCACCATTACTAATGACCTTCGTGGCTTCTCTCTGTGACTCAATCCTTCTCAAGGCGCAATCTCCAAATCCATTAGAGATCCTCTCGAAGAAATCACCAGAGAAACTTCTGCTTCCGCATCCAACAGATCTAGATCTCAACACTTTCCTCCCAAAAGACGAACCACCAATACTATTTGTTGGAGTATCTGCAACCACTTTATTAGGACTCTCATCTTCTTCTTCAACTATCACACCAATGCCTCCACCACCATTGACTCTATTCGATGTCTCTGTTCTCTGGTTCCTCCTCAAGTGGCTAAAGTTATCAACTTTTTTAGTGGTGGTGCTGATTTGATGTTTAGAAGAGTAGAGATGAAGAAACGACCAAAACCCACTTCGTTTCCTTTGGGTGAAACCCTCACCATAAGCAGCAGCAGTGGATTTGCTTCTCTTATAGATAAGATTAGCTGAAGAAGACGAAGAGGAGAAAGAAGAAGAGGAAGAAGAAGCAGCAAGCATGTTCTTCTTCTTCTTGGCCAGAAGAAACGGGAGATTGTTGTTGTTTGTTGAATCTCTTCTGTTATTTCCCGATGAAAGCGATAGAGCGAGAGATGTGGTGGAAGGAGTGAAGGATTTAGGAGGAGAAGAAGAGAGTTGGTTTGGTTTAGGGAGAGGGAAAGAGGAAGTAACGAGCTTACCGAGCTTTTCCTGGAGACAAAGTGCACAGATCCCACCTGGGTTCTTTGTGTAAGGATGTGTCATGCATTGCATACCATCTCCAATGTCTTCTTGATCTTTAAGATCAACCATTGTAACAAACTAAGCAATCAAGAAGAACAAAACCTAAAATGTTGAGTCTTCTCTTGTTCCTATGTTTCAGCCTTCAGCTTCTTGGGAGAAAGAGAGAGGTAAGTGCAGAGTTTGTATAGAAAGAGAAATGCGTTGAGTTCCCCGAGTGCACGTGGGAGTTCTGACCTGTACCCTCTCGAGCTTTCTCTTTCTTTTCTTTTTTTCTTATCGTTTTGCTCTGTTTTTATTTTGTCTCAGCTCTGCTTCAATCCAATACTAATCTATTTCTTTAATAGGGTCCATTTATACACCCGACGTCCACGTGTCTTTCTAAAAGTTACCGTTGACGTTATATTAAATGACCGTTCTTAGATCACCCGGTTTAATTATTAGTATGATTTTTTTTTTGGGTAAGTGAGAGGAGTGATTATTTGTAGGACTGAAGATTTGGTTAATCCGATCAACTAATTCCATTAGCAGATTTTTCCTCTGGTTTCAAATTTAAGAATAGTCGCTTGGAAATTTTTAAGATGAATCAAACAGAGACTTGGATAATGTTAAAGAGATCCCAAAGGTCTATTACGTTTTGATTTGAAAATTAGAATCAAGAATGGATTGGATCGGAATATGACGCGGTATCCTCATAAATCAAAAACTCAACAGAGCTAGCTAACACTGAGGAAGAGAGTTGAACACGTGGCATTTCTTTGGAGAAATTTTTAAATGCTGACGTGGATACATGGAAAATCTTAAAACTAAGCGTGACGTGGCAACTGGCAACGGTAGGGGAAAGATTAAGAAGCTGCTGGTCAACTAGTTCTTTGCATCATAAAATTATAAATTAAAAAATTACATCAAATTTGACTGAACTATTTTAGGATAAGTTAGTTTAGTTTGAATCTGATCAAACAAATAATTGATGAATAAAAAAAAAAACATTTGATCTGATATAGCTCCGAAATTTGACCGAATAGCAAAAAAATTCTGAAGTTTAAGTAGATATATCCATCATTGAAGTCTTATGATTAACTGATTAAGTAGTTAACTAATTTGAAGCCATTGATAAATACTATTTATTGTTGGCAACAAAAATAAATACACTTACTATGCAAATACCCTAGTTGTTTCCCATGTTAGTCAATTTTTTTTGTTAAAGTCCGGTCCCATGTTAGTGTGTAGTATTAATTATCACTTATCCTTTAGTTTTCTTAATTAAGAAATTCACCGGCTTCTTGTTCATAGGGCCAACCAACCAAGCGTACAAAATTAACAACCAATTTTATTATTTTCTTATAATCGATCCAAATACATGTCTAATTCTTCAAAACACGTAAGATGCTGAATATATAGAAATCTCAAACTCTAATAATGGAGGAGACATTATTAATTAAAAAAAGAGAGTTTAGCTAGCTGATCGGCATATGAAATCTAGAACGTAGCATATTTATAACAACCAATTATGATTGGACTCGCATTGGAATTACTCATAAAACATAGTTCTCCAATCCAAGAGTGAATTCCCAACATAAATTAATTAACGATATATCTTTTGTATTTACTTTCATCCATTATCATCGATCTAGAGATATACGAACCAAATAGTATTTGAGAATAAACATATGAAAAATACCAACATGAATTTAACCCCAAAAAAAAGAAGATAAAACAAGCATACATTAACCAGCAAATCCATTTTTTTAAATTGGTCTTTTTTGTTAAAAGGGTTTTTCAACGAAAAGAAATTGATATACGAAGATGTATCGTAAAGTGTTTAGTACCCTGTAACGTAACGAGAAACAGGGGGACGTAGAGAAAAAAACAAAAGGTGGTCCATACTCTTGTGTGTTTTTTGTTAACTATTTACACATACATCTCTTTGTTCCATTTCTTCATGTTTAATTATTACGATTTACTCCTCTCTTTTCTTTTTTATCCGCACATGATCATTTACATTTAATAAATATATTTTATATAAGTTTTACAGGCCCTGCGTTTATTAAAAAATCGAGTTACATATTGCATGTAACTAAGCATGGGTATTGACCACACTCACTAATCTGGATATTTAAACCAAAGCAATTCAGGTTTTTTTTTAGCCTCCTATAAAATAAATAAATAACAAATTCAAGAGTCATATGACATTATCATTAAATCATAGAACTTGATCCACAGAGCTTTATAACAAATGTATTTGACAGCTTTGTATGACAAAGCATCATACATACCATAAACAAGTCTTTATTGCTACTAAAACTTACTCCCTACTTTTCTCCCAGATTCATCTGTCTGAGATGCGACTTTATTTAAAAGCTTCCCAGGCCAAAGATCCCATCTTTTCAGGCAGGTATAAATGTTGACATAAAGTAAACACAGTAGATGCTGAAGAAATGGTTCCCTTGCTGAAACGCTCACCTTACAACCGCGATTTGGCTTCTTCCACCGGAGCGCTCTGCAACACAAATAGGAGAAGATTCAAGCATCTTGAGTTACAATAGCAACTTTGAGAGTTAAAACTGGACAAGATATGAAGCAACCCTAGTTAATCATCTTCCTTACGATACTACAAGAGTGCACCAACACTTAAAAAGGTATTATGTTCATTTGACTAACCAATAGCCTTGAAATATAAAACAAAAAGACCTGCTCCATGAACAAGTGCGCAAAACTGAAGTGGAAGAAGAGAAAGATGTGCTCACCAGAGGAGCTCCTCTAGACGCCCTTTCAGCCAAGAAAGCACAAGGTTTGAAGAAATCACCATAAGCCTTCGACCACTCATCTAGCTTCGAGTGAATGTATTTCGATCCTATGGAATCAGCCCAGAACATGATTCCTCCTCTGTTCACGAGAGATTTAGATTAAATCCAAAATGAGCAAAGCGATTTGATAAGGATCTGGGAGTTACAGCATTCTTTGATGACAACACTGACCTGTAAGGTGGAAAACCCATTCCCATTATACCAGCAATGTCAAGGTCTGCTGCTTTAACAGCAATACCTTCAGCAAAAAGTCTACAGGCTTCGTTTACTACCGGGAAAAATGTCATTTCAATAATTTCCTTCTCTGACAGATTCGCCAACTGCTCACAACAACCAGTGAGAGTAAGAAACGAACAGTGAGTTCCTCTCAAATGCAAATAAGGATCTTTACTTGATTTTTCGACAGAGAGTTACCTTGGGGTCAACATGTACTCCAGATATGCCCCTTGCCTTTTCAATATATTTCTTTAAGTCGGAATCAGGTTTCGCCTTGCGCTTATCATCATACAAATAGAAACCTTTACGAGTGGCTTCACCTGAAATCAAAAGGAAATCCCACATATTTTAGAAGAAATGCTAAATCAATTAACTAGCTAGCTCTCCTTTCTTACATACCAGCTCTCTTATCCTCTTGCATAACTGGGATAATCATTGATTTGTAAGTCCGTTCTGGGAAGTTTACGATGAATTGTGTTGCGGTTGCAATTGCCACACCAAATCCAACCAGGTCACACAATCTGCTCGTTCAAAAAGTAACAAAAGTACAGTTAAAAGATGGTGCCTGTGATGACATGGATCTTTATAATGCGATATACCTGAAGGGACCCATTGGCATTCCAAACTTGCTAACTGCACTATCGATTAGATATGGATCTGCTCCATGCTCAACAAGAAACATAGATGCCTGTGTATATGGGAAGAACATCCTATTCACTGCAAACCCCGTGCAGTTTCCCACCACAACTGGTGTTTTCTTAATCTTCTTCCCAACGTCTAACAGGTCAACAATTACTTGGGCAGAGGTATGTTTGGTCCTAACTATTTCAAGTAGTGGCATGACATGTGCTGGACTGCAGCAAAAAAAATGAATAGACATGATTTGTGTGGAGTGAGCAAAACCACTCCGGGCATAAGATTTTTACTGAAATTCATCCAAACTCCAACGGATTTGTAATCACCTGAAAAAATGTGCTCCGACGATTCGATCCTGAGACTTTGTCTGCTCCCCAATTTTGTTTAAGTCAATGGTAGATGTGTTGCTAGCGAGGATACAATGCTGAGGACAGTATTTCTCCAGATCAGCAAAAATCTGTTGCTTCAAAGATATATTCTCAATAACAGCCTGTTCAAGCCATCAAAAAGACATCATAAAAAATCAAATCCCTTAGATCTTATAACCCAATAAAAACAACTTCAACTAGGTTATGCTCATCATTACCTCGATGACCATGTCAACATCCCTAAAGCTTTCATAATCAAGAGAACCCTTAAGGAGAGACACGGTTTTCTCAAACTTTTCCTGAGACATTTTTCCTTTCTTAACACGACTCTGGAGATTAGCTGATCAAATATGGAGTTAGTCAGATCAAGCCAATGCAATTCATCGGTAAGCAATGTAAGCAAGGTGGAGATTAGCCACCTTTGACTCTGCCAATCCCAGCCTCCAGGAACTTCTCATTTACCTCCTTGAGAATCACTGGATAGTTACTTAGGATCAACGCGGTGGCTATTCCAGATCCCATTAACCCACCTCCAATTATGGCTACCTTTTTTATCTTCCTAGGCGCTAACCCACGGTCAGTAACTCCAGGAACCTGTCCACACAATAGATTGGAGAAAATATTAAAAAGGCGAGGGATAGCTTTCATACTAGTAGTTGACATCTATTTTTTTAAGGTTTAGTGGTACATGCCCAAATGACATGACTGCATAATCACTCACAGACCTTGGCAGTTCCTCGTTGAGAAAAGAAGATGTGGATCAAGCTTTTGGTGGTATCTAGCTTTACCACTTGTTCGGCTACTTCAGCCTCCTGTAAGTACCAATGTGGTGGAAATTCATACGGGTCAATAGTCTGAGAGAAAAGGTTAAAACATATATCGAAGCGGTGACAAGATAGATAACATACCTTTTCTAAACCAGCCCTTGGACCAGAAACAATACCCACTTCAACAGCATCAAGGCACATTAAGGGGTGTCTCAAATTAGGGGCTTGCTTACGTGTCTGTCCCCTGGCAAAGTTCATTATCTCCCTAGCCTCTCCAAGAGAAGGTAACTTATCAGTCTTTAAAACACTAGAAACCCATGGTTTTCTCCTCTCGACTATGTCAAGGGCCCAGCTACGAGCAGTGTCTAATAACTCGGTAGGTGGCACCACAGCATCAATAAGACCCAAAGAATGACCTTCCTCAGCTTTAACCGGCTTAGATGTCTATGTTTCAACAAAAATTTTGCTGTTACATTTCAACCAAAGCAGACTAAAAATACCATAAGAATAAGGCATTGACGTACCAAAATCATCTCAAGGGCTTTTGTGAGACCAACAAGACGCGGAAGACGTTGTGTTCCTGCATCAATCCAAAGAAGCGTAGTTAGAAAAATAAACGAAAGTGAGTTGAATCATTCAACACAAACATGAATCACAAATCCTCTTCCCATACTCTGCCCAGCTCTATGCATCAAGAATGATTTGACTTCCCATTTCACGAGTTGTAAACCATATGTCAAACAGACGATTCGAGCAGTTAACAGTCAACAAAGTTGAGTACGTACCTCCAAACCCAGGAATAACACCGAGTTGCAGCTCAGGCAAGCCTAACTGTGCAGCAGGAGCTGATATCCTTGCATGGCAAGCCTGAAAACAAACCATACAACTGTATCATTACCCTTCGTACTAGGTTCAACATTCTCAAAAGCAATTCTCGGAAAAGTAATGGATAACATAGAAACACATACCATAGCAAGTTCTAACCCTCCTCCCAAGGCAAGCCCATCAATGGCAGCGACAGATGGTTTCCTTGCAGCTGAATCGAAAGAAATAAACTGATCCCTAAGCAACATATTATCACAAGATTCACAAGCATTCGATAAATGAATCAAGTCGGCAAATAGAAAGATAACCTTCAAGCAAGTCGGTTAAGATGTCGATAGAAATGTATCCACCCTTTGGCTCCTTCCCTGAGAAAATCAATAACACGAATAAACGTCAGTAAGTACATCAATACATGAAAAACATAAATACAAAAGCCAAAGATGCAAAGACAGTGAAACATACTAGTCCCCTTCTGCATTTCACCAAAACCAGATATATCAAAGCCACCAGAGAACCTTCCATTTGCACCTGAAGTAAGAAACACAAAACCCATTAGCATATCATCTCCAAAAGTTGCAAATTTGATTTTGGCATGGAAGAGACTGATCTCCAAACATACCCGTAATAACAATAGCTTTAACATCATTCCTGCTCAGGGCCTCCTCGTAGTTACTCTTGAGGTCGTATAGCACTGTACATAAATATACAAAACAGAGTAGCGGACACAGTAACTCACATAATCAGATCATAAATTCAATACAATCGAGAAAGACTACAAAAACCAAACACAGAACGAGAAAGAAACTGGGAGCG
The DNA here is from genome assembly GCA_963854855.1 of Nasturtium officinale. Taxonomy (NCBI): domain Eukaryota; kingdom Viridiplantae; phylum Streptophyta; class Magnoliopsida; order Brassicales; family Brassicaceae; genus Nasturtium; species Nasturtium officinale. The sequence goes on along the minus strand of OY978502.1, from coordinate 1,751,425 downwards.
AAATTGACCTAGAATCTGATGAGATAAAATCCAAAAGAAAAAAAATAAATCTGAGGATGAAGAAGACAAATACCGTCGAAAGATAGAGAATTGACGGGAGGATTGATGAGTGTTATGACGGCAACGCCATCGCCGCCAACTTCCATCACCGTCTTCCCTTTGGTTCGTGAAGCCATTTTTTGAGCTTTTGGGTTCTTTCAACGATCTTCGTTGAGAGAGGTTGCGAGTCAAGCACAGAATTAGCAGAAAAAGAGAGAGAGACGTGAAAATTCAGATATAATAGCAAAGATGACGTCAGATATTATACTTACTACGGTGGCACACTCCTCAAAGTAACGGCACTTTTATCACGTTTTCGATAAGTGATTTTATTTATCCTTCTTCTTTTTTCCCTATTGTTTAAATTAAATAAATGGAATAAACCACGAATTAAGAAAGAATATATTTGCAGATGACAACCAATAAAAATAATTAAAAAGGGTAGAAATATTTGCTGTTCAAATCTGCCATATTTTACTTAAAATGTGTGTTTTGTTGGTCAGAATCCTGAGGTTACTAAACTTGGATATATTTTACTTAAAATTTGTATTTGGTTAATCTTTTTTTACTATAGATTTGAATTTCTACAACCTTATTTTTATTTAAAATTTTAACTAAAATATACTAGAAAAAATAATAGAATTTTAATTGAGAACTTAAGATGTTTTATTGTTTTGGGCCGGCTCGAATTGAATCTGGGATATAGATATTTGTACAGCCCTATAGTCCGATAAAATCTATACTTGTGAATCATTCATGGGTAGTGAGATCTCGAATAAGCTTTCCCACATTCATCATGACAGTACTAGTAGTAGTAGTAGACTTCACTTAAATGATGTATTTGTCATAAACTTAAAAGACGCATTTGGTCATAGAAAATTTCCAAGGTCGAAAAAATGTTGGGTTGGCAAAAGTACTCAATAGAGAGAAGATGTGAGATAATATGGGTTTAGGTTGGTTGGTAGCTCACTTTCAAAAAATCATGTTGGGCTTTTATGATAAATGAATTAACCCTCACTTTCCAAAAATCACGTTGGGCTTGTAATGATAAATGGTATCCATTAGTATTTAGGAAGTAGCCTCACATTAGAATACTCTTTTAACTTTCTTTTTTCCGTATAACAAACTATCAAATGACATGATTATAATCAGTTATTAGTAAAATAATACAAGAATTTGACGACATTCGAAAATGAATGCTAGCTAGTATTTAAGAATATTTTCATGACTCAGGAGTGGCGTGTACCGTTGATCCTCTCCTCCCAAAGCTCCAAATGTATATCTATTGCTGACGTGGCTTAGATAAACCAATCTGTTAACTACTTTAGTCTTAATCTGATACTGAAACAGAAACACATCTTTCGAGTTTTTGGAAATATCTCAATTCCTCTGTTTTTTTGTTTTATCGCTCCCTCTTTACTGTTTTCACCAACCAACCGTGAACGACTATGATCGCGCGTCGGATCTGGCGGAGCCACCGGTTTATCCGCCCATTCACCTCTTCATCTGTTTGCCCTCCGCCATTCCGTCTACCGGAGTTTCATTCTCACTCGTCTTCCTCTCCGGCACCGCGCCCATTCCTTGTCCACCCTTTCAGTGTAAATTTCGTCCGACCAAACTTCTAATTTTTTTTGTTTTTGTTTTTGTTTCCAAATAAAACTCGTTTGCCAAGACAGAAAAGTGGGAATTTTTAAGATTTCTGGTAAATTTGTGGGCAAAAAGATCAACCAAGTTTTGTCATGTTAATCGAAATTTGGCAGTTGATGAAATGGAGTGGAGGAAGTAGAAGCTGGTTCTCGAACGAAGCCGTGGCCTTAGATTTAAATACAGGGTTAATTGATGTGCCCCTTGCACAAACTGGGGAAGGTATTGCTGAATGTGAGCTGCTCAAGTGGTTTGTCAAAGAGGTCTCTTGGTTTCTCCGCTCAAAGATTCAGTCTTTTTTTTTTGTTTTAAACATGCGATATAAATCAGCCATCTCGGTGTTTTGCTTCTTGCAGGGCGATCCTGTGGAAGAGTTTCAGCCACTCTGTGAAGTTCAGAGCGATAAAGCAACTATAGAGATAACAAGTCGCTTTAAGGGCAAAGTAGCCTTGATCTCACATACTCCAGGCGACATTATTAAGGTTAGAGCATATTAAATGAAAAATATCGACACTTTTTTTTTCTTACTGGAATGTGGAAAACTGAAAACTGTCTTTAGGCTCATTCAAACTTTGAACACTAATAGACAGTAGATTATCTGCTGATTTTGACATGTTAATCTTTTGTGTTGTCTATATATGTTTAAAGCTTCTGATAGATCAGGTATCACATGTATCACTTTTACAAGTACTTATATGCGTCAAAATGTATTGATGCAAGGTTGGAGAGACTTTGGTTAGGCTAGCTGTTGAAAACGCCCAGGATACTCTTCTAGTAACCTCTGCCAGTTCAGGAGTTGTAAATGCAAGCGGTTCAAAGCAGAAAATAGACGATCTTGTTGGAGCTCTCTCAACACCTGCTGTTCGTAACCTTGCAAAAGACCTTGGCATAGATATCAATGTTATTACTGGAACTGGTAAAGATGGGAGGGTTTTGAAAGAGGATGTTCTTCGATTTGGTGAACAGAAAGGATTTGTTACAGATTCAGTTTCTTTTGATCATGCTGATTTAGGTGGAGGAGGCTCTGTTCCCACTATAGCGAGTAGCATTGAAGATAAAACAGTTCCTCTAAGGTAAGCCATATGCCTATTGTTTTTAATGTGTGGTTGGTTATAATAGTTAGTAGCCCATCTTTTGTCTGAATTAACGTCGAAGCTTCTCTTATTCCCAGAGGATTTAAAAGAGCAATGGTCAAGACGATGACTATGGCTACAAAGGTACCGCATTTTCATTTCGTAGAAGAGATAAACTGCGACTCACTTGTGGAGCTCAAACAATTCTTTAAAGAGAACAATACAGATTCCACCATCAAACACACTTTCCTTCCTACTCTAATCAAGTCACTGTCAATGGCTCTAAGCAAATATCCCTTCGTGAATAGTTGCTTCAACGAAGAGTCTGTCGAGATCATCCTCAAAGGTTATTTTATAGGAACTTCTCATTATAGTTTTGATTTTGAGCTTTATATCTTTGCACTATAGACATTGATATATTCTTGGTTTATTGCAGGTTCACACAACATTGGAGTTGCAATGGCTACTGAACATGGCCTTGTTGTTCCTAATATAAAGAACGTTCAGTCATTAACACTACTAGAGATAACAAAAGAGCTGTCACGTTTACAACATTTGGCAACGAACAACAAACTTAATCCTGAGGATATAACCGGTGGAACCATAACTCTGAGTAACATTGGAGCAATCGGTGGGAAGTTTGGGTCACCTCTTCTAAACTTACCCGAAGTTGCTATCATCGCTCTTGGAAGAATCGAGAAAGTTCCAAAGTTCTCAAAAGACGGAACTGTTTATCCGGCATCAATAATGATGGTAAAAGATTATTATCATGTTCATCATTTCTTAGTTACAATTTGTTTTGCTAGTAACCAAAGTTTAATTATGAATTGGGTTTCTTATTCAGGTTAACATAGCTGCGGACCATAGAGTTTTAGATGGAGCGACGGTGGCTCGGTTTTGCGGCCAATGGAAAGAGTATATTGAGAAACCGGAGTTGCTAATGCTTCAAATGAGATAAGATTAAAAAAAAAACAATGAAAACGTTAGACTCTGGAAGGAACCACAACTGTATGAATCTTTAAGACCAAGTTTAACGTCTGTAACAATACTTGTATGAATCTTCTGATCTTCATGTTCAAATAAGATCAAGTTTACTATCTGAACTGCGTGCTGTTCTATAATTCAGCTAGCAATTGTAATAAACTAAACAATAAATAAAAGTCATACTATGACATAAGAATTTGTTTTTATTGCTCCATCTTATAAATAATCTCAAATGAACTGTAATATACGATGTGTAAGACAGTAAATAAACTGTAAACTTGTGATTCTAAATAGTTTAATTCAAGATGAGAATTCTGCAATATACTTGGCTAAATTCATAGCAGAGTTAAGAATACATGGAAATTTTATTGTTCATTTTGTTAACAATAAAATTGTATTTTTAATCTTGAAGGAGACGCCTTAAATTATTAAAAGGATCAATGCGCCCACAGAGCTTGATCATATAAAAAAAAAAAAAAAAAAAAAAAAGACATATTAAAAGAGTTGTACAAGACAAGACAAGGGAATCTCCATTCTTACTTGTTCCAGTCACTTTCAAGTTTCAACAATTACAACGGTTTGAAAATTTTCAAATAATTATAATTTTAAAGATATTAAATAGAAACAGACAACAAGCATGAATCTATAATTTAGATATTAAAAAAGGCAACTACGTTGATTCACGTGGGATAGATGAAACTTTGCAGCTTTCACCAATCGTAATAAGATTAAAAACATCACATTTTTCCTATTGAATTTCCCCCAACCAAAAAGAAAAGTTGTTTTACTTTTTCTAAGGGGTTAAGAAATTTTACGTGACCAAGTAAATGGGCATAGAAGAGGTGAACATCCTCTGTTCCTGCTCCATGTTAAGCTCTCGTAAGCTCAAATATGGGACCGTCACGTCACCTTTCCTCGCCGGCGTCAATGTTCCCGCTATAGGTCCCGACGAAGGTTTACTAGTGGTCGTCGTACAGTATGGAGTATTCGACCCGCTCCGACTCTCCGTTGCGTAAACCGGACCCGACAACGAGCCGATCACGTTGCTAAAGTTCTTGTTCATGCGATCCTCGTTCAGGCTGACGGTGGAGGTTGGCCATTTCCGCCACTTGAAGAATGGCAAAGCTTTCTTCCACCAAGACCGTTTCTTCCTTTTGTTGTGCATTGTGGATCGGGTCGGGTCGTCTTTTGAAATGGTTTTTTGGAGCTTGAATTGAAGAGCGTTAGTGGAAGATTTTGCTGACGTTTCTCTCTTACGCTTCCTTGCTTGTTCCATAACCTTTCAACCAAAACCATAACCTTCCATGACCATTTTTGTTTGGTTTATTGTTAAATAAATAAGTAAAACAGAACCTTTAACAGACCAAATTTTCTTCAAAACAGAGTCGAATACGAATTTTAGAACCAAGTCCATCAAACGAACCCATTAAAAAGAAAACCTCATAAACCATAGCAACACGTAAAGTACCTGAAAGTAGTGGACTTGGGGATCGAAGCCATAGTCGCTGAAATGTTGAGAATCGGGGATGGGGAAAATTGGGGAGATGCTGGACATTCTTCTTCCTTAGTCTTTTGCAGTTCGTGTTCTGGGGGTAAAGAATATGTCAAGGGATCGATCGAAGAGAATGGAGAAGGCCGTTGGGAGAGTGTGGGGTTCACTCAATTCAATGCAATAACTCGTCTATCTATCATGTCATTTTCAACACAACCTTTACTTCCTTCTTCCCTTTGTATTTCTAAGCATCTTCAACCTTTTACTCTATTTTTACTCTAAAATATAGTAACAATAAATTAGAGTTTTGAGTTTAGATTCAACCAATTACTCTATATTTTACTATAAAGGAATATTTTAACTGTATTTTTCTACTTAATTAACATTCATTATTTATGAAAATTATAAATTTGACCCATTTATTTTATTTTATATCAAAAAATGATGAAATTAAGATATTATTGAAATGAAAAAAAAAATTACATGAAGAAAAATACTTACATAACATTAAAACAATAAATACTCAACAAAAACTAATATATTTTTAAATATAATCATGAGTATTTTTCCACAAATGATCATTTTGTATATGTCAAAGTGTGAGCCATAAGCAGAAGATTTTAAAAGGATTGGCTGTTGTATATTGCAATGCATTCATACATCATATTTAAGTATTAACAATATGACGCAAGAGAATATCCTGTCTAAACTTCTTCAGATTCACTGTAAAAGACCCAAGAACAGCTTTATTATGATGTAAATAAAATAAAGACTCATCTGATTCTTGTTTCTCAGCATTTACCCGAAAAAGGTTTAAAGCTTTGAAGCTCTCTGTAGTTCTAACTTGCCAATGGTCCCAAGATGAACCTCATCAGGTCCATCGGCAAGCCTCAGTGTTCTAGCCGTGGCCCACAGATGCGCTAAGACTGTGTCCGAGGATACACCGGCTGCTCCATGAACTTGAATTGCTGTGTCCAGAACCTTCAACGCCATGTTTGGGGCTGCAACCTGAGTACCGAAATGATTTTGCTTCTTCAAGATTGGTCGATTTTTGATAGATAACAAAAGTTACAAAGATATAGCATTATTTACCTTGGCCATTGCAAGAATTCCTCTAGCCTTTTTGTTTCCAAACTTATCAAGATGATCAGCAGCTTCTAGAACCAATAATCGTGTTCCTTCAAGCTCTACCCGAAGCTATACCATACAACTACTCATATTAAAAGGACTCATAACAAGTATTTGGGTGATTAAATCACACAGTTTTGTTTACCTTTGCAAGATCGGAGACAAAAGAACCGTGCTGTGCTATGAACTTCCCAAAAGTTTTCCTACTAAGAGCTCTTTGAGCCATTAGCTCCATTCCACGCTCTGCTGCTCCTATTAGTCTCATGCAATGGTGCAATCTTCCAGGACCTAACCTACCCTGATAATACAATCAAAGCAAGCGACCAATAAATACAATCCTTACCCTCTCTAACAATGCAAGCCCTGAATCTGTGTATCTTTTGAAGAATTACCTGAGCAATCTCGAATCCTCGGCCTTCTCCAAGGAGAATATTCTTTGCCGGGACAACCACATTTTCAAAAGAAATTTCGGCATGTCCATGAGGTGCGTCATCAAAACCAAACACTGTAAGAGGCCTCTTCACACGTATACCTGAAGTCTGCATGTCCACTAATATCATAGACTGCTGCTTATGTTTTGGGGCGTTGAAATTAGTTTTTCCCTGTACATCGCAGATAAATTTCTTTCACTAACTAGCAAAAATATAACAGATACATTTATGCGTGTGTTATATAGATTTAGAGAAATAAAAACTAGCAAAGAAATAGATCTAACCATGAGAATAAGGACTCTGCACCTGGGATCCATGGCTCCACTTGTCCACCATTTTGTGCCATTAATGACATATGAATCACCTTGTCTGTATAAGCAATGCAGAGTTAGCTATAAGGACTACTAAGGACTCCGTTTCATTCCCCCAGATTTTAACGTAGAGATACTGAAAATGACATCTAACATCGATATGTTTTCTTCTTTTACTGGAGAACTTGTAGATTATAAGAATCAAAGAACTTATCTTACCTTTCAATAGAGCACTCAATATTAGTTGCATCAGAAGATGCAACTTGCGGCTCAGTCATAGCAAATCCAGAACGAATTTTTCCCTCAAGCAATGGAAGAAGCCATTGAGTAATTTGTTCTTTGTTTCCATACCGCAGTATCACCTACAAGATAGTTCAGGTTATGTATTTTATAAGAAATAAGCAATGAGACAACTTCTGGACCCGTAAACAAAATCAGGGCTTTTACCTCCATGTTTCCAGTATCAGGTGCACCACAGTTAAACACCTGTGGAGCCCAAACAGAACGACCCATGATCTCACAAAGGTAACCATACTCCAGGTTCGTGAGGCCCTCACCAAACAATTGATCAAAAAACCTGCCCGAGAGAGTATGTTTATTCTCTGTAGCTGCCAGTTCTCTTCTAGCTCTAGCAGCACTATCTACCTGCAAGAACCAATAATCTATTAGCACACTCTCACTCAGGGTCAAAGCAATACGAGTTTTGTAGAGAATAAGACACATACAGGAACAAATAAATTCCATAGGCCTTCTCTCTTTGCCACCTCCTTTAACCTTTCCTCTTCGGGGTGAACAGTCCATCGTGAATCTGATTGAGCAAGTTTGGCGAACTCTCCTTCCATCGGGTAGATATGAGTTTCCATAAACTTGATCAACTTCTGCCTTAATTCCAATACTTTTCTGTTGGGGACGAATCTCCCGCTTCCATCCACAAGGCTTTCATATGACGGGCTCACATCTCTCTTAGCTGCATCCCAAATGAGAAACGCAAAGTACCAATTATATTACTGTTTATCCGTTAATAAGAAATGTAAATAGAACAATTTTTTCTTAACAAGACTTGAATCTCAAAGAGGGCAATTACCAGATGGAGGGTGTTCCGGAAGAACATTCTCACGTGAAATATAACCCAAGGCAAACTCTATAAGATCATTGGCTTGAGTCCCTGTATTTCGGGCTCGTTCACCAGCAGAAGCATTCCCCTGCATGACCAACCAACACAATGTCAATAGATCTACAAATGCATTACAAAGAATCATAAAATACATTAAAAATCCCGGGCAATACCATTGACCATCTGTTGTACACCCCGGTGTAGATTGATGCAGCCCGAAACATAGAGAATGCTACGTAGAACTTCCAGTTTTCAGCAGGCCATGGTTTTCCCTAAAGTTTAATTGCCAATATGTCAAAAACCGAACTATGAGAAAATGTAAGCAGTTTGTTGGGGATGATGAATCTTTTCTCCTTTTCAAAACTACACGTTGTTGCAGGACTTACCGATGCAGAACAATATTCTAAGAGAAATTCTGGCATTGAAAGTATTCCATCCGGAAGTCCAGTAGTTTCAAGACCTTCGCCCACATGCTCCTTATCAAGCTGAACATTTACAATGTAATGCTGCCAACATCATGAACTTTTTATCAGAACAGGAGGCAAAGAAAGCTGCTTTGCGAATACAATGTAACAAACAATAATAGCTTATTACCATACAGCTGTATGCAACATCACACATTTGGTTCCCAAGCGTGGACAATTCCCAGTCAATAATTCCAATAACTCGATCCTACAGCTTAAAGTATTTTCAGTAAGGTATGTGAGAAGGATAAAGAAAACATAAGAACTTTAAAATATTCAGACCTCATAAGGATGAAACACGAGGTTGTCAATGCGGAAGTCTCCATGGACAAGGCCTGATGATGCTCCTGTTGAATCTTCCGCGGGAATACTTTTGCGTAACCAATCAACAAGCTCAAACATTTTTGGATTCCTTTCAGGTTTACCTTCACTTGTTGAAGCCAAATATTGTTTAAACCACCTATCTAGCTGAAATTAAAATATCCAAAAAACCTTTAGCAAGAGCGTAAAAGCAAAAGCATTAAGAGAAGTTCAAACAAGTGGGTAGTGATGTCGAAAGCCACCACCCCAATTAAACCAGAAACCTGTCTTTTGCAGTAATTGTCTCGCCGACCATATTTCTCAAGACCAATGATATCCACATCAGCAGAATGAAGAGAAGCTAAGGCTTTAGCGGTTGCACGATAGATGGCACTCCTCTTTTCAGGTGCTACACTCTAAGTCAAAAACAATGAAACACACACAATTAAGACATATCTAGCTAGAGAGCTGAACAATCACATTCACACAGCAGAATGTCTTACTGGTAACTTGGGGTCTATGTAAATACGCCCTTCCATAAACTCCATAATGTAAAATGCAGTCCCAATCACAGTGGGGTCAGTGCATAAGCAGAAGACTTTAGGAACAGGAACCTGTGTATGTTCACCCAAAGCCCTAAGCACCTACATAACCATCATCAAAGCATTAGGCGAAAAGTCTCCACCTTTATTTGATTATGTATCTTTTATACGCAACATCACACACAGTAGTAATGATTCCGTAATGAGAAACAGTTGAAATAGTACTACATACAACAAAAATTTCAACTTTTTGAAAAAATCGAACAGATTCAATTCAAATAAACAAAATCAGAGTAGCTAAAAACATTTTCACCAACCAAAAATTCGAAATTCATAGAAAATTGGGAATTCCCCATAGTTGAAAATTGATACCTGAAACTCTCTATCAAAATTTCAACTTTTTGAAAAAATCGAACAGAATCAATTCAAGTAAACAAAATCAGAGTAGCTAAAAACATTTTCACCAACCAAAATTCGAAATTCATAGAAAATTGGGAATTCCCCATAGTTGAAAATTGATACCTGAAACTCTCTATCAACAGCATGAGCAGATTGAAGGAGCTTCCCAGGAGGCTTCTTCCTCAAAACGTATCGTTTCAAGGAGATTCCTGAGCCAACCTCTATCAGAAATGTGGGATTCGACTGCCCATGTCCGAACTGTAAAATCAAAATACAAAATCAGACCAAAAAAAAAGTTTATTTCTTCCCAGAGAAAACCTCGAGGAGACAAGAGGGATTGTAAAGATACCTGTGATATGTTAAACTGAGATGGGTTGGTCGGAAAACCAGAGACGTTGTCGGCAGCGAAACGAAACAAGGCATCGTGATCGAACCGATGAGCTGAATGGACACGTGTCAACAGATCGCCCGTGTTGCTACCCATGTTCTCTTCACTCTCTATTCTTTCTTCAGAGTTGCAACAAATCCAAGAGATTTCATGAGAAGAAGAAGAAGAAGAAGAAGAGGTAGCGCAACACGCACTGATACAAATACTAAACTATTCTATTTACGGAAAGGAGCATTCCCTTACCTTACCTTACCTTTGGATAATTTTCCCTATTTGTCTTTTACCTGGTTAAAAAGAATTTTTCATTTCTGTAAAACAAAATTTACCAAGGCACGTACTGTATATATTTTAGAGAACATTGGACACGGGCTATAAAATACGAAATTGAAACTTCAAAAGGGCCTAATACAGCTGGTTAATTAAGTTTAATAGGCCATATAAAAAGATAAATTAAGGGCCCATAGAGCCCATTTAGTTTCTCGAAGCATCTGAAAAAGACCAAAGAGAGTGTGAGATACAAGAGAAGCCGAAAGAAACCTTCACCGGCGATGGCTCTTATCACCGCACGGCGCACCTTAGCGACACTCCTAAACAAAGCCATCTCGTCCTCTACCTCTTCTTCTTCTTCTTCTTCTTCTTCTTCGTCGTTTTCTACGCTCTCTTCTCGTTCTCGGTTTGCCATACCTCTAATTGACAAGGTTTCGTTGACCCAAACCGCGCTGGGCCCATGTTATATCGCGACCCGACCCAAGACATCGGGGTCCGGATACTCTCCGCTGAACGATCCGTCGCCGAATTGGAGCAACCGTCCGCCAAAGGAGACGATTCTTCTTGATGGATGCGATTACGAGCACTGGCTCATCGTGATGGAGTTTAGTGATCCAAAACCCACAGAAGATGAAATGATCAATGCTTATGTCAAAACCCTTACTTCCGTTGTTGGCAGGCAATTACAATTCTCTTTTCATTTGATTGAACTTTACTTTTACCAATTCGTTTGAGCCTTTGGGGTTTGATTGAATTTACGGTTTTATATAATAGTGAGGAAGAGGCGAAGAAGAAGATATACTCGGTTTGCACTTCCACCTACACTGGTTTTGGTGCTTTGATCTCTGAAGAGCTTTCTTGCAAAGTCAAAGGTTTCAACTTTTCTTTTTTGCAAATTCAATGCTTGTGTAGCTTTGATTACTTTTCTTATTGTCTGTACAAAGTAGGATTATGAAGAACATTGTAACTGTTTGTGCTGTCAGAAATCTGATATAGAATTGTGATTAATTAGGATTGCCTGGTGTTCTCTGGGTGCTGCCGGATTCTTATCTCGATGTACCAAACAAAGACTATGGAGGTTTGTGTAACGTTTCTTTTATTCTTCTGAATGATTGCGATATGACAAATATGATTCTTAATGAAACAGTCTGCTGTTTTTGGCTCTGATTTTCAGGTGACTTGTACATTGAAGGAAAGGTCATACCCAGACCACAGTACAGGTTTACAGAACAGCGTCAAACCAGGAACAGGTCTAGGCCAAGGTATGATCGGCGCCGTGAGACTATGCAGGTGGAGAGGAGAGAGCCAACACAGAACTGGAGCAGCCAATATCAACAATCATCACCACCATCATCCATGGGTCATCAAGCTTCAGGAGATTTCAACAAGCCCAGTGCTTAATCTAAACAGTAGCTTTTAACATGAACACGTATGCATTTGTAATGGAGTTTACTAGGCTGATGTTCATGTCTGAGAATTATCTATTATCCACATAATCATCATTTTTTGTTTCCAATGACTACTAAACTCCTCTAAAACAGATAAAATTATAGAAATCTAATGTGAATTGCAAACGAAATTAAATATATATATATATATATACAATGTAAATTATATACACATGAGAGATATTAAGAAATATAATTGGGAATGTGATTTAAGAATTTATCGTCCTAATCGTGATCACCACGATCAGGAATTAGTCAGCACACCGGAGATAAAGTTAAGTTCAACTTCTCCCTTTCACCATCTGTGACGATCCTCACAATCCTCTTAAACGCGAAATGCACACAGTTAGATAACGCGATCCAGCAAATCACTTCGTACACGAATTCCATTGCTGGATCCGACCAAGACCAAAACGAAGACTCGTCCCAATTTTCCCTTCCAAAACCACCACCGCCACCGCCGCCGGAGTTCCATCCCTTCCCGCCTCCATCATTTCCACCACCACCAAATCCGAATGGACCGTCGAAATCGCCTTCTGATAGAAAACGACCAAAATCACCTCCGTCTTCTGAATCACCGCCAAACGAAACTCGCCTGGTACGCCGCTTTTTTCGGATCCGGCGGATTGTCTTATAAGAGCTAGATCTCACCGGTGGAGGAGCGATGGAATCCACCGCCGATGATTGAATGATTCCACCGGAAGATTGATCAACGAAAGAAATGTGATTAGTCAAATCCAACCGATTGAGAATAGATTTCCCGAACGCGATGCCTTGCTTGGCCGTGCAAACTGCGACTGTATCGGCGATCAGAGAGAACTCCATGATTAAGAAATCGCGACGACGACGACGACCTTGCCCGAATTTTTATCCCAAATCCACGTAATCAATTTTGGATTAGGGCTTTTACAACTTGCCGGGAAATTCAGGTAATGACGGAAATATATCAGTCACGTGATTCGGATCCGATGGAGGCGGATTCATTGGACACGTAACTGGTTTGCGCGTTTAATTGAGAGCCACGTGTCTTCTACCAACACGTGAGTAAGTAAAGTAAACACGCAAGAAGGCCCCATCAAACGTGATAACCCAACCCAAACCTCTCTCGGCTATTTCTCTAAAAGAATCGGATTCTATTTATAAATTATGGGCCTAGAAGGTAAAAATCATGGGAACCGAAGGTGTTCTTGACCAATTTCTCAAGGGAATTTTCATACCCTTTTTTTTTTTTTTTTTATAAAGGGCTTCAATTTTTTACAAATAGGTCTTTGGTTTATTGATAATCAAGAAATTAGCATCCCCATGTGATTTTCACTTTCGGGTGACCAAATATAACCGCTATGTTTGACTTCATAGTTATTCCCGATTTTGATCAGTGATGAATTAGGTTTCAAAATAAGTATGTTTATTAATTTTGTTTGGCTTCATCATAGATTAACATGTAAACATATAGTTTTTACTATTAATTTCCATTATACTACTATAAATTTCTGTGTGTTTGAGTTTTTTCATATAGATCAACGTGGTAACATTAGACATAACTTAGATTTTCGCCATTACTATTTTTGTGGACTCAAGTTATAGTCAAACATCAAACATCAGAAATAAAATCACGAAATCCAATATAAATCCAGTTTACCAAGCAAAGCTAGAGATATTTATAATATCATTTCAGTTTTACACTAGTACTATTCGTGTTAATCTAGACATATGAAATTATGCTCATATTAGACTTCCAAGGTTTTTGATTCAATCCATGTAAATTTTTGTGCTACGAAACCAATACATAAATTTTTGTACTATGAGAACAATACATAAATTTCTCATAGGTTCAATATTTTCATGTAAAACGGTAAAAGTAAAAGAGAAGTTGGGTAATTGCTTCATAGAAAATCTTGTTTCTTATTTCTTTCTCCGCATTCAATATAAAACCTTTCTTAAAAAATATGTAATTGTTTCTCGTTTGTCAAATAAAGGCACCCTCTAGTACATATGTCTGTTCACTTCTCGTCTGTATATATCAGAAGTTTTATGCTGCACCATTAAATTTTCTACATTTAACAGCTATGATGTTTAATAATAGATGAAGTACTTTTTCATTATAAATTCTTTCATCATATATTACAAAACTTCAGCTAACTATTATACATTACAATCTACTTTTCCACACTTTTTATGGTGTAAGATCAATAATCTCTTAGTATTACCGGAACATAAACCAAAATTGTTTCCAGGTCTATAACATTAAAAAATTAAAATTTTCAAGAGGAAGAAAGAGATTTCGAGTTAGAGACAGATAGTGACAAAAGTTCCTTAGCTAAATTGGTCGTTAATACGTAATCGGTTTGTGTACAAGTTTATAACTTGTAAAAAAAGTGTTACCTACATAATCTGCTAATACATACAGTTAGTAATTGTGTTTAACCAATAACCACATCAAAGAAAACAAAGTAGATTAATCAACATTTATGTCAGTAGTACAGCCGTTTTGGTCATTTTACAAACAATTGAAAAATAGTAAGAAAAAATTAATTCAACTTGGGACTTCTGTAAAATTGATTTTTAACTATATTTACAGAAAAAGCAATTGACAAATTGACAATGTAGATGAACCTAAACATACGGTAATTCTTTTTACCTTTTTTCCGTCAGTCTTTTAACCATATTAGTTTTACCCGTTCTTTGATTTGATTTTTCTTCAGTAAATTTAGTTAAAGTTTTATTTTGAAGTTTCTAACATGAAGAAAAAGCGTATATTGATTATCTATCATAAATGGATTAGTTAGTGTCTCCTCTTCCTCTCTCTCCCAATTTAAAAATGCATATCCCCGCAAACTCTGCCTGCCTTCTCTTAACGTCTTTACTCTATCTATCTCTCTCTTCTCTATTCTGCTCACTCTTCCCTTAATCTCATCCATTCTCCTGGAATTTTTTTTTGAAACTTTTGTTGCAATGGGTAAGATCCGATCTGGGCCGGATCCAAAAGCGGCATTGGTCTCAGAGATTTTATCCCTATCGAGATCATCAATCTCTTGCATTCACATCAATCGTATCTCTGCTTCACGTTTCATCGACTGGTATCTCATTCTCGGTGTATGTTCTTCTCTTTCTTCCTTTCAACTTATCTATTTTGTTCCCACTTTTTGTTATCTAAATAAATTGGACAAACTTTTTTTATTCAAATAAAAGAAGAGAACACTGGATATATTTTGTTATAACAGATTCAGGAAGATGCGGAGGTCAGTGTCATACGTAAACGTTATCAAAAATTAGGTCCGGTTTATTTCGGTTTCGTTTTTAAATTTGATTTTTGATTACGTATCAATGCTAGGTTTAAAATATTTCCAGCTAAGACTTTTTTCTAAGTTAATCGTTATTTTTCAGCTTTGAAGGTTCATCCTGATAAAAATAATCACCCAAAAGCAGATATTGCTTTTACACTCATCCACGAGGTCAGCCATTTTTTATCTTCATTTGTTAAAATAATTCCCAGCAATCTAAACATGAATATATTTACTACTTTCTCGGGACTCGGGAGATACAATAATACATTATTTTAATATATATATATATATATTAATGTTTCTGTGGACATGAATCGTAAGCTTATAAGAGCATCATCAGGTGTTATCCATTAGCTCATTTTATATTCTCTTTGCGATAATATCTATACTGTGATCCTATGCTATAAACCGGTTTGTTCTCAATCGTTTCTGGTCTCACTTATTATACTGTGTCTTCCACGCATGTAGGCTTATTTATGTCTGTCAGACGAAATAAAGAGAAGATGCTTCAACACAGACCGACGAAAGAACCTTTGTCTGAAATGCAGCCGAGTCTCACAAAAAACCAAAGAGAACCGAACCGATATTAAACCGAACCGGTTCTGTCAAACCCTCAAGGATATTAGGGAAAAGTTCAGAGAAGAGAACAAGGTGATCGAGAGATGTCTGAAAAATAATAGTGCAAGATTCATGGAGAACCAAACCGAGGAAGCCCCGGAGTTTGGTATACCAAACCCAAACCGGTTTAAGAAGGAGTCGCCGGTATTTAATCCAACGGATTACAGATTATGTGGGTATCCACATTTGAGAAATCGGGTGTTCGACAAAAACTTGTCGGATTGGGGAATGTTCATGAGAATGAGATCCACTTGTGTTCATTCATCATGATGATTTAGCCTTTCTTTTTAAAAAAAATTTTGTATTATTTTCCTTTTAGATCAAACAAGTGAGAAAATCATCTGGTTTAAATCATATGTTAACACCAACAACAACACTATCACAAATGCTATCTTAGTCTAGTGGTACATTGATCTATTTTCGTTAAAAAGTAAGACTAGCTGTTGGTGATTTTTGAGGATTTAGGATATTAAAAACAGCTCTAGTCGTTAGTTGGAACAATACTAGGTGATTTCGAAGTTATCTTAAACAGCTATAAATTAACAAAAAAAAAAAACGTTCAAAATCAATTTATGTTAACAGCTTCAACAAAACCATCCCATAGAATTAGAATCTCATGGATTACTTTCCAACTCTATTTTGCGCTTAAATTGTTTGAAAAGCCTGAAAAATAGCTACCAAATTTTTTATACACAAATAACTAATGGGCTGAAGGCCTATATATTTGAAAAGAAAAAGGACATTAACCATAAATCCCAATTATATAATAACTGATGGCTTTACATATTAGGCTTAAATGAAAGTAGATGAAAGCTTTCAATCATAAGAAATTCCACTATATTGTATCCATAAAGCTCTTACTAATTTACAGAGTAATCATATAAATTTTTCAAACTAAGCTATTGATAGTTTGGTCGTCGTCATCTATCGCTAATTGTAAACTAGTTTATCAAAAAAATTGTGCTAAACAAACCCTAGTTCGAGAATCTAGGGATGAGATTGCTATACTTTAATATAAAAACAAAATTGGAACGATATAATTTTATTAACTGCCGAACGAGAAACATGGATTTTATTTGATAATTATAAAAGAGGATACAAACATGAAGCAAAACACAAAAGTGCCAGGCTGGCAAATTAACGTATGATTGAAGTGGGACCCATTCCATTCGCCTCCGCCCTGTCAGTCCACATGCGCCGCGCCCCCGTCTCCTTCTAATTCCCCACATTTACTGCTTCCTTCAATGTTATAACCATTTCTTTTACTCTATTTCTCAACTCGAATTTTTTATTTTTTACACTTAAGTTATGTTTTTAAATCTCATCTCATCTGATTCTTTCCTAATAATTTTATTTTTTGTTTTAATTATTACCGATATGAAAAGTTGTTGGCCCAAAACCTAGTATACTTATTAGTAGATTTAAAAAGAAAAGAAAATTATCATAGATTCGCCTAACATATATAGGGGCTCTTATTTGTCTTTTAAATTAGCAATAAATATATATATATATATATTTTACTAACTTATAATAATATTTTCCTAACATATGGATCTTATATATTCCTTAGAAGTAGATATACATATGTACACATATATCTTTGACTAATTTATAATAACATTGTCTGAATGAGGATAAGGATAACATTGTCTGAAGTTGTATATGTAATTCATTTTTGACATGAGTGACATATATTATAGAAAAAAATGAAACTTGTTAAAAAAATTACTGAATATAAAATAGGAGACACATGAATTGTCTAAAAACAAAAGAACAAAAAATCCTTTTAAATTATTATGTTGGACAGGCACAGCTTAAAACAGCCATTTATATCTCTTGGTTTTTTCTTGCTCATTCTCGTCTTCTCTCTCATATGGTGAGAAGATTTGTCGGCGATAAATAAGTTACCAGATCCCTTAATCTCTTTGAAGACAAAATCGATATTAAATGCTCAAATAGTGAAAATTAATTATAAATTGATGATTACCTTTTTCATTATTCCCTTGTATATTATCTTTATTTCCCATTGTCCATTTTTTTATTTCTCTATTCTTCATATTATTTTCCTTTTTCACATTAACAAAATCAATTTATTACGCGCATGTAAGGCTATCGTTTTGGATGTCAATCTTCTTCCTACCTTATTTTTAAAAAGTGAAATAAATGATTTATACTTCTGTAGATTATAAATTTCGTCTTTTCTGTCAATCATACCGTTTTGTCTTTGGAATAATAATAATAAAAAGCTTCTCTGTTTTGTGTGGTGTGGTAACGAAGAACTCTTCTCCTTCTTCTTCTTATTCCTTCTCTTCTTCTTCTTCTTCTTCTCTCTCTCTCTCTCTCTCTCTCTCTCTCTCTCTCTCTCTCAGTTTCTTTATTACATTTGGCGCGAAAAGTTCTTTCCTTTATAGCTTTTCTCTTTTATCATCCGACAGCTTCGTAACAAATAAAGATGTCAGTAAGTGCGTTCTCTCTTTTTGTTTGTCACTTAATTACGTCCTTCTAGGCTGTCCCTTTATTCGCTTTGTTTCATCAAACTGATCACTGATCAGAAACATTTTCATCGTTGCTTTGACCATTACTTCTGTTCAATTCGTTAGATCCGATTCGAAAAGAGTTCGTCTTTTTTTTCCATTCGTCTACTTGAAAGATTGGATTTGTACTCGTAAATCAAGTTTTGTATTGTAGCAGGTGGCGATAATCTTGATTCTGACATTCAGCAGTCTGATTCCGATTTACGCAAATTTTCACGGCGCCGGAAAAATATGCGACGAGCTTGGCCGGAGGTCGTTGAGTACAAGACCACACAGTGTCTCGATTTCAGAGTTTGGAGCAGTGGGAGATGGCAAAACGCTCAACACTATTGCCTTTCAAAACGCTGTTTTCTATCTTATGTCTTTCGCCGACAAAGGTGGGGCCCAGCTCTATGTTCCGCCGGGGAAATGGCTCACCGGAAGTTTCAGCCTCACCAGTCATCTTACCCTCTTTATCGAAAACGGCGCCGTTATAATTGCCTCTCAGGTTTGTATCAAATGATTATTTCGCCTTCTCACATTTATCCCAAACTCTTAAAAATATCCAAAAAACCCAAATTATGGTGACATGTGATGAATTTTTGTTACTCTAAAGGATCCATCGCACTGGGATGTTGTTGATCCGTTCCCTTCGTATGGACGTGGAATTGATTTGCCCGGGAAGCGATACAAGAGTTTGATCAACGGCAATATGTTACATGATGTTGTTGTAACAGGTAACAAACAATGCTCTTTGATCTCATTTTCACTTGTTAGAATATGCTTCAAATCCTAATATGGTTACTCCATATATTTTCATGGTTAGGTGATAATGGAACTATAGATGGTCAAGGCTTGGTTTGGTGGGATCGGTTTACCTCTCATTCCTTAAAGTATAACCGTCCTCACCTCATCGAGTTTGTTTCTTCTGAAAATGTAATTGTTTCGAATCTTACATTCTTGAATGCTCCGGCTTATACAATTCATTCAATCTACTCTAGGTAAGAGATGGTTCAACACCATTTAGACTTTTAACCTTTTTGGTTTTGTTAAATGATAAAATGTTTGAGTCTAATCACTATCTTTATGCAGCCATGTATATATTCATAAGATATTGGCTTACTCATCTCCTGAATCTCCTTATACTATTGGTATTGTACCAGGTTAGTTGTCTCTGCTTCTTGTAGATTAAAAACCCATTTCTACTGTGTATATAAGAATAGAAAATGAAATGTCATGTGTTTTGTTATGTTTCTCAGATTCTTCTGATAACGTCTGCATCCAAAACTCTACCATTAACGTGGGATATGACGCCATTTCCCTCAAAAGCGGCTGGGATGAATATGGAATTGCATATTCTCGTCCCATTGTAAATGTTCATATAAGAAATGTTTACCTTAGAGGAGCTTCTGGTTCGTCTATCTCCTTTGGCAGTGAAATGTCGGGTGGAATATCAGATGTCGTGGTTGATAAAGCCCACATACACAACTCATTAACCGGCATTGCCTTTAGAACCACAAAAGGCAGAGGTGGCTACATCAAAGAGATTGATATTTCAAACATCAATATGTCACGAATTGGTATTGCCATTGTGGCTAATGGTAGCTTTGGATTTCATGCGGATGATAAATATGACGTAAATGCTCTCCCACTTGTAAGTCACATCAGATTGAGCAACATTTCTGGAGAAAACATCGGTGTTGCGGGGAAATTGTTTGGGATCCAAGAGTCCCCTCTTAGTTCATTGGCTTTATCGAATGTCTCTTTGTCGATGAACTCGGGTTCTACTGTTTTTTGGCAATGCTCATACGTTTACGGGTCCTCGAAGTATGTCATTCCTGAACCGTGTCCCGAGCTGAGGAGAGATGATAATGCTTACGGTAGAGCTTCAGTCTAATGAAACAGACTGCAAAAAAACATCAAGAACTTTTCTTGGGATACTTTCTCTCAAATAAACCACATTGTCTTAGATCACACATGTTCGTTTTGGGTTTTTTTTTTCTTTTTAAAAAAAATTATTTGAAGTTGTTTGCATATTGTGAGATAGAACTCTGTACAGGTTCATTTCTTTATTCATGTGTAAGCAAAGAAATTTTGTTGAGCAGTTTTCCAGATGCCCTGATAAATAAAAAGGAGAGATCTTTCATCATTACTTACATTTTTCCAGAATTTTATTTTAGTATTCTCTTGTTTAAGTTGTATTCAAAGCTTCATTGGATCTCTTGGTTATCAGCTTTTTTATTTGAACCAGTAGAATCTTCTGAGTCCAACAAAGTTTAACTATTTGAAACTATGAAAGTCTTAATGAAAGGAAAGTACTCTGTTTCCGCTTATGCACATACATATAAAGGTAAACTGACAATAATAACAAGGGTGTTACTCTGAATCTCCTTAACTTAAAAGGTTTTGCATCATATATTGATTCCATTCTAACAACTTCAACCTCAGATTCCTTTTTTTCTCATTCGTCAACCACAACAAGGCCAATGATTTAACGAGAATTAGAATTCTTCTCCAAGCATTGTTGACAACAGCAAACCTTGCACAAACTCGCTCTTTTTGGCCTTTTCTATATCTTCACCTGAAAGTGGAGCTTCTTGAATGTCTCTGTGCAAA
Source organism: Nasturtium officinale (assembly GCA_963854855.1). Classification (NCBI taxonomy): domain Eukaryota; kingdom Viridiplantae; phylum Streptophyta; class Magnoliopsida; order Brassicales; family Brassicaceae; genus Nasturtium; species Nasturtium officinale. Next base: position 1,730,370 of record OY978502.1, on the reverse strand, counting down.
CAAAGCCAGAGACCAAGTGAGAAACAAGCTTTATATTAAAGCTTTCTTGGCACCTGAGGGTCAATAGATATACATACCTTTCGGGAGATTCCTTATACAAAACTGTTGTAACTGAGTTTCCTTCAATAGCAGGTGTAGTAGATTTGTTTGCAGACTCATTAGGTGAAGGATAATTAAACATAAAAGATGACAACAAGGGATCAGAATCAATATTGGTTGAAGAAGTGAAAGTTGAAGATCCACCAAGAAGAGACTGTAAGTTTACTTCCCGGAGTTCCTTTTTCAAGGCGAGATAGGCAGAGCTATATCCAGCTCTTCTCAACCTTCTCCTTCGCTGCACGTAGAAACTCTCATCAAGGAATAAACAAATGATTGGGTACTAAAGCCATAGACAGATTAAGTATCATAATTGCAAATAAGAAAAGCTGAAAGGATATCTTGAAAAAATTGGCATGTTGTGTGGTAATATGGCCAACGATATCCAATCCCACCCTCTTTGAACATACAGGACACACCTGGGACAAAACCAAAGATGCACATTTTTGTTAACTCCTACATTTTAAGAGATAGGAGATTAAGTAGCTCAAAAAGTAACATCTGGGATCATGAAAGATCGCTAATTTACCGACCGAATAAACGAAAGAGTCCAAGATTTGGATTCAAAAGGCTGATAAATGGAATACAGTGCTCATCTGATAAGAAGAAACAAACATATACCCACAAACATTTCATCATCACAAAACATAGAAATATACCAACATTTTCAATTCTCGCTAAAGCCAAGAACGTGATCAAGAAGAACCTAAGAATCAAACAAATCATCCAAATTTCCTAAAGCTAAAGAAGGTTTTATGATGATTGATCATAAAAGATTACCCCATTCTTGGCTTCAACGGGATGTTCTTCATCAATGTGACAACAAAGTCCAACAATGTCAAAATCATCTGCGCAAAACGGACAGATGAACTCAGCCTTCAAATCGTCTTCTCTTTCTAGATCCTCGTATCCTCCTCCTAAATACATATCTGCCACCAAAATTTTCACAGATCAATCTCATTACGAAAGCCTTCAAAAAGAAGAAGAAGCGATTCTCAAAAAGAGAAAAAAAGACGCGCGCAAACCTGATCGGGATTGGCATCTTCGTGAAGAAGAAGACGATGAAAACACGGAAGGACAATTGATCCATGAATTGGAACCCATTGAGATTAATGGAAAAAATCGAAAATTTAATCAACCAAAGGAGAATAGAGAGATATTGGGATGGAGATGGAGATGGAGATGGAGAGAGAGAGAGTGGAAACGAGACTTTCTTACCGAACTACAAGTCTACAACAAGACAAGACAATAAAAAAAAAGGAAACATATTATTTACATATTATACCCTCCATTTTATTCATATTTATATTCTGTCCCTTTTAAATATCCAGTCGTTTCACGCGGTTTGGTTTCGATTGGACCGAACGGAAGAGGAATGGGTTTCGTTGTAATGCTTCACACGTGTAGTGTTGGTCTACCACAAGTTCTGTGCCTCACAAATGAACATGTTTATCAGATGATACAACTCTCCCCTTTGCTAAAGTCTGTGCAAATGATGCTAAAGTCTGTGCAAATGACTTAAGGCTTCTTCTTAGCCATTATCCAAATTTGATTTAAAATTGATATTCAACCTAAAATAGATTATGTAATTATTTTTTGTCCAGATTAATATAGTTAAAAAATCAGTAACTCAGATGAAGTGTTAATTTTTTATTTTCTAGATAAATTACAGATTCAAGTGATGTATAATGGGGTATGACTCGTATGAGTTAGTTCGTTTATTATCCTTTTTGAAAAAAAATAGTTCGTTTATTGTCAAATGGTCTTATGTTAAAAATTGGTGACAGTTTATCATTTTCTATATAATTATTAGTTTTTGTGTCGAATTGTATGATCGAAAGAGGATAATTAGCTTAAGAAGATTAGTGGATGATTGATTCATGTACGAAATAGTCTTTTATTATTGTAAAAAGTTGGAGGCGACATGAGTCATCTCAAAATTATTATTTTTTAAAAAAGTATAGAAAAAGTTGCATGTGAGGGAAGGGAATAAAGTAGTGGTATGAATTAATTTCCTTATCAACAAATAAGTAAGAATCTCGTTGATGTTTGCAACCAACAAAAACAGAGCTTTCTTTCCTTTTTCTTTGTGATTCTGTTTGATCCTTTCTTTCTTTCATTTTCATTGTGCATACTCACACGTACATAAATATAAACAATCACAGACAGACCAAAATTTCTCTCGATCATTTATGCAAATTAGGAAAAGAAAACAAAAAAATCTTCAATGCAATGAAATTTTGTTGGTATTTATTTCATGATGATGAGACTGGTCATTTTGCATCAGTGCAAGTGTGATCAAACCAACGAACCAGGAGATATCCGAACATTTTATAAAACGACCCATATGTGTGAGATATTTTGCATCAATAACTAATCTATGGATACACAAATTTGCAAAGGAACTCTTAAAAACACCTAGTAGGCTAGTAATTAGGACTGTGAATTTCGATTTACATTGTTCAGCTAAAAAGGTTTTAACTGATGTCATGTTTTAGTCACTTCGCTTTTACTTTATTTATGAATGAATCAATACAAACAATACATAAGAAGTTAAGAACATATGTTGACCTTGTTGGAAAGAATAAATAAGACACATGTATGTCTTGTTTGGAACTTTGACGCTAGCCACACCAAAAAAAAATGTACACAAAATTTGTATGGGACCAAGATTATGAAAAGTCATCGCCAACACTGACTACAACAATTTTAAAATATAATGAACGTTAATTTAAAAGCAACACACTTCTGCAAACCCATGCTTGTCCTGGCAATCGATAAATTTGTTGATTTTGTACCCTATTTGTTTGATTCCTCATAACTCGGTTTTACATTAGAAAAGCTTTTTCTGTTCCATGCTCCAAAAGTCAGGTGTGTATCTCCACACGGCTATTACTTAATAAAAATTTCGTGATTGACAAAAAAATAGAAGGCTTTTTCCTTTGCTTTATGAAATGAACAATCCCTAGAACATTAGCGAGCTTAATGAGATATATTAAGATATTGTGATTACTCTAGTTATGCAATAGGTTGTATTAGACTTCGATTCCTTAGCTCTCAGTCATTTTGGGTTTACAGATTAACTTCTTTTGTATAAATACTCAATTCAGCGAAATAACACAGAAATCTTATCTTTAGATTGCTTGTACTCGCTCACCGATCAACAGAAGCGACAATCACATCAGCTTTTTCATAGCCACGTGTGTATTCTTTTCCTTACCAAACTTGCAGTGACACGTGTACACTCTTCCTCACCTAACTAACATGAAAGACAGGTAATGTCTACCTACGGGCCTAGAAACTACCTTGTATTAGGAGAATTTTTACTTAAACTCCAAAAGTCGTACATACAGTTCGCAAGTCTCAGTTATCCAGGTTGGTGAGGAGAGTACAAAACTGGAATTCAGATTCAGTTTCAGTTTCTTAATCGAGTGTCAGTGTGGGTATGAAAAGGTTAATATAATTATAACCTCGATAAAAATTCTTATGGTTAAACTAAATGTCATCTAGAGTTTAGACTCCTATTATGACCACGATCTACTTCCGTGGGACATGTGTGGACTGCCATATAAATAAAACTACAATATTCTGAAATTTTCAGGTTTAACGATTCAATTTCATATGTTTGAGTAAAGCAGAAGTCATTTGTAACTTTTTTGGGCAAAATAATATTCAATATAGAAAAGAAATAGCGGGGAGCTATTTTGTTTTGTGTGAGATGTACATTACAAATTACTATTTATATAGCTAATACAGTAATTGTGTGTGTGTGTTTTCTTTTTCATTACGCCCAAAATAAAGACAACAAACAAACAAAAGGATAATTTTTGGGTTGGGATGTACGTAATTACCGTTTAGACATTTACCGCGTATTTTCGGTGCCTTTAAAGTTTAAACACAAACTTTCGGTTAAAGGGTAAAACGTGTAGGTACCTTTTGTAACATTACTTTCCAAAATTACTGTGTCGTTTCCGGTGCTTTCATTGCTCTTTAATATGATCAATTTTAATTGTTAGATTATGAATTGTATCATATAATCAAATTTTAAAAGTATGAAATTAATTATAAGAATTTTATTTTAAATATATAAAATATATGAAAATGCTATCTGGCAAATGTACAGAAGTTTCAATAGTAATATATGTGGAGAATATAGTTTAATAATAGTAGGATTTAATTATATATTAATAATTTTAAAACCTTAAATTCTTTAATAAAAAGAGGTACACTCTTATTCTGAGCCTCTGAACGTGCTCAAGTCTTATTCTCCTTCTTCTTCTTACCTCTCTTTCCTCCTTATCGCTAGATCTTAATTGCTCAATTTTGTCGATAGCAAATTTCTGACAATGGAAGCAATCAGATTATCTACTTTGTCAGCTACACTGATACTACTACTTTCACTGCCTCTCTCTGTTACTTCAAAGGACCAAACTGTTTCTTGCACAATGTGTTCCTCTTGCGACAATCCATGTAATCCTGTCCCTTCTTATTCTCCTCCTCCTCCTCCTACTCCTTCAAGCTCCGGCGGCGGTGGATCTTATTATTACTCCCCTCCTCCTCCTCCTCCTTCAAGCTCAGGTGGTGGTAAATACCCGCCTCCGTACGGTGGTGACGGTGGACAAGGTTACTATTATCCACCTCCTTATTACGGCAATTACGGGACGCCGCCACCGCCGAATCCGATTGTTCCTTATTTTCCGTTTTACTATCACACTCCTCCTCAGGGATATTCTGGATCGGATTCTGATCGTTCACATAATTCTCTTCTCTTTGCTCTCTTCGTTCTCTTGCTCTGTTTTGTGTGACGGGGAGAATCATTCGATTTAGCTGGCAAAGTACCAAGAATCGAAACTTCCTTTTTTAACTTCTTAACTCTCTTTTTTTTTTTACTTTCTTTCTGTTGACAGTTGTATTTAATATTTCTTTTCAAATAACATTATAATTATAATTACTCGTTTTCAGAATATTCATATGTATAACAAAATAGTTATTAATAAAGTGGCCTAAATTTGGATTGGTTATATTCTCAATTAGTGTCACCTGCACTATTTTGTCGGTTCGATTATCTATTAGATTGTTAACAAACGAATTATGTTCTTTTAATCACATTCACGCCATTGCCTTAAAGTAATTAGAGTCAATGATTAGTTCAGCCATTATGGGCTTTTCTTGACATGTGATGTGATTGTGGCTAATTTAGATGTATCACTTAATATATTGGACGGTCACTTTTGCTCCAAGTTATTATTATTATTTTTTTTGGCAACTCCAAATCATTTTTATCGTTTTCTAAACCAGTTTTTATAATAAAATAAGATTCTCCCTTTTCTCATGAGCAACCAACGTGAATATTAATTCATTTTTCACGGATAAAGGGCTACACGAAACCTACAAACCCCTACCTAAAAACTAGTAAACAGCTTGCATCTACAATCAAACAGAATTATTGTTGGCACCTTAGACTTCGTAGCACCATAATATAAAGGATCATAAAACCACACCATCATTCCATTATATTCATTTGTTTCTTGTAATAATTATTTAAAAACTAAAGAAAAATAATAATAATGATTTATGATGCTATATAATTTATATGAAATATGTCATTTACTTGTTCATACACACGGGCTTTTAGTGGACAAAATGTCTTTTTAACCTCCAGTGCATTAATAAATAGTAATACCTTATAACACGAATTATTGATGAGGACAATGATCGAGTAACTCTCTAAGGAACCACCAATAGCCTATAGTTTCGGCCAATCATATCACTCTGAAAGCCATGAGTTACTCGTTGGCCATGTGACCGGCCGTATCTTCTTCCTCTTTTTTTTTTTTGCATCTTGTCTTTGCAATTTTTACATTGCCTTTAACTTTCCTAAAGAAAATGTGAAAATAATCAGAATATTAGCTGGATTGCACGTGCGAGTAATGGGCTGTTACGGTCCCACCAAGCTGATCCAACAAAAAGTCGGTATAATCCGGTTCACTGTTTGACTTGTTTTTTTCTTTCTTTCAACGACTTACACTGTTTGACTTGTTGGTATCTTGTTCTTTATAACTTTATTGCATTGAAACGATTAATTTTAGTTGAATATTAGATTACCAATCCACGTCAGAGACGAGTATCAGAATTTCTTCTCTTATTTTAATCTTCACCAGTATACCACTGTTTGAGGAATACATTACATTAATGAATCACTCGTTATACCAAACCGGTCAATTTTATCTATTGGGCTAGGTTCATTAAGTTTTAATGATCTTTAAGTTGGGCTTGACTTTTTGTAATTTTGTAGCTTTTCTATCTACCAGCAGCTTTTCCCCGCCTTTCAAATACTTTCCATTTTCATTGCCCTGTGGATTAAAGATACCATCAATTACCATGGGTCTGGGAATTGGCAATATACTTTTTAATAAATTGATGGAAAAATACAATTGTGTAATCCAATACTCAACTTACTTGTAAATTCGTTCGTTTTAGGCATTTATCTGACTTTTGATAATAATATCAACAGTTTAGATCCTTGAGATGTTGTACTATTTTGGAAAGACAAATGAGTAAAGCAGTTCATGAGTTGACAAAATAAAAGTAATTTTCATTTATGTAGTAAGTTGGTTCTAATATTTTAGAAAGAAAAAAACTAGCAAAAAGTTGTCGACCAGTTCAACTCCTTCAATAAATATGTATTTACAGTGATCTATTTTTAAAAATTCCATACTTTTTTTTTCTTCTTGTTCTACTTAGCATAGACGTTGGTTGGGCCATTCTTTAACCAAAAAAAAAGAAAGGAAAATAAAGACGTTGGGGCAGTCCATATTTATGTATAAACCCATTTGCTGAGTGACCATACATCAATGGAGTCAAACCTTGGTCATTCACGTGATAACTGTGATGTAATATATTCGAATTTCGAAATCCTCTCACATATCCAAATACCCAACTAAGGTTATATAGCCTTGTGGGCCAACAATTCCGTATGCTACATTTATTGAATACTGTTGTTGCCCAAAACATTCAGTCATTCACATTGGGTTCCAATTGATTGCTCTCTGTCTTGAATATATTTCTTGTTACTATAACAACCTAATAAGTTATAACCAATCTTACAAAATGATTGGAAACATCAAAGAAGTACCCAAGCAAATCAAGTTATTGAATTTTATAAATTCTTTCTGTAGTACTATCATACTATGGGACCCCCAGACAAGGAATAACCTAAATTTAAATTATTGCTAAAACAAAATTGAATTAGCGAGGGAAAATGTAACGAAGCGGCAAATTCGAACCTTTCATTTTACAGAAAACTTTCAAAATAAATGTATGTGGTTGACAGATAGACAAAACTTTCAGAAAAAATATAATGCTAAATTGTCCCATGTTGACCATTCATTCTCCCTCCGGATCACATAAACGAGATACAAAAGGAAAACTAAAACGAACCAAAAATTACACATTAATTTGTTAGCTACTTGCTCTCAGAATCTGAAACATATTCTACAAAAGTAATTATGATTTGACAATAAAGCAGTGAGATCCAGAAATGGTTAAGCATAAACGGAAGAGGCATAAGAGAGAGCCATGAGTAACACAGCGGCTTGTTCTTCTTCACCGAGTTTATTCCGCCGTTGATTCTCAGCCGTTGATTGCTGCAACATCACCTCTCTTCCTAACTCCACCAATCTCCGCTTCAACGAATCACCGAGATTCGAATTTCTATTGTGATTATTCTTCTTCTTCTTCTTCTTATCTTCTGATTTAGTTCCGATCACTGCTCGTCTCTTCTTCCTGTTTCTGATCCCGCATGCGTTACACAAAGACTACACAAAGCAAGCAAAAGAGGAATAAGTTAAACGAATCTTGGCACAAATTGGAAAAAGATTCAGACCAGGAAGAGTCTAACCTTGGGACCTGCGGGACCACCTCGCCAAAGAGGAGTTTTGCCAGTACCACAAATGGCACAAGTCTTCTTCTCGTTGCTGATACCTCCACTACTACTGATGTGTTCTTCAATCGCATCCACTGATGTGAGCTTGCTTTTCATCATGGCTTCTGAATCGAAAACCTAAACACAAACAAGTAGTAAGTTAAGCTTATTTGATCCGATTGGTAGAGATCAAAGGAAGAAGAAGGAATCAGATCACTCACTTTCTCGGTAAGATCTAGCATTACCAACTTCGTTTTCAGATCGTGCACCAATTCAAGAAGATATGTATAGAGATCAGATGCGAGAGTGGATTAGGAAACAAAAAAAAATTTGAATCTTGAAATGAGAAAGATAGTAGAGAGGGAGTAGTGTCAGAGGAACAGAGAGATTTTGTTCAAAGAAGCGACACGATTGATACCGCACGATGCTGGTCTGAACCAAATTCCAATTATAAAACCAACGAAATTGGGCCTGCTAAACCCTAGCTTTTATTTTTATTTTTATCTGTAAATTACGCTTTTACCCCTGATTTCAGGATTGAGCTCCCCCCCTCAACCAAAACTTTTTTGTTTTCATTCCAGCATAATTTCGGCGCCATTTCGAGTGGCATGCTGCTTTTTAATAATGGTGTAAGTGTTCAATACTTTCGTTTCGATTTGCTGTTAGTCTTGAAATCAATGTTTTAAAAAGCTTTAAATGACGCCCCAGGCCATTACTCTCTTCTAAGTTCTAAGGATAGTGAGTTGACTTGTATGTGCCACACAGAACTTGGATCCGACCAGATCAACGCCGTTTATCTTTTCAGGTATTTGAAACTAACACTGCATACCAATAAAAGTCTTAAGACTACACTCTTCTCGTCTACATTCATTCTTACACCGCATCTCAAACGTAAATAACTCAGCTACCAATCCTAAATTACGGTGATTCTATTCATTCCTAAAGGCAAGAAAGTGTTTACTCAGTGAAGACTTCACATCTCATTGTCAATGATATCTCGCATCATCTGTATTGGAATTAGTCCTTCTGTTCTGATTGCATCTTTGCTTGCTTCAGGACTGATAAAGAATAATGTAGGTAATCCCCGAACCTGCCACACAACATTTGGTTAGTATATTTAGTTACATTGATATACTCAGATGAGTCTGATTAAAACAGAAGCTGCAAGTTACACTTTACCTGCATGTCGCGTGCAAACTCATACTCATCATCTGTATCAACTTTCACAATTATTGCATTGCTTTCATACTCTACTGCAAGCTGTTTCACAAAGAGCGAAACTATTTAACACTAGAGATTTGCAGGCTAAAAAACGAGTAGTTTTCAGATTAAAGAGATTACAACTACGTGACAAGATCTCTTCACCATACGTAGTAATGTGATCATTGGAACCGGTAAACTTCTACTTTATATAATTCCCCAAATGAACTAAACAATAAAAGAGAATTGAATAACAAGAACGGTCACCAAACTCTAGACCATATTCCAAATCAAGACTCTAGAAAAGTCCAGGATACCCGCAATGCGTTTTTGAAGCTCCTCCATAAACATTGAGCTCTCAACTATCCTTAAGGTCTGTTGCTAAGCTGGCAAAGCTTCAAGCTCACTGTTCACCCCTAAACCCTAGAATAGTTACAACAGTCCTGCACTAGACTTAACACAGAAATACCTAATCATAAACCATCACATTTCAGGATTCAAGTAAATACAAGGAACAACCGGTTCCAAGAGCAAATGTTTGTAGATACATAAGCATAGTAGAGGGGTTAGAACGTTAAATGGAGAATGTGTAAAAAAGGTGAGTGATGAGAATGGATGGTACCATTTCGAGTTCCTGGGCCATCAAGATACAAGGTCCACACCATGTTGCATAAAAATCAACAATCAAAGGCACCTTCCTCTCTCCTTTCACCAAATCTTGAAGTTCTTGAGCTGACAATTTCTTCTGTCAAACCATAAGAATAGGAAAAACATCCAGCCATCAGTGAGGCTACCACTTGGTGGTCTCAATTTTGATGCATTTAGCAATTTCATATTGATCGGACTTTTGATATATCTTATGAAAAAGGCAAACATATTATTCTTATAAAACTTAACATCTATACCCAGTAGCTTCTGGGGAAAAAATGAGCAAATGAAATTTTGCCTCCAACCAACCCAATTTCTCATAAAGACGAAAAGTAAAGCCATAAAGATGAAAACTTGAAGATCGACAACGAAAATATGAAGAGATAGATAGAGGGAGAAAGCGAGGAATTGGCCATACCACAAGATAATCTTCTCTAACAAACTTGCCACGAGGCGGAGGGCAGAGAAGCTTACGCGAACGCGTCAAAGGCGAGAGGGGAAATTTCCCGGCGGTGGAGGAGGAGAACGGCGAGGTCACTGGTCGGACTTCATTACGAAGAAAGAGAGAGGACGGGGCATGGAGGGAGCATAGAATCGGCGATAAAGAGACGTTGATGAGTGGAAGAGTTCTGGATTGAACAAGAGCCATTTTAGAAGTCGATACTGCAAAAATGATATCAGTTTTGCTTCACAGATTTGACGGACGGGTTTTAGACGATAAGGCAATTGAAAAAGTTTTTTTTTTTTTTTTTTTAACTTTTAACAGAACACAATTTTTTTTTTTAACTTCCGACAGTAGTCCTTGTCTTTTTACACATTAGTGGTAAGGTAAAGTCAATTTATTTAATTTTTAACAATGCTGTTTTGTGTTTAGTGACAACGTCTTACTTCATCGTTTAATGCAAGATTCGAGTCTCTAGAAACTCGAAGATAAACCCTTCCTTAAGAAAACTGACACCAAAAGAGCTCATAATTTTCATACCCAAAACAAAGTTAAAACAAAAGGGTTTGTAGTTTCATTTTTTTCAGACATACACACTGTTGTGAACAAAAAAAATAACAATACTACTCCTTTGAAGGTTTCAACATCTTCATGAACAACAAGGACATCCAAGAGTCGTACACCGAAGGCTTTTTTTATTGTATTCCCTTGAGAGTTCGTTTGCTATACATATGATTTTTGATTTATCGTTATTGAAAAATTGTTGAAACTGGGCTCACTAAATAGGCTTGATATGATTCATACAGAGGCAGAACTAAAAGGCCCATATAAGATTTGTTAGGGTATTTTTGTCATTTACGTTCCACTATAAACTCAACCAAATTAGGGTTTTGTTGTATTTGTATCGCGGAAAGCAAACCTAGCCGAGCAGATCTACCTCTCTTTCCAGACACAGGTTAGCATCTTATATCCAGCCGATCTCTGACTACTTTCGCTCAGTTGTTTTGTTCGTGATTTAATTGAGTAGTTGTATTGTGGTTTTGTCATAGAGATGGCCAAGTCGAAGAATCACACGGCGCATAACCAGTCTGCGAAGGCGCATAAGAATGGAATCAAGAAGCCAAGGAGGCACCGTCACACCTCAACCAAAGGAGTAAGTCTCTAATCGCAGTTTAATATTAAAAACGATTTTGAGATTCCAATGTTAATTTCAGAGTTTGATTTGTTCTTGTTTTGTCTGAAATGTTACAGATGGACCCTAAGTTCCTGAGGAACCAGAGGTATGCAAGGAAGCACAATGTCAAGAGCGGCGAGAATGCTAGCGGCGAAGAATAAGCTTTTTGATATTATCTGTGAGACTTTTTGAAGTTTTTTCAAATGAATTTCAGACTCTCTTAGTAGACCAAGGAACCAATTTACTTATCCCTCTTCATTTTATGTGGTTTGTGTACTCTTTTTATCCAGGCCTTAATTGAATATCAGCGGTGTTTTTCACATTCTCTTATTTGCTAGTTACTTGATTTGATGACCAAAATGCCTTTTCCCTTAGGATTGCTTCTTTTTTAAGTCTAGAGGGATGATAATATTCAGAAATCTTCTGTATCTTCCTCGATTTCTATTTATTCGGCCATTGGAGTAACCGTTTGCACTATTTCCTTAGCCATTCAATGTCTTTTCACAGTAGATGAATTATTAGTGAATATGTTAAATTATCAAACTTGGCTTGCATCTTTTGTTTAGTTGTAGCAGTGTAAAGTAAGTGAATTGACCACTGCGTCCCTCAACTTTTCATTCTCTTCAAACTTGTAAAATTTCTAGCACGGTTAAAGGTATGTTCTGAGCAGAATCTAACTGAAAGCAGTAGCTAATATTTGTTTCTGTAGCGTTAGCGTTTGTAGGCTTCTCAATATAAAAAGTTTCGGTTTAATGCTAGAGTAATAAGCTTTTAAATTCTCCGAGTGGCATTTCTCGTAAATGTTTTAGTAGTCCTATAATCTGAGATCTGAACTGGATTTCTGAAGTTAAGTTTGTCTGCCACACTCGAATCGATCTGGTTTTATTCCACTACGCCTGTTGCATTTCTAGATTCTGATTTCATTTGAACTCTATATGGCTTTTCTAGCTTCCCATTTCATGAAAATTCTGCACTAGTCTGTCTAATCATATGAAAACATAGCCACTATTTGAGTTACCATTTGCATTATTTTTCTCTCAAAAATGATTTACCTACTCTCTATTTTGTCCAATACACTAAAGCTTAAATCTTATTCTGCTACATTGACTGTATAATTGGGTAAAGGTCAACCATGGTCTCAAAATACTGAACCAGTTAAAAATACTTGGAAAACAATTTGGCAATTTGCCAAATGAAATGATTTTTCTTTAAAAGTGGGGAATACTAAAGTAAAATGAAAATTAAAATAATAAAACGTTTTTAAGTTGCACTTCGGATACAAAGCTCATGTCGAGGTTTCGATTCCTTTGTCTCGCCTTTTAGTTGCAGTTGGGATAGATCTACCACCAACCTAATGCCACGTGGTTATTTCTTTGACCACATAGCCTGTGCTACCACTAATCTCATGGCCAGAACTATCAAAGTTCCACTTGTCGAATTTTGATTGGATTTATGGTTTAGAAAACATTTCCGCTTGTCATTTCGTCTGCGTCACAGGCTGTCCAGTTTTAAAGAGAGCGAGCCAACTCGCGCGCGTGGGGATCGGTCGATGGCTTTTTGGTAATAATGGATGGTAATCGAGGGTAATAATGGAATGTGGTTCATAATTATAAATAATTTATTTATCAGCTGCTTTATAATTTTCATTTATTTGTATAATTTCCTTTTCTTCCCTTTACTTTCGCGTTTCAAAGGTTAGGGAACGCTGAAGAAAATTAAAAAAAAAAAAAAAAAAAAAACTAGAGAGAGAAATGTCAATGTTTTTCTGATGCTCCGTATGGTAATTAGGGTTTTTTTTTCTTTGATTTCATCTCCTTCGAGAACTGAATCTCCCGCCTATATCGACGGCGTCTAATTCGTATCCTCTCTCGTTGTTCCAAAAACCCTAACTTTGGTTCGGTGGAAGGTGGGAAAATCAGTGATGGGCGCCCCAGAAAAGTCGCAATCTAATACCAATTCGATGCAGGTATGTATCCAGCTCTCGCTTTATTTGCTTCGTTCGCTCACTTGATTCGAGCTGGGCTTATTTTCGATTAGTAGTATTTCACTTACCCTCGTTTCCTTATTTTTTATTTTTTTTTATTTATGTTGGGGCACTCTCTGCTTCTTAGTCGTGTTATCTATTGAACAAATTCATGGCTAGTTTGCTTATTACTGTCCAATTCAATAGGTATCTTGGTTTTTAGGGCACGCAGAAGACACTTTTTCTTATTTGATTCATTTCTACGGTTTACTTGTTTTGATTTTATTAGTTTCTCGTAGGTATGTATTAATCCTGTTGGGATACTGTAGCGTATTTCACTACTATATGTGAGTGTTTATCCTCTTTGGGATAATGTAAGGAACCTGATAATTTGGAGTAACTATTTCACCATGTGGTATACCTTACTTCTTGAGAGAAAACTGATTGGTTCAAAGATAAAACATGAGAAAGTTGCATTGTTTGATGATTTGAGAGTAAGGGTTTGTTTTCTTTTCTTCCATACGCTGTGGGAACTGCTTACTTACTCAGGTATTCATTGTTTAGAGAGTGAAGGTATATCATTTAAATGAAGATGGTAAATGGGATGATCGAGGAACTGGGCACGTAAGCATCAACTTCGAGGAGGTTTGCTTTTTATTCTTATTGACTTCCTGAATTCCTCTTGCTGCCGCTATTCTGCAGCTGTTATTTTGTAAATCAACTTTTCGGAATTTGTAGCTAAATGGAAATGCTATATGATGCAGCGATCTGAAGAACTCAGTATATGTGTAATTGATGAAGAAGATAATGAGACATTACTTGTGCATCCTATTAACTCTGAGGATATTTACAGGAAGCAAGAAGGTAGCCTTTGTGTGTTGTGGTTAATTAGCCTTGATATCTTTGGGGCTTCTGTTTTTCTTGATAAATGGTATTTGTTTCAATGTACAGACACAATAATTTCATGGAGAGACCCAGAGCGCTCAACAGAATTGGCATTGAGCTTTCAAGAGACTGCGGGTTGCTCTTATGTATGGTGAGTGAAGAGTATTTTCCTATTATCCTTTTCTTGTCATTCCTCATCTATAAATATCACAATACTGTTGACTAAGAATATGGTATTTGTAATATTCAGGGATCAGATCTGCACTATGCAACGGAATTTGCATTTCAGCTCTCTGAACAGTAAGAATTTTCTTCTGGAGGGTTTGTATTAGTTGTGAACAACTTTGTTAATTGTCATTTCCCTCTTTTATTTATTAGATGGTTATGTTTATTCTAGCATTCTGTCGTGTCTAGTAAATGAACTTTAGAGTGTGTGTTTTAGTTTTTATTTGTATCCGAAATGCAAGGGCTTAGTTAATTTGTTGATCCGATGGTGTTAGATTTCAGAATAGGTGAATGTAAAGATTTGCTAGCACTTGCATGGTGATTGAAATTTCTTTTAGTTACCGTGATTTTTTTCTATCTAATATGTATGCTTAATATATTCAACTGTATCCTATTTGATTCAATGTTTGCATTTCAATATACTGTAAAAGTAACGTGATAGTTTTACATGGTAACCCAATTATCAAATATTTTGAGCCACCTCTTAGCCTCTGTGGGCATTTGGATTTTAGAATAACTGGATGCAGACAATTTCTTAAGCATTTTCATGGTTGAAACTTTTGATAATTATCTAAGCATACACTTTTCTTGTAAGAAGTTGTCATTCTCTACTGATTATATAATCATCTGTTATTGAACAGGCGAAACGTTTCACAGCCTGAATAGCGAGTTGAGGGAGCTTCCTACTGTAGAGCTTACTACTCTTCCCCTAATACTGAAGGTTTTTAGATTACACTGCCCATATGCTTTAGTGATTTTGTGTTTCCTGTAGATGATGTACCCCTTATTTACCTGTCTTTTGTGTGGGGATATATGCAAAATATTTGTGATGGTTACATTTTGAATTTTTCTCCTCTCGAATGTTTTGCAATGCCATTTCGCCCTCTGTATTATTTGACAAATCTAATTCTATCCATTTGTGACAACCAAAACTAGAAAGATTTTTCGTTGTTATATTTAACCTCTCAGTGTGCATGAATGTGCTCTCAATCTGTTGAAGTTTTTTTTTGTTTACTAGTAATGTCTGTTGATGCTCTAACTTTGTTTCCTGTGTTTTTGTTTTCCCAAACATTTTGCTATATCTTTCCATCTTCCTTGCAGATTGTTACAGAGAGTGGCATTACGGATCAGATGCGGCTAACTGAACTTATTTTGAAGGATGTAAGTTTTCGAGTGTCCTTTCCACTTTCCAGTTCAATTTAGTGTGATATCTATGATTTTGCTCTCTCGTAAATCTTATACCATGCTCAGGGTTTTTATGATGCTGTCGGTAAAGTTAGGGGTTTTTCATATTTACAAACAAGCTCTACCAAAACCATCTTTACTTATAAATTTTGGGCATTAGTTTTTTTTTACTTTCATCTTTAAGGTAATCAAAGTTTGTGATTTTCAGTGTCAGCTCATAACTTTGTGATTTTCAGTGTCAGCTCGTAACTTTGTATACTGTTTGTTATTGATATCGTTTATCATGTCTTAAGAAGTTGGTTCTGGAAACCTCCTTAATATACCTTTTCCCTTGGTGCAGCATGATTTCTTCCGAAATCTTATGAATGTATTTAAAATATGCGAGGACTTGGAAAATGTTGATGGCCTTCACATGATATTCAACATTGTCAAGGGAATCAGTTAGTATTCACAAACATATAATTATTATTCAGAATTATCTTTTGATGCCATCATTTCTTATATCTTTTATATGCAGTTTTGCTCAACAGTTCTCAGATCTTGGAGAAAATATTTGGAGATGAACTGATAATGGAAATTATTGGATGCCTTGAATGTAAGTTTGATGTCACTGGTCGAAGTTAAATGTTCTATATATTGTAAAAATAACGACGGGCATTACTCAGAAATTAGCGGTTGAATATCTTTTGCGTAGGCCTTTGAGACACTAATTAGATTCTATTGGGACTTTCTTGACCACAAAATGCTGAGAATTCTTCTTATGGTTTCATATCCAAGTCGTACATGGACATAAAAGCTTAGGTTTGTTTTGAGTATTAGGTGGATGGCTCCTTCTTTTTGAAATATCCATGTTTTTAAGGGTTTGCATTTACCAGTTTGATGCCTTCTCTTTTCTTGGCGTGCCTAATATTTAGCAGTGATTGACACTGCATATTGTCTTTCCTTACAGATGATCCTGGGGTTCCTCACTCCCAGCATCACCGGAATTTTTTGAAGGAGCATGTTGTTTTTAAAGAGGTAACACAATCTTCCTTTATGCTCTTGTTTTTGTGTTTCAGAACCAGTTACTAAAGACTTTACTTAGGGAATGTTAGAAATATCATAGGCTCTGTCTTTTTGTAAGAAAAGAACATGCTTACTATGGATACTTTGTGATCTCCCTTTGGCTTTTAGAAATGAGATTATTATAGGCTGGTTGGAATATATATATTTAATTCTTAGTAAAAACCATATTTTTGCAGGCTATACCAATTAAGGATCCCTTAGTCCTGTCAAAGATACACCAAACGTACAGAATTGGTTACTTGAAGGTTTGATTTCATAGTTTTCTAAATACCTCCCCCCCCCCTTTTTTTTTCTTTGGATTTAGGTCTCTCACCTTATGACACTTTTTGCAGGATGTTGTTTTGGCTAGATTACTAGATGATGGTATAGTTGCAAACTTGAATTCAGTAATCCATGCGAACAATGCCATTGTAAGCTGTCCTTATAAATGCTATCACATGTATGGCATTGAAAGTGTACTTACCATTAACTGAAGCAAATCTTCTCCAGGTTGTATCATTGCTAAAGGATGATAGTACTTTTATTCAAGAGTTATTTGCTAGGTTGAGGTCACCTTCTACATCTATGGAATCCAAGAAAAATTTGGTATTTCTTGGCTTCAAGAGGCATCTGTTATTGGCATTTGTTATTTTGTTCTAAGCCTCGATGGATTTTATTTGTGAATGACATATCTAAAAGTGATTTTAGTTGAAATATTTTGGGAGTAAGAGATTTTAGTGGGATCCCCTTTCTCTAGCCCCGACGTTGAGATGGTTGAGATGATATGTGCGAAACGGGAGATCTCCGTTTAAAAAATAATATGGCTGTTCAGTTGAGTTAGTCAGACTGATGTGTTTTCATTCTCTATAAAATAGGTATATTTCTTGCACGAATTTTGTAGTCTAAGCAAGAGTCTCCAGGTGGTGCAGCAGCTGCGGCTTTTTAGGTATTTACTGGCTCAGAAAATTTGTAATAGCTTTATGTTACTGTTAATGCCCATTCTTCATCAAATGCTTTTTTAAGTTTCTTTTCTCAATTGGGTGCTTGTCTTTTCAATGACATTTCAGGGACCTTATTAATGAAGGAATATTTCATGTCATAGAAGAAGTCTTGCAGATTCCAGACAAAAAACTCGTATTGACTGGGTATATACGATTTTTACTGACTAATTTGACTTAAAAGCTCGTGCTGCTATTTTCTTATACTTTAAAGACCTTTCCGTTTCTAGTTTGCAAACTGTATGGTGTATACTCAAGATTACTATTGCTGTGGATGCAGGACAGATATCCTGATTCTTTTCTTGACTCAAGACCCCAACCTGTTACGTTCTTATGTTGTTCGGACAGAAGGAAACCTCCTCCTTGATCTCCTGGTGATTTTCTGTAATCTTTGTTTGCTATTGGATTGTTTATTCAGTTTCAAGGCTGTTCCTGTTTTCTTTCTTGTTAAGAGTGGAGTGATAATTGGCTCTTTTGTTTGGGTAATAGGTCAAGGGAATGATGGAAGACTTTGGTGGTAAGATGCATTGCCAATTTCTGGAAATTATCCGAACCTTACTGGATGCAAATGCATTGTCTGGTGGAGCTCAGGTCCATCCTTTTTTTCCTTTCAATACCCCATTTTCGGAAAATTGTAAAGGGGGTGGAATTCTTCCCCTGTATTGTGTACCCATTTTGAATCCGTTCATAGTTTAGCTTGCCAAGAAAAAGTTCCGAGTCTTTCTATCTTTCCACCTGCACTGGTTATTCTTACATGCCCGTGTATTAGTAGAAGACACTATGTTCACGAGTATCGCTGTAGAATGTAGGTGATACTTCCTACTTTGTATTTGATGTGCATCAAGATATCTGGTAGAATGTTTAAGACCTGGCAATTTGTGCTACCTTAACCTTTTTTCCTTTAAAGTCTGGTAGATTGACATCCTGATTTCTTTATGTTTTTGATGCTTTCCATTTTAACAGAGGGCAAATATCATGGATATTTTCTACGAGAAGCATCTACCTGTGTTAGTGGATGTTATTACTGCCTCATGTCCTGAGAAGTCGTCGGGAAACACATCTGAAGGTGCAGCCAGAAAGATTTTCACAAAGCCTGAAGTCCTATTGAACATATGTGAATTGTTGTGCTTTTGCATCATGCAAGATGCATCCAGAACAAAGTAATCTTTGTGATCCTTATTTTGGTGAATTTCTGTTTCGTTTTTTTTTTCTGGCTTTCATTTGATATCTGTTGTGCAATTTCTTCTTATCTACAGATGCAGTTTTCTCCAAAACAATGTGATTGAAAAGGTTCTACATCTCACGCGTAGAAAGGAAAAATACCTTGTGGTTGCTGCTATACGATTTGTCCGTACTCTCCTAGCTGTGCATGTGAGTAGATTTGTTTGAACGTAGACGATATATTTTGCTTAACACCAGAGAATTAACATGTGGCAACTGAGCTTTTCTTCTGCATTGACACTGTCTTTGATTGTATATCATGATTACAATAAATGCTCACCCGAAATTCTATCTAGTTTCTGAAAATAACATAACATTTCTTTTTCAGGATGATTTTGTCCAGAATTACGTTGTTAAAAACAACATGCTGAAACCGATCATAGATGTCTTCATTGCGAATGGCAACCGGTACAATCTGCTGAATTCTGCAGTCTTGGATTTGCTTGAGCACATACGCAAGGTTTGTTTTCCACCTTTTCCCCCTTTTACTTATCCAGTTGGGGATGTTAATTGGATTTAGTTATCTTTGATTTCTTCTGGTGTAGGGAAATGCAACTCTTTTGCTCAAATACATTGTTGATACATTTTGGGACCAGTTGGCCCCATTTCAGTGCTTGACGTCCATCCAGGCTTTCAAGGTTAAGTATGAACAGGTACTGCGTCAGGGTCTTGATTTATACTCTGGAGAAATTTGTCTGTATCTTTGTTTAACATTGTGTCCTCAGTGTTTAGAAAGTGCCGAACCGAAAAGCACTGCTGATGCTGTGGATCCGAGAAGAAGAGTTGATGAGCGTGCATTGGATAAAGAGGAGGAAGATTATTTCAATGAAGACAGGTTTACCTTTGGGTTTTAAAAACAATGATTGTTTTTTATTTTACTCTTCATCTTTTCTCACACTTTTTAGTGCTGACAGCGATGAAGAAGATTCAGCCTCTGCTTCTAATACACAAAAGGAAAAACCTGCTTCGAATACACAGAAAGAACAACCAAAGCCTTCTCTTTCCAATGGAGTGGCTTCAAGCCCTACTTCTTCAAGGTATAGTATAGTTCGACAATGGAATTCATTAAATGTATATATGCAACGTATATGTTTCAATGAATTTATTGCCAGCTGCTTCTATTAACTCTATAGTCCGAGGTCTGGAGGCTTGGTTGATTATGAGGACGATGAAGATGATGAAGATTATAAACCTCCTCCCCGGAAACAGACTGAAGCCACTGAGGATGAGGAAAGCGTGCTCCTTGGGCTGAAACGCAAATCCCCTAGCGTAGAAAGAGAACAAGAGCCATCCAAGAAACCACGGCTGGGTAAAATTTCGAAAAGGGAAAATGTATTTGCTGTGCTGTGTTCAAATCTGAGCCATGCAGTGCTTACGGGTAAGAAAAGTCCAGGCACTGCTGGATCTGTAGCCCTGTCAGCAGTAGCAAAGGGAGCTGAGGATTCAAGAAGTAGTGAAGAGAATAATAGCAGCAGTTCAGATGATGAAAATCACAAGGATGATGGAGTTTCAAGTTCGGAACATGGAGCAACAGACAATGGGAAGCTAAATGGGGAAAAATCTCTGGTAGTAGCTCCAAAATCATCACCTGAAATGGCCGTCAATGGATCCTGAGATTTAACACTCTGGGACTCTATTGGTGTGGCTGTGGAAAGGCATTCTTATGAGTTGCAAAAAAAAAAAAAACAGAGATAAGGATGAGAAGGAGACATGAGAAACAGCAAAAGAAAGCTTTGGGCAACCAGCGGAGGAAGAAATGTATAGTGAAAGCGCCATTTGAGAGGTAACAGGTTCTTCATCCGTAGTGTTTGCAGCCGTTTTTCTTTTTTTCACCTTTTGAAAAAACTTGGCAGTCTCTGGTCTGGTCAATTGCATATTGTAAGAGATGGTCTCTATCAGCAACTAACTCTTCTTAATTCAAGTGCCTAATGGTTTCCTTATTTAAAATCCTTTTTTTCTTTTTCTTTCTTTCTGGAAATGTCTCTCTTCGTCGTGTTGTTAGGTGGTACAGCAGCCAAAATGTTATTATTTTTTCCCTTTTTACAGTTAGATGTTAGACATGAGACATGGTTTTGAATTTTTGTTTGTATTTAGTTTCTGGATTTGGCATTCATATATTAAATGACATTTCTCTGTGTTTAATATATTAAATGAAACTTGCATTCACTTATTTATCAAAAAAAGAAGAAAACCAACTTGGATTCACGCAAAGAAGTTGAAGGAACTAAGAGTTGAAAGAAAGTAGTAGTTGATGGAAAGGTAAAGGGCATGTCTAAGAAGAATCTCAAAAAAATGCCACTTTCTAAGCTGCCGACTACACAAAATTAAATACCCAATCTCGAGTGATCGAGAACATTTATTCGCTGGGATTACTCCCATTCTTTTTATCATAGATTTTGACCGATTAAAAATTCTTTTTCTTTAACATCTGACTTAAGAATTTTATCATTTGAAAATTCACAAACTTCTTTTATGAAAAGAGTGATTAACATTTTTTTATAACTTTCTCCGGATATGTATACCAAGTGATTAACAAAAACCTACTCTCATAATACATTGCTCCAAAAAACTCATAGTATAACTTTTGAAGGTCTACAGTGGTAAAAGAAAAAGGAAGAGGAAATGAAATAGGTAGCGATTTTGATCTATACTTAGAATTTAGATTAAATAGAAGAAATATACAATGGGTTTTAAATAAATGATACGTTAGTTAAGTTGACCTATTTTATCGCAAAACTTCACATTTACCCTTTGTTTTAAAACTATTTGGAAAGTTGAATCGCCATTTACGTTCCGCCGATCCTCATTTTTTTTTAATCATTTGGTCCTTATTTTTGTTTTTCTTTCAGAATCTTTTTTTTTTTTTTTCCTCATAACAAAGGGGGAAAAAATGGAGTCGTATAAAGCGTTTCGTATAATCGTGATCGTCACGGTTTCTATGTTGGTCACATTCTTAACGCCTGTAGCACCGTTCAGCGATTCTTTCGTCGCGAGATCTTTGCTCCCTGAGTTTCCACTTTATGAATTTGACTCTCCTTCTCCGGCTCCTGCTCCAGGACCCGAAGTTTTGAAACCGATCACTAGTCCCGCAAATTCTCCGATAAAGGAAGATGCAGTTTCTCCCGCCGATTCAACTCCCCCTGCTAATGCTCCCACGGACTCAGATATAGACTCTCCCGCACCGTCACCGGAGATATATACAGATTCTCCCGCACCGTCACCGGAGATAGATACAGACTCTCCCGCACCATCACCGGAGACAGATACGAACTCTCCCGCACCATCACCGGAGGAGACAGATATAGACTCTCCCGCAGCGTCGCCGGATATTCCCGCCGATTCTGATTCCCCTGCAAATCCACCGACGACGGAGGTAAATAACTCTCCCGCCGAGGCTCCCGCCAATTCCAAATCCCCAACGAATTCTCCGTCTCAGGAAGATCATGTGACTTCTTCCTCAGGCAAAACACTCACCAAAAATAATCTGAATCAGCCTTTGTTATCTCCAGAGATCAAAGCCATTTGCGCCAAAACAGATAACCCTCAGCTATGTGAATCTTCCGTTACTCCTCTCTTAACACCTCAACTGAAACCAGACACTTCCTCCGTCCTTGTTCTCTTGATTCAAGCTTCAATTAACGCCACCAAGGCGGCCATGGCCACCGTCGAGAAAGTAGCCGCCGCCGAATGCAAGGAGTTGTACGATGACGCCGTTACGAATTTGGAAGACGCGGTTAACGCCGTCGAGTCACGTGACATAGCTACCGTTAACACTAACTTGAGCGCCGCAATGACGGATTATAGCACGTGCAACGATGGTTTTGAGGAATCAGGAGAGCCCAACCCGTTGGCTGATGTGAGCGGTAAGCTGACGAAGATGGTAAGTAATTGCTTGGCCATCTCTACGCTCATCAAGTGAATGTGACAGCGTATTGTTTGCTTTAAATAATATCTGGCTATTGAAAGGTTTTGAACATTTTACTAGATCGTTTTCAAATATCCAAATATATTTTAAAGGAAACGTCAAAAGCTAATTAGGCTTATGTTGTAACATTACCAAGATTGTGTATCTCCTCTTTGTTGTACTGTCATTTGTTGATGTTAGTTTCTCGTGATAAATATATCTATATGCACGAAAAAAATGTATGTGTAGAGATACCGACTCAACTCATACATATATTTTTGGATTTTGTCCATATAAAGAATCTGGTGAAATTCGATGTTACGAATTCATTATGGTAAATAACACGTGTGAACCAACCAACAACCTTTTGGAAAAGGCCCAACTCAACACATGTTAAGAACCTTTTGCTTTTGTTTCATAAGGCCTTGAATATAATGGGCCTGAATGTTCAAGGCCCAATCTAAAAGTGCAATTGTCGAAGATGTTTAAATGGGACGGCATGGAAGTGAAGACCCTAAAAAAAGAGAAAAAAAAAATAGAGAAAGAGAGGAAGGAGAAGAGAAAATCAGAAAAATGGAGGAGATAAAGATTTGGGGACTAAAAGGAACAAACATCTCTTCCACATTTACCCTTCACTTAAAACCAATCCACAAACTTGCTCTCTTTCCAGACTCTTCTTCTTCTTCTCAACTCCTTCTAGGGTTTTTTCTTTTATTCTTCTTCGCGCGTAAGGTCGCTCTCTTTCTCTCTCCCGCCGCTTTGTTCTTTCCCACCAAAACTGGTGTTACTGTGAGATACTCCTTTAAATTTCTGGGATTTCTTAACGAATTGAGGAGAATAAGTGTTAGGTGGGTTTAGTGTCTAGTTTCTCGATTTTCTTATATCAATTACAGATGCTAGCTTGTTTTTAAGCTTCTGGTTTCTTTGGGGTTGTTTGAATTTGAGACTGCAATCGTAGCTTCTAAAACGAGTGCTACGAAAGCATTGTTTAAAAAGGTCTATGGCGAAAACAGTTTGTAATTCTTAGTTTTTTGTTAAAATTTATTTATAACTCTGCCTAGCCTTTTCTTGTAAGCTGTTACAGTTTAGTGACTCTTTATTACCTCTAGCCACTGTGTCCAGGTACTCTGCTGCATCTACTGTTGTCCTGAAATTTGATGATAATGGATGGCTCTCAAGGTTCTGCTTCTTCTTTATCTGGCTTTACCGATAGGAGAAGGAGAAGTTCTCTGCCTCGTCGACCACGCTATATAAAAGGGAGCTGCAATAGTTTCACTTTTTTGCCACCCTCAACACAGGCAAACATTGCTCTTAGCAATGAAGCTAATCCAAGTTTTAGGAACACTGATAGTCTCTGTGCTTCTGCGAGTGAGAACACACTGAAACTGAAGCTTAAGCTTGGTGGTGTTACTCGTACTTTCCAAACCAAGTCAGACACCCAAGCTTTGGTAAAACTCTTAGCTGTTATGAAAGCTTCATTTTTATCTTTCATCATGCATCAGTGTATGTGAACTTCTTTCTTTACTGATATCTGAGAGTAATCCAGGATGATGGACTAAAGCCATTTCGAAATAAAGTAAAAGGAAAAGTACTAGAGCAGAGACATGTTCAGAAAACACTGTTTCTAGGGGAGATCCATCAATCTAGAGGATATACGTCTGAAGCTCTGAATGGAGCATCCATGTCCGAAAAGAGCAAACGAGGTCTTAAAAAACGCGTATTGGATCTAGAACCCGACAGTGGTGATGAGGAAATCAGATACCTCAAAAAGTTAAAGTCTAAAAGGGTCAGGGGTTTTCATGAAAGTAAAGAGAGTGAAGGAGGAAGAAGGTTACACAGCAACAGTCATGACATGGAATATCTCTCATCAGGCAAACTTGATGTATCCGAAAGGAATAAACCAAGGATGGGAAAGGTTGATTTCCTTCCGGCAGGAGCAACAAGTGAACAAATTCATACAACACGTACTCGAGCTCTCCATTCTGGAAAAGTTCCATCTTCTGTCATAGGGTCAGGACCTCTTGAATTCCCTGATGGCTTACCCTGCGCCTCATCTAAAAGTGAGTAGCACCTTTTTCCCTTCCACTGAACAGAATGATAGCTGCAAACACTGATTCCGTAAACCTTGAAAAATTCCAGGACAGAAACAGAAGCTTTCTGAGGTAGAGCTGCAATCCAAGAAGGCCGAAGCTGCACAGAGACGGCGAATGCAGTCCGAGAAGGCTGCCCAAGAAGCCGAGGTAAATAAAATTCTTTTTTTTTCAGGTTGCTAACACAAGCCGAATGACATTCTAAGGTCTTCTTCTTCTTTGTCTTCTTCACCAGGCTGAAGCAATCAGGAAAATACTTGGGCAAGATTCTGGTAGAAAGAAAAAAGAGGAGAAAATAAAAAAGCAACAGGAAGAGCGAGCTCAGGTACCATTCATTGCAGATTGCATCTTATAAACTCTCTCTTTCCGTCTCTGTTATGATTTGGTCTTTCTGCTGCACAGGAGAGAGCTGCAAGGTCAAGCACACTCGGATCAAACACTATCAGATTGGTCATGGGTCCAAGTGGAACAACAATGACATTTTCTGAAGACATTGGTCTTCCTGATATCTT
Organism: Nasturtium officinale; assembly: GCA_963854855.1. NCBI lineage: Eukaryota > Viridiplantae > Streptophyta > Magnoliopsida > Brassicales > Brassicaceae > Nasturtium > Nasturtium officinale. Next base: position 1,704,859 of record OY978502.1, on the reverse strand, counting down.
CAAGCCGATCACGTACAGGTAAGCAAACATCCAAGGATATTTTATATGTGGAATGGTGAGGTGAGGTTTTAAACTGTGTTTTTGATGGATAAATGGCTTCAGTTATCCTCCTCCACGTGAGAAATGTGTGGGACCAAATTGCGAGAAAGCATACAAGTACAGGGATTCAAAGTCGAATCTGCCATTATGCAGTCTCGGATGTTACAAGGCCGTTCAAGAGAAGATGCAACAACCTCTGATTCATTGTTAAATATTTTATTTATTTAACACACATTGTTTCTTGATATTAACCATAACTTTCGGCTCCTTAATTTTTAACACATTGTTTTGTTGCACACCTTATTTAACACATTGTTTTTTTTGCTCTTGTTCAAGAGAAGCCTGTGATTCGGGTTTGCTCTGCGCATAATTTGAGTTTTCTTGATTTTCCAGTATCAAAGTTAATATGAGTTTTCCTAGAAAATCATTTTACTGAACAAATCTTTTTTTTCTGAGTTTCGCACAGTGTTAACATTTTGTGAAGGGAAACAAATTGTGGAATTTTTTTCTTATTTGCTACCATTCGATGTAAACTGCATTTAATTAGTTAGGATTTATGACTTTAAACAAACTTCTTTTTTCTATTCAAATGTTTGGGCGTTAAACCCATTTAAGTCTTTTGTGTATAAACTCTAAACTTTGGTAACTATTTTGCATGCATGTCCAAATCATTTAAGCGCAAAATTGACTCGAAAATCATTATTTAACATAGTAGAGTTTGTTTAGGAAATTTGTACTTTTATTTTTCGATAAAAGGCTTACGAAATTTGTAGTTGAATCATTTGAACATGCAAAAACTGATTTGTTTATGGTTTTACAACTGATTTTAATAATGGTTGGTCTATTGGTGGTTTTAATCTTGGTTGATTGTTAAAAAAACATAAAAGAAATATAGAGTTGTAAAAAATAATATATAGAGTTTGTTTAGCAATTTTGTTTCATAACTATTTTCTATACGAATACGAACCTGGATTAAAAAAAAGGTAGTGGTAAATTTTGACTTACCGTCGTAATTAATAGGAAGCAGCGTAGAAGGGGCACATATGAGTTAATCTTTATATCTCTTTTCAATTTTTATGACCCTCGATATGAAATAACGAAAATAACCTTCATTTTTATTTAAAATTGTTTTCAACTCGTCTAGTACAACTGAGTACAACTGACTACCAATCGTACCCAGTCGTATCATATACCTTGTACAACTGATTAGCAGTCATACCCAATATGCCCGCAATATCCCCTAGTCGTATCCATTTGTACCCAGTCGTACCGGATACATGGTATAACTGACTATTAAATCCGTAATAAATCTTTAGTCGTATCAGTTGTACCCCAAATCCCAGATTCGAACCCGGATCGCGCGTACACGTGCGGGAGATCCCGAACCACTGACCTACCATGTTTTTCTTAATATCATATACAATTATATATATATATTTAATCGATGTTTGAAAATCATTAAAGTCAAAATTGTTTTTTTATTAAAAAGGGTATTTGAGATTGATTTATTGACCAGAGTGACATATGAGCAATTCCCCCGTAGAAGGCCACTCTGAGTGAAGACTGTAGCTGTCAAAAAAAACAACAAAAGGAATCAAAATTCAAAAAGAATCAACAGAGGAGTTTTTTTAAATTAGTATTATACTATTATTTCTGAGATAGATATATATATATATATATATTTACTTGTTTTAAGGTTTGCAACATTTTTACCGCTTCAGGAAGTGCAGAAGAGAGTAGAAAGAGAGAGAGAAAAAGGTGTGCATTTCCTAAAATGGACGTTTCGCCGGCGATAACAGAAATAGATGGCTACTGTCACGATATTCCGGCGGAAGAAACGGACAATGACGAAGATGAAGATGTGTATAGGATTTGCCGATCATCGGAGGAAGCAGGAAATCCATTAAGAAATCCGTGTTTGTGTCGTGGGTCTATCAAGTACGTCCACGAAGATTGTCTTCGTCTTTGGCTGAACCGTCGCGGAAACAAACAATGCGAGGTGATTGCTAGATTACTTCCTTTTCAAAAACTTTGTGTTTCTAACAAGGATTTCAGATTTTGACACTGCTTGCTTGCTGGGTTCTATGAAGAATCTCTAATTAATGTAAGGTTGTTAATGAGGTTTTGACTTGGCTGATTTTATAGGGTTTAACGTTATGTCGTCATTAATGTTGTGGTTTTTATTTTATTTTTGGAAGAATCTTGAAAAATTGTCTAAATTTTCCACCGCAGGTTTGTGGACGTAGCTACTTGTTTGTCCCCGTTTATTCTGAGAATGCTCCGGAGAGACTTCCATGCTACGAATTTCTGATTGGAGTGTTTTTTAGAGTAGCACGTTTCATCAATTTGATTCTTCCTTGGATTCTGGTGTTTCTCTTCAACACATACATTAGTTCCTTACATCCTTTGGGCCAAGAACTTGCTGCTGAGTTCTACAGAGATTTTTGGTTCGCTTCTTTTTGGCCTGGCCTCTTTTACTTCATTCTCATCGTGTGTATTATGACCACTATCACTCTTATAAGGGTACAAGTACACGAGCTCAATGTTCCTGGTGTGTTTCACGCCGAGATTTTTAGACAAGGAGTTATTGGTGGACTTTTGCAGGTCTTATGGAAATATACCAAGATCCTTTGTGATTGGTATTTTGTTAAGTTCATTCACTTCATAGGCCAGCCTCCTGGAAGACTAATATTTTTTCCTCTAAATGTGCCACTTGATGAATTTGGACTTCTCCGGAGGCTGCTTTTCTTTCTGGATGACGATGTCTTTGCTGTAAATTTTCAAATCTCTCTCTTTGTTCATCATTTCTCTTCCTTAACTACTAAAATGTAGAATGTATAGTAAGTTATGTTTGTTTCCTACAGGTTCTTGCCATCAGCGTATATGTGTATATCCTCTTTGTTCTTCTGCCATTTTCGATTGGATGGATTGTTTTAGCAACTGTTGGAGGCAGCTATGTATCCGGATACTTGCCTGTTACTCTTGGATACATGATGATGTTCTCAATTACCTCTGCTTACTTTGGAATCCTCTTCACTCTTCGTCAATACTCATTTCCAGCCATATTCTGGTTGTTTCTGCTCGGATTTCACTTTGTAGCAGTGAAATTTCCATGTTACTTGTTGATTTTCTCAGTAAAAGCCTGCAAAAACCTGTATGTCATTAAGGATGCTTTCGTCTTGTGCTTTAAACTTGGTGTTCTGCCGTGGATGATTGGATATTGGCTCGAAATCTGCACCTCTCCTTTGCTTGAAATCACATTTTCCCAGAGATTTGAGATTCTTTCGCATTTAGCATTTCTCGTGACCGTTCCTTGGTTTTTAGGATTAATTTGTGTGGTAGCTGCTGCTGCTTACATGGATCTTATCCAGGAGGTAATGGTTTAAGTTTTTGTTCTATCTCAAAGGAACCTTATTCTTTTATCAGAGTTTCTCTCATTATCTTCTTCTTTGACAGATCATTCATAAACGAGCCTTTTGGTATCTCCTAGATGTCACAGATCCAGACTACAAGATCACCAAGCTGAATCTTGGTTACACTTTCTTTGCTTTTGCGTTTCATGGGGTATTGTTGGTGATTTTGTTTCACTTACCAATTAAAGCAATTTCACTTATCAGCCCATCATTTTTCCCGCTTAAGCTATGGTAAGCTTACTGCGTTTGTTTTCCTCTGAATTGACCTTATATCTTATCTAATTTCTTGTACCTTGAACAAAATGCAGGACCACCGAGGAAATGCCTTTTGGTGTATACTCAATTTATTTCAATCTATTGCATTCCGGCCCCGAATGGTTAATCAAACTAAGTAAACCAGCTATCCGACTCATAGTTCGCAACTGGATTATCACAGTTTGTTCTTGGCTTCAGCTGAATGATTTCTTGCTGGTAGTGCCCCAAAGAGATGGTTTTCGTCGTGCTGATCAGAATATAAGACCATTGATGCAACCAAGAAGGGAACTCGATGATTGGATTCTATTGTTTT